>CM076572.1:925854913-926454913 GCA_034641835.2 Pinus albicaulis | reverse complement strand
GAGAGGGAGTGTTGAAATTTGTAACAAGAAATAATGAAATTGGCATCTATAAATGAAATCCAGAAAATGACACCCAGAAATGGCTACCATATGAGGCTTTTTTAATTTTCCCAAATTAAATTGAAATAAAAATTGTGATTTCATTTCATGACAACTTGTATTACTTAAATAAGTGAGGAAGACATAGTTAGCTTAGGAAATTTGAGTAAGAGGTCAAAGAGGAGGCATGTCAAGGGATTTTCTATTTTTAGGGGGTTTAGATATAGTTATTTGTGATTTGTAATTAGTTAACTCAAGTATTTAAGTTAAATCAGTTTAGCTAGTTCTAACTCAGTGATGAGCTAGTCAGAGGTCCAATGAATTAAATCTGATTTAATTCATAAGTAGTGATCAATAAATTAACTAATAATTCTCTATAAATAGTTTTTTCATGTCAGTTCTAATGAATACCCAATTGAGATTGAGTTTAAAGGAAAGAGACCTATTAGTTAAACTATTAGAAAATTGTACAGGTCATGCATGAGGTCATTGGGAAGGCCCTGAAGGATTGCAAAATCATTGATTACGAATTTCCTAATTAATACTAGTTCAAGTAGATCAAGAATGAAAAAGAAAGGAAGTCTAGGTAGAGGCAAGAAAAAGGTTAAATACTTGACCGATTTTTCTTATGTTGCAAGCCATTTTTGAGTAGGATTGGTAGTGAGATAATAATTACAGTGCATATTTTTCTCAGTGAGGGAAATCAAATTGTATTTTTTCATGGTCTTAACCATATGAAATATAGAGATAGAGATTTTTGAGTAGTTTATTTCCCCATATACACTTTGTGTTGTGCGATTGATAACTTCTTTCTCTTACTTGTTATGTGATTGTGGAATCATATTTTGTTTCTGTAAATTTTATAAGGATTCAATATCTTGTTTTAGTACATTATAAGATCAGATTGAATCCTATTGGTATATTTTCTACAATTGTGTTGTCAACTAGGTCTTCGTCTAGGTCTTCATTCTTATGCTTCATGGATATGACTTGTTGTAGTGTGATGGCTTCATGATGATTATTTTTATGTTGTAGAGGTGCTACAAAGGTATGTAGGTATGTTCAGATGTGTTGTAGCTTGTTCAAAGGTTTGATGGAGAGTGGAGGAAATGTTGGAACACTTTCCAACCTTTTTTATCGGCCCTTATAGGTCAACTTGGCAACAAAAATTTGGAGGAATATTTTATCTACTTGTAGATTTTTTAGAGGCCATGTCAAAGTTCTGGAGGCTAGAAAAAATGTTGGAGAAGAGGATATAACTAGTGGCAAAGGTTCTGAGATGAATGCATGATTTTTTCCCTCATTTTTAGCCATAGTTGCATGAATATAAGAACATGGGAGTGGATGTATGCTGGAAAATAATCCTATGGTATTAGTTATAGAATCAATGAGACAAAGACAATGTTATGGGAGCAACTAAGGGATTTGACAATATTTTCTCAGTATTCCTCATGTTGATCAGAAGAAAATTAACTTGGAAATCCTAGAGGCTTCTAGAAAAAGTGAAAAAGGTTAGAAATAGTTTGAAAAGTTCCTCTCATGATGTGAATGCATTTAGAACCCAAGTAGTGACCTTAGTGGAATGATTTGGTCCAATTTTTGCACCTTTGATCCTATACCCAAGCTCAATTTGGCCCTACATGTTTTATATACTTGATATTGGAGCTATGTGATGGCATATTGTGAGTTGATGATGTACATTGTATGAGAGTGAGAAGGTATCAAAGAAGTATTATTTTCTTCACACCTATTTTTGACCATAGAATATTCAATGAGGGAGTGTTAATGGCATAAAATGAAGTAGAACTTAAGCGTGCTGCAGAATATATCATATTTGATGTTGCTGGAGTAGAGAGAGTTTGGAGAAGTTTTTGTATGCTGCTAGAGTATATGTTGGTGATACTATCACACTTGTTTTGGAAGCACTGCTGATGCATTTATCACATAGCCATGTGTCTTATGATGTTATTTTTATTATGGAGCACTTTATTGTTATGAGGGTCTGATTGTATTCAGATTTATTGTAACCACAACTTTAATATTGAAGAGAACATGCTAATGTGGAGTTTTCAATTTTTATTTGATGAGAAATTGTTGTTGAGAGCATGTATGCAGAGCTAAATTCTCTTTGAGCATAATTTCTTGGATCTAGTTTGAAAATACATGAAAGAAGATACACATAGTGGTATAGGAGTAGTGACTTCCTGAGGGAGGAGTAGGGAAATTGAAGCTTCAACGAAAGGAACAATTTCTCATGCAATGGTGGTTGGATATTCTGATGGTGGTTGGGCGAGGATCGTTGATCATGGTGGACTTCAATAGATGGTAGTCCATACATCCGTATAGAACATAGTATTTCGAGCTTATCAATATTATCAAGTTTCCTAGCCAATGGGTGTTGGAATTTTGTATATGAAATCGATTCTCCATGCTTATTGGAGTCAACAAGATATGTAAAAGACCAATGATTTGACTAATATAAATTCATAGTAGAGCAGTAGTAGTAAGGGTGGGTTTCTCTCAGAAGGATTTCCACCAAAAATCTTGTGCCTCAGGTGTAATGATGTGATTGTGTGCATTGTTTATTGTTTATCTTGCTCACATGATTTATGATTCAGGTGCTTATTTGTTTATATGCACGGATAATGTAATGCTTTACTAGGGCATGTATGTGTGATTTAATAAAAATAAAAATTGGTAAAAATTTTAATAATATCACACTACTGATTCAACCCCCCCTCTCAATAGTTTTGAAAGGTTTCCAACAATCTAACATTTTAGTTCGATTCAATTGTGTCATTTTGATTACAATTCATTTTTGTCTAAAAAAATATTTATGTTATGTAAAGTATGTTAATAGGATATATAACACTAATAATATGCATGCCTCCACTATCTCTCAGCATATCTACTCCCCAATCATATAATTTTGTATATATATGATGTTCTACCTAGTTGCTCGATATGTCTCTCAGATTTTGTTAGTTGTTATGGATATGTGTTGTACTATGTCAGAACAATATTGTTAACAATTGTAATTAAACATTGTACTATTACCTTCAAAGTGATATCAGAGCCTTCCCTCGGCCTACTACCTCATGGGAGGGCCTAGCAACGAGTAGAGTATTTTGTAGTCTATTGTGTGGACTTTTGCGGCATTGGTCTATTATAATTTGAACCAAATTTATGTAAGAAAAAAATGAAATACATAATTAAAAATAAACATAGAGCTACAATGAAAATTGAACTTCAATTCATTAATAACAAATAGTTAAACAATTTACATGCAGAATGAAAATAAACTAGCTCATGCAACGGTAGCTTATCTCTGAGAAGATATGTGAAAACTACATGCCTTATGAATTATGTTACAATGAGGCTTAGAGGCATTTATATTATTGAGAAACAATTGAAAACCATAAACATCCAAAAAACTAACCCCGGGAGATAAAACAACAAAAGTTTATGGGCCCCCTCAGGGTTAGTTGGTACATCAACTTCTCGGGGTCGTAACTTTGGCATAAAATCTTTGTTTGAAGTGAAATATACCTCGTTAGAAACTTCTATCCAAGGAAAATAAATTTTGACTGCAAACCCAGGCTAGAACCATGTCAAATACCATGCCAAACGCTATGGATATGCCCGTTTTCCAATAAAGCATCGCTTAGGGCCTCAAAACAACTCTAGAATTGTAGGACCTGAAAAAATTCCAACAATAGTAAAATATGCTACAATTAAGGAAAATTAAAGAAAAAATATTAGGGATACAATTGGAATAGGTGGGTGGCCACCAATATCCACCTAGATCAAATTTAAACTTCACACCTTATGGAGTATAATATTCACAATTTTTTTTTATGCTTTGTACTTCACACTTAATTCACTATAATATTTCATCTTGATTTTTTTCCTGAACACTTAAATACACCAACTTTCCATATCTTACCAACCATTTATGATCTCTAGTCAAAACACCTAAATACCCTAGCATGCTAAAAAATACAAGATGTGCTAGGAAAAAGAGACCACCTATACAATTAACCAAACATTTGGAAGTAAATCTGAATGTGAACATCGTACACATTTATGTTTTCCACAATCTTAGAAAATATCAATTATCTCCAGAATGCCACTAACATACACTATAATTGAAAAGGAGAAGATGCCAACTAACACAAACTAAAGATTCAAGTTAATTGAAGCTTTACAACTATTGAGTGGGTCTAAACTCATTCAAATTTATACAAAGTTTGCATACAACATTTATTGATCACTTCCTAAATTATTCTTCCTTGCCAATCAACACACCATTTAGCAATCAGGTCAACCAAATTCTCCAATAGTTGATTCTTCAACTATTATAGCTAGATTATGCATTAAATTAATGTTATGCATGAGGAATTTAATGCAATATGTGTATAAAATATGAGAAATTCCTTCATGCTATTTATAATAGTGGTATCCCAACACCTATTCAATCAAATTACTTAACTTCCCAACATATTCCATGCTCATTTTTTTCAACAGAAGATGGATTTCATAAACGCCATTATGAATTGCAATACTAATACGAAGAAAACCATTGCTTGGTGCATTACAAAGAGAATACTTGTTTGGTGTTTGAGGAGTTGATACTGATTATGGCACTTCCTTTTATATACTTTCTCTTTATCTCATCCTTCACCTAGCCAAAAAACAAGGAGCCTCTTTTGTAACTATTTCCCATTTTTTGTAGAATGAATACAAACCAACAAAATGTTTCCATGTTGTTGCTATTTTGGAGATAAGTATATTATTCGTAGGTAATTTAATAAGGGGAATTATTTTCTTATATAATTAATATGTTTCCATATCTTTTTCCCCTCTATAATTTGTTGAAAAATTAGTGAGTAAAATTTTATTACACAAACTAGCAGGCCTAGTCAATAGGCTAAAGCTAGAAGGCACAACAACACCGTGGGACTAAGGCCCATTGTCACCACAACCTAAGTCCCTTGTATTCTCTGATTTTCACAAATGGGACGAGTCCTCGTATCCCTCACTTGTGATTGATGTATGCTAATTTTCAAATTGAGGCAAGTATTTCTCATTCAATGGAAGGTTTAATAAATATGTGAGCTTTGGGATTTTACACAAAAAAACCCTTGGAATAAATACTACAAGATACCTAGGGTTGAAATATTTGAAGAGATAAGAGTTCATCCAAGCTCAAGGTAGGAAAGAGAAAAAATAATGAATGATATAATTCAATACATACTAAAGTACAAACCTTCTAGGAATCTCCAAGTTAAAGGACAACGTTTAGGGTTCCCACTTGGTGTGATAGCTAGGGCATCAATTTTATTGATATTCCACCATTGGAATGTGTTCCAAACTTCCAAATTCCTGGAGGATACACTAAGGGAAAGTTCTGTTGGGTCTCAATCTAGTCTCCTAAACTGAGCTCATTTAATTGTCAACCAGGATTTGTAAACTGCTGAAGTGAAGTGTACCATATGTACCTAGGTGCTTGTTTCCTAATGCGTTGTGTGTAGTGTTTTTTGATTTTTTTGGTCTTTTATGTTGATTTATGATGTTTTTGGTCTTTTGGAATTTTATGTTTACAATGAAAATGCCTAGAAAACTAATGGAAAGAAATTGGTGGTCAAAAACTCAGTTGAGCCTAATGTAAGGAATGGAAAATGCAATTAGAAACACTGAAGTAACATCTGAACTATGACTAAATAGAAAAAAAAGCTTGATAATGACTTCTTAGGCAAATGACACAAACTAAACTTGAAAAATGATCACTAAATATGCAAGTTCTCTAACTGAACAGTTAAACACTAATGATGCAATATTCTGTCCTAGCTCATCTATTCCATGATTAACCCCTAATTCTATTCTGCAATTTAATTGAATGTCACAGAACTTATACTCAAAGAGTTGTTGATTTCTTGTTTAAAGTAGTTCTTTTGAGGAAGAGCTCTGTTTATAAAATGATGAGGAGATTGCAGAAATTTCAGACCTTATAGTGATCTTATCTTCTGTTCCTATGGTTATGGATCACTTGTAGTTTTCAGAACAAAAAGACATTTGTAAATAATGAAGGTTGTCTTGTGAATCCTAACAACTAAAATAATCTATTGTGCAAAGGATGACAATGTGACTATGAGATGAAAGTGCAATAAGTTGATCTAAAAATGAACCTAAGATGCTACTAAACTAGCACAATGTTTGAACTATAAGTCATCATCAAACTTGAAATGAAGTAACTGAACATGAATTAAATGCAAAATGAAACTCTGGAGCATTCTAACTAGCATGCATTATTCTATGAAGTTACACAATCTGTTTGTTCATCATTAGTGATATTTTGGAAGAGTTCCTTCTTGTGGAAGAGGTAGAACAATTCTGACTGTGGACTTGTATGCAATTGAAAGAAAATGAACTGAAAGCAAATGAAAAACTAAGTTATCACATCACGGTCATATCTTGAACTTCTTAAGGATGTCTTGGAAGAATTTCTTCTTGTGGAAGAGTGATTAGAACAAGTGCAACTGTGATAGTGAATAACAAAAACTACAACTACTTCCTACAGTACTATAGCTATTCATCATTCATTGTTACGATCTGTTGGAAGAATGTCTTCTTGTGAAAGAACTAGAATGAATATAACTACAGTATCTAGTTAAAAACAAATACAAATTCAACTCCTATTCTACAATACCATAGTCATTAATCATTCATCATTTTGGTCTGTTGGAAGAGTGTCTTCTTGTGGAAGAGCTGGAACGGATTATGACTACAGTAGCTAGTTAAAACAAATACAAATTTAACTCCTATCCTACAATACCATAGTCATTAATCATTCATCATTTTGGTCTGTTGGAAGAGTGTCTTCTTGTGGAAGAACTGGAACGAATACGACTACAGTAGATAAAACAAAACAACTACCAATTCAAATGCAAAACGTAAAGTCAGCTAGGAAAAACTTATCTAGTTTACGCAAAAGAAATCCGTGCAAGAGGCAGGGGCCCTCTACCACTTGACGGCATTCAACTTCAAATCAAATCACGCCTTCAGAATAACTTTGTCTACTCCATTAACAATGCAATAGTTCGAACATAACACTCTGTGTCTTCAAGGACGTAACACATAGTTTACACAAAATCTAGCAACAAATCTAACACAAAATCTCTAACTAAGCTCTCGGTCTACTCAAGAGTTTATAAAGTAAATGCAAGTAACAATAATTACAACAATTTAGGAATAATGTCTTTCCTTATCCGAATCATCTTAGGAGTCTTTGAGGTGGCTGCGTGAAGAAGAAAAGACACCTGGACTGAGACAGTCCTAGTAGGAGTCTTACTTCACAAATGTGTTCCCACGTGCATAACTGTACCCAGAATTCATTTCCTCTTCCATGATGAGCAACAAACCATGTAGGCACGACGTGGATCATGCCCATATGCGTTTTTCCTCAAGAGGCCACCTGGAACATACTCAAACATGAAGGTAGCTGCATAATCGCCGGTTAGCTACGGAATGTCTGCATTCTGCAGCTAGTTCCGGTCAAAATGCTTAACAATGGAAACAATCACAAAATTCAACAAGTCAGTCATGTAAACCATTCTAGAAGTAATTTTAACTATTTTTATTGATCAATTGGGTTCAAAATAGAAATGGACAAGGGAGAATGAGGTAAAATGAGGTGAAGGAAAGCACAAATTTGAGGCTCAACAAGTTCTATCCAATAAAAATTAAAAATACACTCCTCTAGAGAATATTGCACCAAGCCCTAGAGATGCTTCCTTAGCCTTAGAGGGAAGAAGAAAAGGACTGATAAGAAGGTGATAGATGAATGATTTATCAAGTATGAATGATCACCAAGGATCTAAGACTAGTGCCTAAAAATTGAGAGCATTGGAGTAAAAAAATATATTTATTTGATCACTTAAATCTTCAAGGATTCCTAAGGGAATCTTCGTTAGCCCTAATGGAGGTAGCTTCATAAAAAATATAGGAATTTATACTTTTTTGGAAAGAATAAATGGAGTTTCAAGGATGCAATATGAAAAACAACTTTTAAGATCATTCATTTATTCATTATCCATGAATAGCACATGAAAATTTTCCAATAGCTTCAATTTTCTAACAAAATTAGGGCACAATAAAAACCATAAACAATATTCCATTGGTTAGAAATTTATTAGATCAGAATTGTAGCATTAAAAAAAACTTACAAGATGATGAAGAATATATCCATCCATCAAATTTCCCAAGAGAAGCTCCAAGAGCGAAAATGATTTTTTCCAAATGTCAAAATGCATTAGATTCATCCAAATCACTCCACAGAGTTGCAAGATAAAAATCTCTAATGAGGCTAGCCGAAAATCCAAAGTGAGAGAGAGTCTCTCTTATTTATACAAGTCTAATGATCTAAAATTCTTAAAGAAGAAACCTGTAACATAAAAAATGATGTGAGATACCCTTGGTTACAAGCCAACCAAGATAGCTTAATGTTTAATCATTATTTAATTTTTCCTTTACAGATGGTGATATACAAAATGCAATTGTGATATCTTTCATTTTTCCAATTTCTAGACCCAACTTCATTTATGGGAGAGAATTATATAAATAACCAAACAAACCATTCAAATTCTATTAATTTCTCCATTATCAACATCTTCAGCCATGAGATAAATAAATAAGGCCAACAAATAATGATCATTATCTGTCAGTAATAGTCAACAATGGAATACTTTCAAAATGATATTCATCATCTGCTTCTTAAGTTATATGAGAAATGTAGTGGAACAAGGCATACACGAACACTAGGTCTTCCCCTTTTGGTGTCAGATAATATTATATGTGAAGTTGTAGTTTCCATGACCGATCAAGTGAATTGAATTGAAGCACATTATAACAAACATCACAACAACAACAACTAAGCTTGCAATACAAAGAATATAATATGAACAAGCTGCAAATAAATGATGATAATATGATAAGCCTGCAAAATTATAATACTCACTTAAGGATATATAATAAGTTGTAACCAAAAATATTATCCAGTTATGATTGTAAGGCCTTTTGCACTTTTTAAAATTTTTAAAGCACATAATTTTAGGATTAGGTGTAATTAACCCTAGGTTTTTCAACATGGTGCATGGTCCCAGAAACTTTCATTTCAAAGAACTTTAAATTTTGGCTTATTATGATGGAAAATTAGGGCCAAAAATCAGTTGCATCAAGTGTTGTAATTCCTACCGCACTCCCATTGAAAATATTTTTGTTGCAGAAACTCTAGACTGCATACAAGGGGGTTCTCCTCCGAGAACAATAGAAAGGCATGATTGATGCCAACTGGAATCCGCATTAAGTGATACCACATGATTACATTAACTGGCATGATAATGAAATTCGTAAGAAACTTCCATTTCTTTCCTTTCTCCCCCATTCAAACTTTTGAATCTTCCAAACACAACCATAACCACTCTGAACTCTTATTATAGTTGGGAGGCTCAAGAATATGCAAAGAACCCTCCTAATAATTTCTATAAAAATATCAAAACGTTAGAGAATTGTTTAAACAAGGAAACTGGATAGAGTATATTCACATATTGTAGGGGTATGATGATGAGATAAATATAGATTTTTCCATGCATTTTATGGAAAACAGATATGAGGTAGTAGGGATAGTGGTGTATGTGATAGAAGACGAAATTGTATAAGCATAATGGTTATTGTAGAAGAGAGAACAATGGTATTCCCCCTGAAAATCCCAACCTAAAATTTTGTGACAATTCCTTGAGGCAGGTGAACGTCTCATGAAGAGAGGCACATGATCCGACAAGAAGTCATTCCCAGAACCCTAGGATGATGTTGCATCATTTTCCAAATATATTTCATGTGCGAATGGAGGTATTTAGTTGTTTATCTACAAAACATCCACTTGTTAGACGACTTGTGTCATGGCAGGTTAGTTAACATTCCAACAACGTAAACTTTGAAATGGGAACTCTAGCCAAAAAAATAAAAAAAAACATGAAAAACAACCTAAAAAAAATTGTTGATGTTGGAATACTATAATTTTGGAAAACCTTAAAATTTTGACAATTTTTCAACCATGACTTATGGAAAAAAAATTGACTTAAAAACTTAAAAAATGAACACTTGAATGAAAGAGTGAGTATTTCAGGAGGATTTTCTTTTTTAAATGATAAAAATATGATGAATTTAAAATCTTAGCCTGACACATTTAAAAAAAAAAAATGCAACCATCAAATTGACACACAATATATGCAAACTCAATCCATTGAAATGAAAAAATAAATATGAACGATGAAATTGACACATTGTGCAAGCAGACTCAGTATTTTACAATGAAAAATTTAAAATCAACCTTAAAAATGACACATAACGAGATGAGGTTGGTAGCCAAGGATCGACCCAAACCCTATAGGAAAAAATTAAATAAAAAATAAAAATAAATAAATATATAAAAATGAAAAATATAAAAGAAAAAAAAAAAAATTGAAAAAAAAAAAAAACACACACACAAAAAGTTTAAAAATAATAATAAGTAAATAAAGTTAAGGGGGTCTTGAATAGACGGTGATTGGGTGGGTTTTTTACGCAATCCTTGATGTGAAGTCACCACTTCAATTCCCCACCCTGATCAGGGTGATGGATTTAGACGTGATGATGAAGATGTAGTCCTACTCAGCTTACAATATATATATATATATATATATATATATATATATATTAAAAAAAAAAGAAATTAAAAAACGTGAAAACAAAATTATTGAGAAAAATAAAAACAAAAAGAAACACACAAAAAGGTAATAAGAAGTAGATAACACCCGTGCTTAGTTGATTGAGTATCATGTATTAGCCATTTTCTATCTATATTAATACGCTTGGATGTTTCCCTAACTGGAACTAGCTACACACTTCTACCGAAGTTCTATTGATCAAACATTAGCCATTTTCTATCTATATTAATATGTTTGGATGCTTCCCTAACTAAAAATAGCTATGCACTTCTATCGAAGTTATTAGAACATAAGAAAATTTAAAAAACATGGGAATATATATATATATATATATATATATATGAACATGGAAAAAAAATACAAATATAAAAAAATATGTGAAATTGACAAAAAAAAAAAAACAAATGAAACATAAAAAAATACCCAAAAACAAAATTAACTATAATAAAAACAAAAAAAAACTATAAAAAAAGTAATAGAAATACAAAACATATTTTAAAACACAAATAATTAAAAAAAAAATAGAAGATTAACAAAAACAAACAAAAATATCAAACAATTTTGAACAATTAAAAAAAAAAAACCATAAATTTTTTATTAAAACCTTACATTTAAATTAAAAACCTAAAAAAATAATAATAAAAACATTAAAAAAAATTCAATTTTTTTTTTAAATCACACTTTAAAAATAGATTATATTTAGTAAAGTAAACTTATTAAAAACAAAACTAAAAAAGAAATTAAAAAAGTAACAAAAAAATTAAAAAAAATTATGCAGCTGAGTGGCCACAGGAGGTTAGCCTTGCCTTCGAGCTAGGCCAGTCAGTTGTGCCCACTCGGCCACTTGGCTAGGCAGCCGTGGGAGCTATGGCCACAGCTCACATGACCGCCTAGCCTGACGGTTGAGCAGCCATGGGGGGCAAGCCGATTCTCAGGCAACTACCACAGCCGCCCAGTCCGGCAGCCGAGCAGCCATAGGGGGCAAGGCCAATTCCAAGAATCGGCCTTGCCCGCTTTGGCTGCTCGGCCGCCATGGGAGCTGCAGCTGCTAGGCAGCATAAAAAATTATTTTTATCTCTTAATTTTTTTAGTTACGATTTTTTTTTTCTTAATTTCTTTTTCTAGTTTTTTTTTTTTTTTTTTACTATTTTAAATTTAATTCGAAAGTGTGATTTTATTTTTTATTTTTAAATTTTAATTTTTTTTATGTTTTTTTAATTTTTATTATAATTTGTTTATATTTTTAGTTTTTTTTTTTTTTTTTTTTTTTAATTATGTGTGTTTTGAAATATATATATATATATATATATATATATATATATATATATATTAATTTCTAAGTAATTTTTTTTTTTTTAACATTTTTAATGTTTTTTTTTTTTTGTCTTTTCATATACAATTTATATTTGATTATTTTACATAATTTTAATGTTATTATTTTTCTTTTTTTTGCAAAAAAAAATTATAATTTTATAATAAAAAAAAAACATTGCAAAGAAAAACAAAAAGTCATATGTTTGAAAAATCCTTAAAAAACTAATATTTTAGGACGAAAAGCACTAAGAGACATAAGAAAACTTGAAAATTTGTTAAATAATCAACATTTAAAAAATAATTGTGTATACCTAGGACATAAAAACATTTAAAGTGTCAAAAATGTCTTTAAAAAAATAAATGTTGATGTTTTTCAAAATATGCATGAAAATCATCAACATTTAAAAAAATATATTGAGACTTAATACAATAGAAAATTTAAAGTGTAAAAAATAAGCCCTCTAAAAAACAGGGTCGATGTTGCATCAACACTTTTTTAAATTAACATGAAAATCACTAACATTAAAAAAAAATTGATACATAAGAAAATTTAAAGTGTCAAAAACATGCTCCTAAAAAACAAAGTGTATTATGGAAGAGCACTTTTCAAAATCAGAGTACTTTTTGCTACCTCAAAAAAGCGGGTACTCGTTTCCATTCTCGTTTCAAATTTTACATTGTTATGATGTATTTTCTTACAAAAACCCTAGAGAATATGGCTCAATCGGTACATAAATATAAGTATCCATTGGAAAACCTGTCCCACCATGGCCTCACTAAATTTTTGGTGGTTAGTGCACTGTAAAATAAACGGAGAACTTGGGATGACATAGTTGGAAGACCACTGCATGCAGAGTCTGCTACCCTGCCAGAGGATTTCCTAGCAATTTTAACTCCACTCCATGACCATGGATACAAAAATTCCCATAGAACCTTGCCATATGGAAAACAAGCTACCCAATGTTCAAATTACGAGGGTTCCTAAGGATTATGTTGCTAATTACCCATATAAAAATGATGAACAAGATGATGATGATGTAGAAATTTAGGAGAGTAAACTTGCCACCAAAATATTGAGAGGAATAAGAAAACACCTAAAAATGGTGTCAAAAGCCAAGAAGAAGAAGGAATATAGATCCCATGATGTTTCACTTCCTAAAAACCTCATTGTTACATAAGAAATAATGGATGAGGTTTCCCCTGATGCTACACAAGAGCATCTATATGATGTATTGATGGAAGAAAGATTCATGGAACAAGGATTCAACTAACTTGTTGGCATAAAAGAAACAGTTGATGAGGTTTCCCCTATTGATACACAAGAAATACCAAAGGCAATGAAGGAAACCCATGATGGGCTTATGTCAGATGTAGGGATGGAAACAAAAATCAACATCCTTGATCACATACAAGAAATAACCCCATTTTTCAGAGGAGAGGTCCTCACCTCAAGTATAGTGTCATATACAAATGATCCGAAGGATCAAGAAACCACATCAAACTAGAAAAATAAGCGCATTAAAACAGTAAGTACCCCTTCATATCTTCCTTCATATATTTCATTGTTAAGGAAGAATAGGGTTCTCTAGATGAAAAAAAAAACTTAAATACACATTTAAAACCCTAACATATGAGATCAAAGAAAAATAAGCTTGTGAAATATTAAATTGCTCGGCCCAGGTTGTAGAATCCATAACCATGGATGTCATAGATATATGTTCTCCTTGGGTCCAAGAAATTATACCCCTTGGAAAAAAACATACCCATGACAATGTTGTGCACATAGAGGATGAGGAACTTGACAAACCACAATTTTACTTGTACAATAGGAAGGATGGTAGATGTTGGAACAGGGTCTCCTACAAGCTGCGAAACTGGTCCGATTTTGTATAATTTTGATTATACTTAGTCTAACGCAGGGGTTTGGGGTGGGACAAAGCCCCGAAAGCATTGTAATGGGTTAAAGGGTAGATCTGGAATCCGCAAACCACATTTTGCGGACCATAGGAAAGATTAGGCTAAGATTGTTATAAATGGAGGAACATTTTGAGTTGTAAGGCGGGAAGATGATGAGCTCTTGATGCTAATTGCGGCTTAATACATATGTTTGGGTTTTTGGGAAGGGACTCCGGCTGGCTGTGTGCGCAGAGATCCCAAGTCCTACTATGTGCAGACCCTTCTGCTATGTGCGCAGGTCGGGCTTGGGTATTGTAAGAGGGAATTGACGGGTTGATGAATAAGAAAGGTTGTTATGAGTACTGAATCTATGTGCACTGTTTATGTGAATATGTGATAACTGATGTGTTATGCATATTCTGTGTTAAGCTGCGATAATACTGTGTAAGTGTTTTACTATGTCTGGATCTGTCTGTTATGTTTTATGCAATACTGCGCTATTGTATTATAAGTATATAATTTGTTGAGCACCGTAGCATAGCTGACCTTACACATGTAGATACGAAGAAGGCCTATAGATCTGAATCTGAAATAGGTGATTTTATCATTATAAATCTAGACGCAGCTCTATTTGCCTTACTTATCCTTTCTCAGGGTGCGGAAACCTAGTTCCAACACCCACCCATACTACTTCGGGTGAGATTTTAACCTGTGCAAGTAGGTCACTACTGAAAGGGCCAGTAGTATAGGGGTTTGTTGGTAAACCTTAACCTCTGAACCTGGGTCAAGACCCCTGGAGCCAAAAAATGGTTCCGTTGCTGGGACCCATAGCATTTTGAGAAAGGGATTGGGTAATGACAAGAGAGTACTGGAAACCTAAAAGGAAGGAAATTGAAGAGTGGGTCGAAAAGCAGATTCAGGAATTTGCGATAAAGAGAGAATTGCAGCACGAGGTTAACGGTGGAAAAGTGGAAAAATAGGTACATTCTTACAGAAAGCTACAAAATTTTCTTTGTGAAATTTTCCATCAAGCTTCAGTAGTGGCTGGCTAGGCTCGTATAATTCTAGAAATGTTGGAAGGATGAACGAGTCACTCAGTGGACTCCAGAGCTGATCCAATAGCTAGAAAGGATTAATAATACCATCACTTGCACAGTGGATCACTGGGTGGACAGTGTGCTAGGAGGGTTTGTGACAGAATTTTCCATTGATCAGTTCATCTCCTACTCCGAGGCCGAGAAAAGATTCTTTAAAGGGTTCCAGGGTAGGTTTCTGAAGACATTACCTTTGCTGATCAAGATACTAATGTGTGAGAAGAGTATTTTGTGTAGTTATACTGAGTGAATGACCTTGGATCTAGATGAGAGCGTGACGCACAGTGGTAAATACTATCGAACCAACCTTGAAGGGGGAAGATCTGTCTGTAACCCTCTTCGAGAGATGGTTGTTCAAAGCCCCCCGGCTACAAAACCATCCAAGTTGCGCAAAGGTAAGAACTCGTCCATACCACCGCCTCTGCCGGATAGTGATATGGCTGCGCACCTGAAACTACCTACCTTCAAGGGGGTAGAGGATATGGACTGATTTTGGTTTGTTGTAGATTCCGTATGGACTGCACAAAATGTGACAAACGATATGGTGGCACAGCTGTCCCTAGAATTCGAAGAAAGAGCGTTGGACTAGTATATGCGATGCATATCTCGGAATGGGAATGCATCTATTCAAGATATTAAGGATGCTCTAAAGCAACAATTCCGAAAGTCGAAATCTTACTCTCAGTTGGTAGCAGAAGTAAAGGAATTCAAGCAAGGTGCGTCTGAATCTATATGGGAGGCTGATCAGCGACTAAAGAGAGCAATCAGGGAAGGAGGATTTGAGTACGACAATAGCCAACATATGGAATGGTTCATCACTATGTTGTTGCCCCACCTGCGTACGCCAATGAGTCACCAAACCTTCGAGTCACAGGAAAAAGCTATGGAAATCACTATAAAACTAGAAGCTATGCCCAGAGAATATACTTTGTTAGGAGTACAGCAAATTCAGGAGTAGCTCAGAGCTATGCACATGGAAATTCAGAACCTGCGAAAGGAACGAGGAAAGGGGGCCATCATAGATCTATGGTGCATACGATGTCGGGTATCTGGCCATATGAAGGATCAGTGCCCTCTACTGGTAGATTACATGCAAGCAGGGGGACCTAGCCCGGTCTACCCAGGATCAAGTGGGGAACCCATCCTATTGCGTCCAGGCTCAAGCAGATCTGCGTTATGGTGCGATGACTGCCGTGTAGCAGGGATGCATGATATGAACCATTGCCCCCGGCTAGCTGTGTATGTCCTAGAACTGAAGCAATAGTGGTGTAGGTTCTGCCGATCGGTAGGACATGACGAGAAGAACTGTCGAACTTACGATCTAATGATAGATCGAGGAAAATTGTATAGAATACAGTATAACCCTGCGTCACCTAGATCTCCCGCGGGATTTGGTGGCTCTCCAGCAAGGGGCAGGGGTGGTCAAGGAGGAAGCATAGGTCGAGGACGCAGGCATCTAATCTGTTATAACTGTGGGGAAGTAGGACACTTTGGAAGGGACTACCCAAACCCTACAAGGCAATCTTGCAAATATTGTAGACAATTGGACCATGTGATCAAATATTTCCCAATATTAATAGCCAAAATGCAGGAGAAGCAGCCCAACCCCATGCAAAATGTGCAAAGGGTTAAAGCCGAGCTAAGGAACACAGACCCAAGCATGAAAGTCATAACACGTAGTGGGATGGTCACCCGACGACCAAAGGAAGAGGCTGTTAGGGATCCTCTAACCTGTAAAAAAGGATCAAACATGAAAAAGGGACAAGAGACAATGGCCGTAGCTGACCAGGGCTTCGCTCAAGAAGCTAGTGTGCAGGCACCAACACACCCCAAGACAGATGAGGGGGTTGAGCCCTTTCTGCAGGCATGTATGAAGTTGCTACGTAACACGAAGGCTGTAGAGAACCTTTAGAAATTAATGAATAGCTGCGCAGCACGGTCCGATCCGACCCCAAGGACTAAGGATGTACACAAACTATACAGATACAAAAAATGCACCGGAAGAGAAATGTAGCTAACTGCGCAGATTGGTGACTACGAGATGGATCAGGTTATTTTGGACCTTGGATCATATGTGAATGTGTTACCTAAACAAACATGGCAGCGAATGGGAGAACCTAAGTTGGAATGGTCCACGATCCAGCTGCGCATGGAAAATCAACAGAAGATCATCCCTCTGGGGAGGCTGCCAAAAATCATGGTAGATATCGCAGGAGTAAAAGTCCAAGTTGACTTTGAGGTAATAGAAATCATAGAAGATGCAGACCCCTACCATGCACTCCTAGGACTGGATTGAGCTATAGATATGGGGGGTGTTATCAATCTCAAAAAGTGTAGCATGGTGTTTGAAAATAATGCCACACGAGTAATAGTACCGTTGGATCCCGCGGAAGGCACACGGTATACAGAGCCAGTGCGAGATGAGGAGGAAGTGGATCACATTTACAAGTTCACTATGCAGGACGAAGATTGGATTAACCCCACGGTGGAAGGAGTACTCTGCTGGGAAAAGGACAGTGAATGCTTCTCCAACTCCGATGGGGAACTAGAGAATTGGCAAGGCCAGTTGCATGAGGTTTTGGCACTGCGATGTCTTCGGGTCACAAGGAACTTCCGCTGCATCTTCTTCGAGGTAAGATACTTGCCCTACTTTGGGGAGTATAGTAACATTAAATAATTTCTACGCGTATTCGAGGCAGGATTTCCCAAGGGACGTAGGCTAGGGACCCTTAAGCTTCTCGTGCATGGAACACCTGCACGCTGGTGGGATACACATGGGAAGGTATTCCGTGATTGGGAGGAATGTCGGGATAAGATGATCCTGTGATTTGAAGCTCCAACTAGGAGACAGACCCAAAAGTTCCTTAGGCCAGAAGACCCACGCAGATATTTGCTCGCCTAGGAAACGCAATGGTGCCATAGAACCCCAAACGAATGGGTCCACCTATTTATCCATGCTCTAGGATTGCGTCCAGCCACATGGTATTTAGATGTGGAGCTACATCAGCGCATTCGTCAGTGGGAAAATTTACGAGATGTGTTTTTGCGAACATTTGGGGTGGTAGATGGGCCAGGTGTGCTCGACGCAGCTCTGCGACACACTGATGCCTTGACTCAGGGTAGCCCAAGCTTGTGCATCGCATCATAATCTTGGGGAATGTTGGTACCACACATGGTTGAATACAGCAACTTCAGCCCAACGGAAGGACAGGATGGTCCCCGAACTATCCTTACTGTGGCACTGGACGGGATGCGTACAGTTGCCAAGTTGTTTAGGCTGTACCTGAATTGCATTACAACACACTCGATGTTGGCTATAATTCGGGTTGCGCAAGCAACACAGATGCTTCATCCAAGATCAATAGATCCATGGGAAGGCCATGGGGTGTGAACGATGACAGTCAGAACACTAAACCCTGGTAAAAAGGGAATATTACCGTTATGGAAAACAAGCGGCTGGAAATTAATGTGGAAATTTATGGTGAGTTTTTACCATTTGATTGATGGTAAGTCCCAAGTTAGGGTCACTCTACCATTGGATAGCCTCAGGCACTATAAGCTAGAAATGATAACTCCGATCAAGGCTCCATATTGTCTCTGTAATCTGCATATATTATTCTGTTGTTTGATTGTCTGGACCTTTAGCATTTTTTTCATACCCAATCAGCCTTCTTTCGCTGTCTACGAGCCTCTGAATTCAAGATCCCCTCCTTACATTTCTATGGTAGCCCCTAACCCCATGGACGCATTAGTGCCTACTAGTCCAGAGCCTACAGACTTTATGTTACGAGGGTCTGGGGACGCTGAGATTGATAAGCTCATTACCCTTTGGCTCCCTGAGGGGAAAATTGACTTCGAACCTTGTGCATACTAGCGTCAAAGCTGTATGACAGAATTTAACACCTTGCCTAACCCTAGGATGATCACAAGCCCCAGCCGGATGGGTTTGGAAGAAGCCATGCAAGAGGGTTCGCAACTGCCGTAGATAACTATGAGAGTTGACATAGCCGAGTCGCAGCTAGTCTCGTGAACGATAGGACTGACTAACAAGGATACCCCATCCCCCACGGGTACGAAGCGGCGCAGGGATACGCTGCACCCTACCAGCAGTATCGGGCTAACTGCCAACGAAAGCCATGTTTATTCACTGCCTAACACTTTCCTAGTCGACGCCCACCTTCCAATGACTACGGGACTCCAATTGGACTTGGTGCAGCTATCCCGCGAGACGTTACAGGGTTTACACACCGTCATGCTTCAAGATATCCATCATTGCGCCCGGGCCTCGTAGCAACAACTCAATGTGGCCACGTCGCTCATCACACGATAGATCGAAGATGGCTCCCTTGTTATCTTGCGGATGGTGTAGCTCGAACCAGTGGTTCACCGGCTCGGCACAGGGGTCCTAGATGAGCTCATCATAGAAGGCTTGGCTGCAAAACTAAAGGCA
Organism: Pinus albicaulis; assembly: GCA_034641835.2. Taxonomy (NCBI): domain Eukaryota; kingdom Viridiplantae; phylum Streptophyta; class Pinopsida; order Pinales; family Pinaceae; genus Pinus; species Pinus albicaulis. The sequence goes on along the minus strand of CM076572.1, from coordinate 926,435,357 downwards.
TCCCGCACCGAAATCTGGACCCTCAGGACCCATTTGGCCTGTCAGTTCACTACATTCCAGGCCCAAGCGTAGCCTGCCACACCTCTGGAGGTACGGGCACAACGTGCTACATTGGTAACAGAGGCTATGAACACCATTACGGGATAGCTTACTCTGGGTACTTAGTTTCTTGAGGCGGCCATGCAGCTCTAGACAGCATTCTAGTACAACCCGTTTCTTCAAAACGTCACGACGGACTTACGACAAAAGGAAGCCGCTTTCGATCAGGTCAAAGCTACCTTTCCCTCCCTAGTCCCTGTGTAGCATCTGGCACTCTTGAATACTAGCAACGCACTCCAAGACACTATTATGGATCTCCGATGAGAGAAGCATGTCATCAAAAATTTCTTGAAGCCATGGGGCGACGCCGCCTTCTAGATATCACAGGGTGCTCATAACGCAATCACACGACTCAACAAGATGTTAGAGCGGGTTACCATGGCTACTGAAGGACCAACCTCCCAGAAGCTGGTAGAAATCACACAGAGTGCTGCTGCCGAGAGTCAAGAAGTGTTACCTCCATTGATCGTCGCTATAAATACCTTACATGCGCATATAGAGACCACACCACCACAGTGACTCAGTACGAGTCACAAGATTGTTTTGGGGGACTGTTGGAACAGGGTCTCCTACAAGCTGCCAAACTGGTCTGATTTTGTATAATTTTGATTATATTTAGTCTAACGCAGGGGTTTGGGGTGGGAAAAATCCCTGAAAGCATTGTAATGGGTTAAAGGGTAGATTTGGAATCCGCAAACCACGGTTTGCAGACCATAGGAAAGATTAGGCTAAGATTGTTATAAATAGAGGAACATTTTGTTGTAAGGCACGAAGATGATGAGCTTTTGATGCTAATTTCGGCTTAATAGATCTATTTGGGTATTTGGGAAGGGACTCTGGCTGGCTATGTATGCGGAGATCCCAAGTCCTGCAGCGTGCGGACCCTGCTGTTGTGTGAGCAAGCCGGGCTGGGGTATTGTAAGAGGGAATTGACGGGTTGATGAATAAGAAAGGTTGTTATGAGTATTGAATATATGTGCACTATTTATGCGAATATATGGTAACTATTCTGTTATGTGTATTTTGTGTTAAGTTGCGATAATACTGTGTAAGTTTTTGCGTTTATATCTTTCTATTATGTTTTATGCAATACTGCACAACTATCTTATAAGTATATAATTTTTTGAGCACTGTAGCATAGCTAACCTTGCACACATAGATGCAAAGAAGGCCTATAGATCTGACTCTGAAATAGGTGATTTGGTCATTATAAAGTTGGACGCAGCTCTGCTTGCCTTGCCTACCCTTTCTGAGGGTGCAGAAACCTTGTTCCAGCACCCACCCATACTACTTCGAGTGAGACTTTGACCTGCGCAAGTAGGTCACTGCCGAAAGGGCCAGTAGTATAGGGGTTTGTTGGAAAAACTTAACCTCTGAACCTAGGTCAGGACCCCTCAATCCAACAGTAGAGGAAAAGGTTATTCAGGTGGAGATACTAGATTCTTTGATAAATTTAAAAGAGGATAAATTGGCCCAGTTTATAGCCTCGAATGAGTAAGAAGGAAAGAAGCTGAAAAAAGACAATGTTGTGAAAAAAAAGGATGAGGAACCAGACATAGCCGCATTTATACTTGTAAAATAGGAAGGATGGTAGAGGAAAAGGCTATTCAGGAGGAGATATGAGATCTTTTGACAAAAGGAACCAGAAGCTAAACTGGCGAAATTTATAGCCTCATATGAGGACTAAGGAAAGAAACTAACCAAGGGCACTATTGTGCAAACAGAGGATGAGTAACCATAAAAAACTATGGTAGAGGGAAATATTATTCAAGTGGAGATACTATATACTTTGATGAAAGAAAAAGAGGATAAATTAGCGCTATTGATACCCTCTTATGAGGAAAAAGTAATACCTTTGTGAGAGCACACAAATATAATTCATGACCTTAGAAACACATGGGAAGAATGTATAAATAAATTTATAGGAGAAAATAAAAACACAGTGGTTGAGTTGCAAAAGAAGGTGACCACGCTAAAGAATGATAAGATACAACTCTGACAGTTAATGGATTATGGACTTAGTTGCAAGGCTCCTTTAACTAATTACAACATGTACTTGATGGAAATATTTTTAATTTTTAAAAAGGATGCTATCATCACCAATAAGCATTTCCATGTCGATACCCCAAATGGACTCATAGAAGCATACATGGCCTGTAGGAATGAAGAAAAATACTTTCTTTTTGAACTGTACCAACACAATTTTCTATTTTTTTATAACAAAATACGGAACCCCAACCCTTGTGTAGCGGATGCCCAATAATTGAGAGCCTTTGTATCTTATTTGATAAATCAGGCCAGTTGGTTTACAACTATTGAAATTAATCGAAATAATATTGAGATAAATCTATGGGTTAGAGGAGAATATGAAATACCAAGTCCTACAAGAACATAAAAAGTGGGCCAGTTCCTCAAAGGATGAAAAGTTTATTCCCGGGAATATGAAATAGGTCATTTCATATTAAAAATATTAGATTCAAACACTGAATATTTTTTCACAAAAAGGATGTAAATCAAGGTGGGATGCCTTTGGAAAATGAACCCAAGATAGAGATCCCTTTGAACCTTAACAAGGGTTCATAAATATAGTTCTTTCATGGAAGAACATGGGAATAATTGGATCAATCTTAATTTTGACTATCCAATTACCTGGATGCTAAAAAGGATATATAACAAGTCCTATAACCTGAGAAAGAAATAAGAAATTGCATGTTGGAATGAAATTTAGGAAAATGCAAGTTATTTTCATGTTGATGAAGCAAGACATATTGAGTATAGTATCAAAAATGTTCATGAATGTCCCCCATTAAGCTCATATTCAAATTGGCCAATGTGTTTTGTTGACGTCCACTAACTCACCATTTTTGACATTCACTCCCTCACCATTGCTGATAATCTCTCCCTCGCCATTGTTGGCATTCACCAGCTCACTGTTGCTGACATTCATTGCCACTGTTGTGACAACTCATAGTCAACAGAAGAAGAAAGTATATTGTTGAAATATGTATTATTCTCTGGTAATATATTATCATTAGAAATTAACATTTACTAAATAATGGTAAAATCATTTTTTACATGTTTTCCTTTTTGCTGTTATTAGGTTAAATTTTGTTACATTTCCGTTGCTTTCATTTCAATTTAGATATAGAATTCTGTAATATCCCCAACGGGAAATAAATAGTAATACACAGCAAAACAACAAGCAGCTATATAGAACAAAATGCCGGAACTAGAATATGGAACAAGTACACATAAAATACCAGAACGCTAAGCCATTTTATTAATCTGAGAATACATATATGGGTACAAGAGATAATCAGAATGAGTGCACCTATCCTTGCTCTAGGCAAGTGAAGACCCTCTCAGAATAAGAAAAGGCTACAACAGAGACTGCGTCCTAGCTGCTGGAGAAAACTGCCGTAGAAAGCTGCTGCTACAATGTACTGGAACTAGGGGCTGATCCCCTCACTGGAATGAGCTGAAAATCGGAAGGCTATCTGTACTCACCCCTCCGGACAAAACCCAGAAACCGTGAAGCAAATTCTCCACCTCCGAAAATCCACCAATAATGCCCTCCTCCAAGAAAACGCTGTCTCTCCCAAGAACAGTGCAGAAGCTCAAGAAATACGCTGGGAAAGGGGCCAAAATCCTCCTGAAAAACCGTCGGCTGAAACAACAATCTCCCCAAGGCTGGAATACGCTGAAGCCTCCACAAAATCACCCACAACAACGCTGCTCAAACACTGACTGCGTCCTCCCTGCTGAAACTGCGTCCTCTCTCCTGGACTGCGCAGTCACTCTAAGGGTCAGCTCCTCTGCCAAACGTCCACCCAAAATCCACTGCAAATCACCTACTGAAACTGAAGGAAATACCTTGCCCGAGCAGGCACTCGAAGTCCCCCGGGGCCAAGGGCGAGATCTCCGACCGAAGACACTCAGTTCGCCCTAAACAGTGCTGCAGACTGACTAAACAACTGGCGTGATGAAGTAGACAGAAGTCTAGCTCTCAATATCATCAACATATCAATAATGCCAAATGGAGTGAAACCCCCACCTTTTATAGTGCTAGCTCCCTCAAAAACCCTAACTGCGTCCTTGACCTCCTCCTTGACCTGCACAGTTACCTTAGAAGCCTATGTGAGGCCTCCCTCATGTGTGTGTGGACCCCCAAGGCCTTCCCCTTTAAGTTACAACGTTCATCAACTAGGAAGCACTTTATTTTATTAAAGTGAGTTGACCCCCTATTTCTCACTTTATTTATTAATTTAACTATAGGCGGCAAAACTATACAAAAATGAAATATTCCTATTAGCGGTGCTAATTAGGAATATTACAGTCTCCCCCGGCAGAACGTTGCTTTTCCTCAAGCAACTGAAGTGATGGATGCTGCAATATCCTCTCATCCTCCCAAGTGGCATCCTCATCCGGCAAGTTCTTCCATCTCACCAAGAACTCCCTGATCTTCCTGCTCCACAGCTGCCTCTCCCTAGTATCAATAATAGCCTCCGGCTGCAACACCAGATGCCCCTCATCATCCGTGGGTGGTAGCTCCTCTGTGACTGTCACCTGCTAGCCCAGCGCCTTTTTCAGGCATGATACATGAAAGATGTTATGAATCTTGCTGCCTTGGGGCAGCTCCAACTCATATGCAACCTGCCCGATCCTGCGTATCACCTTGTATGGCCCATTAAAGCGGGGCTTAAGCTTCTCCGCCCCCTTCTGCTTGAGCGAAGACTGTCGGTATGGCTGTAGTCGTAGGTAGACCAAGTCCCCTACCTCGAAGTGTCTCTCCACCCGACCCTTATCAGCATACAACTTCTGCTGATTCTGTGCTGTGGCTATGTTATCCTTGAGAGCTCGGAGGATATCTTGGCTCTCTTGGATCCATAACTTGGCTCTCGGAGCCCTGCTAACACCAAACATCATGTCCACAAAAGATAAGGAATGATATCCATACAAAGCATAGAAAGGTGACATACCAATAGACATATGATGCATCGTGTTGTAGTAATACTCGCCCAGATGCAGCCACTTCAGCCATGCCCTCTGCTGTCCACTGACGTAGTTACGCAAGTAGCCCTCCAGCCACTTGTTAACTATCTCCGTCTGCCCGTCCGTCTGGGGGTGATAGCTAGTGCTCGGTGTCAACTCGGTCCCCACTAGTCGGAAGAGCTCCTGCCAAAATCCGCCCATGAAACGGTTGTCCCTGTCACTGAAAATGGTCTTGGGTAGACCATGTAATCTGAAAATCTCCCTGAAGAACAGCTCAGCCACCTACGCTACTGTGTGATGTGCGGATATGGAAAAAAAATGGGCATACTTCGTCAGCTGGTCAACGACGACAAAGATGCAGTCCTTGCCCTGCACCATGGGCAACCCTGTGATGAAGTCCATCGATATGCTCTCCCATTTCCCCTCCGGGATGGGAAGAGGCTACAACAACCCTGCAGGATGGCTCATCTCTCCCTTGTTTCGCTGGCAAACATCGCACTCCCTAACATGCTGGAGTACGTCCTCCGTGAGGCCCTTCCATGAGAACCTCTCCCGAATAGCCCGGTAAGTCTTGGTGAACCCCTGATGGCCCGCCAATGGAGAATCGTGTGAAGCCTGGAGTATCTTCTTCTTGAGCTGAGATCCCTCAGTCAAGAAGATCCTGTCCCTGTAATAGATGATCTCATCGACCACCCTGTACCTGTCATCTGCTACCTGCCCATCCAGAACCTCACACGCAAACCTGTCCTTGGAGTACTCTACCAGCAATCGAGCCCTCCAATCAACGTCCAAGCTCATAAGTGATAACGTGGCCGGTCTACGAGAAAGGGCATCAGCTACCACATTATTCTTGCCTTTGACATACTCTATGTCAAAGTCATAGGCTTGGATCTTGCTGATCCACTTCTGCTGTCTCTCCTGCAACTGCTTCTACTCCAGAAAGTACCTCAGGCTGTTATGATCTGTCCTCACCCTGAATCTGCTACCCACTAGGTACTGCTGGTATTTGGCCAATGCATGCATGATGGCCAACATCTCCTTGTCATATATCGGATACAACCTCTCGTGTGGAAGGAGCTTCCGGCTCTCAAAAGCTATCGGGTGACCGCCCTGCATCAAAACTGCACCAATCCCCTCTCCTGATGCATCACACTCTAGGACAAAAGGCTGTGTAAAATCTGGCAATGCCAGCACAGGGCAACTACTCATCACCTCCTTGAGCTTGTCAAAAGCTCGTTGTGCTGTGTCCGACCAACTGAATTCCCCCTTCCTCGTCAAATCTGTGAGGGGTGCAGCAAGCTGTGAGAAGCCCTTGACGAACTTCCTGTAGTATATGCAAATGAAAATAAATCCCCGAAGCTCCGTCACATTCTGCGGCTCTGGCCAATCCCTGATGGCCCTAATCTTCTCCTCGTGGACTCTCACCCCGTCCACTCCTATAATGTGCCCTAGATACAGCATCTCTATCAACCCGAACTCACACTTAGAGAGCTTGGCATGGAACTGCTGCTCCTCCAAGATGTGCAAAACTGTCTCAATATGCTGGAGATGCTCCGCCCAAGTCCTGCTATATATAAGTATGTCATCAAAGAAGACCAGCACAAAATTCCTCAGATGACCCCTGAAAATTTGGTTCATGCACGACTGGAAGGTAGCAGGTGCATTGGTCAGCCCGAATGGCATGACCAGAAACTCAAAGTGCCCATAGTGACACCTGAAAGCGGTCTTGGGAATGTCCTATTCCCTCACGCGTATCTGATGGTACCCAGATCTCAAGTCAATCTTCGAGAAGAACCATGCTCCTCTCAACTCATCCATCAGCTCATCGATCCTGGGGATGGGGTACCTGTTCTTCAGGTTCTTCTTATTCAGAGCCCTGTAGTCAATGCACATGCGCAATGTGTCGTCCTTCTTCTTCACCAGCACTATAGAAGAAGCGAAAGGACTCGTGCTGGGCCGAATGTGACCAAGGGCCAGCAACTCCTGAATAGCCCGCTCTATCTCGTCCTGATAGGCCTTGGGATGCCTATACGGTGTGGTAATCACGGCCTGTATCCCCTGCTCAAGCTCGATCGTATGCTCAAACCCCCGATCCGGTGGCTGCCCTGGTGGAATATCCCCGAAAACCACTGCATACCTGTCGAGAATAGACTGTATCTCAGGATGCACTGTCTGCCCTGTATCCACTGCCTCTGAAGCCCGCAACTCTACCGCCCACTCTATGTCTCCCTTTCGGAAGGTCGCCTACATCCTGTGTGCCAACACCGTCTGAGGTGGGTATGTGTGTTGTCCCCGTATCTTCTCATGCCTCCCCGTCTTGGGATCATCCCACTCCATCTCTAGGGCCTTCCAACCTTTCGTGACCTTCCCTAGAGTAATGAGCCACTGAACACCCAATATCAGGTTGGTGTCCGGAATATCCACCACGAAGAAGTGATCCGTCAATGTATAAGTGCCCGTCGTCACTGATAGCTCCGGGACATATCGAGCACAAGCCATGGTCTGATCTCCTGGGACCAAGACGGAAAATCCATCAAAACCCTCTGTCTGTATGCCTCTCCGCTCAACCATCTGGGCATCAATGAAGTTGTGGGTGGCCCCACTATCAACTAAGACTGAAACCCGCTTCCCGCGCACTTTCCCTCGTACGCGCAGCGTTAGGTACTTGGGAACTCCCCGCAATGCGGCTAGAGCTCCCCCAGTGGGTGCAAATGATGCCCCACCTGCTGCGGGTGGTGGAGGTGGTAAGATACCCTGCGCTGCATAACAATCTCCTGCCTCCACGTCATCCCCCTCATCCTCTTCTCCACTGCTCTCGGAGAAGACCTCAATGAAGTGTGCTTTCCCTACAGCACACCTATGTCCCGGTGCCCATGGCTCCTGGCAAGTGAAGCACAACCGCTTCCTCCTCAGCTCTCTCCTAGCCTCGTCATCAAACTGCCCTCGTCCAGGATTCGCCTTGGGAGGCGGAACCCTCGTGTCCTTCCCCTTAGGCTGGAAGGCCTGTCTCTGGGGATAAGGTGTCCGAGTCCTGGGTAAGACATCCTGTAAGTCCTGAGTCCTGCTGATGGCATCCTGAAGGGTAGCTGGTCTGGTCGACCGGACTAGGCCACGAAGTGGCTCTGACAGTCCCTCCACAAACATGTAAACCATCCGAGCCGCAGACAAATCAGGTACCATCACCGAAATCCTCAAGAAGTCTGAAATGTATGTCTCTGCACTCCCAGTCTGTTTGAGCTTTGTCAGCTCAACAAAGTGCTGCTCCAGATCCCTCCTGTCAAAGCGCTCTATCACCCTCCGGGTAAACTTGGCATATGTCGTCACTGCAGAATGTCCGAGTGTCGTCATCCCATGGAACCACCAGTCCTGGGCCTCACCGTCCATATGTAATGTTGCCACCTTAATGGCCTCTGACTACGACATCGGGTTAAGCTGGAAATAGATGTCTAGCTTCTCCACCCAAGACTTGGCCGAACTGTTTGATGAGCCATCAAACGTGGGCAAATGAAACCTACTAGCTGCGCGGTGGTCATCACGGTGGTGTCTATGTCCTCGGTGATGATCACGGGGTCTAATGTCATGCTGGACCTGGACAAAGTCTCTGAATGTGATAGAATCTCGGAATGCCGGTCCGTACGCCTGGTACTCTGTAAAAAGGTCACCCATCAGACCCGGCTCTATCTCTCGCTGTGCTGCTGCCCCTGCGTCCTCTGCCAGGAAGGTAGGCATGGTGGATCGCGTGGGTACTGGAATATCCCTCTGTGCACCCCTCTGTACTCCTGCCCCTACGTCCTCTGGCAAGAACGTGGGTATAGTGGATCGTGTGGGTGCATGCGATGCCACAATGGGGATAGCATCATGCACTGGCACGTGGTGGGACATACCCGATCCCTCCCCGATCTGAAAAACCCTAGGGGGTTCCCTCTGCCTGACCTCTAATGCTGTGAGTCTCTGTGTCATCTCCTGCATGTGATGGAGGAGTGTATCCCATCTCCTCGAACCCTCATCATCTGCCATCGGGTTCCGCTGCTCTGTGTCCCCCGCAGGCTGCTCCTGCTCTGAATCTGTCTCAGGTGGCTCCTGATCAGAATCCCTCTCTCCGAAGGGAAACTCCCACCTACTCTCAACGTCTCTGTGTCTCCTCTGATCAAAGTAGGGATTATCCCCGGGTGTCGTAGACTGCCAGCTCCACAGGCTGAGCCAGAACTATGCTCTGATACCACTGTAATATCCCCAACGGGAAATAAACAGTAATACACAGCAAAACAACAAGCAGCTATATAGAACAAAATGACGGAACTAGAATATGGAACAAGTACACATAAAATACCAGAACGCTAAGCCATTTTATTAATCTGAGAATACATATATGGGTACAAGAGATAATCAGAATGAGTGCACCTATCCTTGCTCTAGGCAAGTGAAGACCCTCTCAGAATAAGAAAAGGCTACAACAGAGACTGCGTCCTAGCTGCTGGAGAAAATTGCCGTAGAAAGCTGCTGCTACAATGTACTGGAACTAGGGGCTGATCCCCTCACCAGAATGAGCTGAAAATCGGAAGGCTATCTGTACTCACCCCTCCGGACAAAACCCAAAAACCGTGAAGCAAATGCTCGACCTCCGAAAATCCACCAATAATGCCCTCCTCCAAGAAAACGCTGTCTCTCCCAGGAACAGCGCAGAAACTCAAGAAATACGCTGGGAAAGGGGCCAAAATCCTCCTGCAAAATCGCCGGCTGAAACAACAATCTCCCCAAGGTTGGAATACGCTAAAGCCTCCACAAAATCACCCACAACAACGCTGCTCAAACACTGACTGCGTCGTCCCTACTGAAACTGCGTCCTCTCTCCTGGACTGCGCAGTCACTCTAAGGGTCAGCTCCTCTGCCAAACGTCCACCCAAAATCCACTGCAAATCACCTACTGAAACTGAAGGAAATACCTTGCCCGAGCAGGCACTCGAAGTTCCCCGGGGCCAAGGGCGAGATCTCCGACCGGAGACACTCAGTTCGCACTAAACAGTGCTGCAGACCGACTAAACAACCGGCGTGCTGAAGTAGACAGAAGTCTAGCTCTCAATATCATCAACATATCAATAATTCCAAATGGAGTGAAACCCCCACCTTTTATAGTGCTCAAAAACCCTAACTGCGTCCTTGACCTCCTCCTTGACCTGCGCAGTTACCTTAGGAGCTTACATGAGGCCTCCCTCATGTGTGTGTGGACCCCCAAGGCCTTCCCCTTTAAGTTACAACGTTCATCAACTAGGAAGCACTTTATTTTATTAAAGTGAGTTGACCCCCTATTTCTCACTTTATTTATTAATTTAACTATAGGCGGCAAAACTATACAAAAATGAAATATTCCTATTAGCGGTGCTAATTAGGAATATTACAAATTCATGATTACAAACCAATGTATCCAAGAATAAGTAAATTATGGAAAAACCTTGTGAAATCTATATTCCATAACATACTAAACAATCAATGTATTGAAAGGTTAAATGTACATGCATGGAGTTATTTACTTACCGTAATTGAAAATTGGGATAAATTTCCCAAATCAAACATAGCCTCACCACTTATTAAGCATACATGAACATATTCAACACAAAAAAAAATATTGAATACATGTAATACACTAATAAATATTAAAAACAAATTGAAAACAAATATATCACAAAAAACTTGGAAAATCATGCATTGTTGGAGCATAGGCGATCTCACTTGTTGAGTTGTTCAAACTCAAATGGTTCATCTTCATCTCTAGTGATATTCAAATCAATTTTAAATCTTGCATTTTTCTTGCTTGTTTTTCTTCTCTTTTTTTGGCTTAGGTAACTCTTGTTCCTCTTCAAAGATGACTCAAAATCACCCAACCCACACGTGAAGTCATAATCCATAATATGAAGATTGTTGGCGTCATCCAATTTTTCTTAACCAAATTAATCAAATATTCAGTCTTAGTCAAAGTAGTAGGAGGATTGTTTCAAAGGAAGTCTAAGTAGCCAAATAAATCTTCTTTGATAAGCTTAATTCCTTCAACATTTACAGAAACATTGTGAATGTACATGGATATTGTGTTTTCATCCTCACTAAGATCCAGTGCCTCTATATTTATCTCACGAGGGTCATTGTATGAATAAGTTAAGGTATGATGATTTAGTAATGGGTTTGAAGCCATTGAATAGAAACACAACCAACCCACCTTTATGGCATGCTTGAAAATGTTTCAATGAATAGACCATGGGAAATTACAGGTTATGATATTTTTTAGATGACAATGACAAAATATTACTTATTAGGTTTAGATTGACTCCTCACCCAAAAAGCATGAGACATTTTCTCATGAGGGCTACAATCACTATCTAGAATTATTTTTGTTTTTTCCATTGATGATTAAACTGTTTTTATTTCTTGTAATTATTCAAATATCCCTAATTTTTTAGCATTTCCTTAAACCAATAACAAGGTTCAACATTTTTTTAGAATAATATATATCAACCAATCCATCGTATGAGCACATTTGTTTCTTCTATCAGATAAAAAAACTTTCTTTAGGCAATGGTGATATGACTCCACAATTTTTTTGTCTCTTGGTTTGAATGGGGAAAATCCTAACAACCTTTTGCCCACATCCCTAATTGCACAAAATTTGGCTTAATGGGAATATTTCGTCAATATGAAAAAGAAGAAGAGAGAAATGTAAGAGAGAGTATGTGAACTTACAAATCTTGTCACCAACAACCCAATTATTATGGAAATAGTCTAAGAACTTCTCCTCATTAGAAAATTTGTTGAATAATGCATTAATTACAATTATCACTTCATCATTGGAACAATCTCTCATAAACGAACCAAACTCAATAAACATCTCTTTTTCTATTTCTAGACTACTAGCTAATCGATTGAATTTTTTTAGCCATGCCCTATGTATGTGCCAAACACACAAGATAACGTTGCACCTTATGATTCTCCCCCTGTACTCAATTCATTTTGAGAGTGTTATTTTTAGAATAAATGCAATTTTTACTATAAAATAAGAAGGTTGAAGTTACCTTAACGCACGGATTTTAGCCAAATCATCAACAACCATGAAGGAATTAACTTTCCAATTATGATCAACTTGGTGACACCTATGCATGAGGTGCTCCAACCATAGTGAAATTTCCTATGATGTATTGCATGATACCACCACCCATATAACTAACACCCCACTTTGTTTCTCATCGAACGCCACAAGTGTGTACAACTGATACTATCACATTAAAAAAACATATGAAGTCAACTTCAGCTCATTAATCATTATCAATCACTCAAAATCAAATTATTAGACTAGATAAATAATTCTTAATACACTCACCTCATATTTATTTGCATTGAATGTTGAATCCATGGATATTAAGCTATTATTCGATAACTTTGTTCGAAACATTTGAGAATTATTGAGAGGGCATGGGGGGTTGAATCAATAATGTGATCTTCTTATTAATTTTTTTATTTTATTACTTTTACAAAATCACACACTTATTGTTGCAAAAAATCACATAAGTTAGCATCATATAAATAAAAAATAAACATGAAAACATATAAGAAACATATATTTGATAAAACCATCAAAGAACAACCACAAAAAAATCCAAAGAAGAGACACAAGATATTTGGTGGAAAACCCTTCACTGGGAAAAAAACCACCCTTACTATTGCTTCTCTACTCTGATATTATATTATGTCAAGAAATTGATCTTTTACATAGTGCGTTTACTCCCATCAACATGGAGAAGTGACCTCATATACATAACGTCAACACCCATTGGCTCGAAGACTCGATACTACTAAATCATCTCGGAATACTCTATTCTCTATGGATCTATACAAACTACCATCCACTAAATGCCACCACGATGAATCGATCCTCTCCCAACTACCATTGGAATATCCAACCACCATTGGATTGAGAAACTTCTTCATTTTATTGAAGCTTCGCTATCACTTATCCATCTCCATGAAGTCACTACTCCTCACCACTATGCAGACCTCCTTTCATCTATTTTCAAACTGGATACCAAGACACTATGCTCAAAAATCAATTATCTTTTCATACATGCTCTCAGCAACAATATCTCATCATCAAATAGAAGATAAAAAAATAAAATAATGTTGAAACAAATATGAATACAATCAGATCCTCACAACAAAATAATGTTTCACAATACAAATGATATCGTGAGCCACTATGGCTATGTTCCAAATGCATCAAAAACTACTTCAAACCAAGTGTGAGAATCACCATAAAAAACTATGCCTAGCAACATACATGACTCAACAAATCAAAATCAACTCCAACAACTCTAATTCATCTATATTGCAACATGATTTAGATCTAGAAATTATTCAGTCATAAACACTCATGGACTGAAGAATCTAGGCTCTACGCAATATCTGAAGCATCAACACTTGATGCAACATTCTCCAACACAGTCTCTAACATCCTCAACTCAATCAACTCACAATTAACCATCATATAACTCCAATATCAAATGTATAAAACATGTAGGGAGACATTGAGCTTGGGGATAAGATCAAAGGTTCACAAATTGGACCAAATAAATCCACTAAGGTCACTACAAGTGTACTAACTATGTTCATATCATGAGAGGACCTTTTCAAACCATTTGCAATATTTTTCACTAATTTTGGAAGCCTCTAGGAATTTCCAAACTAATTTCCTTCTGTACAATGTGAGAAATGCAAAGAAAATATCGAGAAATGCCATAGTTTCTCCCTTGACACTCTATGCATGCGACTTTGGCTCCCTAAAGCCATAATCACTCCCCTAGGACTATCTCCATGTGACTGTAGGATTCCATCCGCTCCCATTGGCATATGTGCATGTGACTATGGCTAAAACAAACCTCTTCCATCAATCCTTCAACTTAGGAAATATGCCATATGTTGCATCATTTTACTCAAATCCTGTACATGCCTCCAAATCTTTGACATAACCTATGAAACCTCTAAAAGTGGATCAAACAAGCCTCTCAAATTTCATTACTAAGTTGACCTAGAAAGGCCAACAAAAAAGGATAGAAAGTATGCTAACAAGTCCTACACTCACCATCATACCTATGCCAAGCTACACCACATCTGAATCACATATGTAACATCAGTATCATCATCATGAAGCTCTCACAATGCAACATGTAATCTCCATGAAGCACAAACATGAATACTTAGATGAAGACCTAGTTGACAACTCAAGTAGTGTGCCATCAACCATCACCATCACATATATGTATAATCATCACCTATAGTAGCCTATTTTACCTGTAGCAGCATCGGAAAACCATAATGAAATTTCCATCAATGCACATTCCAACATATTCCAACTCCTCAAATACCATCATGCTACCATAAAGCTCCAACAATTCCATCGACACATGAGTGTGCCATCAGGAATACCCACATCACTTCCAATACATACTAAGAGAAACCATGGTCCATCAATCTACATTATCATGAGGTTGACATAAGTGCATGACCTCAAGAGCTGGCATCAATGCCAACACAACCATATCACTGTCAATACATCATGAAAACCAATATGACCACCAAGTCAACATCCATCACACATTATCATGAAGACCATTAGAAGCAAACATCATCAACATATGCAACATCATCATAATAGAAACTATGAGTAGCATCAAGTATGCACATGAGGCATCAACCAACACCTCCACATATAAATATAATATCATACAACCACACATAATCTCCCCCATAACTACATATAAGGAACTACCATATCATCTCATCACATGAGGCTAAGAACCCACTGTCATAACATAGTATAAGGCATATCATAAACACCTCCAAGCAGATCACAATGCCAACAATGTATAGCTAAAGTAAATAGGAACAAATAATTCTCCCCCAGAACACATTCCATATCCAAGTTTAAGAGATACCAATTGTTGGGTTGAACTGACTACTTCGGCTGCAAACAATGCTTCCTTTGACCAATAGAAGAACCATATGGACTGATCCTCCACATGACCATGACTCAAGTGACATATACATGAGAAACAAATGGTTGTAGAAGCAACATAGGAGATCATACATAACTCATATGACCATAACATGAACTCATGACTCATGTATAAGTGACACAAAAGATAGTACAGTACAAGTACATGACTCCATGAACATTATACATATATTTTCAATGAATAAATAGTTGTTATGATCATATTCTATGAATAAATGACTCAAGATACATGATACATAAATACAATTACACCATCATTATCCCATACATGTGACTGCAATATGACTCCATATGATTCCTCCAAAACAAGCCTATCACCATAATGACTCAACATATTAATGACTAGACACAATGCCAATGTGAAATGCTGAAGCAAAGGTAAATACATGGCTATAATAAAATTCATATGACAACTTGTACATGACTGGTCAATGTATCATGTCATCACAATACATCTCGGAGTCATGATCACAATTTATGTATGGTTTCACATATTTTCAACCAAATGTTAGTGGAAGTAAAAAACATATACATGGATGAAAAAATGCTCTTATTTCTACTAATGAAAGACATATAAAGCTAGTATAAATACATGAACGGAAAAGAATAAAAAATACAAGATAAATCATGAATATCAATAACATACATAGCTCCCCCTCAGCTTAATATACCTCCAATAAAACATGTTGACCCTCTAGACCTAAAAGTGCATGAGGCTCAATGAAGTCATCATATGTTGCTGCAAAATCCATCATAGACTCCCGTTGAGTTTATGCGCCTCTTATGAATTTTTCATTCCTCTACAAGTATACATGAATAATCATGGACTGCAGGAAAGAGTGCACTTCACTATTTGAAGAGTTGAAGCTCCTTCTTCTTCCACATGGTCTTGGGATGCTTCTTCTCCTCCTTTATTTTCTTCTTCTCCTCTTTGATTTTCTTCTTCTCTTCCTTCACTAATTTAGTGCTAGATCCGCTTGGTCGATTTTGCCTTGAGTAATGGGGAAACAAAAAATATCTTGCATTATGAAAAAATATATGGAAAATATAGCACTCCACATGCCCAAGATAAGAAGAGCATCAAATATCCTACTTCACATGCCAGATCTAAACTATGCATGAAATATGCTTCTCCTCCATTGATTAGATCTGTAATCACATGCCTTATGGCCAAACAAGTGACATAAGTATCAATAACCATAAAAATCACAAGTATACTTGTTTCGCATTATCCTTGGTTGCTGGAATTGCTCTAATATGTGTTGATATGTAATATATGATTTTCTCTGGAAATTTCTTGTGACATGCCCAAACTTGTGAAAATTGTAGAATTGTATCTCATGCATCAAAGGAATAAAAGGAATTTGATTCCTTTTAAATCTAATGGGGTTGCCACAGTTATCTCTAGGAACAAAGGTTCTTCTCAATGTAGGTGCTCCTTGAGATTTTATTCTCTATTTCTGGTTTTGATTTCTTTTCTGCTACTATTTATTTTGATTTCTTACTCGCTACTAGATCTGCTCCTTGTTTCCATGGATCTCACTTTTGTTGCTGTTGTTGTTTGCAACAAGTTTCTTGGCTTCTTATTTAATATTTTTACCTACATGCAAACTAGACTCACCTTTTTGAAATCCAAGACCAGATTTATCTAGTGGTGATCTTTAGATCTCAAGAAAATTATCCAAGGAAACAATACTCCTCCATTTTCCTTTGTTTTCTTAAGGTAACAAATTCATCTTCTAATTTATCAATCTCTTATTCTTTCCCTTGAATTTTTTTCCTCATGCCTTCCTCAACTTTTTTAGATTCCACCAACTTAAATTTCAAACCCACAATATCTTCCTTCAGCTTAGCTTTCTTATCATCATAGACCTGCAACAGCTTTTCTTAATCTTTGCATGCAATTGTTATTCTTGAAATATTAGCTCTAAGAACCTTAAAATTATCATGATATTCACTAGGCAATGCAACATGATCAAAATATGAATCCTCAAAATTGTAACTAAAAATAAAATTATTAGTTGTTATACCTTTGGATTCATTTTGTTGCAATACCTTTGGTTCTCGATATTTTAATTTTTACACATTATTTTTTGAACTACTTGCACTAGGAATATTAGCCTTTTGTGGTTGAGCTTCCTTATTTTGAATACTATTCCTTTTCTGAACTTGATTCCTCTTGTTCTTGCCCATTCTGGAAAAAAAATTCAAATTTCACCAACAAACCGCAGATCTACTCTCCAACGACCAAACTACAATTGAGAGCCCCACTATAATACCAATTGTTGGAAACATTTTAGAACTACTAAGGGGGGGGTGAATCAGTGGTGTGATCTTCTTATTAACCTTTTCCTTTTATTACTTTTACTTAATCACACACTTATTATTGCAACAAATCACAATATGTTAGCACCATATAAGTAGAAAATAACCATGAAAACATATAAGCACCATATACTAGAGAAAACCATCAAATAAAAACCAAAAAAACCATCCACATAAGGGACACAAGATATATGGTGGAAAACCCTTCACAAAGAAAAAAACCACCCTTTTTGCTGCTACTTTTCTCTGATATTATGTCAACCAATTTATATTTTACATATTGTGTTGAACCCCATTAACATGGAGACTCGACCTCGTATACATAATGCCAACTCCCATTGGCTATGAGACTACATACTACTATATCGGCTCAGAATACTTTGTTTTCTACAGATCTCTATAGACTACCATTCATTGAAGGCTACCACGATGAGTCGATACTCGCCCAACTACCATTGGACTATCAAACCACCATTGGATTGAGAAACTTATTCCTTCACTAAAGCTTCACTATCACTGCTCCATATCCATGAAGTCAGTGTTCCTCACCACCATGTGAGTCTCCTTTCATATATTTTCAAGATGGATCCCAAGACACTATGCTCAACAATAAATCAACTCTACATACATTCTCTCAACAACAAGATCTCATTATCAAATAGAATATAAACAAATAAAATTATGTCGACCCAAATCTAAATAAAATCAAATCCTCACAAAAAAATAATGATGCATAGTACAAATGACATCATGAGACACTATGTATATGTGCCAGATGCATTAGAAACTCCTACAAAAAAAGTGTGAGAATCACCATAAAAAACTCTACCCAGCGGCTCATATCAAAATCAACCATAGCAACTCCAATTCTGATCTATACTGCAACATGCTACATATATGGACATTATTCAGTCATAAATACTCATGGAATGAAGAATCTAGGCTCTACATAATATGTGAATAATAAACGCTTAATGCAACCTTCTCCAACACACTCTCTAACATCCTCAACTCAATAAACTCACAATCAACCATCACATAGCTCCAATATCAAGTATATAAAACATGTAGAGTGAAATTGAGCTTTAGGCTAGGATCATAGGTGCACTGATTGGACCAAATAATCCGCTAAGGTCACTACTAGTGCACTAAATGTGTTCACATCATGAGAGGACCTTTTCAAACCATTTGCGACATTTTTCCTTAACTATAGAAGCCTCTCATAATTTCGAAGCTAATTTCCTTATGAACAATGCAAGGAATGCAGAGAAAATATAAAGAAATCCGATAGTATCTCCCTTGACACTCTCTGCATGCTACTTTGGCATCCTGGAGCCATAACCACTCCCTTAGCATTATTTCCATGTGACTATATGATTCTAGTTGCTTCCATAGGATTATGTATGTGTGACTATGGCTAAAATAGACCTCTGCCATCAGGCTTTCAGCTTAGGAACTCTTCCATTTATTGCATCCTCTTCCTAAGCTCCTATGCATGCCTCCAAACCTTTGACATAGCCTCTGACAACCCTGCAAGAGGATCATACAATCCTCCCAAGTGGCGTTGCCAAGTTAACTTAGAAAGGCCAACTAACAAGGTTGGCAAGTATGCCAAAAATTCCTCCACTCTTCATGAGAGCTCTACCAAGATGAAACACATTTGAAGCACATATACAACATCAACATCATCATAATGAATCCATCAAACTGTAAAAATTCATCTACATGAAGCAAAATCATGAAGACCTAGATGAAGACCTAGTTAGCAACTCAACTAGTGTGCCATCAACCATCACCATCACATGTGGATCTGATCATCACCCATAGCATCCTCCTCTACCTATAGAAATATCAACAAACCATCATGACATGTCCATCGACGCACATTCCAACACATTCCAACTCCTCAAGCTACCATCATGCTATAATCAAGCTCCATCAATGCCATCACATGAGTGTGCCATCAAGAAGACCAACATCATTGCCAATACATACTAACACACACCATGTTCCATCAATATACGTCATCATGGGGTTTACATAATTTCATGACCTCAAGAGTTGACATCAATGCCAACACAATCATATCACTGTCAATAAATCATGATAACCAATATGACCATTAAGTCAGTATATGTCACACATGATCATGATCGGTATGACTATGACCATGTCCTTGTTGACATCAATGGAAACACAAAAATGCTAACAAACTTCACCAAGGTCTCTAACATCCGGGTTTGAATTAAAACAGTAAAATAGATCTCTCTACCATTGGGATTTTTATAAAAGAAAAAAACATCGTGGTGTTTTTCATACCAAAGTTTCACACTCATTTCACCCTTCTTATGAAACTGATACTTTCCTTTCATTAGATTATTACAGATGTTAAAAACATCTTTCCTGCACAAAAAAATACTTATCTTGAGTTGTGACATCTATTTTAACATATTTTTTAACATGAATTTTAGAAACTAAGTCAATTGACACTTCCAAGAAGAAACAACTCTCTACATAAGAAACCATGTCACTTGATAGATTTGGTAGATGCAAGGATCTAAAATCACCCAAAGTGTCATGCTCGCCATGAAAAAGCCATCCTTGGATCTCTTAGTGTTCATACATGTTATATGTTATTATCGTTGTGTCGTGGATTTGAACAATAACTTTTACAATGAAATGGCATTGACAACTCCTCTTTTTCACAAATGAGAATCTTCGTTCCATTTTATTTTCTCCTCTCCTATCTGTGGGGCAATATGAATAAGCATAGTTGCATAAATTTTTTTGAAAGGTAAATACATATGAAAAATTATAAAGCAGTTTTTATACCAACATCTAAACAATGCATCTCTAAAAAACTTACACTTCATATCACAGTGAAGTAGGACACCTTCAGATTGGGTATTTATTTTGTACTCGAGTGAAAGAACATGGAGCTTCTAGGTTCATTTCATTTCATCCAATAAAGTTGGGAACTCTATGTGAAGAAATTTTTGTAAGCGGATCAATCTCCATGTTATTTCCTTGTACTTCAGAGCAATCTAAATCCTTTCTAGAAAAGATGAACTTTTCTTTAGGGTCCTGCACTAGAAGGGCAATGATAGTTTCCCATTTTCCATATTTTACCATTTTGTGACCCACAGACTTGCTACAATAGTTACCGAGCAAGTTACTGCAATGGTGACTGTGAGAGTTGCTATAATAGTGACCCAACAAGTTCCCACAACATTGACACAACTAGTTGTCACAATGGTGAACCAAAAAGTCGCCGTAATGGTGAACCAGTGAGTTGCCGCAATAGTGAACCAACAAGTTGGTGAAAATTTGAACCAAAGAGTTGTTGCAAAGGTGAACCAACAGGCTGGTGCAATGATCAACGAATGAGTTGTCGTAGTTGTCAACCAACTCCCTTGACACTCTTTGCATGCTACTTTGGTATCCTAGAGCCATAACCACTCCCTTAGCATTGTTTCCATGTGACTATAGGATTCCAGTCGCTTCCATAGGCCTATGTGTGTGCGACTATAGCTAAAATTGACCTCTGCCATCAGGCCTTCAACTTAAGAACTCTTCCATAAGCTCATGTACATGCCTCTAAACCTTTGACATAGCCTCTGACACCTCTACAAGTGGATCAAACAAGCCTCCCACGTTTCATTGCCAAGTTAACCTAGAAAGGCCAACAAATAAGGTTGGAAAGTATGCTAACACGTCCTCCACTCTTCATCAGACCTTTGCCAAGCTGAAACATATATGAAGCACATCTACAACATCAACATCATTATCATGAAGCCATCAAACTGCAAAAAGTCATATCCATGAAGAAAAAGCATGAAGACCTAGTTGACAACTCAACTAGTGTGCCATCAACCATCACCATCAGATGTAGATCTATTCATCACTTGTAGCATCCTCCTCTACCTATATCAGCATCAAAAAACCATAATGACATGTCCATCAACTCACATGCCAACACATTCCAACTCCTCCAAGGCCATCATGCTACCATCAAGCTCCATCAATTCCATCACATGAGTGTGCCATCAATAAGACCAACATCAATGCCAATACATACTAACACACACCATGTTCCATCAATATACATCTTCAGGAGTTTGACATAAGTGCATGACCTCAAGAGTTGACATCAATGCCAACACAACCATATCACTATCAATAAATCCTGACAACCAGTAGGACGATTAAGTCAACATCCATCACACACGATCATGATCAATACGACTATGACCATGAGCTTGTTGACATCAATTGAAATGCAACAAGGCCAACAAAATTCACCATGGTCTCCAAAATCTGGGTTTGAATTACAACTATAAAATAGATCTCTCTACCATTGGGATTTTTATAAAAGAAAAAAAAATTGTGGTGTTTTTTATACCAAAGGTTCACACTCATTTCATCCTTCTTATGCAACTTATACTTTCATTTCATTAGAGGATTATAGATGTTAAGAACATCTTTCTTGCAAAAAAAAATACTTATCTTCAGTTATGACATCTATTTCAACATATTTTTTAACATGCATTTTAGGAACTAACTCAATTGACACTTCCAAGAAGAAATAACTCTCTACATAAGAAACCATGTCGCTTGATAGCTTTAGTACATGTAGGGACCTAAAATAACCCGAAGTGTCATACTATCCATGACAAATCCATCCTTGGATATCTTAGTGTTCATACATGTTATATGTTATTATCACTATGTCGGGGATTTCAACCATAAATTTTAAAATGAAATGGCATTGGCAACTGCTCTTTTTCGCAAATGGGAATCTTCGTTTCATTTCATTTTCTCCTCTCCTGTCTGCGAGGCCATATGAATAAGCATAACTGCATAAAAATGTTTGAAATGTCAATACATAAGAAAAATTATAAAGCAATGTTTATTCCAACATATAAACAACACATCTTTAAAAACTTACACTTCATATCGCAAGAAAGCAGAACACCTTAGAGTGTTTATTTTTTACTTGGGTGAAAGAACATGGAGCTTCTAGGTTCATTTCTTTTCCTCTAATAAAGTTGAAAATTCTATGTGAAGGGATTTTTGTAATCCGAACAATCTCCATGTTATTTCCATGTACTTAAGACCAATCTAGATCCTTTATAGAAAAGATGATATTTTATTTAGGGTCTTGCACTAGAAGGGCAATGATAGTTTCCCATTTTATTTACTTTAATATTTTGTGATCAACAGACTTGCTACAACTGTTACCAAGCAAGTTGATGCAATGGTGACCATGAGAGTTTCTATAATAGGGACCCTGGAAGTTCCCACAACAATGATACAACTAGTTGTCCCAGTGGTGAACTAACAAGTTTCCACAATGGTGAACGAGTGAGTTGCCGCAATAGTGAACCAATGAGTTGCTGCAAATTTTAACCAACGATTTCTTGCAAAGGTGAAAAACCCAGTTGTTGCAAAGGTGAACCAACATGTTGGTGCAATGATCAACCAACGTGTTGTTGTAGTTGTGAAATAGCAATTTTTTGCAACAATGAAATAGTTTTTTGCTACAACAATGAACTAGTCGATTTTTGGCAATTAATATTGGTTCTCACCTAACCCTTAATAAGAAACAACCAGTTTTGTGTTTGACAATGCAACACTAAGTCAAGTATTTCAAAATAGTGGAGAAGTTCGTCGTAGAAATACAAATAATGAGGCCTACTATATTGCACCAATTCTTAATTGATATACAATCTAATGCAATCTAATGAATAGCATCTTAGTAGAGAAGCATCTACCATGTAATCATATATTCAGAAAAATCACCATATGTAGTCATTTTATCCAAACATCAATAGCATCACAAGTAGTCATTCCATCCAACCTTGCTAAAATTAATTATCTACTATTTGCAACTTTAAATATAATATCCAAAAACTATGAAAAATGCAAACATATATCAAAAAAGCTGGCCTAAAAATAACATAAAAAGAAATCATTTTGTTAAAACTTTAGATTTCTTTATTAGTGAATTCCCAATGCCTTGAAACTAAATATTTTGTAAGGATCCCCTCTTTCTGCAAGGTAACTGGTAACTGATCAAACAGTACTCACGAGGACCTATTTATTTTCACAAAATAAACTATCACATGGAAACAGGGCCCGCCATAAAACTAGAGTTTAATATCTTTATTTATTTCCATGAATTAGATGGATTCTCGTACTAGAGAAGGGTTCTTAGGGGCCTTGGAATCTCGGGTTTTGTATGAAATAAATTCAACAGAACTTCGTATGGAATAAATTTAGCAGAACTTCGGGAATAAATTCGGGTTTCTAAAAAGTCTCTTTTTCTAGAACTTCGTATGGAACATATTTTTGGGAATAAATTATGGAATAATATTAGGCACAATATGCATAGTATTGTTTGCACTCCCCGGAGTCAAATATTCAGGTGGAAAAAAAACTTACAAACAATGAAAAATTGGACTATGTCTCAGGGTGCACCCCGGGATTTCAGAATTGAACAAGTGACTTGAGAACATGGATTTCAAAACAAAGAACGTGGGGAGTTGAAGCAGAGTCGTCCATTAATTCAGATGGGGGTGGTAGGAAAAACGTCTTATCAAACGGAGCTTGCAAATGGTAGTTGAGACAGAAACAGAGAAGGGTAGCCGATACAGATACAGAAACAGAGAAAGTGAGTAGATGGAGACAAAGAGGGACGGGACCACAGAGAGTTGATGGAGTCGGCCAAAGTAGTCTCTCCCGAACGACACCGAAAAGAATCGTCGACTCCTTAGACTAAGGTTTATCCTCTAACAAGTGACTAGAGATTGTACCTATTATCCTTTAGGGGTTGTAACTATTTTTAATTACACTATATATCCTTAACGAATTGTGTCTTAATTATTAGATACATCACATACCCTTTGGGGGCTGTACCTAGTAGTTAGGTGAGTAGATGCTCTACGAGTTATCTCTATATTAATTACACGACAGATCCTCTAAGGAAAAAATGCAGCGATGTGCAAATAAAGGAAAGTAAAGGTTTGTACCAGTGCAAGCTAAGCAAAACAATAGCGTTAATATGACCATAAATTGCTGACTGAATGCAGGCTACGCTATAACTTGAAGAAAGAACATTAATGGTGAAAAATGCATGTAATTAAATAACTTCGAAAAATAAATTTAATGATCAAATCACGGTGATATCCTCATGCATAGACCTAAAGGTAGGTTACGTATATCCTCACGAATCCAAAAGTAGGCTAATCGAATCGAAAGTTTAGTGAGGGTTCCTTGTAAACATTCAATACCAGGACTCCAAATTAGTATTACTGACCGAAAACGAAATATAACAGACAAAAATTAGTGGACATTTCCGGAACACGATGAACTATATGAAAAGTTGATCAGGTGACGTGCAATTTTCAGTCTCTGAAAGGCTGTGATTGTGAAAGCAATCTGAACTACTTTAGAAATGACTAATAAAAGAATGCATATGAGAAATCAACTTTACCCATTCAGTTAGGTTTTTATTTTTAAATTGTAACTAGAACCTTTGGCCAGTTACATTAATTTTCAGGATACTTGAATCCATTTAGTTGGGAAATGACCAATAGAAAAATGTGAATGAGGAATTTAGTTATATTTTTATTTGTATTTTTAATTTGAATTCTAATTTTTAGTTATTTATAATATTTTTAAGGAGATTTAATGATAGTTGGGAAAACAAATTGTTCACTAAATCATTAGCTGATATTCTTTGAACTGTTTACATATTTTTAATCATATTAAAATATTAAATCAAATGAAATAAGTGATAAATGCCCATGTACATAAATCCATAATAAGATTCATTTAAAATTAATATATTCTTAATTTATAAATAGGCTTTGTTACAATATCATGGTTTATCAATAAGACATACCCAAAAAACAATAATTATTCACTAGTTTTAATTAGATATCATTACAATAATCATTCACTAGTTTTAATTAGATATCATTTTTGGGATTCAAGTGAGTTAAGTAAGTCATTAATCTATGACCATTTTTATGAGAGGTAGTGGTAAGTGACTAATTTCTCATGATTTCTGAATAGTCCATTTAGCACACATTGCATGGGTGAAGAAGTGGGATTGAAACTAGTGAAATGAATCACATAGGGTCAATCAACATAACCAAGACTTATTGGGAGGTCACCCATCCCAGAACTCCTCTAACTCAAGCCTCTCCACTTTTCCCCACAATCAAGTCCACTTAAAAAACACACATTATATAGCTATTTCATAGAAATTAAATCTACCTAATAATTATTGACAATAAATTAAACTTCTCAAATCTTTATTCGAAAACAAAAACAAAAATTATGATAATAATTTTTATAAAAAAATATTATTGAGAATATTCTCAAAATATTCTAAAATTATTATTGTATAGAAATTAAATCCCACCTCATAAATATTTGATTATTTATGATAATAAATTAAGATTTCCAAACACGCCTATCCTTATAAAAAACTAGTGGCAATGTAAGTTGGAGCAGAGCTGATTGGGTGAGAGATTGCAACATGCCACCTTCTCAATTCAAAGAAACTGACAACGAGATCAGGTAGTAATCGATTATAAATGAGAACCTTCTCTATTTTTGGATTCGGATTATTGCTGAAATGGAAAAACACCTAGGCTTGCTGTTATGGTGCTCATGGTACTCGTTATTATTGCCGGTGGGTATTGCTCTTAGCATTTCCGAAGAAAAATGCTTAATTCATTGTCCAGAAGACTATTATTACTCTACTGGGATCTATCATCCGGGGCCTGTCACTGCCATGGAAGCTGATACACTAAACTTTGCCCTCAACTTGGAGTATCTGGAGGGTGAATACTTCAATCGTGCTTTATACAGAGAGGGGCTAGACAAATTTGACCCTGGTCTCTCAGCGGGAGGGCCTCCACCAATTGGCTTTGAGTTAGCAAATCTCGACCCTCCAACACGAGACATTATCCAGCAATTCGGCTTACAGGAAGTTGGCCATATAAGGTGATATGATACACCCATTCCAATCTGATGAAGAATAATCCATTACCCATTAGCATAGATTTCCCAGTAACTCGTGCAATCATTTTTTTTGGGATTATAGTTCTTGCATTATATGGTAATCGTGCTGAATGTTAATATCCCATACAGGATCATTCGTGAGACTGTTAAAGAAGCGATTCCACGACCTCTGCTAGATCTCGGGGTGGAAGTGTGGGCGAAATTCTTCGAGGAAGCCCTAGGATATCACCGCAGTCCCCCATTCAACCCTTACGCCAATTCCGTTAACTTTGTTCTTTCCGTGTATTTCATTCCTTACATGGGTCTTACAGGTTACGTCGGGGCGAATCCAAATTTGACCACACCCACTGCAAAACGAGTAAATTCTCAGCATTTTTCACCTATTGATAAAATTATAGAATCCTAGATAGAATATAGCCGTTGTCACTCATGTTTGTTGTGTTCCTTTCATACCAGAAAGCCGTTACCATTAAGTTTCAACTATTTTGAGATCAGATAGCCGTTACTATTAGGTTTCAACTATTTTGATATCAGATAGCCGTTACTATTAGGTTTAAACTATTTTGACATCAGATAGCCGTTACTGTCTCAAGTAATTCCATGATTTTGATATCAGAAAGCCGTTACTATTATGTTTGAAATAATTTCCATGATCCCATCACTAGGGTTTTCATTCAACCGTTGGCTTGCTTGTTTCTATGCTATTTGTGTGCAGCTTGTCGCAGGTCTTCTTGGAGTGGAATCAGGGCAGGACGCAGTGATACGCCACTGGCTATACGAAAGAAGCAATGAGAAGGTTTATCCATACCCAATTACAGTTGCAGAGATTACAGCGAAAATATCGATTCTTCGCAACAATCTCGGAAAGACGGGAATAGTAGATGAAGGAGTAATAGTGCCGAAGGAGCTAGGAGCTGAAGGAAGAATAAGCGGTAACATTTTATCTGCAGATCCAAACTCTTTGTCATATAGCAGAACTCCGAGAGAAATATTGAGAGTTTTGTATGACACAGGAAATGAATCCATAGCTGGTGGATTTTATCCGCACGGGGCCAATGGACACACTGCCAAAAGCTATCTCCTCCCTCCTCATCCTGGGTAACATACGGTGTTGCCATTGCCACGGACTAGCCTGTATGTAAACTCCAAATAAATCCTTCGAGGAACCGCATGCTTCCGAATAAATGTTAAATGTTGTGTCACTCCGACCAGTCTATAGACTGCTAAATCCTAGGTCGATATTCCGTGGATGTATAAATCAGCCTTATACTATACTATATATAATTGCAATTTCGTACAAAACATTTTTGTGCTTCTGTTATAACGTTCTACATTCCATAGAATAAATTTATTTTCTGGATCTTGTAATAATTCGCCAATTGCTATTTTGTACCAAACATTTTTGTGGAGCTCTACATGCCATAGAATATATTCCTTTTCTGGATCTTGTAATAATTCGCCGAGTTATAGGTGGCGTATTTGAATATTTAAGAGAGAGTTGGTTGTTAGGTCTTGTTTTAGGTGTACCACATTAATATTTAGGTAATGAGGTCATTGTTTTCCTTTTTGGGTTAAACATTTTTGTGCTTCTGTTATAAAGCTCGACATTCCATAGAATATATTCCTTATTCCTTTTCTGGATCTTGTAATAATTCGCCAAGTTATAGGTGGCGTATTTGAATATTTAACAGAGAGTTGGTTGTTAGGTCTTGTTTTAGGTGTATTACGTTAATCTTTAGGTAATATAGGTCATTGTTTTCTTTTTTGGGTTAAGATTTAAAATATACACCAGCCATGACCATCTTCCACCCGCGTATGTCATCCACCCGTGTATGTCGTCAATACCTAACATGTTGATTATGTGGTTATTTGGTACAGCTGTTTCGGAGCTAACCGATTTCCTTTGCTTTTTAAAATAGGGTATTTATCATGCCCCATATAGAAAGGATTTGGTTGGGATAGATCTGATTGGCGGGTTGCATTTTCTAATCAATTTAGGAAAGAGATTCGCCGAATATTTTTAGTATAATATGTCTCTTATATTTTGAAAAGGAAGTAAAGTGTCTACTCATTAGATTAAAAGTGTGGCATGTTAAATATACCATGAAATTTTTTTAAATTAATATATTTTAAAGATATATAAATGATAATCTGTTTATATATAAGATTTGATTTTTTTTTAATTTTTTTTTAATAATGTTATGTATTTTTTTAAAAAGTTGTCAAAATTATGGTGATTTTTGGAGGGTTTGGTTTACTTTTAATAAAATTAAAAAACTTATCAGGATAAAAGTATTTGGATTAATATTTTATCATTTTAATGTTTAGGAAACTATATATATTTTATTGGATGCAATTCTTTTTCTTTATTATGAAAAAATTTAACATAAATATGATGAGTAATTAATATAGAATAAGATGATTATGCTTAACAAAAAATATTTAGAAAAATAAAAGATGTATGCCTGTAAAATTTTGTATTTACAGATTTCAGAAATTATTCAAAGAACTATGTTGGCTTACCAGGGAAACCAAGTCAAATAAAGAAACTTCAAATAAAGAAAATTCAATTGTTTCAAAATATCAAAAGAGAAAATGAAGGTTTTGGCTCGAGAAGACAAAATAGGAGAATTATATGTTTGCCCATAATCACCCATAATCACCCTTCTTCCTCAGGAAGCTAAAATAAGAGAACAAAAAATAAGATCAAAAGTAGAAAGGTAGATAAGCATGCATGTTGATTTTTCTAAATTAGTAGTTTCGACCTGGATGGGATCTTTAATGTAACTAAGACAACAAAGAGAATCAAAAGGAGGTCCCATTTTCCATTCAATTCCCGCATGCTTATAGTCCGTTGCCATCAAAAGCCATTGCATTTTATTCAAAGATAATATTATGTTGTCTTTGAGCTCATTTTGATCTACAATAACTCTCTCCAAGAGAAATTTGAGGTGTTAATAGATGTCAACTATGTATATGTACTGATTATATTGTCCCTTTGTATGACCAACATCAAGAAACCAATCTACAACCTTAGCCAACACCTCAACGTCTATCAAATTCAATCACTCATTGGAGAGTTCTCTTTTAACTTGAGTGATTTCTTCATGAATTGGGAAAAATCCTAGTAGAGTGGTTAAGCTTTCTCATGTATGAGCTCTAGAGAGCAGTTGAGCTTTCTCATGTATGAGCTCTAGAGAGCAGTTGAGATTTCTCATGTATGAGCTCTAGATTTCCTAGAGGTTGAGCTAGTTCACAACCTAAAACATATGCAAGAGAATAGCGACTACCAAGCTAAGGAGTAGAATTAAAATTACATAACCAAATAATTATAACATTCCTAGGACAAAGAGGACTACATAGCTCTTAGGGGGGCTTTCTTAGATGGATATATTCATTTACACATATATTCTAGCATAGGACGTGTAGTGTCCCTTCCTAGTGAAATTTAAAATATTCAAAAACATTCCACTCGAGTTGCCAATTCCTTCGAGGATCTCAATATCCCAAAATTCCTGGGTGAGATAAAAATATTACCCAAAATGGATCAGCCAATAATTGATCCTTCTCTTAATTGTAACATTGTTCCTAAAATCTCATGAATAGGCCAACATTGTTAAAAAATAAGGGCCATCTTCAAATACCCTAGCTTTCTCTTCTAGGTTAGAGAAAATCATTGTAAAGAATCCTCTATCTCCTAATTTTAGACCGATATGGCCTTTAGGATTCCATTTTATTTGGATACACTTCATCAAATCCCTCTCATTTGGCCATATACCAATAAATTTGCATATGAGAGTGTGATCTTTTGTATACTGACAATATCATTTAATTTTTTTTAATCACACCATGTATTTAAGGTTTACTACCTTGGGTAAACAACTAACATTGAGGCGATATTTCGATTGGGATCCAAGAATCAGACTGTCTTTGGTGTTTCCATTCCCAAATAAAGCTCTTAATCCACCTTTATTAGACTAATGGTCACTGGTTAGAATAGTTATGTAGGAGGGGGTCACACCCTTCCCCACAGACCACTCATCTAGAAAGTTAGAATTAGCTGAAGTGATAGTATCCAAATGAGATATATTTCCTAGTTTGAAGATCATGGCTATCAGCAGAAGACAAAGAATTCAAAAAAATATGCTAAAGTAAAACCTAACCCAAAAGAATTTTAGAAATTTTTTGTTTTACATTCTCCAAAAGTAAAAAAATACATAGTTAACATATATAAGGAAAAAAAATTAAGAGAATAAAGCATAGAAAATATATACTCACATACCTCCTATGTTTCAACGATTCAATATCATTGGTCCTCTTCTTCATCCAACTCCACATATGTTTCATACAATTCAATACCGATGTTGAAAGGCTTGGCCATAGTGAGATCATCATTAATGTCATTTTCTATAATTGCATAATATATATCATCAACAGGAACATTGTTGTCTACATATAGCTCAAATTATTTAACTTATTCATCTAACAAATATTTCTTTTCCTATGTATCATGTTCATATTCAATACTACTTTCTTATACTATATCATACTTTATATGTCTTCTCCTTGGATCACATCTAGCAATGAATGGAAAACTCTCTTTACTCGAAACCTCTATGTTAAATATATGATTAAAATGACCTGAAAGAACATAAATCTCTACACATTATGCTAAAATTCTCTATGCATAAAGGATTGATAATACCTTGTTAAATAAAGAGTTAAAATTGTTTAAAATAACTTTATTAAATTTCATGTTAGGTTGATGTAAATGCCAACCAATGGTGAAATTATTGTGATGATATCAAGAACATATAGTCCTGTGAAAAATACAATCATTGATATAAATTATGCAAACCCCATGGTGAAAAGTGCATGCCTTAAAACGGAAAAATGCATGAAAATAAGGCAATATGAAAAATGCAAGCTCTAAAAGGGAAAAATGCATTAAAAAATATTGTCATGAAAAATACATTCCATATGAATAAAAATGCATGGCTTGCATTTGTAATTGGGTGTTGAGCTTGTGAAAACATGAAAATAGGGTATTGAGGAAAATGCATGCCTCGAGTTGAAAATTAATGTTGTGTATGGGATTACATTTTTACAAAGTAAAGAGGAATACACACACCTTGTTAACGATAAAGGAATTCCTACATAATAGAAATGTATTCCCTTCACATGTTTTTCATCCCTATGATGGCCTAGATCTTGGATGGCTCTTCCTTAGCCCATATGAATGGTTTTCATAGGAATATTTTTTAAAATGGTTTGATGATCCATTTTGTATTATTAATGATAGAATATAATATCTTATAACAACCTTGAACCAATTTTTGACATGCTATTTGGAAACATATTGAGATAGTTAACCTTGTATATTGAGTTGTTTCAATTTTTGGGAATTCCTTTGCTTGAAACTAGAATTTAAGGTAATATGCCCATGATAGGATTTTTATTGTTAAATAATAATGAAAATGATTGAAGATTTATTTACAATATTCTTTAATGGTGAATACAAAGTTATATTCTCTTCCTTTAATAGTTGCAATTGATTTTTACAAGTATGCTCCAATGGTGGATTCTATAAGTGAGATTTGACAATGGATTCTATAGCTAACACATTATAGAAACAGGGATTAAAATCAAGAGAGAGGATATGTTTTATAGAGATGAAAATTGGCAGTGAAATGAAAGTATGTCAATATTTTAAAAAATTCAAGAATAGAGAAAGGTAGCGATGCAAATTTCCTAGAATCTTAGAGATTAGAAGTACTTGTATGTCTCTCATAGATATGATTGATTTGAAATTAATTTAAGATATCTCGCTCAATTATAAACTTTTATATTGAGTGTGTGTGGCTATATTAGAGTCAACATTTTTTCTAATTTTTCTTCCAAATGTACCTTCACGACACAAGGTGAATCAACCACAAGGCTTGAATTGATTACAATAATACACTCACTATGAGCTCGAGCATGTAATTTTAATAATTTAGCCCAAGTGGGGAGGATAACAACATTCCTCAAAATCGCCTAATCTATGCCAAATTTGAACATACATGCAATCATTATTGTCCCAATTTTTCAAATTCAAACTACAACCCTTACTATTAGACTTTATGCATTGTATGAAGGTTTTTGTCTCAAAATTTCAATATAAATTATATACTTGTGTAAAATTACAAATACACCTTCTAAAAATTGAACTATTTATTTTGGTTCAAAATTGAGACTACGACATTCATTTTTCTCCAAGGAAACTTTTCCTTCAATTTTACATGAAATCCCAAATTTAGGTGCATGAAAGAAACCACTCGTGTTCCTCAAATGCATGTTAAATTATAGGTAATTTTAACATATATCTAATGGCATATTAAAATTTATAAAATATTTTTTTCAAAGCTACGATGAAGCTGGGGTGTGATTTTTAATTTTCTCACTTAGTAAAATTTTCACCTTCCAAAATGCAAGGAAAACTTTACTTCTTTTGCAGAGAAACCATTTTTAAACTTACAATTGAAAAAATTAGCTTACTGATAGATATAATGTGGTATTATAGACCCACAAAAACTTTCACAACTCAACTCTAATGTATAATAAAATGTTGACACATTTTAAAAATATATTTTGCATTTTTATAGTTTGACTAGGCATCTATTGCCTATTTTTACACATCATAGTATTTTATGATTGAAAATGAAAAATTAAGTATATATAATTATGTAAAGGGACATAATGAATTTTGAGACCTACACATGCATTTTAGTGTAGCGTGTTGTGCCCTTTGGTTTTACAAGGAAAATTTTCACCTTTATGCACAACAAGTCATTTTTTTCCTAAAAATGCTAATATAAGCTTGTATATAGGTGTAAATCGCAAATTAGAATTTTTCTAATTTGAAGCACTCAATTTGAATAAAAAATTATATCATGACACAATTTTTATTCTAATGTATTTTCCCCACAAATGTACATGAAATGCCAAATCTTGGTGCATGAAATAAATAGTTGTGTTCTTTAATTGATATAAATTTGGTAATTACATAAATTTCCATCAAGATAGATGATTTTAGAGTGGAAAAAATGAAGGAATAAATTTACAAAGGTAGTTTTATTGACAAGGTTGAATTTGAAGAGTTGGGTCTCAAGCCTTACGGACTTAGTTTGAGGCCCTAAATAATGTTTTTTGGGAGGTAACGATTTACTAATTAAGTACCCGATCCTATGAAATTTTCATAAAATGAAATTCCTTGATAATAGTGTATAAATATCATCAATAAAAGTTTGGAATAAAAAATTTTGCTTCCTAGAATTTGGCCTATCGGGATTGGCTACCATAATTCAAGAGGATGCAACACCAAACCCCATTACTAATATAAAATGGGCTAGCCACATGAACACTAAGAAAAAAAATCAAGGAGAATCAAATTTCAACTCTTGATAAGAGTTGAAGGAATCAAAATTAAGTACAATTGGCTATCAAGCCATGCTATAACCACACCAAAATTAGGAAAATTGGTTCAATTATATACAAATTCTTTTGTTCCATAATAGAGCAGAGCAGCTAGGAGTGAGTAGAGAGATATAAATAGAGGGGGTTTTGTTTCTCTATCAACACATTAGCCATAGGTATTAGATAATTCCATAGAGAGTGTTTGTTCCCTCTCCTTTATATTTGCACCATTTTCATTCCAAACAAAGAGAGTAGAGAAACCTCACCTTCTAGCTAGGTTTTCTCTTGAAAGTGTTAAAAATATCATATGTTGGTGTTCATTATGGTTTATGAGTGGTTTTATCTTAATTATTCTCTATATTCCACATTTTATGCACTTCATAAATAAATAAAAAATTCATTAATTACATATCCATATCTTAAGGAATTTATGCTTCAGAGTATAGATTTCAGATGGTTTAATTAGATATATTGTGAAAAACTATCTAGTAGAATATATGAAGTAATTTATAGACAATATTGGTATTATATAAGGTTTATTTGTGTCTTTTTTGGGAATTTTTAGAAGATCACATTGGTTTAATAAGAAATTCACAAAACCTCAACCATGGCTGATGAATATGTTTAGGATAACCCTCAATATCTAATAGAGGAGAGGTTTCCATCGATGGAAGTGCACTTCATAGATATAAATCATAATTTTAGCCTCTTCACAATGACCCTAATGAATAATATTGGGTTTTTCAAAGAAGATGAGCGTTATAGCGTAGAGGTAATACCAAAGGGGAAAATGGGGGATTAATAGGAATTGGAGAAGGAATGTAGTAAATCCAAAAAATAGAAAACAACTTTGAGTACCATTAACCATTAATAGTCTCTTTTCAAGATGTAATTGAAGGTGGATATCAAGTCATATCAAGGTGGATCAAATCCGTGAATTAAATCATTAGTTGCAACAATTATAGATTTACCTTAGTATTCACCATAAAGATGAGGAACATACATTTTCATTTTCCCATTTAAAAATAAAAGGCCATGCACTGACTTGGTGGGAAAGTAACTTGTAAAATTTATGGACGAAGGGGGATCCTCCAATAACTAACTAGGAGGATTTTAAATCTCTCACAAATTCCCAATTCTACCCTATCAGGTACGTCAAAGACTAGTGGATCCAATTCCAATACTTTAAATATAGAGAATGATAGAGTGTGTAAGCATAAATGATGGAGTTTATGAAGATGACAATAATAATTTATATATCTCCCAAGGACCCAAACATACTCCTATAAAATATGGGTTTCTACACAGCCATCTATAAAAGTAAGTAATTTTTTCAAACCAAGAATGGTGGATGAGCATTGTGTATAGAAACAATATGGAAAACATAGTCCAAAAGAGAGGTAATTCAAGTGGTTCAAAGTAGAAGGAAAACCAAGAAAATTCTGAGGGGAAGAAAAAGTGGAAAGGGAGGAAGGACAAGAAGATATTAGCCATAACCTATAGATGCAAAAATCTTAGAAACCACTATAACAACTACAATATTGGTGGTAAAAAAGAGGAAAAGTGTTGGAAATTTCACCCATATCTCAACTTGAAGAATAGAGGAAAGGAAGCACATTAGAAAAATATCATAATCGAAGTTCATATAATAAAGTGGAAAGAAACTCATACATTTATGAATTTTTATTTATTTATCAGTGCAAGAGGAGGTCAATTTAAGTAGCATTTATAAATAGGAAGAGGAGATATCAAATTTCTCCCATATAAAACTACAAATTAGTAGCACAAATGTTGATGCTCTATTCAACTTTGTTTGAGAGACAACTCTCATTATAGTAGAGTTAGTATACAAAATTGTATTTCATGTTTAATATCATACTATACTCTATCCATTGGGATGGGTAAATAAGGAAGAAAAAATAAATGTAACAAAACATTATAAAGTAAAATATAAGGTAACAAAACAACATGAAGTAAAATTTTCTATTTGTGTTGATTTTATTAATGAAGTTGAATTGGATGTAGTTAAACTTGATCTATCTAGAGTTTTTTTTGGAAGTCCCTATTTGATGTAAGGGGCATAACCCCCACCCCCGCCCTCCAAAAAAAAAATTTGATATTCAAAAGCCTCTATAAGGAACATCATCACAAGAGGACACAATTTCCCAAATCGATGTAAATTATAACTAATATATAGAAGCCACTAGAATGAGTGTCATTGCAAGAGGGCATGATTCCCTTGTATTTTGTAAAATGATATGGTGCGTTCCTTATTTTACACTTATAGGAATCCTATGAGTCTTTATGAGGTAGGTGACCAGCACAATGTGGTGAGACCCGATATTGCACCAACAGTGTTGCAACTTGCGGAGGCTACTCTACTTTACTTTATCAACCTTGGGTTCGTACAAACTTGGAGGTGATAGTGCTATATACATAGCATATGCATTCTACTCATGACATCCTCGTATCAGTTCTACGGTGGGTGCTACAAATAAGGTTACTTCTAGGATATGAAGTTTGTCACAATTCTTAAAGAAACGTAAGACTGAAATAACTCATGACCATTACTCTATTAGCAAGAAAAGAAACTATTCTAGATCATAAAGACTCATCTAGTTATTTACAAGAAAGGAAATCCACACTTAAACTAATGCAATAAATAAAGTTAAGCTAAGTGGCATTCATGATTTAAATTGTTGAATTGAACTTGCAGAAAGGGAAACTAATCTAGGCACACATGTTTAACGAAATGACCGATTTAAATCTATCTATATCATGTTGGACTATTATGTTTACCAATGCATCTATCAATGACCTAACTATGCTTTTAAATTAATCTATTTTGTAACAAAAGAAGAAGTCACTAAGGTGACCTAAGAGGGTCTTGGACTCATGGTTTCAGAGCTGAAGGTGTCTTGGAGGTTGTGATAGGTCTAGATTAGGTGAAAGAGAGGTTTTGGGTTGAAGAAGTGTCTAAATTTCGA
The DNA here is from genome assembly GCA_034641835.2 of Pinus albicaulis. Classification (NCBI taxonomy): domain Eukaryota; kingdom Viridiplantae; phylum Streptophyta; class Pinopsida; order Pinales; family Pinaceae; genus Pinus; species Pinus albicaulis. The sequence continues at coordinate 926,398,412 of CM076572.1, read as the reverse complement.
TGCTACATGATCAGCTACATGATTTCCTATAGTGCTACAAGATTTCTTGAAACGCTACAGGAAATTGGCCGAGAGAATTTTGGGGATAGAAATGGTTAGGAAAGGGGTAGGAGAGGTGAAATGAAGGTGGATATAGGTGGATGGAAGGTATCCAAACCTTTTTCCAAGCTCAAAACTTCTCTCAAATCCTATCTTTCACCTCCAAGGTGGCTCTCAGTATTATGGTGGAGATGTCCAAAAAGAGGGTTGAGGGATATTTGGTTGGAAATTGGTTGATGAGGGGTGGAAAATAAAGCTAATAGTGTTGGTGGAGTCCTCCTCTGCTTCTCTACTCAAACCTAAAATAAAATTACATGTTCATGCAATTATCATTGACAAATATATTATGAAAATGGTGGAGAAGATTAGTTGAATTTAAGAAAACCTACCTATGCACTTAAAACAAAAAACTAAATTTGCATCTACAACATGTTCATGATAAAAAAATCAACCTATCTAAATTTTCCAATAAATCATAAACTGAAAGCAACTTTGGGTCTATGGTGAAGATCTACCCTCCTCAAACCCTAATGGAAGAGGTGAGAGAGGGAGGCTTTAACACACAATTTTAGATTTTTCTATGCCATCGCAACATGAAAGGTAAATAAACTAATGACAGTAACATGAAATGGAAGTAAACCAAATACAACAATATGAAATGTAAGCAAAATAAATACAACACTTGAAATGGAAGCAAACTAAATAAAGTGAGATGAAATGTAAGCAAACTAACCACAACAACATAAAAGGTAAACACAAATACATAAGAGAGACTGAGGCCAATGGATTGGGCCCAAACCCACAAGCTAAACTCCCTAAAAATAACTCAATGAATAAGGAACTGAATACTCATTTTATTTCATAACCAATTCTGCTACATAGCATGTGAGAGTCATAAATGTCTATTACAAGAGATAAGAGTGATCTATCGATCTCCAAAAATTGAATCCTAAAGCACTTTCCCTACCCTATTTATCCTAAAGGGTAGCTACCAACAACTCCCTAAAAATTAGGTGATTTGTCTCCTTGGAACTCGAGAGAAATGGAGCTTGGATCCTCTTGATATTCAACTTTCTTGGTTGCCTTTGATTTCGAGTTGTTGGAGGAGAATCTCGAGGATCACTTGGTTGCCTTTAGGAGTTGAGGAGGTGTTAAACCCCCTACAATCACTCCTTGTTATCTAATCTGAGCTTTGATTATTCAATATTCGGAAAAAATGGAATATTCTCTTGATTTTGATACATTAAAACCAAACTAGGCATTCAAAGCATGAAAACCCTCAATACACAATCTACACTAAGAAACGTATGACCATAATGAAATTAAATGTGAGATAATAAGGCTAAAAAGGTGACAATTAACCCCTTAAAATGTACCTAATGATGGTGCTCATCATCACCCCTTACCAAATGGTTGCTCATCCCCTGAGAAACTTAGTCCTCTTTCTTTATCTATTTTATTGCCTTCGTGGCCTCTCTGACATCCCAAAGAATCAGTGAAGGACTTCCCTCAGGAGTGTAGAATCCAGCATTCTTTTTATCCTCCTCTCATTCTGTTTTCTTTAGCTTGGTGTTTTCTTTCACCCAGCACCAGCAGCAAAGATGGACTGAATTTTAAGCCAAGCCATTGGATCTTTATTTTCTGTAGAGCCCTCTTATACAAAGGTGCCCTTTCTAGGAAATTATTTCTCTAGTTGAGAAAATAGGGGATCTGAGAACTTTCGAGGGATAAGCCTTCCTCCTTCAATGAATGTGTAGTAGGAGATTATATTCTGGGTTGTGGGATAGGATGTGTAACTGCTGATATGTCTTTTGGAACCGATTTTGGAGAGGCATGCTTCTCCTTTGGTTCTTCCTCTTCCTTCCCTTTGGCATCTTCCCCTTCGATTTGTGCCTCTTTTTCAATATATTGGGCCTCCTGGCCTTCCAAGGGTACCTTATCTCCCTCCCCCATGACCTTTTTCTCTTTCCGTGACACATTTGGAGTTTCATGTAGCACTAACAAAGTTTCTTGTAGCAAAATTTGTTTTCTGTGTAGCAAACCCTCTTTTTCTTTCTTGCCCTTATTTTATGCTTCCAAAAGTGACTAAGAGACGATGACCATATTCCACCGGTGTATGTTGTCAATACCTAATATATTAATTATGTGGTTATTTGGTACAGCTGTTTCGGAGCTAACCAATTTCCTTTGCTTTTTAAAATAGGGTATTTATCATGCCTGAGGAATGATCTAGTTGGGATAGATCTGATTAGGGGGTTGCATTTTCTAATCAGTTTAGGAAAGAGATTCGTTGAATATTTTTAGTATAATAAGTTTTTTTTAATATTTTGAAATGGAAGTAAAAGTGTCTTCTCATTAGATTAAAAGCGTGGCATGTTAAATATACCATGAGATTTTTTTAAATTAATATATTTTAAAAATATATAATTTATAGTAATTTATTTATATAGAAGATTTGATTTTCAAAACATTTCTTGTATTTTTAATGTAATGTATTTTTTTTTAATAAGTTGCCAAAATTATGGTGATTTTTGAAAGGTTTTGTTTACATTTAATATAAAATTAAAATGTTAAAGCATTTAGATTAAATTTTTATCTTTTTAAGGTTAAAATTATTTGGATTAATATTTTATCATTGTAATGTTGAGGAAATTATATATATTTTATTGGATGCAATTCTTCTTCTTTATTATGAAAAAAATTAAAATAAATTGTAAGCGTGATGCTCATCAACATTTATTTATTTTAATTAACAAGCTCTCAGTAATTAATATAGAGTAATATGATTATGCTTAACAAGAAAATTGTAGAAAAAAATATGTATGCGTGTAAAATTTTGTATTTACAGATTTCAGAAATTATTCAAAAAAAATATGTTGGCTTACCACTAGGGAAACCAAGTCAAACAAAGAAACTTCAATTATTTCAAAATATTAAAAGAGAAAATGAAGGTTTTGGCTCCTAAAGACAAAATAGGAGAATTATATGTTTTCCCATAATCACCCTTCTTCTTCAGGAAGCTAAAATAAGAGAACAAAAAATAAGATCAAAAATAGAAAGGTAGATAAGCATGCATGTTGATTTTTATAAATTAGTAGTTTCGACCTATATGGGATCTTTATTGTAACTAGGAAAACACCGATAATCAAGAGGAGGTACCATTTTTCATCCAATTCTCGCATGCTTATATTCCATTGCCATCAAAAGCTATTGCATTTGATTCAAAGACAAGATGATGTTGTCTTTGAGCTCGTTTCTATCGACAAGAACTCTCTCCAAGAGAAATTTTAGGTGTCAATAGATGTCAACTATGTATATGTACTGATTATATTGTCCCTTTGTATGACCAACATCAGGAAACCAATCTACAATCTTAGCAAACACCTCAATGTCTATCATATTCAATCACTCATTAGAGAGTTGTCTTTCAACTTGAGTGATTTCTTCTTGAATTGACTAAGGGGAAAAATCCTAGTAGAGAGTGTTGAGCTCTCTCGGGTATGTTCTCTAGAGTAGGCTATCTCTTAATAGTAAGATAATGGTTGAGCTCTCTCAGTTATGAGCTCTAGAGTAGGCTGTCTCTTAATATTAAGCTACTCCCCTCCTAAATCCGGTCCTTTATTAGGGCACGAAAATCAGCTAGAAATATTACAATTTGGAGAAAGTGTGTATGATTCAACAAGAGTGAAGTATCCTAGATGAAGCCCCCTTTCCTTTTCTATACTTCGTAGAGGTTGAGCTAGTTCAAAACCTAAAACATATGCAAGAGAATAATGAGTAAAAAGCTAAGGAATAGAATAAAAATTGCATAACAAAATAATTATAACATTCCTAGGCCAAAGAGGACTGCCTAGCTCTTAGGGGGGCTTACTTAGAGGGGCATATTCATGTACATGTATATTATAGCATAAGAGGTGTAGTGTCCTTCCTAGTGAAATTTGAAATATTCAAAAACATTCCACTAGAGTTTCCAATTCCTTTGAGGGTCTCAATATCCCAAAATTCCTTGGCCAGATAAAAGTATTATCCAAACGAGATCTGCCAATAATTCATCCTTCTCTCAATTGTAACATTTTTCCCAAAATCTCATGAATAGGCCAACATTGTTAAAAAATAAGGGTCATATTCAAATACCCTAGCTTTCTCTTCTAGGTTAGAGAAAATCACTGAAAAGAATCCTCTATCTCCTAATTTCAAATCAAAAGGGCCTTTAGGCTTCCATTTTATTTGGATACACTTCATCAAATCCCTCTCATTTGGCCATATACCAATAAATTTTCATATGATAGTGTGATATTTTATATACTAGCAATATCCTTTAATTTTTTTGAATCACACCATGTATTTAAGGTTTACTACTACCTTGGGTAAACAACTAACCTTGAGGTGAGATTTCCACTGGGCTCCAAGAATAAGACTGTCTTAGTTGTTTCCATTCCCAAAGAAATCTCTTAATCCACCTTTATTAGTCTAGTGGTCACTAGTTAGAATATTTATGTAGGAGGGGGTCACACCCTTCCATGCGGGACCAAGCTTCTTTCTAGTCAGAATGAGCTGAAGTGATAATATACAAATGAGATATATTTCCTAGTTTGAAGATCATGGCTATCACGAGAATACAAAGCATTTAAAAAAATATGCTAAATTAAAGCCTAACCCAAACGAATTTTAGAATTTTTTTTATTTTAGTTTCTCCAAAAGTAAAAAATACATAGTTAAACTTTATAAGAATTTTTTTTTAAGAGAATAAAGCATAGAAAATATATACTCACCTACCTCCTATGTTTCAACAATTTAATATCATTGGTCCTCTTCTTCATCTAACTCCACATATGTGTCATACAATTCAATATCGATGTTGAAAGGTTTGGCCATAGTGAGATCATCATTAATGTCATTTTCTATAATTGCATCATATATATCGTCAACAAGAATATTGATGTCTACATATAGCTCAAATTATTTAGCTTATTCATCTAACACATTTTTCTTTTCCTATATATCATGTTCATATTCAATACTACTTTATTCCACTATATTATACTTTATAAGTCCTCCCCTTGGATCACATCTAGCAATGAATGACAAAGCCTCTTTACTCGAAACCTCTATGTTAAATATATGATTAGAATGACCTGAAAGAACATAAATCTCAACACATTACGCTAAAATTATCTATGCATAAAGGGTTGATAATACCTTTTTAAATAAAGAGGTAAAATTTTTAAAAATAAATTTATTAAATTTCATGTTAAGTTGATTTAAATGCCAACCAATGGTGAAATTATTGGGATGATCTCGAGAAAATATATTGTTGTGAAAAAAATAAATTCTTCATGTAGATTATGAAAACCCCATTGTGAAAAATGCATTAAAACAAGGCAATATGAAAAATGCAAGCTCTAAAAGGGAAAAATGAATTAAAAAATATAGTGATGAAAAATACATTCCATATGAAGAAAAATGCATGGCTTGCATTCGTAATTGGTTGTTGAGCTTGTGAAAAGATGAAAATAGGGTATTGAGGAAAATGCATGCCTCAAATTGAAAATTCATATTGTGTATGGGAATACACTTTTACAAAGCAAGGAGGAATACACACACCTTGTTACCAATAAAGGAACTCCTACATAATAAAAATGCATTCCCTTGACATGTTTTGCATCCCTATGATGGCCTAGATATTGGATGTCTCTTCCTTAGCCCATATGAATGGTTTTCATAGGAATATTTTTTAAAATGGTTTGATGATCCATTTTGTATTATTAATGATAGAAAATAATATCTTATAACAAAATTGAACCCATGTTTGACATGCGATTTGGAAACATATTGAGATAGTTAACCTTGTATATTGATTTGTTTCAATTTTTGCGAATGACATTGCTTGAAACTAGAATTTAAGGTAATATGTCCATGATAGGATTTTTATTGTTAAATAATAATGAAAATGATTGAAGATTTATTTACAATATCCTTTAATGGTGAATACAAAGTTAGACTCTATTCCTTTGATAGTTGCAATTGATTTTTTTACAAGTATGCTCCAATGGTGGATTCTATAGCTAACACATTATGGACAAAATTATTAAAATCAAGAGAGAGAACATGTTTTATAGAGATGAAAGTTTGCGGTACAAAAATTAAATCATGTTAAGATCTTTAAAAATTCAAGAATAGAGAAATGTAGCCATGCACATTTCCTAGAATATTAGAGATGAGAAGTACTTCTATGTCTCTCATAGCTATCATTGATTTGAAATGAATGTAAGATATCTTTCTCAATCATAAAATTTTATATTGAGTGTGTGTGGTTGTATTAGAGCCAACAAATTTTCTATTTTTTCTTCCAAATGTACCTTCACGACACAAGGTGCATCAACCATAAGGCTTGAATTGATTACAATAATACACTCACTATGAGCTCGAACATGTAATTTTAAGAATTTAGCCCAAGTAGGGAGGATAGCAACATTCCTCCAAACCACCTGATCTATGCCAAATTTGAAGATACATGCAATCATTATTGGCACAATTTTTAAAATTCAAACTACAACCCTTACTATTAGACTTTATGCATAGTATGAAGGTTTTTGTCTCAAAAATTAAATATAAATTATATACATGTGTAAAATTACAAATACACTTTCTAAAAATTGAACTACTTATTTTGGTTCAAAATTGAGACTACAACATGCATTTTTCTCTAAGGAAAATTTTCCTTCAAATTTACATGAAATCCCAAATTTAGGTGCATGAAAGAAACCTCTCTTGTTCCTCAATTGCACATTAAATTATAGGTAATTTTAACATATATCTAATTCCATATTAAAAATAAGAAAATATTTTTTTTTGGAACTACGATGAAGCTAGGATGTGCTTTTTAATTTGCTCACTTAGTAAATTTTTCACCTTCCAAAATACAAGGAAAACTTTGCTTCTTTTGCAGAGAAACTGTTTTTAAACTTACAATTGAAAAAATTAGCTTGTGAATAGATATAATGTGGTATTATAGACCCACAAAAACTTTCACAACTCAACTCTAATGTATAATAAAACGTTGAAACTTTTTAAAAATATGTTTTACATTTCTATAGTTTGACTAGGCATCTATTTCCTATTTTTACACATCATAGTATTTTATGATTGAAAATGAGAAATTAAGTATATATAATTATGTAGAGGGACTTAAAAAAATAATTTACATTTTTAAATTCTTGAATATAATGAGTTTTGAGACCTACACATGCATTTTAGTCCAGCATATTGTGCCCTTTGGTTTTACAAGGCAAATTTTCACCTTTATGCACAACAAGTCATTTTTTTCGTAAAAATGCTAATATAAGCTTGTATATAGATTTAAAACACAAATTATAATTTTTCTAATTTGAGGCACTCAATTTGCATAAAAATTGATATCAAGACACACATTTTACTCTAATGTAGTTTCCCTACAAATTTACATGAAATGCCAAATCTTGGTCGATGAAATAACTAGTTATGTTCTTTAATTGATATAAACTGGGTAATTACATAAATTTACATCTAGATAGATGATTTTAGAGTGGAAAAAATGAAGGAATCAATTTACAAAGGTATTTTTATCGACAAAGTTGAATTTGAAGAATTGGGTCTCAAGCCTTACGGGCTTAGTTTGAGGCCTTAAATAATGTTTTTGGGGAGGCAAAGCTTTACCAATTAAGTACCTGATCCTATGAGATTTTCATAAAATGGAATTCCTTGATAATAGTGTATAAATATCATCAATCAAAGTTTGGAATAAAACATTTTTCTTCCTAGAATTTAGCCTATTAGGATTGGATACCATAATTCAATAGGATGCAACACCAATGCCCATTACTAATATAAAATGGGCTAGCCACATGAATACTAAGAAAAATAATCAAGGAGACTCAAATTTTAACTCTTGATAAGAGTTGAAGGAATCAAAATTAAATACTAGTTGGCTATCATGCCATGTTATAACCAGACCACTAGTAGGAAAATTGGTTCAATTATATACTAATTCCTTTTGTTCCATAATAGAGCAGAGTAGCTCAGAGTGAGTATAGAGATATAAATAGAGGGGGTTTTGTTTTTGTATCAACACATTAGCCATATGTATTAGATAATTCCATAGAGAGTGTTTGTTCCCTCTCCTTTATATTTGCACCATTTTCATTCCAAACAAAAGAGAGCAGAGATACCTCACCTTCTAGCTAGGTTTTCCCTTGAAAGTGTTCAAAATATCATATGTTGGTGTTCATTATTGTTTATTAGTGGTTTTATCTTACTTATTATCTATCTTCCACATTTTATACATTTCATGAATAAATAACAAAATCATTAATTACATATCCATAATCTTAAGGAATTTATAGATTTCAGATTGTTTAATTAGATATATTGTGAAACTATCTAGTAGAATATATAGAGTATTTTATAAACCATATTGTTATTAAAGAAGGTTTATATGTGTATTTTTTGGAAATTTGTAGAAGATCACATTGCTTTAATAAGAAATCCATAAAACCTCAACCATGGTTGATGAATATGTTTATGATAACCCACAATATCTAATAGAAGAGAGGTTTCCATCAATCGAAGTGCACTTCATAGGTATAAACCATAATGTTAGTCTCTTCACAATGACCCTAATGAATAATTTTGAGTTTTTCAAAGAATATGGACATTATAGTGTAGATGTAATATCAAAGGGGAAAATGGGGGATTAATAGGAATTGGAGAAGGAATGCAGGAAACCCAAAAAATAAAAAACAACTTTGAGTACCATTAACCATTAATATTATCTTTTCAAGATGGAATTGAAGGTGGATATCAAGTCATATCAAGGTGGATCAAATCCTTGAATTAAATCATTAGTTTCAACAATTATAGATTTACCTTAGTGTTCACCACAAATATGAGGAACATAAATTTTCATTTTCCCATTTAAAAATAGAAGGCCATGTGTTGAGTTGGTGGGAAAGTAACATGTAAAAATTATGGATGAAGGCAGCTCCTCCAATAACTAACTAGGAGGATTCTAAAGCTCTCATAAATTCCCAATTCTACCCTATCGATTACGTCAATGACCAGTGGATCCAATTCCATTACTTTAAATATATAGAATGCTGGAGTGTGTAAGCGTAAATGATGGAGTTTATGAAGATGACAATAATAATTTGTATATCTCCCAAGAACCCAAACATACTCCTATAAAATATGTGTTTCTACCCAACCATATGAAAAAGTAATTAACATTGTTCAAACCTAGAATGGTCGATGAGAATTGTGTATAGACACAATATATGGAAAACATAGACCAAAAGAGAGGGAATTTGAGTGGTCCAAAGTAGAAGGAATATAAATAAATTACAAGGAGGGGAAGAAAAAGTGGAAAGGGAGGAAGGACAAGAAGATATCAGCCATAACCTATAGATGCAAATATCTTAGAAACCACTATAACAACTATAATATTGGTGGTCAAAAAGAGGAAACGTGTTGGAAATTGCACCCATATCTCAACTTGAATAATAGAGGAAAGGAAGCAGATTATAAAAATATCATAGTCGAAGTTCTTATAATAAAGTGGAAAGAAACTCATACATTTATGAGAATTTTGTTTGTTTATCAGTGTAGGAGGAGGTCAATTTAAGTAGCATTTATAAATAGGAAGAGAAGGAGATATCAAATTTCTCCCATATAAAACTAAAAATTAGTAGCACAAATGTTGATGCTCTATTCAACTTTGTTTGAGAGATAACTCTCAATATAGTAGAGTTAGTATGCAAAATGGGATTTCATGTTTGAGATCATACTATACTCTATCCATTGGGATGGGTAAATAAGGAAGAAAAAATAAATGTAAAAAACATTGTAAAATAAAATATAAGGTAACAAAACAATATGAAGTAAAATTTTCTATTTGTGTTGATTTTTTTAATGAAGTTGAATTGGATTTAGTTTGACTTGATCTATCTAGAGTTTTGTTTGGAAGTCCTTATTTGATGTAGGCACATAACCCCCACCCCCCCTCCAAAAAAAAAAAAAAATGATATTCAAAAGCCTCTATAAGGAACATCGTCACAAGACGACACAATTTCCAAAATTGATGTAAATTATAACTAATATCTATAAGCCTCCAGAATGAGTGTCATTACAAGAAGGCATGATTCCATTGTATTTTGTAAAATGATAGGGTTTGTTCATTTTTTGGTACTTATAGGAAGCCTACGAGTATTTCTGAGGTAGGTGACCAGTACAATGTGGTGAGCCCTGGTATTGCACCAAGAGTGTTGAAACTCCCATAGGCTACTCTACTTTAATTTATCAACTTGAGGTTCATACAAAATTGGATGTGACAGTGCTATATACACATCAGATGCATTCTACTCATGCCATCCTCTTCTCAGTTCTACGATGGATGCTACAACTAGGGTTACTTATAGGATATGAAGTTTGTTACAATTCTGAAATAAACCTAAGACTGAAAATAACTCATGACCATTATTGTATCAGCAAGAAAAGAAACTATTCTAGATCAAAAAGACTCATCTAGCTATTTACAAGAAAAGAAATATACACTTAACCTAATGCAAGAAATAAAGTTAAAATATGTGGCATTCATGATTTAAATTGCTAAATTGAACTTGCAGAAAGGAAAACTAGTCTAGGCACACATGTTGAAACAAATTATTGATTGAAATCTATCTATCCCATGTTGGATTGTTATCCTTACCAGTGCATCTATCAATGACCTAAATATGCTTCTAAATAACTATGTTTTGCAACAAAAGAAGGATGTGCTAAGATGACCTAAGAGGGTCTTAGACTCATGGTTTCAGAGCTGAAGGTGTCTTGGAGGTTGTGATAGGTCTAGAGGAGGTGAAAGAGAGATTTTGGGCTAAAGAAGTGTCTCACTGGCGCTGCTAGAGGATCAACTACATGATTTTCTGTAGTGCTACAGGATGTCCTGAAGCGCTACAGGAAACTGGCCAAGAGTAGTTTGGGGCCAGAAATGGTGAATAAAGGGGTACGAGAAGTGAAATGAAGGTGGATATAGGTGGATGGAAGGTATCCAACCCTTTGGGCAATCTCATAACTTCTCTCGGATCCTATCTTGCACCTCCAAGGCGACTCTCGGTGTTGTGGTGGAGATGTCCAAAAATAGGGTTGAAGGTGATTTGGTTGGAAATTGGTTGATGATAGGTGGAAACTAAAGCTAATGGTGTTGGTGGATTCCTCCTCTACTACTCTACGTAAACCTACAAGAAAACTACATGTTCATGTAGTTATCATTTCCAAATCTATTATGAAAATGGTGGAAAAGATGAGTTGAATTTAAGAAAACACCTATGCTCTTAAAACAGAAAACTAACTTTGCATCTACAACATGTTCATGATAAAAAATCAACCTATCTAAATTTTCTAATAAATAATAAACTGAAATCAACTTTGGGTCTGTGGTGAAGATCTACCCTCCTCAAACCCTAATGGAAGAGGTGAAAGAGGGAGGCTTTAATGCAAAATTTTAGAGTTTTCTATGCTACTGCAACATGAAAGGTAAAAGAAACTAATGACAATAACATGAAATGGAAGTAAACCAAATACAATAATATGAAATGTAAGCAATATAACTACAACACTTGAAATGGAATAAAACTAAATACAGTGAGATGAAATGTAAACAAACTAACTACAACAACATAAAAGGTAAATATAAATACATAAGAGAGACTGGGGCCAATGGATTGGGCCAAAACCCACAAGTTGAGCTCCCTGAAACTAACTCAGTGAATAAGGAACTAAATACTCATTTTATTTCATAACCAATTCTGCTACATAGCATGTGAGAGTCACAAATTTCTATTACAAGAGATAATAGTGTTATATCTATCTCCAAAAATCGAATCCTAAGGAGCTCTTGCTCTACCATATTTATCCTAAAGGGTAGCTACCAACAACTTCCTAAAAATTAGGTGATTTTTCTCCTTGGAATTCAAAAGAAGTGGAGCTTGGATCCTCTTTATATTCCACTTGCTTGGCTGCCTTTGATTTTAGGTTGTTGGAGGATAATCTGGAGGATCCCTTGGTTGCCTTTAGGAGTTAAGGAGGTGTTCAACCCCCTACAATCACTCATTATTGTCTACTCTGAGCCTTGATTGTGGAATCTTCAGCAAAAATGGCATATTCTCTTGATTTTGCTGCATTTAAACCACACTAGGCATTCAAAGTATGAAAACCCTCAATACACCATCTATACTAAGAAACATATGACCATAATACAATTAAATGTGAGAAAGAGAAACTAATAAGGAAAAAAAGGTGACAATTAACCCCTTAAAATATACCTAATGATGGTGCTCATCATCACCCCCCTATCAAGTGGTTGCTCATCCTCTTAGCAACTTACTCCTCTTTCTTTATCTCTTTTATTACCTTAGTGACCTCTCTGACATCCCAAAGAATCAGTGAAGGACTCCCCTCAGGAGTGTAGAATACAAGATTCTTTTCTGCCTCCTCCCATTCTCTGTTTTCTTTAGCTTGGTATTTTCCTTCACCCAGCCCCAGCAATAAAGGTGAACTATGTTTTAAGGCAAGCTATTGGATCTTAATTATCTACATAGCCCTCTTGTACAAAGGTGCCCTTTCTAGGGAATTCTTGCTCTAGCTAATAAAATAGGGGAACTGAGAGCTTTCGAGGGATAAGCCTTTCTCCTTCAATGAATTTGTAGTAGGATCTTAGATTTGGCTATGGGATAGGATGTGTAATTGTTGATATGTCTTTTGTAATAGATTTTGGAGAGGCATGCTCCTCCTTTGGTTCCTCCTTTTCCTTCCCTTTAGCATCTTTCCCTTCAATTTGTGCCACCTTTTCAACATATTGGGCCTCTTGAGCTTCCAAGGGTACCTTATCTCCCTCCCCCATGAAATTTTGCTCTTTTTGTGACACATTTGGATTTTCCTGTAGCACGGACAAAGTTTGTTGTAGAAAACTCTATTTTTCCTGTAGCAAACCCTATTTTGTTTGCTTCCCCTTATTTTCTTCTTCTTGAAGGTATGTGGGGGTTGGTACTTATTTTAGGAATGCTAGAATTGAATAATGTCTCCTTATATAGGTCACAAGTGTCTTCTCAAGTGAGGTGACCTCTTGAATTTTTCCCTCTTCTATGCTTATTTCATCTTTCTTCTTGGGTGACTCTTCAATTTTTATTGGAATTTTGGTTGGAGTCTAGGGTCTCCCTTGCTTCACCATAGCACTCTTTCTAGTCCATAAGTACACAAGGGTATGTTGTTTCCTCTTTACCTTCACTGGGATGCTTAGAGTGTCTAAGGTGGTAGCCACTTATTTTTCTGAGGTTCTTGGTGATAGTCTGGTATGTTGGGGAGAGATGTCAGTGCTTAGCATGGGGTCTAATATCTATTGTCTCCTATATTTTCTTCATTTTCTTCTTCTTTTTCTATTGCCTCCTTTTCATCTCATTCTCCTTTTCATGTTTTTCTCCCTCTTCTTCTTTTCCTTCCTCTTTCCTTAGGGTTTCTCTGTGTTGTGCTTCTATATCCATCTCCTCTTATTCCTCTTCTTCCTCTTCTTCCTTTGTTTCCTCTATTCCTTCAGTCTCTCCTTCTTCTCCTTTCATACCCCTCTCTCCATCACTAGAGGTAGGGGTTTGTCAATGAGTGAAAACTTGTTTCCCTATGAATTCTTCCCTATCAATATCTATAAAGGTGTACCAAGGTACATGGATGTTCAAACTATTGAGAGCATCTCCTACTATAAGTTTGATGAGGCCATGGTGAGATAAGTGCTGATAATTTATTTCCCTCACTCTCTCGCTCATGTCTTTGATGGAATGTAGTGGAATTATGGAATTTAGTGGAATTATGGAATGTTTAGTCTCTACTCCAATGGAAGATATCCTTTGACTCTAAGATCAGGTAATAAGCTAAAGTGATATCCATAAACCACACAGAGTCTTCCCTCGTAGGAAATTTTTCATGATGTGATATGATACTTCATCCCATGGGTAAGGGAGGATTTCTCTTCTCACACCATTTTTATCCTCAATGTATTCCTCATTATGAAAAAAGAAGCTCTTCTTGGAAGTAGTGTTGTACACTCTATCTTATTTTTTCCACTTGACTCCTAGAGGAAAGGTTGTAACTCTACTAATCAATTCAGGGGTTATGGTGATGGATAGTCCTCTAACCATAGTACTGGCCCTATCATCTACTTGTGAGTGAAAATCCATTGTAAATTCATCATCCACTTCATCATCAAAGCCCTTAAGGAGCTCGAATAATCATAGCCACTAATGATTTCTAAAAATATCAACCACCTAAGAGTGTAATATAATTCTTTTGATATTTGTGGGTTCCCTTCTGTTAAAACCTACCCCAATCGTATGATTGTGTTATGGGGATGGTTGGATGGTTTTTGTCTTAGAACACTAGTGATATGAGACCTTAGAGGCTTTAATTCAACACAAACTCAGACTTTCTTGAACTTACTTCTCTTAGCAGCCTCTTAAATTCTACATTATTGTTGTGACTATGTACAATATTTTTATGAAAATTTTCATAACATGGTGGGGTGACATCCACTTACCTTTTCATTTTGATGTTTATTTCTTGGTAAATGGTGGTGTTGGGTGTTAATAACATCTATGAGTGGCTCTCATGGAAATTTTTATCACTGTGCAACCTTCCTTTATGTTTCATGTAGCGTCTGCAGACTTCCTGCAGCATGACCTTTCATGAAAACTTTGACCTTGGTGTGGAATTACTCAACAGATCTTGTATCTTTCTAGCTCTTAATTGTTTTCAAAATGCACAATGGAATTAGAGAGAGTGAGACAAAGCACATATTTATTACAAATTGAGCTGACTTGGTGCGAAGTGGGGATTTGTATTTGGCACAAGTTTTTCTCTTTTGGACTGTTGGCCCCACTCAAGCCAATCATCTCTATCTGCCTCAGAATCACCTCAAACTCCTCATGATATCTCCCTTAACTGATTTTATAACACAGGTGGCATTGAAAACTCCACTTCTCCTTCACTTTAACTTTACGAGGGTGGCCAAGTTAACTTTCCACCTTTTTTCCTTTCTAACTATTTATTATTGACATTAGTTCATTTTAGAAATATGATGCATATCGAGAGGGTGAGGGGGGAATACTTGAGCCCACCTGCTGTTGAAGAGTTGTCGATTTTTTTTGATGCAGAGAGTTGGAGTCTGGTGATAGCCATCAGTGTTTTTTTCTTTTTCTATGTTTTCTTTATGTATATTTTTTGAGTGAGAAACTTCTTTCTAAATGAGATGCTTATTATTATTGTTTGTTGAATATTTTTGCAAGTTTTGCGTGGAGATCCTCTGGTGTTGTTGCTAGCATGGCCTTCCTCTTGGAATCCTCTAGTGATCATCTGGAGCCATCCTCATCAACCACCTCTTGCATTTTTTACTTGGTGTGACATGTTCAAGATTTCTACAAGAAGTGATCATATTCCTGTATCTCTCCCCTTTCTTCTACTTTGGAGCTCCACTTAGCTGAGAAATTAGAAGAAGTAGTACAGGGATTCTAGGGATGGATTTATGGAGTGAATTGAAAGGTGGATAGATGATGGGAGAGGCCATGTGTAAAGGTTTATCTTAAACTAGCTCACAATGGTGAAAGAGAGGGTTTAGTGAGTGGATACTTATGCATGGAGTGAAGTGATGGTTAGGAGAGGTAGGTATGGGAAAATTAATTATTTTCATGTCTTATATGAGGGTTAGGTGTTCTTTAGTGGGCTTATGTTCTCTCAAATGACTTTCCTATAGAATTATAGGGTTTCCTGTAGCACTACAAGAAATACTGTAGCGACCTAGGACATCCTGTAGCACTGCAGAGAGTAAGAAAACACGGGGTTTCGATCACTTGGAGGGAGAAATGGATGGAAGTATGCATATTGGGGTTGATCATGGAGTGGGTAGGTAGAGGAGAGATAGAAGATAGAAATAATTTTGTTCCTCTTTATCCCAATTGTCCGTGATCAGCAACCTGCAAAACAAAAATAGGTGAGTGCATAAGTGTTGTTTCATTTTTTTTATTTTTCTCTTTGTTTTATTTTTAAGACGGGTGGGATACCTCCACAGAGGTTTTCAACCCAAAATCCTACCTTAGGTGCCTCAAAGAGGTTTTCACCCAAGGATATATTTTTTTTTGTTTTTCCTTTTTTTCTTTTTTTCTTTTTGTTCCAAGATTGCCTCATGGAGGTTTTCGATCTAGGAGTTGGCCTTGGATGTCTCAAAGAGGTTTCATACATGCCTCTTTGTTTTTATTTTTCTTTTTCTTTCTCTAGGAAGGAGGAAGGCAAGGGGACTATGGAGCTTCTAATGACATTCACCTCCTTGTTTATTGAATTGATAAACTCAGCCTTAGACAAGGGCTTCTTATACATTTTTAGCCTGTAACCATTGACAAGTAGGGGGATCCCCTCCTCACTTATGGTTTTGATATGAACAACATCATTGTCATGAAATTTTTCCACTTGATAAGGTCATAACCACCTTGTCATTATTTTTCCTTTGAAGTCCTTGAATCTGGATTCATAAAGCAATGTCCAATCTCCTTCTAGAAATGTATTTTCTTTGATGTGCTTATCATACCAAAATTTCCTTTGCAACTGAATTACCTCTATGTGAAGGAGGGCCTACATTTTTAACTCATCCAAACCATTTATCTGCATCAACCTTTCTTTTTTTTTCCTTTGTGATGTCCAGGTATAATTGAGATGCCATTCATAGGGTATTGTACTAAAATTCAATGGAAAGCAAGTCTTTCTTCCCATAAAATAAATCATATGGAGTAAACCCTGTGGTGGTCTTCCAAGTGGTAGTGTAAGCCCAAGTGGCTTCTACCAATCTGTTTACCAAATATTTTATGTTGTTGCTCACAACCTTAGTGAGGATTTTCTCCAAGGCTCTATTTGTCATTTCCACCTGGCCATTTTCTTGAGGATTATAGGCCGTGGAAGTCTTGTGCTTTATCTTGTGCCACCTCAGGAGATTTTCAATGATATAAGATGTAAATTGAGCCCCCTGCTTAGTGACTACCTCTCTGGGGTATCCAAACTTGTAGAACACATTCTCTCTTAGAAACTCTACTACCTTCTCTTTTGTTGCTACTTTTACAGCTCTTGTTTCAACCCGCTTAGTCAAGTAGTTAATGTAGACTATGATATACTTTTTCTTCCCGGATGGTGGATTAATGGGTCCATTGAATTCCATGCCCCACTTAGAAAATGGCTCTAAACCCACCTAAAATTGGAAGCTAATTTCATCCCTTGGTGTAGGTCTCCCCATCCTTTGGCACTAATCACATCTATTGGTGTATCTCTTGGCATCTTATTGGACAATAGGCCAATTGTAACATGCTTTCAAAGCTTTGAAGGTTGTCCTATTCATGGCAAAGTGGCCCCCATAGGGACCATCATGACATGCTGATAGGATTTCAAAAAAAAATTCTTCCCTCACACATATTCTGAGAATTTGGTTAGGACCCAACTTGAAGATATTTCCACCAATCCAGGTGAAAGGGGTGATTTTTCTAAAAATCTTGCTCTTCTCCCTGGATGAAAGGTTTAGAGGGAAATTTTGAGAAACCAAGTAGTTAGCTATGTCACCAAATGAAGGATATATTTTTGATATAGCGAATAGGTATTTGTCTGGAATATTATCATCCACCCTCCCTTCCTCATCTGCAAGTAGAGTTAGTCTAGATAAGAAAACTGCAACAACATTTTCCTTTCCTTGTTTATCAACAATTGTTAAATCAAACCGTTGAAATAACAACAATGATCTAATAATTATAACGTTAACATTAGGTTTATTCATTAAATATTTGATGGCTACATGTTCTATATGTACAAAGGTCTGATAAATAGTAATATAATTCCTAAAAAATTTTAAGGAATGGACAATGGCTAGAAGCTCCTTTTCTATGATAGTGTAGTTAACTTCATATTTGGACATATTCTTGCTAATGAAATAGATGGCATATGGTAATTTGTCTTTTAACTGCCACAAGGATTCCCCCACATATTTTCCTGATACATTTGTGTGGTTGTGGAAAGGAAGAGCCCCAGTTTGGACCTCAAAGAATACAGGTAGTAGTTATCTTTTCCTTAATGAGATCGAAAGCTTCTTGAGAGAGAATAGACCAGAAAAACTTAGAATATTTGGCCAAAAAACCAAATAATCGGCTAAGCCACTTTGTTGAAATCCCTAATGAACCTCCTATAGTAGCCAACCAAACCTAGGAAAATTCTAACATCTCTCTGCTTTTGAGGAACATGAACCATTTTTATGATGGTGATTTTGTTTGGGTCTACCTGTATTCCTTCTTGTGATATTGAGTGGCCTAGGACTATCCTTGCTATTTTTAAGAATTCACACTTTTATGAACTCAGGGATAGATGCATTTCATTGCACTTTCTCAACACTTTTCCTAAATTGGAGAGAGCCTCCTGGAAATCATACATATAAGGTGTGAAATCATCCATGTAGATTTCGACAGATTCATGGACTAGTTCTGAGAAAATGCTCAAGACTGCTCTCTGGAAAGTAAAGTAGCAGGGGCATTGAACAACCCAAAGGGAAGGACTCTGTAAGTGCAAGCTCCCCAGGGACATGTGAAAGTAGTCTTTTCTCGATCCTCGGGGCTAATTTGGATCGGGTTTTTAAAGGACTCTTGCATCTGTGCCCAGGTAGTGATGTTATTTCCAGGAAAACACATGAACCAGCACAAGGCTGCATCCTTGAGGGTGGATGGGAATATTTTTAGCTCTGATAATCTTAGGCATAGTCATAGGTCCTGCATCCAACAATGAATTCGAACATGAAGGTGTCGGGATCCTCAAAAGTAAGTCCATCGAAATTTGGAAGGGATGAGGGACTGATGTTCTTCATTCTATTTTACCTATCTTTTTCTCTCATGGTAAAGACTCCTTGGGTCACATTCTTAGCCATGTCTTGAATTGGTTAAGAGGGTTCCTCAGGTGAAGAAAATTATTCTTCTTCTCCAATAGGTTCTTCAAAGTTTATTCAAGAAATATCTGAATTATCCACAATTTTATAAAATAATGGTTGACACTTTGAATCCCAATGGGGATCCATTTTTCAAGTAGCTCACATATGGTGTGTTCAACTTCACAGTCACTAAAGAAGATTGAAGGGTGACTATTTGGGGATGTGGGGGTTTTTGGTAAAAAATTGCCTTGGTTATCCTTATTCCTACAAGGCATGAAAGTCAAACTATTTTTTGTATTTTTTAATATTTTGGAATTGAATGAAAAATAAAAGTACAAAAGAATGCTAAAACATAATCATAGCATCTACTTAGACACCTCAACAATGATGACGCCAAAAAGTGGTGAACCATGGCATTGAAACAAGTTTGCTGCAACTCCCAGAGGCTACTCTACTTTACTTGATCAACTCGTGGTTCATACAAATGTGGAGGTGACAATGCTATATACACAACAGATGCATTCTACCCATGTCATCCTCTTCTCAATTCTACGATGGGGGTTATAGCTAGGTTTACTTCTAGGATATAAAGTCTGTCACACTTCTGAAAGAAACCTAATACTGAAAGTAACTCATGATCATTAATCTATCAACAAGATGAGAAAATATTCTATATCATAAAGACTCATCTAGCTATTTGCAATAAAGGAAATCCACACTTAACCTAATGCAATAAATAAAGTTAAAATAAGTGACATTCATGATTTAAATGGTTGAATTGAACATGCAAAAAGGGAAACTAATCTACGCACACATGAAAAACTAAATGACTGATTAAAATATATCTATCTCATGCTTGATTTCTATGCATATATCAATGACCTAACTATGCTTGTAAAGAATTTTGTTTTGCAGAAAAATAAGGAGGCACTAAGGTGATGTAAGAGGGTCTTAGACTCATGGTTTTAGATTTGAAGGTGAATTGGAGGTTGTGTCAGGTCTAGAGGAGGTGAAATAGAGGTTTTGGGTTGAATAAGTGATTGACTGGCATCTCTACAGGATCAACTACATGATTTCCTATAGTGCTACAAGATGTCCTCAAACGCTTCAGGAAATAAGCCAAGAGTAGTTTAAGGCCAGAAATGGTGAGGAAATGGGTAGGAGAGGTGAAATGAAGGTGTAGCTAGGTTTATGGAAGGTATCCAACCCTTTGGAAAAGCTCATAACTTCTCTCAAATCTTGTCTTGCACCTCCAAGGCGGCTCTCGATGTTGTGGTGGAGATGTCCAAAAACAGGGCTGAAGTCGATTTGGTTGGAAATTGGTTGATGAGGGGTGGAAAATAAAGCTAATGGTGTTTTTGTAGTCCTCCTATACTACTCTACTCAAAATTGCAAGAAAATTACATGTTTATGCAATTATCATTGACAAATATATTATGAAAATAGTGGAAAATATGTGTTGAATTTAAGCAAACCTACCTATGCTCTTAAAAAAGAAAACTAACTCTGCATATACAACATGTTCATGATAAACAAAGCAAGCTATCTAAATTTTCCAAGAAATCATAAATTGAAAGAAACGTTGGGTCTATGTTGAATATATACCCTCCTCAAACCCTAATGGAAGAGGTGAGAGAGGGAGGCTTTAACACACAATTTTAGAGTTTTGTATGCTACTGCAATATGAACTATAAAGAAACTAATGACAGTAACATGAAAGGGAAGAAAACCAAATACATCAATATGAAATGTAAACAAACTAACTACAACACTTGAAATGGAAGAAAACTAAATACAATGAGATGAAATGTAAGCAAACTAACTACAACATCATAAAAGGTAAACAAAAATACAAAAGAGAGACTGAGGCCAATGGATTGGGCCCTAACCTAGAAGCTCAGCTCCCTGAAATTAACTCAGTGAAGAAGGAACTGAATACTCATTTTATTTCATAACTAGTTCTTCTACATAGCATATGAGAGTCACAAATGTTTATTACAAGAGCTAAGAGTGCTCTATCTATCTCCAAAAATAGAATCCTAATGAACTCTTGTTTTTCCTTATTTATCCTAAGGTTATATACCAACAACTCCCTAAAATATAGGCAATTTGTCTCCTTGGAACTTGAGAAAAGTGGAGGTTGGCTCCACTTGATCTTCCACTTGCTTGACTACCTTTGATTTTGAGGTTTTGGAGGAGAATCTTAAGGATCCCTTGGCTTCCTTTAGGATTTAAGGATGTGGTAAACCCCATACAATCACTCCTTGTTATCTACTCTGAGCCTTTATTGTGAAATCTTTAGCAAAAATTCCATATGCTCTTGATTTTCCTGCATTTAAACCACATTAGGAATTCGAAGGATAACAACCCTCAATACACCATCTACACTAAGCAACACATGACCATAATGCAATTAAATGTGATAAAGAGAGACTAATAAGGCTAAAAAGGTTACAATTAACCCCTTAAAATGTACCTAATGATGGTTCTCATCACAATGTAGATAAGGCTGAAAGGGATCCAAGTCCTAAGAGGTACTAACATGTAAGTAAGCCTGCTTTTTATCTATGTTTCCCATGTGCTTGTAAATTAACGTGTGTTTATTTTATGCCTACAGAACTTGTCAATTTTCATGGTTACCATGACATGTTTTTCATGTGTTTTTTGAGATACAAGATCCATAAGAGTTACTGAGAGTTGTAGGTTACCACTATCACCATAGAGGAAGTTTGTAAGGCTGAAAACCCACCCAGTTAGTACAGGTTTAATCCACTCGCAAGGATAATCTAGAAAAAAAAAAGATAGCATGGAACTCAACCTTCAATTTAGTTTTATCACGAAGTGGGGTGAGGAGTGATGGAATACAAATGAGAAGAGAGAAGAGGGTGGAACTACGACTACGGACCCCCACCCAACCTTGCATAGGTCATAGGGGTACCCCCATGCAAACCCTTAATTTATACCAATGAGCCCTTATCATTTGATTGAGGTAAGGAAACCACTGGAACTAAGTGAATACTACCCCAACCCCCCTCCCCCTATTAATATCATAGGGGTAGGCCCCTCACACTCCACCATTACCATCAATATCATCATTTGATCATAATTTTTAAGGCAAGGACAAACCTTATAGCACATGTGGGTATCAATGGACTTGTGGGCTTGATATTTAGACAAATCCTAAATGACATGGATAGGTGTAGTAGTGCATTCCATGTGGAATATTAGGGGAGAGGAACATGATAAAGGAATGGGAGCATGTTTGGAGCTCCATTGATGCTAAATTTCATGGGCCCTTAGAACACGATTTCAAAAGTAGAACCACTTTTGGTTCAACTTGATCACATCCCTAGAATCGATCTTCATCAAGTGGTATAAGACAGGGGACATATTTCTTGGTGGTTGGAGAAAAATAAGATAGGAGGAGTTATCGAGAGAAGTGAGAAGAGTGCAACAAACATACGAGTAGAGGAATATCAAGAGATTCTAAAGGAGGTGAGCCTATGATACAAAAAGGTGGAGCTACAGGAGAGAGCTTGGTGCGATGTATTATGAAGGCTTATTTGTAGATCACTACTGAGTATGATTATAAGCTCAATGATACATGAGGAGAAAGAAAACCAATATTGAATATGAACAAGGTGCAATAATGATGAAACGTGACGAGGATATCATGAATATTTTATACCCTAGGAGTATGATGCAAGAGAATAAACCACCCCAAAACCAAAAATGATATTCGTAAGTCTCTAGAAGTCGCATCATGGAAAGAGGACACGATTTCCATAATTTATGTAAATTATAAATAATATCTAGAATCTTCTAGAAGGTGTGTCATTACAAGAGGGCGTGATTCCCTGATATTTTGCAAAATGATAGGGTTTTTTTCCTTTTTTCAGTACTTATATATTGCTTGTGAGTGTGTATGAGGGAGGTATCTAGTACAATTTAGATCAGGCTGATAGGTAGCCAAGCCCTAAGAGGTTGTAACATGTAACTAAGCATGTTTCTTTTATCTACGTACCTTGTATGTTTGTAAAATTGACTATGTTTATTTTATACCTACAAACCATGTATGGTTCTCATGTTTACCATGTCATTTTTTTCACGTGTTGTCTAAGAAACAAGAGCCATGTGTGTTACTAACACTTGTAGGTGGGTTCCCTCATTGTAGAGGAATATTGCAAGGTCAACAACCCACACATTTAGTGCACGGTTTAATCGAGTCACAAGGACAGGATGGTACCACAAATTCTAGGTTGGAACTTGACCTTTGCATGAGTGTTATCACGAAGGGGGACAATTGATGGTGTAGAAAATTGTGAAGAGAATACCGAGGAAACATGCCAAAGGAGTGCAAATCCATGACTTTGGAACCCCCTACTTACGTTGCGATGTACTTCCCCCACAAACCATTGATTTCCACCAAAAATTCTTTGTTGTTGAATTAGAGAAAAAAACCACCACAAGGACTGGGAGTTCGAACCCTCCCTCATCCCTCCACAAAATTATAGGGGGAGGCCACACACACTCCAAAATTTTCATCAATCTCTTTGTTTTACCATACTTGGTGAAATAAGACCACATATTTTAGTGCACCTGGTTACTGTTGGGCCTATGGACTTCATATTTGGCCTAATTCAAGAGGATGTGGTTAAACGTGGGAATGAGTGACACATGGAATATTTTGGGAGACAAACATGATAAATGAGCAATAGCATGTCTCAAGCTCAATTACTACTAAAATTCATGGGACCTTATCTTGCAAGTTCATCAGATGAAGCACAAGGGTTTTAATTTTTTCAAAACGATAGAATTGGTCTTCATCACTATTTATACATGTAGGATGAAGTATTTGTATAGAGAGAAAATTTGCAATATCCCATTAAGAATGGGAAATTGTTCATCATAAATGTGCACAAGAGAAAGTCAAATATTTCACTACTAATCACCAAGCTAATAAAATGTGCAATAATATAAAAAAGTATGATTTAATATTTACAAGAGAAGATTACCTTATAGATGAGTCAATGAGAGAAAATGAATCAGTATATGGTTGTAGTAATGAGAACAAAAAAAAAATGAAGAGTTTCTATATGCATTCAAGGGAATGTTCCAAAATTCTAAGGGGCTACCACCCAAGAGGGAAGTGGAGCACACGATCCAATTTCTTCCAAGCACTAAATTTCCAAACATCAAGCTATAAAGACTCGCCATTCTAAAATGAAATTAGGTGAATATGCAGTTACAGTAATTATTGGTGTAGTTTTTTATTCGATGAAGTACCTCACAATGTCATTGACCCATCATAATTTTCCCAAGAAATATGGAAATTGGTGAATATGCATTGATTAGTGTGATTTAGAAAAAGAATAACTTAGGAATAGGTACAAATTGCATAGGATTGATGACCTATTGGACCATTTACAAAAAGAAAACTACTTCACCAAGCTATATTTATAATCATGTTATCACCAAATTCAAGTTAAAGAAGAAGATACTTGGAGGACCACACTCAAAACCAAAAAAGGTTTGTATCAATGGTTATTCATGCCATTTTTTCTATGAAATACACCAACCATGTTCTTGAAATTTATGAATGATATATTTTTTTTCCTACCTAAATTCATTTGTTATTGTATATTTAGATGATATAATGCTATATAGTGCTACTTGGGAGGAGTACATCCCACATTTTATGCATTTTCTAGAGGCATTGAAGAAGCACATGCTATTTGAAATCTAAAAAAAGTGTGGGTTTTCACAATAGTATTTGATGAATTAAGGATATGAAATTTGGGAAGGGGAGATAATGATAGATCCTTTAAATATGCAAGGAATCTTGAAGTGGTTGGTCCCTAGGAATGATTTATAGTTTGTGATTGTTTTTGGGGCAACATAATGCTTTATAAAATTCATAACTTCAACTTTAGTGGTATTTTTTGTTGAGATTCAACAAGATGATGAGCTTAGTGAAAATGAGTTGCCTTCACTAAGTGGACCCGCAGGCTAATTTTTAGGTGCAAGTCTATTTTTAGACTATGTCTATTTTTAGACATGGTGATCATATTTCAGAAGTTGCAGGATGCTATTTGTGGATGGTTGGTCAAGTTGGAAAAATAGATGAAATTCTATTTTTAGAATATTGGGTGAAGTCTATTTATATATCGTTGATCTAAAAATAGAAGTGTTGATTATTATTAGCTCTTAATAATAATCCGACAATAAACAACAACTTATTCTCTTGGAGCACTTAATTTCAGTGTACAGATTTGGAAAATCAATAGGCTGAAGGAATTACGCAATTCCTAGGGTTTATTGGTGGTTCATGCATGGGGGACTTAGTTATAACTGAAGTGGAAAAGTTATGATAGAGTTGGAAGAGTAGTTCATGGAGTAGTTATTTAGTTTAACTCAGTTAATGGAGTTAAACTTAGTTGAGCTAGTTGTATCTAGTCTAACTGAATGATACACTAGTGAGAGTGAAATGAATTAATTAGTTAATTAATTCACAAATAATAACTCATTAATCAATTGAAAAATACAACAATTAACTACAGTGCATGTCAGTTCCAGTGGAGACCCAGCGGAGAGATAGGTGAAAGGGAAAGATGGACTATCCGTTGTGACTATAGTGATGCATTGATTGCATCACACACGCATTGGAGTTACCAATGAGGATTGTGCAGTGCAATCAAGGTAGATTCGAATTCATTCAGGGGTCTTCTTCAGCATGGATTGCGCAGTGGAGGCAGGCTATCAGGTGGCAAGAAATTAGTGTGTGGATTTGTAGATTTCTTCTGATTAGTGTGTGACGATTAATTGTACTGAGAGCTTGATGTAATAAGATTTGTATGATAATTTTACATCGTCTCCATGATATATAATATATGATAGTTGTGGTTTTAGCTTCAGGCTTTCCCGTTAAACAAGTATGTTATGTGAGATTGTTTTTATTTGCTTCATGTGTTTGCAATTGATTTTGATTTCCGCAAAAGATTAACAGTGGAAGGATTCTGTATTTAGAAAGAAGATAAATATTGTTAGATCAGAAGAATATGTATATATACATGCATCTTGTATATATTTTCTACATGCTATCAGAGTAGTTTTAATTCTTGAAGATTGAAATTGTGAAGAATTGTTGAGTTTGTGCTAGTGGACAATTCGAATTTGCTGCAGAAAATTCTTGGTGTGACAGTTGAGTATACATTGAAATGTATTTCAATGGGTTGCGATTGGAGTATGCCCTTGATGGGAGCTCGAATTACATAGCCTGGAAGGATAGGATGGATGCAGTGCTAGAGGATAATGGACTGAAGGAGTTCATTGTTAGTGATGTTCTTAAGACAGGATCTAGCGATGCTGCATTACTTAACGCATGGCAAAAGAAGGTAGCAAAGAAAAGAATAATTATGTTGGAAGGTGTGAAGGACCATATTTTGTCCAGCCTTCACAGGAAAGCCACTCCATTTGCAATGTGGAAGGCTTTGACAGATTTGTTCCAAAGCAGCAGTGACCAGAGGAAGCTGGCGCTGAAAGATAAGCTCAGAAAAATACAAATGGAGAAGAGCAACAATATTCCAAAATATCTCATGAAGTTTTTCCACTATAGGGATGAATTGGGAAGTGTGGGGATTACTGTTGGTGATGAAGACTTGGTGAGCTTGGCTCTTCTTGGGCTTCCGAAGAGTTGGCATAGCTACGAAGACTCTGTCAATGGATGGGAGAAACTGTCGGGATGGGAGCGACTTTAGTCGGATCTTGTGCAGGAGGAGATAAAGCAAAGTACCAGGGATGGATCTTCATCTAAGAATGAAGATGACGAAAATTTCACTTTGGCTACCAAAGAAAGAAAAGGGAAGGGGAAGAATTTTCCTTCAAAATCCGAAGCTAAAGGCAAGAAGCAGGATTTTTCCAAGGTGAAGTGTTTTCACTGTCACGAACATGGGCATTTCGCCACTAACTGCCCACAGAAGAAGAAGAAAAAGAAGGTTGTTGGAGCTACAGCTGGAGAGGCCTTAGCCTCACAATTTGAACTTGATTTCTCTTTGATCACATGCTTGGTTTCAAGCTATATGGGATCGGTGTGGTATCTTGATAGTGGTGCGTCTTTCCATATGATGGGAGATAAGGAGTTGTTTAGTGACTTGGAGGACAATGACCTCCAAATGCATATATAAATGGGCAACGATGGTCGATACAGTGCGACTGGAATTGGGAAAATTACCTTTGAGAGGGAGTCAAGTAATCCATTTATGTTGAAAGATGTTATGCATGTTCCAAATCTGAAGAAGAACTTGGTCTTGGTCGCAATATTGGAAGAAAAAGGTTATGACGTTGTTTTTAGCGATGGAAAAGCTTTCCTGCAACACAAAACAATGGGTAAAACTAAGAGGATAGGGATTTAAGTTAAGAATCTCTACAAACTGGAGGTATATGGTTGCGCTACAATGATGGGCAAAGAAGAAGAAGTGGTGATTTGGGATGAGGGCGAATTATGGCACAGGAGATTGGGCCATCTTCACCTGGCGCTTTGAAGATTTTGCAGCATATTTCTATTGGACTTCCCAAGGGTACTTTTGCACAATCATATCAGTGCAAGGGATGTACTATGGGTAAGTTTGTGAAGACCACCTTTCATGAGAAGGAGAACCGTTCTTCGGTGATCCTGGAGAGAATTCACACAAATGTGTGTGGACCTTTATCGGTTGCTTCAACAACAAAAAATAGGTATTATGTTATATTTGTTGATGATTATTCTTGTAGATGTTGGATCTTGTTCACACAGAAGAAGATCGAAACATTCTCAAAGTTCTGTGAGTTTAAATCAGTGGTGGAGAAGGAGTCGGGGAAGCAAGTGAAAGCTCTATGGAGCGATGGTGGTGGTGAATACATCTCGGGCGAATTCAAAGGCTTCTGTAGCAAATATAGAATTTGAATAGAACTCATAGTGCCTCATAACCCACAGCAGAATGGGGTCACTGAGAGGAAGAATAGAATGATTGTGGGTGATGCACGAGCGATGCTACATGACCAGGGCCTACTGATGCACTTGTGGGCAGAAGCATGCAACACTGCATTTTATGTGCAAAACTGTTGTCCTCATAGAGTACTTGGCATGAGTACACCTGAAGAAGCTTTTACTGGTAAGAAGCCTGATATTTCTCATTTGAATATTTTTGGATCATATGTTTACATTCATGTGAAAAAGGACGCCAGGAAGAAGCTGGAGCCGACTGCAAAAGATGGGATATTTGTGGGGTACACAAAAACACCCGATAATTATCATGTGTATTTTCTAGACATTCAGATGACTGTGGTGCGACGGGATATAAAATTCAATGAGGTGAAAGCCATGAAGTTATCGCCTGAGAGGGAGCTACACTTGCATGCAGAGGAGGAACTTCTTGTTCCCAAAGATGAGCCTCTATATGTGGATCATACAGGAGGAGATTCATGGAGTGGAGGAGTCCACTCATATAGAACCAAACATTAGACAAGGCAAAAAGCGTACCACAAAATCTGAGAGACTAAAGCTTGATGTGGCATAGAATGTAGGAGTCCCTACATCACAGCGTAGACAGAGACAATCACTTGACTGATTTATTGGATATATGGCTCTTATGAGCAAGTGTATCGTGACAAAGCCATATTATTTTGAAGAAGTAGTGTAGGAGCCCACATGGGTAGATGCCATGGTGGACGAGTATGACTCCATTGTCAGAAACAGTGCTTGGGAGATTGTTCCAAGGCCGATGGGTAAATAAGTTGTAGGATCAAGATGGATCTACAAGGCAAAGCAAGCTGCTGATGGGAGCGTCGAGAAGTTTAAGGCAAGATTGTTGCCCGAGGCTTCTCACAGATTGAGGGGATTTATTATGAAGAAACGTTTGCACCTGTCGCACGATATTCTTCCATAAGGACCATCCTTTCTCTCTCAGCGTAGATGGGTTGGCACATTCATTAGATGGACGTGAAGACTGTGTTCCTTAATGGGATCATTGAGGAAGAGGTGTACATTGAGCAACCTGAAGGATTTGAGATATTTAGCAGCGAGTCGCATGTGTGCAGGATCAAAAGAGCGTTGTATGGGTTGAAACAAGCACCTCATGCTTGGTACACATGGATCGACAGCTATTTCACTAGACTTGGCTTCACCAAGAGTGAGGCAGATACAAACCTGTACCAAATTGTGGTGAAGGGTAGTATTTTAATCATTGTTCTTTATGTTTATGATTTAATACTAATGGGTGATGAGCAGTTGATACACTCATGCAAGGCAGATCTTGCAAAGGAGTTTGAGATGAAGGATTTGGGCCTCCTTCATTATTTCCTTGGATTGGAAATATGGCAGCAGGAAGGTGAACTATTTGTGTCTCAAGGCAAGTATGCCCGGGAGATACTTTAGAAGTTTCACATGCAAGCCTACAAGCCTATCGACACTCCTCTTCCAGGAAATTGGAGGAAATAGGATGCTACATCGGCAGAGGTAGTGGATGTCACTGTTTATCGACAGTTGGTGGGTTCACTCATGTATTTAGTTAATACAAGACCAGACATATATTATTCGGTGAACCAGCTTTCACAAGCGATGGTTAGGCATACCAAGCTCTTTTGAAAGGTAGGCAAGCATGTCCTGAGGTATCTCAGGGGCACATCTGAGTATGCCTTATGGTACAGAAAGATGGATGAGGTGAAGTTGCATGGCTTCACGGATGCACATTGGGAAGGCAGCCCAATGGACAGAAAGAGCACATCAGGAGGGGTTTTCAGTATCGTATCTACAACAGTTTCTTGGTACAGCAAGAAACAAATATCCGTGGCACTCATTTCAGTGGAAGCAGAATACATGGAAGCAAGTAAAGCTGCATGTGAGGATATCTGGATGAGGAAGATCCTGGTCAGTTTTTTCGGTTCACATTTAGATCCTACAGTGATACAATGTGATAATCAGAGGTTCATTAAACTCTCAATTAATCCTATGTTTCATGATAGATCTAAACATATTGATATTCGGTGTCATCATATCAGAGATTGTGTGCAGCGGAAGATCATGTTGCTTCAATACATTCCTACGGAAGATCAGGATGCAGATATTCTAACGAAGGCACTCACCAGGAGAAAATTCGAATACCATAGAGGCAGGATCGGGGTGAAGGATAATCCCTATCTTTTTTAGAGGGAGTGTGGAGATTCAACAAGATGATGAGCTTAGTGAAAATGAGTCGCCTTCACTAAGTGGGCCCGTAGGCTATTTTTTAGGTGCAAGTCTATTTTTATACATGGTGATCATATTTCAAAAGTTGCAGGATTCTATTTGTGGATGGTTGGTCAAGTTGGAAAAATAGATGAAATTTTATTTTTATAATATTGAGCGAAGTCTATTTATAGATCGTCGATCTAAAAATAGAAGTGTCGATTATTATTAGCTCTTAATAATAATCCGACAATAGACATCAACTTATTCTCTTGGAGTACTTAATTTCAGTGTACAAATTTGGAAAATTAGTGGGTTGAAGGAATTATGCAATTCCTAGGGTTTACTGGTGGTTCATGCATGGAGGACTCAGTTAGAACTAAAGTGGCAAAGTTATGATAGATTTGGAAGAGTAGTTCATGGAGTTGTTATTTAGTTTAACTCAGTTAATGGAGTTAAACTCAGTTGAGCTAGTTGTATCTAGTCTAACTGAATGATACACTAGTGAGAGTGGAGTGAATTAATTAGTTAATTAATTCACAAATAATAACTCATTAATCAACTGACCAATATAGCAGTTAACTACAGTGCATGTCAGTTCCAGTGGAGACCCAGTGGAGAGATAGGTGAAAAGGCAAGATGGACTATCCGTTGTGACTATAGTGATGCATTGATTGCATCACACACACATTGGAATTGCCAATGAGGATTTTACAATGCAAGAATGGTAGATTTGAATTCATTCAGGGGTCTTCTTCAGTAGGGATTCCACATTGGAGGTAGGCTATCAGGTGGCAAGAAATCAGTGCATGGATTTGTAGATTCCTTCTGATTAGTGTGACGATTAATTGTACTAAGAGCTTGATGTATTAAGATTTGTATGAGATTGTTAAGTGATCTCCATGATACATAATATATGATAGTTGCGGTTTTCAGGTTCAGGCTTTCCCGTTAAAAAACTATGTTATGTGCGATTGTTTTTATTTGCTTCATGTGTTTGTAATTGATTTTAATTTCCGCAAAAGATTAACGGTGGAAGGATTTTGTATTTAGCAAGAAGATAAACATTGTTGTATTAGGAGAATATGGATATATACATGCATCTTGTATATAAATTCTAGAGTTTTACCACTCCATGCCATAACAATGAGTGGAAAGAGTTTCTAGTAGGGGAACATTTAGAATACTTTGAAGAACGTAGTTAAACCATTATTTCTTAGTTTACCAAAATTTTAATAGCCATTCGAAGTGGAGACAGAGGCAATTCAATACGTTATAGAAATAGTTTTTTTCTAGGGAGAAATGCATGTATGCTACAATTCTAATGCATTTCATTGGGTTGTTCTCAATTACAAAAACTATGAAAATGAGCTCTACACCTTAGTGCAAGATATCAAAAAATAGAAACACTATATGATGGAAAAGAAGAAAAGAATCAACATCAATCAATATTTTCTTTTATACCTGAAAGGCCATAGAAAGTTACAATAGACTATGAAATACAAAATGGATATGGTTTTAATGTTATTTTCATATATGATTAAGTACAAGAATGGTAGTATAAAATTTAGTTGACATGCTTTCTAGGCCACCCACATCAAAAATCACATCTTTAGGAACTTTGATGCACAAATAGTCTTTCACCCATGATCAATATAGAGAGGATTATAGAGAGGATGGATATTTCAAGGTTGTGTATGAACATTTGTAGGGAAACATTCATGTGGATGATGGTGAAAAACAAATTTAATATCATCTACAAAATAGATATTTTTTTCTTTGGTAATTTGGGCTATTCTATTAATTTTGAAAACATAAAGTTACATATGCTACAAGATAGGTTGGCAAGCTGCGCTTAACCAATCCCAGTCTTTTTTACACTATTTTTGGGCTACCTCGGGGGAGGAAACCATCCCAAACAAAACTTAAAACCGAGAAATACATTATGCGCTCTCTAAGAAACACAAGGTAAATGGTAGCAGAAAATCACTGTCGGCGAGCATGACAAAAAACATAGGAGAATTGTACACTACGCAGAATTTACTTATCATCTTCATCATCACTGTTGTGGTTCTCCTCCTCAATGGGGAAATCATGAGCCTACGTAGCATCTGCCTCCACATCTGCTACTGTACGTCTGGGATTGCCCACCGGAGCACAGAGGATGGGGAAGTTTGGGTCGACGCCGTCAGGAACACACATCCAAATGCCATCGGAGTCCATGACCCAGATGTATATGTCCTCATTTTACATCTGCGGAGACATCAAAAGGACAAAATTTAATTTTTGGGGGTGCGCCTGGGGAGAGTTGGTGGACTTCCTCAAACCACATCCTCCTCTCTGCAAAGCATGCCTAGAGGCTTTTACACATTGCTCTAGATTGGGACTCTGACACGTAAAAGTTCTGGAAGAGGAGCCTTCTATCGACTCGAAACGGTTATCCTCGCCACGATGATAATTTCTAGGGAGGGCCCCTCTTTGACCTCAACGGATAGTGCGTTGGCGAAGTCTTGGAGCCATTTCGCACCAAGATAGGGGAGAGAAGTTCAAGAGAAAAGGTAACACACAAGGGCACAAAACACTGGGGCTAAGGGGGAAGTAATACCTGGGGGGAAGATGCGCAGGATGGAGCGTGACATTCCAAAGGAGACCGCACATCTCTACGCTAGGACCAGGGTTTCAGATCCTTTTGAAGTCGATGAGAAGCCAGAGTAGAGTTAGGGGGGTGAAAGGCAAAAATAATAGGCTGAGTGATGAGAGGGGAAGGGAGCTCATATTTTTAAAGGGTCAGGGATGAGTGCAATGAGGAGAGTGATGAGTGGGCTTCGCACGTATCTGCATGCTATGATTGAGAACCTAAGCAAGCTAAGGGAAAGGGTTATGGCTATGATACTGGTTAATCATGATGGAAATTAATGGTGATAGATGTGATGTGATTCTTAGGGCATGGTGACACAGTTCCCATCCTCTTGTCATCATTTTTGGTTCTGTGAGTCTCGTGCGAGTGGCTAATGGTATGTGGAGTCACAGCAGATGAGGCTTTGCATAGGAGATTTCCATTATCCAGGTAGAGTGGGATGTGATTGTCAAGCATGTCAATTTTGTCACTCACGTCTGAGGAATCTACAAAATTTATTGCTCCATAGGATAGGTAAGTTCTTTATTCCTAAAAGTGAGTTCCTATGATTGAAGAGAGTGTATCAAACCTCCAAGTTTGTGGGGAATTTAGATAATGCAAAATATAGTTGCCAATTTGGAGAGGCATGTCTACTATCCCAAGATGGAAGAAAATGTATCTAGGTTTAATAAATGATGTATTAATTGTTATACTGACAACCCCAATAATAGGAAATAAAGTCTTACATATACCCACTCATTCCTAGGAAATAATTTCCCTGGAATTTATGGGTGGTTTACAAACAACTAGGAATGGGCATAACTACCTATTCATGGTAGTTTTTAGGGTCAGAAATATGTTCATTATTATGATCCGTAAAAATACTATTAGTGGGAAAGAAACAACAAAATTTTTCTTTGTACATGTATGGATGCACTTTGGGATACCAAAAATTATCATTTCGAACAAGGGCACTAGATTTATCAGTGCATTTCGAACTACATTTTCAAAGAAGATGGATAAAAGATTGAAAATATATAGAACATACCACCTATAGACAAATGAATAAATAGAATTAGTCAATGAGAATTTGGTACAAATTTTAAGTGGTTTTAGCTAGAAACATCTAAATACTTGGATTATAATATTATCTACATAAAACTCTCCTATAGCATAAAATCCATGCTTGAACTCGTAAGTCAACATTTGAGATTTTTTTGGGTATTTTTCACCTTCACATTTATATGATGTATATGGAAAGTAGTAAGGAGTTAGGGATGAAGTAAAATGGGATGCTTTAAAAGTAAAATTCATTTCTAGATGATTAAGAAGATCCATCTATAGGCACAAAAGGCATAGAATAAGTGATAGGAAAAAGAAAAGGCCAAAATTTATCATCACATTACAAAAAGGTCATTCAATTTTGGAAATAGAGTATGGATAGAGTTGGACACATAGAAGCTACAAGATCATAATAGTAAAATGAAGGCTTTGTGATGTGGTCCTTTCAAGATACAAGAAAAGGTAGGAGAGAATGCCTATACATTTAATATATCCCCATACACGTCCATTTGATAATTGGTGAATTTGGAAAATCTCAAACTTTACTAGTCCTCCATGTTGTATTAGTAAGAGGAGAAATTCCTACCTTCCTCAGAGGATTTAGAACTATATTCTCGAGAATAGTTGAAAGAGGATACAATTTTGTAGAAGAAGTCAATAAATACAATATAGGGATATATATTTTATATCATTTTATAAAATTTGTTTTGAATAACTATCTAGTTGTGCATCCGTAGAAATTTATAGACCATAATGGTATCATAGTAGGCTTATTTGGGTATTTTGTGGGAATTTGCAGGGGATTAGATTGGTTTTAAGAAAATTTTTGTAAAACCCAACTTATGGGTGATGGATTGATCTATGATAACGCTTGAGAACTAACAAAAGGAAATATTTATGTGGTAGAGAGTGAAACTAATATATGCAAAATATAATTTAAGCCTCCTTATGGTGGCCCTAATCAATAAGCTCGAGTTTTTGGATAATATGGAGGATCCAATGTGGAGATCGTTGGCTCTCCATTTTTGGTCTTTTTCCACATACATTTTCCATTTATCCATTATCCTTTTCTATCCTATCATGGTCATTTTCCCACATTTTTTATTTTTATTACACTTGAAGGTAAAATGAATTTTGTCTTTTAAATTTTAGATTTTTTAGAAAAAATTTGGTATTAAAAATTAGTTTGACTAGAACAGAATTTCCCGTAATGGCTCCTTTGAAGTCGTATGTGCAGGACACCTAGGTGGAAG
Organism: Pinus albicaulis; assembly: GCA_034641835.2. Lineage (NCBI taxonomy): Eukaryota > Viridiplantae > Streptophyta > Pinopsida > Pinales > Pinaceae > Pinus > Pinus albicaulis. The sequence continues at coordinate 926,363,229 of CM076572.1, read as the reverse complement.
CTGAAGCTATATAAGAGAAGCTTTGGAACCAATTATTGACATACTCCTATTGGCTTAGTCCAATTGAGTCCAAACATGCCTAGTCAACTCTGGTCAAACTTGACTAGTCACTCAGAAATCCCTAACTAAAAGGGACAGTTTTGTGATTTAGTGGGATTTTATCATATTTTATGCAACAAAAAGGATGATTTAGAACTAAATAGATGTATTAGGACTCTTATAGGATGTTATATCTATTTTAGCTTAGTTTGTTATATTTTTGGCTTATTTAAGCACAACATTCAACACTTATGAACACGGATTATGACTATTGAGACTACTTTATTTTTTAATATAGTTTGAAGAACGTTTCTTCTACTTCTTTATTTTCTTGTTTTGGGATGCAATTACTTATATATAGTGGCTGATATTCTTCAAGTGTGCTAAGAAAATGGTGGAGGGCCCCCATTCCAAGCTAAGTGCACTACAATTTATTTTTGTGCATAATTGTGAATATTTTATGTTGTTAAACATTTCCTTTCCTTGTGAATATTTTTATCAGTAGATTCATTATATGACATGATTTCTTATGTTTTTGAAATGATTTCCTTTCAGCAATTAATTTAAGTAGGGAATGACAACCAAGGAATCTAAGTTAGATCCTCTTCTCTCTGAATTGAACATTGAATTGGAAATTGTGTTTATGCATTTACTGCTTTCTTAAATTTGATCGTGTTATGATTTATGGTGGAATTAATCTTATTGGAATAGGGATTATGAGGAAGGAAAAACAAGACACCTAATTTAGGGCATCTTACTTGTTGGCTATGTTCCACAAGGATTCATTGCACTCTTGCTTCTAGATTAGAATCTTAGTGTTTTCTTTCCAAAAATTTATATTTTCAATGTGCATTTCCTTTATCCTCACACAAATAAATCCTTCATACACTAAACTTAATCTAAGATCCATATATTTTTGGTGCTTCCAAGTTTACAAACCTGTATTGATAAGTAAAATATATGATTTGATTTAATCTAATAAATTAGACAAACATTTTGGCGTCGTTGTTGGCAAGCATGCTTAGATAAAGTTAAATAGGAATATTTTTAATAAAAATCATAAAAAAGTAAAAAGGAAAATAATTATAGGATTTATTTTCATTATGGTAATTTATGCCTAGACAAAGAGATTATAAGGGTAGATATACGAAACACAACACCCAAAACACTAAACCATTAGTGGGATCAAGACCATCCACATTTGAACAAAAACAAATTGCTAGGAAACCAACTTTAGAGGATCTAGAGGAAAAACAACATTCAAGACAAAGATTTACGTTGGTTGAAAGACAAACTTTGTAAGCTTATGAGGTAAGGAGAAAAAAAACACAATAAGGACCACGCTTTATAGGAAAACATATCATAAAACCAAGTGATCAACGAGTTCTTGAACAAATTGAAAAATTTGAGGATATAGAAGCTCATAAATCAAATGAAGCACTTGAAAAAGTTGAGATGACAGAAGAAGGACAATGATCCACCATTTTAGGATTAACCCCAGAACAAAGGATACAATATGAAAGGAAACAAAGAGAATGGAAAAGAAAAATAGAGGAATAAATAAGAAAAGAGGCGGAGAGATAAAGAGAAGAAGATGCCAAAAGGTAACAGGAAAATAAGAGACAAAAAGATGAGAGAGAAGACAATGACCAACAAACAAATTTTGGATTCCCAATCTTATATACTAGAGCAATATTGGGAGAAGAAGTAAAAATGAAAAACAATTTCACCTTCTATTTTTCCAAACTTTTATGGTATGTCTTCTGAAGATCCTGATTCGTTCTTATTTAAATTTGATATCTCATGTTGAACTTATGGGTATACTGATGATACACACAAACTTCATATTTTCTCTACAAATCTTAAAGAAACTGCATTAAAATGGTTTATGGGATTGGGTGAACACATTATTACCAGTTGGGAAGACACGAGAAATTATTTCTCAAGAAATATCAAGCATATTGTAGGCCTAGTGACTCTAAAGATGACATTTTTAGAATGACTCAGCAAGAAGATGAAATATTAGAGGAATACTTTGAAATATTTCTCTACAACTTACAAAAAAATAAACATCATTTCTGAAGTCCAGATATTATTCTAACAATTTTCTTAAAAGTAATCTGAGATGAATATCTGGATATCCTAAATGTTATGGGTAAAGGGGATATTTCATATCTACCATTTGATGAGATTTTTGAATTGTGTAAAAAATATTCAATAGGATGGTCAAAAACTGGGAAGTGAGGTTCAAATTCCAAAGTTACTAAGTCAACAAGAAGAAGCATTACAAGAGCTAAGCTAGAAAACTTATTTGAAGACTTCAAAACTGATATATTAAGCACTTTAGGGACACAAGTTGATGTACTTAAAACATGAAAGAAACAAGAAGAATAATATCAAATATTATCAATCCTTTGTCCCAAATGTAGGAAGAAGCATCCTTTACGAGAATGTCCTTTAGACAATATTCAAGTTTGTGGACTTTGCACTGAAAATCACACAACAAATAATTGTCCAAAGTTAAAGGAATTATAGGAAAATAAAATAGAGGAAAGTTAAGGGATGAAATATCTCTATTATGTTACACCAAGAAGACTTTGGTAGCCTCAATTTGTAAATATGCCTCAAAATCCTCCTCAACATTTTTCTCATCAATTTTCTCAAGGCCATCAATATCTTTTTCCAAACCCATGGAATTATCCTATGCCTTGGAAAGCTTGACCTCCAAAGCAAACTCAAAATAAACCTTCTCAAGTTTGTATAGGGTATTCCTATGGAGACCAACCTCCTCAACAATACTATCCTCAATCATTTCAATCTTATCGTCAACAACCATATCAATCATTTCCTCCACAATCCTTTATGTACCAAACATTTAAACAACTGCAAAAACCAAACCCATCATCATTACCTGCACCACAACTAACCCAACCACAACAAATTCAACTACCATCTGACCAACCACCACCCAGACAAACTCAATTACCAGCCTAGCCAGTGGAAAATCCAAGTAAAAAATCAATTTATAATGCGGACGAAGGAAATTCATTTCCAACATATTCAATTATTTCAGTTCAAGATATTCATTTAAGTTCTGGGAAGGTGTTTCATAGAGACTTCCCTGCCATCATAGGATAAAAAATAAAAGAAAAAAGGGATTCCAAGAAAATCCAAAAAAAAACATGCAATAAATGAGGATCAAATTAAAAAAGGTAAGGCAATAATGACTCAAACACCTTCTTTTCCTGAAAGATTTGTTGAGAAAAAATATTTTATTACTCTTCCTAAATTTGATATCTTAGATGAAATAATGAATACTCATGTAAAAATTCCTTTATTTCAAGAAATAAAAGATATCCCAATATATACAAAAGAATTTAAGGAATTATACATAAAGAAAACTGGAAAAATAAATAAATACCCACAAAAAATCCATGTAATTAGAATATTAACTAGTCTTATGTCAATAGGTAGTACAATTGAGAAATATGTTGATCTTGGGAGACATATGGTAACAATTTAAATCAAAAAAATTTATGTTTCTAAAACTCTATTTGACTTAGGAGCGGCTACCAATGTCATGAACATAGAGACCATGAAATGTTTAAACTTGGCAAATATCTGACCCACAACTAAAATTTTGGAACTAGAAGATAGATCCAAAGTAGTTCCGAAGGAATACTTGAAGATATCATATTTTCTCTTCATTCTTGGGATATCTCATAGAATTCCTAGTCATACAACCAAAATCAAACTTAGGATGTCATCCCTTAAGTCTTGGCAGACCATGGTTAGCCACAACTAATTCCTTCAGTGGATGTAGATCTGGAAGTATGATCATATCGCATGGAAGTGAAAGAAAGCACATAACACTCTATCATACTTCTCAATCTCCTTCTTTACTATCAAGACCTGATGAAAAAAATGAAGAAATTCAGCCAATTTTAAGTATCAATAAATATTTTTATTTTAGTGAAGAAAATCATGAGGATCTAATGGAATTATTTATTTCTAAACCAAATATATCAGAGAAATTAAGAGAATTGAAATAAAATGCTACAAGCCAAGTCTTAGCACAATTTTTTCAGGAAAATTGCACTAGTAATTCATTGCAAACATCATTCGAATCTATTTTTCATGTTAACTCAATTACATATTCTCAAAGTAAATTAATTCAAATCAGCCCCAGAAGGAATATTAATGTTGGTAAAAATTTACAATCGTCATAGGAAGAACAAGTAATTGCACTACTAAATAAATACTCAAAATATTTTGCTTAGGATTACACAGATATGCAGGGAGTTCATCCAAAAACATGCATGCATCACAGTTACACAGATGAAAATATCAAACCTGTAAGACAACCACAAAGAAGAATGAATCCAATGATGAAATAGATAGTAAAATAAGGGTTGCATAAACTATTACAGGTGGGATTTATCTACCCTATCTTGGACAGTCAATGGGTTTCTCCTGTAGTTGTGGTTCCCATGAAAAATATAAAATGGAGAATCTGCGTATACTATGGGGAAATAAACAAAGCAACACATAAGGATAATTTCCCACTACCATTCATTGATAAATTCCTAGATTCATTGGCAGGGAAAAAGTAATTTCTTTAATTTATGGATTTAGCGGTTATAATCAAATTAAGATAGCATTAGAGGATCAAGATAAAACTACATTTACTTGTCCTTGGAGAACATAATCTTACAATGTGTTACCTTTTGGATTATGTAATGCACCAGCTACTTTTCAAAGAGTTGTGCTGGCTATCTTTGTTGATCTTATACATGAACGTGTAGAAGTTTACATGGATGACTTCACTGTTTATGCAAATACATTTGATGATTGTTTAAACTATTTGGAAACTTTTTTACAAATATGCATTGACACTAATATATCTCTTAGCAATGAGAAATTTTTTATGATGTTAAATGAAGGGATAATGCTAGGACGCGTTGTTTCATGTTCTGAAATAAAGGTGGATCCAATAAAAATACACATCATTGTAAACTTATTACCACCAACCAATCAAAAAGAAGTAATATTTTTTATGGGTTATGCAGGGTATTATCAAAGATTCATTGAAAATTTTAGTAAAATGGCCTTTCCCTTGTTTAAACTACTTAAAAAGGACATAGAGTTGCAATGGAATACAAAGTGCTAAAATGCATTTGAGAAACTAAAACAAAAATTGTCCACAACACCAATTCTTAGAGGACCAAATTGGTCATTGTCATTTCACATATCCATGGATGCATCACATGTTGCAATAGGAGCATCATTAGGCCAAAAAGAGAACCGACTACAATATGCCATCTATTTCATTAGCAAAAATTTAACACCACCTGAGTTGAATTACACAGTAAATGAAAAAGAAATTCTTGTTGTAGTACATGCAATAAATAAATTCAGGCATTACAGAACAGGATATGAAGTGTTCATTCATACTAATCATTCAGTCATTAAATATTTAATGAATAAACCCATTACTAATGGTAGGATTACTAGATGGTTGTTATTAATGCCAGAATTCAATATTATTGTATTAGATTGACCGAGAAAATAAAATCAGGTGGCAGATTCCCGTTAAGGCTTCATATTTCTGGTGAGATTGTTCCATTTTCTGATAACTTTCCAGATGAAAATTTATTTTCTATAACAGTAAAAACTCCATGGTTTTTTGATCTCACTAATTATTTATCATCTGGAAAAGTACCTTCTCATTTTACAAATAAACAAAAAAATAAAATAATTAGAGATAGTGCTAGATATAATTGAGTTAATGGAGACCTCTTCTATACTGGACCCAATAGAAAATGTGTAAGAGAGGATGAAACTGTAGATATCTTAAAAGCATGTCATTATGAACTATGTGGTGGTCATTTTGTAGAAAAAAAGAACATCATACAAGGTCTTGAATATGGGCTAGTATTGGCCATCCATATTCAAGGACTCAAAGACTTATGTTAAAAGGTGTGACAATTTCCAAAGAATAGGGAAACCTGTAGTTTCTAATGAAATTCCATTGAAACCACAAGTACTGATAGATCCATTTGAACAATGGGCTCTTGAATTTTTGGGTCCTATTAATCCACCCTCTAATGGTAAGAAGTACATCCTAGTGTGTACTAACTATGTAACAAAGTGGGTAAAAGAAAAATCAATGTCAAAAGCAACAGAAAATGCAGTGGCATATTTTATTTTTGAATAGATACTTGTCAGATTTGGAGTTCCAAGGCAGATTTTCACAAACCAAGGAGCACAATTCGCTTCCACGTTTGTCAAAGATCTAACTAAAAAATACAAAATCAAGCATAGGAAATCAACTCCCTATCATCAACAGGCAAATGGACAAGTGGAATCAACAAACAAAGTCCTAGAAAACATCATAACAAAGACAGTGAAGATGCACAAAAAGGATTGGTCAGAGAATCTAAAAGAAGCATTATGGGCTTATAGAATAACATGGAAGAATACCACTAGATTTAACTCCTATCATCTCGTCTATGGTAAACAAGTTGTGCTACCAATAGAGTTTGAAATCCATACATATAGAATTGCAGCCAAACTAGGATTGGACCTATTAGAAGCAAAACAACAAATAATTCTGCAGCTAAATGAACTAGATGAGATCAAAAAGGAAGTTTTATAACATACATCACTAGTGCAGTAGCAAAGAATGAAACGACATGACAAATTTATAAAGAAGAAAATTTTTCACATAGGGGACTGACTGCTTCTATTTGATTCAAAATACAAATATTTCAAAGAAACATTTACCACACATTGGCTAGGCCCATATGAAATAGAATAAATCTTTTAAAATGGATCAATGAGAATTAAAACAATAGATGACATTGCAACATCATTCTTAGTCAATGGGCATAGACTAAAAGTGTACAAAAAACCATTGAATACGAATGATTTTCTAAAGAAACTTTCAGCAGAGGAAGACATGCAAGTTTTGGAAAAGCATAGTCATATGCCTTCCTTACTTGCGGAATAAAAAATGAATAAAAAAGTATAAAAAATAAAATACAAAAAGAGAAAAATATGAAAAATAATAAAATTACTTTCCTGTGAAAATCCATATTTCTGGCACAGTACAAATTTGAATTCATATTGGAAAACCAAGTCACTTGGCTAATTGGAATTCCATTGCTTTTAATTCATTTTTTGTTTTAGGATGATATTCAATCCTCCAATTTCCAGACTTGGGTACAATTCTCCAAATAATAAAGGGGGGAAGCTAGAGTAAAACAAGAGTATTTGTTTTCAAAAGTTGAGACACTCAACATGATAGAACAACTTTGTTCATATGGAAGAAAATCATAATATGAAGAACCCGTGGAAATTGAAAAAGGGACCTGAAAATTCAAACATCAAATTTGTCAAAAGGGACCTGAATAGGAGTAGCATCACATGAACAACATATAAAGGGACCTAAGGATCAACATATAATTTTTTTTCAGAATGGACTTATATACAAAGTTCAACATCAGATGGACATGTACTCAATCATGTTCAACATAAGGGACATGTATTCATTCAAGCTCATCAACAAAAGGGACCTATAATTATTCAAGTTCATCATCATAAGGGACTTGTATTCATTCATGTTCATTATTCAAAAAGGGACCTGTACAAGACTTATTATTCAAGACTACATCGACTAAAAGAGAGCTACTATAACAAGGAAACTGTAAGTTACAAATTATATTTAATACTATTTTATTTTGAAAAGAATCTTAATTTAGAAGACTAACTAAACCTAAATATATAAGAGAGAAAACCCTTCATTCTATATAAATTTTTCCCATAAAACCCCTTCATTCCATGTATATCCTCTCTATCATAAAAAAATTCGATATCCCTCTTTCATAAAAAAAACATACACCCTATGACCATAATCAAAGTCTTGTCTCTTTACCTACAACAGCAACAAACATGGGTTAGTGAATGATGCAATAACATATTTGTTTGATCTACAATGATATTATTTTTAATCTATTTCTTTATATTTTTAAATGACCTTAAATGGTCATTTCAGAAGATTTACCTTGAACGAGTAACAAATACATCATGCATCAACCCTAAAAGGAAAAAGGGTATGAAAAAATTATGAGAAAAATGACTTGAAAAATCATTAAATGGATATGAAACGGAAGAAGCGTGAAGATAAAATAACAATATTCAATATAATTTCAAAGAACGTCATGAAAAGGGAATATGCATCAAGGAGGAGAGATAAAATAATGACAAAGGAAAAAATATGATGAAAAAAGGACTAAGAGTAGGATATTGCATTCATCAAAAGAATGAGGAATTGAATATGCAATAAGTGAACTATATGCATGAATGCAATGTCAAAAGTGGAATAAGGGCATATATATATATAACCCATGGTGGTGCATATGAATGAATGGAAGGCAAATAAAAACCTTTTAAAAAATACAACTATGACACAAATATCGAACTGCATTTCATATCTTTGAAACCGATTTCAAAATCAATTTGGACATGTGCATTATGAAAAGAAGAGTTCATAAGAAAACTAAAAAGGATGGATAGTTGTTCAGTGCCATGGTGGAAGTCATTCAAACATATGGCCAATCAAAAGTCACAAACTACCCAACACAGAGAGTGAGAAGAAATTTTTCTAGCAGCAAAAATGCAGAAGGAAAACGTAGCAAAACACAGAGGCAATTTTTTTGAGGTTGAACATAGCACCATCACACTCGAAGAAGGGAAGAATTACACTACACATATAGGCAACTAGGCAATGCCTTCATGCATAGAATTGCACCATTGTTCATGTAGGGAATGCAACCCTCTAAAAATGGAAAATAGAGGATAGGGAATTCGTAGATTTTATGCTAAGGAGCAGAAAAAAAATGCTGAGTTCTATTAATGATAACCCCGCCAAATGAAACATGGAAATCTTCACTCAAAATCCCAATAATGTTTCAGTTGAATGAGATACAGTTAAAACGGTTTTAAGTGAACCGAAGTCTAAGATTTGTAAATGATTGTTAGTGTAGGTGACTACCTCTAGTTCATAATAGCATTTGCATTTGATAAACTCCAGCTAAACTGGAAAATGTGGGGACAAGTCCGAGTTCTCAACTACATAGTGGAACCACAAGACTATGTTTGAGCTATAAGTGTGTTAAATGCATGGTGATCATTTTCCTAAATTAATGATGGTTGTTTCACTTCCATATTTCGATTTCTCTTAAATATTTAGTGAGTGGTGGTGTAGAAAGAAATGTTGAAATTGTAGAGACTTGTAGGATGGTTTTTCTGGAAATCAATTTCCAAATAATTGGATGCATGTAGTGGTTAATTTAGAACGTTTTTTTTTTTCCAAGAAATAGAGTTATATTTCAATTTTTGAGATAATGAAATTCTTGTTCATTTCTGGAAATGTGATTTAAAATACTAAGAAGACAGAGTGGGTAGTAATTTTTTTCAGAAGTTTGATTTCAAGTTGGATAGGGTAATATTTTTTTTTTTTCATTTCATTTTGATTATAGAGGAGGCAGAAATGATAATAATTTATTTTTGTTCATTTCATTTCTATTTCTGAAGAGATAGAGAGGAGTAAATGAAAAAGAAATCATTTCCGGAATTCATTTCTATTTCTGAGGAGACAAAGAGGAGTAAATGAAAAAAGAAATTGTTCATCTCCCGAATTCATTTTTAGGTGTTTTAAATTTTTAAAGCCTTCTCTCCACAAGCAGTTGGAATAGAGGTTAAATCTCAAAAGTATTTTCCTTTTCTCTCATCATAGAAAGAGTCTAAAAGTTCAAATCAAAGTCTTGGTAAGCCACACCCTTGTGATTTTTGAAAGAAAATATTGTTTTTCAAATACATATACCAAGAAAATATTTCTCCTCTGACTAAAGATATTATTTCTCTGTTGTATTAAGCTTACATTTTTTAGGAAACACAGAGTTATTATTATTATTTCATGATATTATTCACAATAGAGAGTTATTTACATTGGTACAAAAACAAAAAGCAACAAAGACACCCAGATTTCAATATGGGGAGTAGGAATGAACCAAATGGATTTCAGTTGGAAAGATGGCACAAAGAAAAAATATAAAAAAATAACCAAAAAGGGCTATTATAATTTGTGAGGAATTTTAATCTACACAATTAAAAAGTTACAAATGAGTTTGTAGCCAATTTTAACAATGAGAAAACCATAATACGATATATTTTTGTTCCCATCACTTCATAGTACATAGCCCATGCCACAAATTTTCCATTGATAGGTGAAGAATACTACAAGGGGTGGCACTTTAAGGATAAAGGATGGAATTTCTTTTTAGAAAAATGGAGAAAAGGAACAATTGACAAGACTAAGGGAATTCCTAGAGATTAGATTAGAGAACCTTGGGCAGAATTAGCCATTATTGTTCAAAAAACTTCACATGTGATGGGAGATATAGTGTTGTACACTTACATCACATTAAGATTCTTCAATACGTTAAAGGATGTTGCACAGTAAGCCTTCCCTATTTCCTTGCAAAAAATTTTACAAATATGGTTGAAGGATTGAAAGGAAAAACAGAGAACATAGAAGCTAGTTAATACCATCAAGGGCTAATTAAGATGTTGGTTGATAATGGAGAAACATGGGATAGTTTCTTAAACAAACACCACCTTGCAGAAATCCAAAGGGAAGAAAAGTTAACTAAAAATGAAGAAACACTTGGGATATTGCATCTTTCCAAGAATCTTATTCAATCACCCTTGTATCCAAGAACAAGGTCTAAAAGGAAACAAGAAGAAATGACCACTGAAAAGGTAATATATTTCATATCCATTCTAGGGAATCCAGGAAGGAAAACAATAGAAGAACCATATGAGAATGTTGCAGTATATATCCTAGAAGAAGTGCCTTCTAGAATACATGAACAAACACCTCAGGAAATCATTGGGAAACTTGAAAAAGAGGTACAAGAAAAAAATGATGAGTTGGAGAAGGATTCATACTATGAAAACGTTGAAGGAGGACCATCATCATATGAATAAGAGATTGAAGAAGATTCCAAGGAAGTTCACAATGAAGATTATTCCAAGAGGATAGAAGACTTAACCTCCCAGCTTAAAGTCAATGAAATAATGGAAAGACACCTTAAGGAAGAAAATGAGATGTACAAAGAACAAAAAAAAAAAGTAGTAAAAGAAAACAAAAGCCTAACAACGAAAATGAAGAAGCTAGAGACACAAAATATGTTGATTTCAAAATGAGCATACAACCGATTACGAGAAAAGAAACTTTGGAAAAAAAATATGAAAAAAAAAAAGCGAAGGCTGCCATCTATAAAGAGGAAGAAAAAAGGCATCAAGGTATTGACATCCTTTTAAAGGTAGCTCAGCAAGAAGCTTAAACATCAGGGGCTAGGGTCAGAGATACATCAGTAGGAGAATCATCATACAGAGGAATAAGGTCAAAGAGACAAAGGTAAGCATGAGGACATGCTTGAGACTTAGCAACGGGGAGATGTTGGCTCTCCATTTTTGGTCTTTTTCAACATACATTTTCCATTTATCCATCATCCTTTTATATTATATTGTGGTCATTTCCCCACTTTTTTTACTCTTATTAAACTTGAAGATAAAATTAGTTATGTATTTTAAATTTTAGAGTTTTTAGTAAAAATTTGGTATTAAAAATTAGTTTGACCAGAACATAAATTCCCATAATGGCTCCTTTGAATTCGTATGTGCACAACACCTAGGTGGAAGCTGAAGCTATATTCAAGAAGCTTGGGAACCAAGGATTGACAAAATCCTATTGGATCAGTCCAATTGAGTCTGAGTAGGCCTGGTCAACTCTGGTCAAACTTGACCAGTCACTCAAAATGTAACATTCCAAAATGGAAAATACAGTAATACAAAACACAATAAACTAGAAACTACAAAAATATGGGAATAAACTAAAAACACCATAGAAATAAATAGAATAGCTGAACCATTTTATTAATATGGAGGTGAAAACAATACAACAGTGCTACAAAATAAATAGCACTCAAGCCAACAAAAGTGGGTTGGAATGGCCTCAGGCTCTCCCACCAAAAACACTGCTCTCCACTGCACTGTTGGAGTTCTCCCTCTACGCTGCCCTGCTGGAAATGATGATGCTGGCTGAATAGGACTGCCTAGATGAGGATGCAATGATGCTCAGAAAAATCTTATATTTAGAATCTAGAAATTATGGAAAAAACCAAAAATAACCCAGAAAGGATTTTCAGATTGGCTGACCTCGGAAAATAACCCTCATAGGGTTTACAATGAATAGCTAATGGGTATGCAGAACTATGGGTTGAACTGAAAGTGTAATATTCCAAAATTTTCACATGTTATTTGGAATATTAGAGTTCTTAATAAACTTAATTAATTAATTAAATAAATAAAAGGGTGGAGGGACCCATAATCCTCAAAGATGAATAAGATCCACTTTTTGATGTGTGTATGTGCATTAATTAAACATAGATATACATAATGGAGTAGTGGAGCAACTACTAATGTCAAAGGAGTGGAGATCATGTCTCATTAATGAGATAGATCATAGAGGTTGAAGCAGTCAACTGAGTTCATGGAGGGAATCTAATGTAAGATCATAGAGAATTCATGATGAAGTGATGGAGAAGGTAATGCATTTAATGCACACATGATGGAGAGGGTGCACATTGCATGTAGACATGATGGAGGACTTGGAGAGACAGCGCAGTCAAACATGGAGGTTTATGTCCACATGCACAGCGCAGTTTTGAGGTGGGCCAGGGCTTGGGAAGGCTCATTTTTGTATATAAGGAAGATGAAGGAAGAATAGAAGGTAGTCTTGGTATTATTGATTTGAGATCTGTTTCGATCTATAATTTCCATTGGACATTCCATGCACTCTTACGTTGTTTACCTAAGTCTGTAGTTTCCTGAGCGGGAATCCCACCCTTACCCATAGGGACTTAGAGTTCCTACTCTAGGAAGGTATTCTGAGCTGCTATTCATCATCAGGAATTGGTGCCACACTATCCCCACCCTTTGCAAAACATACACCTTCAGGAATTATGCATTTCTGAAGATCAGTTTGGGAGGAGGAGGTTGTCTTCAGTATTTTGGTTGAAGAACCGGTGAAGGATTATTCCTGTCACCTTGAGCTTCAATATCAGCACTCCTGGAGCCTCATTTCAAATCTGGCATCAGGCCAAAACTTATTTACCTCCTATCATCAAAATTCCCATCAAGGATTACGCAGTCCATCATTGCAGATCTAGAGGAGGAAGGAAGTTTCTAGCATTTCAGCTAGGAATCTTGTGAGGGATCATCCCCTCACCTTTCCATCACTGTTTCCATCAGCCTGGAGCTTATTTACAGCATATTTTAGCAAGCATTGAGTATCTCCTCTTGTACAACACAGTTTCTTCAGCAGTTGCATATTCAATTGCTACATTTTGAGGAGGAAGAAGAAGAGACAAGATCTCAAGCTTCTAGCTTGGAGATCTAAAGGAGGGATCAGCCCTCAAAGCTTAGATTTTTTTGTATAACATATTTCAGCCAACTTTGGATCAGATCTAGATTCATATCTGCATAACATAGCAGTTAAGGGGTTAAACCCTAGGAGAGTGATTTTCCAATCTCATAAATCTGGAGTTTCCTTTCTGGATTATCTTGGGTTTCCATCATAGTGCCCAGATCTTGAATCTTAGCATCATCAGAGCTCCTGAGATCCATAGATATGCATTTACCTTTCATCCAGCAGTCACATGTTCATCATGTGTTGAAGGGACAACAGAGTATTGCTTCCTGCAGCTCCCTAGTTATGCAGTGATTGTTGTAACCTACTTTTAGGGTCATTCGAGGCCATCTCTTTGGAAATAATACCTTATATTTTGTACATTGTTGTAATTGAATAATCTCCTATGAATAAAATGGATCAGCTATTCTGTCTATATCTATGTTGATCATAATCTTACATGTACATTTTCTGTGTTTCAAATATTGTGTTTGTGTATCAATGCATTATTCCATTTTGGGATATTATAGTGGTATCAGAGCATGATCTTTGGCTCAACTTGTGGAAATTTTGACAACATATGAAAATCAGACAGTATATATCCAATATAATGGAGGGATTAATTTTTTTTTGCATATTTCTTTATAACTATGAAGGATCTCTCCAAGGATATCAATGAAATGAAGAAAGAAAGGCAAAGAGAAACCTCGAGAAGGTTTTGGGATGATGAAGGTCCAAGTACTTCTTATCAACAACAAAGAAGACCGGAGGATCATAGATATCCTCATAGATATACTATGCCCACTTTATTTGAAGAAGGTTAATGGTATAGAAATGAAGGAAGAAGAGAATCTGAGACTCATGAGACTCTCAATCTATATCTAGAAGAGTACAAGGCACAGTCTAGAGCATTCAAGGAGAATCTAACTCTCCAACAATTCTTCAAACTCAAAGAAGAAATAAGATCCTATAGCAGCAATAGAAGGAAGAGGCACATAGATTATATTTTTCTACATTTGATGGATCTTCCTCAAGCACAGATAAGGCTTGGAGGAAAGAGCTAGATGCATTTTTTAGGCTACATCCTGTAGTTGAAAAAGAGGTTGTCCAGATTGTAGCACTTCATCTATTAGGTGAAGCTAATGATTGGTGGTTTGGTCACATGGAGCATGCAAATGTGACTAAATATTCAAATTTCTTTCACAAGTTGAGAAATAAGTTTGATATGAGAAAACCAAATATGTGTCACAAAGAGACATTTCTTAAGGAAACAAAGGAGGATGTCATTCTTGTCACTCTGGAAAAGAGTCACTACATTCACTACTAGCTACAGAAATACTTGTATCCGGAGGAGAGACACTTGCATATTTCCAAGATAGTATTAAGCTCTTGACAGTATTAAGGGGTTGCATGACCACTTGCAGATATATGACATGGGCCAGCAAGAAGTTTGGTTACACTAGTTGCTCTTAGGTGAGTTTGGTTACTACCCAAAAGCTCTTATTTCTTTGATCCATGATTGAATAACACTCATATAATGAAGAAGGAGGCATGGATGTGCTGGCTGCTCTTGGGTGAGTATCGTTACCACCCAATAGCTCATATTTCTTTGACTCATGTCTTATGTATCAATGATAAAATGCAAAAAAAGAAGGCATGTTTACCAGGGTTATTGCTAAGAGAGTTTGGCCATCATATGACATCTCCTATGTCTATGTGTTCTGTATTATGTAGAACTTGACATGGTGCTCTCATGATGTGTACTGGTGGTGTTTTCTTATATGGGGCCAATGTGACATTCCACATGTCTATCAGTATGTTTTTACTCCATGATGGACATGAGAAGGTGAAGAGGCAGAAATATCTCTTGTTGCTTTGGTTGCTTTTGCGGGAGTCTGGCTTGTCCATCTTAAATGGTGGAGATGGAGGATGGCAGCAAGAGGCCTTAATCTGGTGGCTACTATTGGGAGAATATGGTTTGAAATATTTGTCTACCCATATGTCTCTATTTATTCTTTTGCATAATGTTGGAATGATTCTTGGATCCAACAAGGCAAACATGACTAAGGATGAGGGCATGTCAATGCTCGATCTACTTCGTAAAGCATGGGATGAAGAGATGTTTTCTGACATGAAGCTTATCCTTTGTGGGAAGAACCACTTTATATTATGTATCTCATGTATTGATGATGATGTTGGGTAGCTTAAGGTTTTCACTTGTTACTTCTTGGAGAAATAAGGACATCTAACTGCACAATTGGAGGACATTCTATGCATTCTTGACAGACAAATTTCGAACCAAACATGCATAACACATTGCAGCATATGGAGGAGGTCTTCCTTATGTGGATTCCATTTCGAGGGGGATAGATTTCTTAGCATTTAATTTTGCAGTTGCTTGAGGACAAGCAACATTTTACAGGGGAGGACTGTAATATTCCAAAAATTTCACATGTTATTTGGAATATTAGAGTTCTTAATAAACTTAATTAATTAAGTAAATAAAAGGGTGGAGGGACCCATAATCCTCAAAGATGAATAAGTTCCAATTTTTGATGTGTGAATGTGGATTAATTAAACATAGATCTACATAATGTAGTAGTAGAGCAACTGCTAATGTGAAAGGAGTGGAGATCATGTCTCATTAATGAGATAGATCATAGAGGTTGAAGCAGTGAACTAAGATCATGGAGGGAGTATAATGTAAGATCATAGAGAATTCATGATGAAGTGATGGAGAAAGTAATGCATTTAATGCACACATGATGGAGAGGGTGCACATTGCATGTAGACATGATGGAGGACTTGGAGAGACAACACAGTCAAACATGGAGGCTTATTTCCAGATGCACAACGCAGTTTAGAGGTGGGCCGGGGCATGGGAAGGCTCACTTTGTATATAAGGAAGATGAAGTCAAAATAGAAGGTAGTCTTGGTATTATTTATTTGAGATATATTTCAATCTGGAATTGTCATTGGAAATTCCATGTACTCTTATGTTGTTTAGCTAAGTATGCAATTCTGTTTAGCACAGGGTGTTCCCTAGCGAGAATCCCACCCTTACCCACGAGGGACTTCGAGTGCCTACTCTGGGAAGCTATTCTGAGCTACTATTCATCATCAAGCATTGGTGCCACACTATTCCCATTCTCTGTATAACATATACCCTCAAGAATTAAGCATTTTTGAAGATCAGTTTGGGAGGAGGAGGTTGTCTTCAGTATTTCAGCTGAAGAACTAGTGAAGGATTATTATTGTCACCTTGAGCTTCAAGATCATCACTCCCAGAGCCTCATTTCAGATCTAACATTAGGTCAAACTTTATTGACCTCCTATCAGTATCAGTCCCATCAAGTATTGCGTAGTCCATCATTGCAGATCTAGAAGAGGAAGGAAGTTTCTAGCATTTCAGCTAGGAGTCTTGTGAGGAATCATGCCCTCACCTTGCCATCACTGTTTCCATTAGACTGGAACTTATTTGTAGCATATTTTAGTAGGCCTTGAGTCTCTCCCTCTTGTACAACGCAGTTTCTTCAGCAGTTTCATATTCATTTGCTGCATTTTGAGGAGGAGGAAGAATAGACAAGATCGCAAGCTTCTAGCTTGAGATATGAAGGAGGGATCAACCCTAAAAGCTTAGATTTATTTGTATAAAATACAGCAGCCACTTCTGGATCAGATATATCTTCAAATATCCATAACCCAGTAGTTAAGGGATCAAACCCTAGGAGAGTGATTTTCTAATCTCATAGATATGGAATTTCCTTTTTGGGTTATCTTTGGTTTCCATCATAATGCCCAGATCTTGAATCTTGGCATCAACAGAGCTCTTGAGCTCCATAGATCTATATTTCCCTTTCAGCCAGCAGTCACATGTTCATAATTATTTGTAGGGACAGCGCAATATTTCTTCCTACAACTCTCCATTTATGCAGTGCTTGTTGTAGCCTGCTTTCAGGGTCATTCTAGGCCATCTCTTTGGCTAGAATGCCTTATATTTTGTACACTGTTGTAACTGAATCATCTCCTATGAATAAAATGGCTCAGCTATTCTTTCTATATCTGTGTTGATCATAATCTTACAAGTACATTTTCTGTGTTTCAAATATTGTGTTTGTGTATCAATGCATTATTCCATTTTGGAATATTACTGAAAGATAGAATAGTTGCAAGTACTCCCAAGCCCAGCTATTCAAGGGTTGATCCCTTCAATGGATTCCAAGCAGAAATGCTATGGAATTTCACCCTCTTCTGATGAACTCTACTACTGGACTTTTTAAGTTATTGAGTGACTGCACAACATTAGAGGGTATGCAACTAGCTTGAATTCTGGATTATGATATCAACTCACATGGAAAACAAGAATCCTCTCCTGATTAGGCACTCAAAGTCCCCCGAGGATGAGGTTGGGATCTCCACTCGGAGACACCCTCGTGCTAAACAACACTGCAGACTCGGCTAAATATTCAAGCGTGCTCAAGTCGTGATCGACAAGAAAATAATAATAATCCAGAATGATCTCTATGGCTATCATCCCCTTCCTTATTTTCTTGTGAGCCCTCACACTCTTGGGCCCACACAATAGTGATGCTACACACATGGCCACTAACCTTCATTATGACTATGATTTCCTCCATTGTCTCCACTACCTCCATGAGTGTGTTGTTGATCTGGTCAAATTGACCCCATCCACATGCATTGACCCACATTCTCACCAAGAAGTGGTTTATTCATCTTGACCCCATCTAAATGCATTGATCCACATTCACATTAATAAGTGCTTTTATTCCTACTAAAGGGATTTATGGTTCCCTCTAGCCTCTTGTTCATCTATTAATTAAGGAAGACAAAATATAATATTCTATTTAGCTAAAATCTAAATTAGGAATATTATAGTCCTCCCCTCCAAAACGTTGCTTGTCCTCAAGCAATTGCAAATATGTGGGTCACCACATTGGCCTGATGCAACTCAAACCCAATGCCCAGATCCCATACAAACCCTTTAGTGCGGCTATGACCCTATGTCAAGCTACCTGGAATAGACCCCTCAACGCCAGAATCCCAAATTGATCTCTCACCACACCTATCACCAATCAATCCTCCCATATCCCAACGCCACCATGGCCGATCATTTCCCAAGTCCCCTAGCTCGAACTGCACACTGCATCTCGCTATAGCTACTGCCTTATGAGGTGAATACCACCAGCATGCATCAATGCTCGAGGGCTCTTGTTCTGCCGTAGCTCTGACTGTATAAGCTGCCCCACCAACTATGTACCAACTCATCACCTCTCTCCAATCCAACCCCTGACTCAACCCAATGTTCATCCTACACTCCTGAAGTCAAGATGGACTACTGAAGAGATTTTGAAATGTTCCCACTGCCAACTGGAAACTATAGTATCTATCATGTCTACAGGTCGCTGCTTCGCTATCTACATATGGAACATGTATGGAGTGTGGTCCCCAACTCACACTCAACTCATGTTGCTTTGTCTCTCCTGTCAACAATAATTCCCTGAAAACGAAAGCCTCTCTCTCTCTAATAGGCACAAGTGGGCAAGGTGTGCTGCGAGCCCCATCGATGTACTCCTGGAGAGTGTTGCTCCATGAAAGTACTGGAGTCCTACTAAATGTATGTGCATCTACTGGCACCTCATCAATGGGATAGCCCAAATATGGATGCACCACCAACAAATCCTCCTCAATGGCTAACCCCAAGGTTAGCCACATATCTAGCACTGACTCATTATGACCCCCCATCTAGATCTCCCCCAAAGGACTATCACACATGATGTCAATAGCCTCCTCCTAAGCTGCCCCATGCTCCACCATAAGCTACTCAGGCTGAATAATCACAAGTGACTCATCATCCTGAATATCTCTCATCGAGTGCTATGATAGCTCACCCTACACACTGGAAGATAAATACAGCCTACTGTCATCAACTCCACTTGACGGCTCATGTTCCCCAGAAGTATCCTCATATGACCCCATGGACTCATGTGAAGAAGAGTCCTCGTCTTAGCATATAAAAGGAATTTCCCTCTTCTCTACCTATGCCACATAATCTCCATTACTCAAGCATGAGTGATCAAGCCTCCAAGGTTCTTTGCAGATGCAGAAAATTCCCTTCCTCCTCAACTCGTTCTTGATGCCTAAATGCTCGAGAGTAATCCTCTGGATGACACTCCCTCTGACTCGGATCTGTCGATAACACCCTCGTAGCACTGTCTCTGCTAAACATGGTGTCTCCAAATGCTCAACAATATCCTCATCAATCCTAGGTGAGCTGCATCCCAGAGTACACCTAACGCCCCTGTCCATAAGTCCCCTTGGAGGCAACGCTCCAAGTGCCTGCTGCGTCGCATCATGGGTCACTACATACCACCAAGTGTCTTTGCACTCCTCATCATGCCACTATATGCTGCAACCTGTCCATGTACACCATTAGATATCGTCGGTTACAAATATACCATCATGTACCTTCATGTATCCTGCATGGACAGAAAGATCCACTACTTTGATAGTAAACCCCCCATGAGGTGGGCTACATCTCCACATCTGCTCTAAAATAACGGAGTGACCCGACTCCTCACATGACAATGACATCATTGCTCCTGTCCTCTATAGCTCAAGTGTACATATACCAATGAGAGAGAACCACCTCTATGAACTACCATTTCTAGTGGCCTGCCGATGCCACCTCCTCCATCAAGCTCCTGCCAAAGTAGGCTAATCACCCTGTGACTCCATGCATGACCATTATGCTGAGATAATTCCTGAAAAGGGTGTACCCTCCTATCAAACCATCCTGTCACTAGGGATGTCCGGGGCTCTGACAGATATCTGCAAATTTTTGTGTGCCCAAACATAAAACCCATCACACAATGACTACCATCACCTAATGACTCTATCATGTGATGGTAAATCCCACCTGCATCCCAACAGTAATTTGGCCCTCGTGTCCCTATGATAATCCATGGACTCTACTGAAATGTGGCCACGAATGTATTAGCTACCTAGATTTCTCCATGGGGTATCATCTGAGTACCTCTCACCATCGAACCTCGAGAAAAGAATCAAATGCAAGAATCCCTGCACATAGAATAGTCCCTCCATCGTGCGAGTGTTGCACCATGTCGATGTATGCTTGAAGGGGGGTGCTATGACACTCCAATGTTCCCTCTAACTGCACCATTAGGGAATCCAACCATTCCCTAATGTGGACCAAATTTTCCACTCACTCAGCACAAACCACTCTCATGCCCTCCAGCTCCTGATTTTTTCGTAGGATAGCCTCTCATACTGATGTTGCCTTCACCTTCAAAGCTAGAAGGTCAACTCGAAACTGATGGAACTTCTATGTGAGACCATTGTCCAATACCTATATATCTCCTAGCGCCTCCTCAAGGGCTAGCCCAAAGGATGGATGCACACCCTCCTCCATAAATACTCCAGTATGCAAGGCATGCTCACTAGTCATATGCATGTGATTATCATCTAACAATTCTACCATAAACCTAGAGGCCTCTGTACCTATCGGCTCCTCAACAATTATGGAGTTGTCTCCTGACACCTCATCAACTTGTGATGCATTTCTATCATCATATAACTTAGTCACAACCCCACATACCCCATCAATGGATACCTAAACAATGGGTGGTGTCTCATCAACAAGTGTATGCTCAGTTGTCTCCTCCCAAGTCTTTACCATACTCTTTGATGACCCATCAAAAGTAGGTATAAAAATTCTACCAACGGTACGATGCAGGTCATTTCCCTGCATGTACCCTCTTCCTCTATTGTAGATGTGACGTCTTTGGTTTTCCTTAATCTGGAAAAATTCCTGGAAAGTTAGATGTTCTTTGAATCTTTGAGACTGAGATTCATATTCCAGAAAATAATCACTGAGAGCCTCTTTCTCTTGTGGTCCTCCAACCCCATTTCCTACTGCTAGGAAGGTAGGCATAGTGGAGCATTGTGAACCTTGTTGCACTTTCGGTTGCTCATACCAATGATGTGAAGTACCGGAACTTTCTCCATTTTTCAACCCTCTTGTGGTTTCCCTTTGTCTCTCCACTCTCATCTTCTTAATCTCTCTGGTGAGATCCTGCATAGTTCTGAGGAGGAGATTGTAAAACTCCTTCCCATAAACTTCTTCTACAATTGGAGACTCCCTTTATCCTCCTCCACTAGAACACGGTTTTCTTTGCCAGATTTGAACTCTTCTTTCTGAATTGAACATTGAATTGGAAATTGTGTTTATGCATTTATTGCTTTCTTGAATTTGATTGTGTTATGTCTTATGGTGGAATTAATCTGTATGGAATAGGGATAATGAGCAAGGAAAACCAAGGCACCTAAGTTAGGGCCTCTTTCTTATTGGCTATGCTCCACAAAGATTCATTGCATTCTTGCTTCTATATAAGAATTTTAGTGTTTTCTTTCCAGAAAATTATATTTGTAATATGCATTTCCTTTATCCTTGCACAAATAACACCTTCCTACACTAAACTTAATCTATGATCAATATATTTTAGGTGCTCCCAAGTTTACAAACCCAGATTGATAAGTAAAATATATGCTCTGATTTAATCCAATAAATTAGACCAACATAGATCAAATTAGATTTTAAATCAAGGTATAAGGAAGAAGTATAGGAGTCTACGAAGCTCAAAAAAGAGTAGATGCGTTTGAGCATTGTGAATCATTCACAATATCTCTTTAATATGGAAGTGAATGAATAACACACCCCTATATACACATTGTTTTTAAATTTTTTTCGTAAATAATATAGATACAATTATTTCCTTTCTTATTCTTCCATTATATTTTTGTAAATTAAGAGTAATTATTACTTCATAACAATATTCTATAGAGATATTTCTGCAAAGAAATATGTCTTTGATCTTAATATTTGAGTACAAGGTCTTTCTTCTAGCTTTACACTTTGTTCTTTATTTGATCTATTCTTCCAAGTTACATTCTTAAATCAAAAGATTACTAATGTATTTACACTATACATAATCAACCATGCCATTACTAAAATGTTCCACATGTTCCTCTAACTCTTTATTATATGTCACATGTTCCTCTAACTCTTTATTATATGTGTTCAACATGTTCCTCTAACTCTTTATTATATGTGTAAGTAATTCTATCCATAGTTTTTAGCGTTTTAACACCACATATACATTTATTTTCTATTATTAATACGTTTCCTATTATATCAACTTCTATTAATTTATTATTTACCTTATGTTCCATGTCATAGATTAGGTTTTGAGCCTATATTACAATCATTTATGTCCTCACAACATTGATCAGATTTGACATATATACATTGTGATCGGATTTGATATATATATATATATATATATATATATATATATATATATATATATATATATATATGTCAAATCCGATCAACATTGTGAGGACATAAAGGTTTTGAGCCTATATTACAATCATTTATGTCCTCAAAATGTTGATCGGATTTGACATATATATATATATATATGTCAAATCCGATCAACATTTTGAGGACATAAATGATTGTAATATAGGCTCAAAACCTAATCTATGATTCATACGTATACAATAAATTTGATTGCTAAACACTTTTTTCTCCATGAAATGGAACATAAGGTAAATGATATATATATATATATATATATATATATATATATTTTTTGCAAAATTTGCTTTTCGATGGTTCAAGTTAATATTTTTGCAATGATTTATAGTTTATGTAACTATCATTCACCAAATTTGATGTGTTTTTTGCAAGGGTCGTTTCACTGATTCATACTATATATTGTAAAACACTTACCCCCAGCCTCCATGTGGTATATTACAATGTGAAGGTTTCTAGATTGTTCCAAATATAAGGCTCGCAATGACACACATATGTGTCCCTCCATGGTAATGACACGATGGTTCATACGAACCCCACCTTTCAAAGATTGAGATGGAACCTCATTAAATAAATGGTGTATTGAATTAGGGTTTATCTTCGTGTTAACGAGTATCCCGACCACCGTTTGTATGTTCATTAATTCAATGTTTTTCAAACAAATCTCTTACGCTTTGCAACTTACCTACTCGAACTCCTTACTGCTCTTTGTTTGTAACTAAAAATGGAATCCCAACTTTTCAACCCCCTTTCATCAAAATTTCAATGTGAAACTGTAAACTTTTTTCCCTGATGGAATTTTTCGTCGAAGATAACTACGCTTTCTTTTCTGGGAGCTAGTTTTATATTTTCATTTATATGCTTTACCGTGGATTTGCTTCCAAATACACTCACTCTCTTTGTTATTGCTTTTGAAGGTACATTCAGGGGTTTTTAATCTGTATATGTTACATTCGGCCATCGACCATGAAATAAATTATAGGGTTTCATTTTTATTTTATTTTATGAGAGTTTCTTCGTCGTTGGTGGAATGACATTGTTCATGGAATTTATTTTCTTTAATGGTAATTCCCATGATAGTATTTCTTCGATTTTGCCAATGTCGATGTTTTTACTAGATTAAGGTTATCATGGTTTTAATTTTATGGTTTCTATGTAGTAGTTTTCAATTTCAGTCTTTTCCTTTTAATATATAGGAATTTGCATTCTCGATTTTTTTCATAACAACTTGATTTTGTTTAGGTAATTCATTCCGTTTTTATTTTGTATTAGTCTTTTCTTAGTGACTAGGGTTTTGCTGTATTCGTATTATTTCAATGACATACATTTGTAAATTATCATTTTCCTAGCATTGCTGAAATTTAGGGTTTTCAAGATTTGAATGACAAGTTTTCCAGTATATCTTGGTATTATTTTTTTAACTGTTCTAGACCTAAACATAATTCTCGGCCACTCATGCAAACCTATGTGAATAGCCATGTAATTTATCTCTATTTTGCATTTGTATACATAAGACTTTGTTAATTTTCAATCAGATTTTCAACCCTACAAAAGCATGTATACATAAATATTTATGTATCATTGTATTCTATATTTTCTTAGTTATGAGATAAAGTATTTATAGGATTAATATTTCCATCCAATATTTAGTTTTATTGGTCACAATTTTTGTTTTTTTTGTTATAACATAGTTATATATTTGTTATTATTTAACCATATTTATTTAATTTTGATTGTAATGTAGGTTCATGATTAAACATTTTGTAACTTGGATTCTTATTAAGGTAAAACCCTTGATAATATTTATGTACTTTGTATAGGTTTCGTTTCTTATAACTCTTTCAACAGGTTCCTACTTAGGTTTCTCGTAACTCTTCCAACACGTTCCTATATTGGTTTCTTGTAACTCTTTCAACATGTTCCTATATATATCTTGTTGGCTTGAGGGGTCCTGACCCAGGTTCGGTGTGCAAGGTTTGCCAAAAAACCCCTATACTACTGGCCCTTTCGGCAGTGACATGCTTGTGCAGGTCAAAGTCTCACCCGAAGTAGTATGAGTGAGTGCTGGAACCAGGTTTCCGCACCCTCAGAAAGGATGGGTAAGGCAAGCAGAGCTGCGCTAGGTCTTGTAATTCCCATATTACCTTGTTCTGCGCAGGATTAATTAGGTCTTTGCTCGCATCCATGTATGCTAGATCTATACTTACATGCTTTTTATGACCATAACACAGCAATACATAAACATAACAGAATAGATCCAGTTCCAGAAACACACTTACACAGATCTTCACAGCTTAAAGACAGAAAATGCACAATACAGCAATTACCAATAATTCGCACAAGATTACTCATAGATTCAGTCCTCTATCAATCTTCTTTATTCATTCATTCATCAATTCTTCCTTACAATTCCCTTCCCAGCCTGCGCACACAGCAGTAGGGTCCGCACATAGCTGGACTTGGATCTCCGCACACACAACCAATAGGAGTCATTTCCCCAAAACCCAAACAGATAGCTTAAACCTCAAATTGCATCAAGAGCTCATCATTTCTTGTCCTTTACAATACAAAATGCTTCTCTATTTATAACAATCTAGCCTAGACTTTCCTATGGTCCATAAACCATGATTTTCGGACCCCTAGTTTACCCTTTCACCCATTACAATGCTTTTGGGGCTTTGACACACCCCAAAACCCCTGCGCTAGACTAAATCTGATAAAAAATATTCAAAATGGACCAGTTTCGCAGCTTGTTAGGAGACCCTATTCCAACAGTCCCCCAACACAATCTTGTGACTCATCCCAAGTCACTGCAATGGTGCGGCTTCTATTTGCGTGCGCAAGGTAGTAAGAGTGCGGACGAGCGGAGGGAGCACTTCCTGACTCTGGGCTGCAGCTTGCTGCGCAATGTTGACAAGTGTCAGGGAGGCAGGGCCGTCTCGAGTCGCGGTAACCCGTTCTAACAGCCGATGAAGGCACGCAATGGCAGAATGAGCATTGTGGGTGAGCTGGAGTGCGATGTCGACCCATGGTTTCAACCGTTTTCGGATGCCATGCTTGGTGTGGCAAAGGTTCTCAATCTTTTCCATGATGGCTAGACGCTGCGCGGAGACGTTGGAGGGTGAGGAAGCTCTGACGTGATCCAGAGCAGTTTTCGTTTGCCATAATTCCTTCTAGATATGCTGGAGCATAGAATGGTGTTGGACGATCGTCCATAGTTGTGTAGTTGTTTCGACCGGTTGTGTGCCCTGCGTCAGCTGCTCCTAAATAATATGTGTTGCATTTATGACCAATGCAATCCATTGGGCCCATAATTCTGGAGGTATGTCATATTGTTGTTGTGTAGTCCTGTCACGATGTCGAACCTCTTGCATCACTCTTGCGTATATCCCTTGTAGTGTTGTGCGAGATAGCTGCGCCAAATCGATGTGGATGTCCCCAGTGGTTGGATCATGATTGTTGACTAGGGAAGCATGAGGAAGTGAACAGACATTGCTTCTGCTAGGCGGTACTTTGGAGTTGCAGAGAAGTCACATCATGTCCATGTATCTCAGCATTCCTTCTTGGCGCAGAACTAGTTATGACCTGACTGTGATGCTGCGGGTGGGGGATTGCGGTACTAGCATACCTTCCTTTGCTATATCTTCCAAGGACATCCGGTTGGGCCTCGCAGTTGTTCCTGGAGTGTGAAGGTCAGTTATTCCTATTGCGCAGTACTGGTGTTGGCAATATGATGCAATGTGTTGTCCTTGATGGCAACCTACTTGATGAAGATGGCAACCTACTTGATGAAAATGACAACCTACTTGATAAAGTTGATGGAAATCTATTTGATGAAGTTGTGCTTGATAGAATCCTACTTATTAATGAAGTAAATCCATAATGGTGCAGTGTGTTGTTTAAGGAGGAGATTGTTGGCACAGGTTAACAGAGGAAGATCAAAAGGAGCAGAGACAGAATGGGAGAAAAGAGTAAAAAGGCGCAGCAGAGTTTTGGTGAACAACAACTCGCATTCAAGAAGGATGGGAGAAATGTAAGGATGAATGAATTGTCATGGGCCGCAGCTAAGTATTGCAGAGGAGAAATTTTTGTTATGGGCAGAAGGAATGAAGACATTCGTAGTTCCAGACTACGAAGGAGCAGAGTTTATTTAAAGTTAGTCATTTCGAGCTTTCAAAGCCTTCAACAACCAAGTATGAAGGAAATTGATTAAAACAGCGGAAAGACTTAAAGTTTCTGAAAAGGGAGGACAAGTGGTCCCTACCAGTTGAGCGCAAATCGCAAGATCGCAAGTTTTTAAGTTTAAATGTCTTGTTGATGTGGAAGTTTGCGATGTGCGATCGTCGCGCTATCACGATATCACAATATCGCAATATCGCATATTTGATATCTCCGCCATCGCAAGTTCCGTTGTTTGCGATGTGCGATCATCGTGCCATCACATATCGCACCATCGCACTTTGTTTGATTTGCCAATATCGCAATATCGCAAGATCGCACCATCGCAATATCGCAATATCGCATATTTGTTATTTCCGTCATATGTTTCCACTGGTTGTAAGATGCGATGTGATGTCGCGCCATTGCATATCGCACATCGAAAATGGCTGACTGCGATGTGGGCCCAGGGTCAAAGATTGAAATCCAGTTTGTTTCAAAGATTGAAGTCCAGGTTAAAAGTTCTTTAAATTTAATTAAAAGTAATGTTACGGGGGCAGTGTAAAGTCTTAAAATAACCATTTGGGTTATAGTTATAATATTATATGACGGAGATAAAAGAATACCTTTGGGATGATTCATGCATGGAAGAACGAAGGTTGGGGTTTTCAATTTAAATTGGCAAAATCTATATAAGGAGAAGAAATCATAGTGCAAAAGTGTGCAAGTGTCTGGGTTTTAATGAATACTTCACTCTGAAGTATATCCGTATGGAATGGGTAACAGTTGAATGATAGATCTGAATGCACCTACGAAGAAAATTATGAAGAGGGATATATAGATGTATTTGTATTTTCTAGATCTGTTTGTGGAATGTTCAAATCTGAGATGAGGCGAACATATGTCTAAAGTGAAGGGTAAAATCTGAGATATATATATCTGTTCTAAAGAATTGTGTTGTCCCATAATCTTTGAAGATCTATACGATTATTTGCAGCAGAGGAAGCGCGTATATACGCGGGTTTAATTCAACAAAAGCGCGTATGAAATGTGAAACCAGTTCTGAAGTATGTGAAGATGTATATGCGGGTTGATATTCATGGAAGCGCATATATACGCAGGATCAGTGAAAGGAAAGCGCGTATGAAAACTAGAGTTTAGTGAAGTTGAATATGCTGCTGATTATGATTAATTGATGATCAGGGTGTTGGTTGTTTGGTTGATGATTCAATGAGTGAATTGATGAAGTTATAAGTATCAGTTTGATGTATGATTGAGCTTAAACGTATGGAGTGGGTCCAGTCTGAAAATATGATGAAAAGTGGCCTGCAAGTTGTGCTCTATTGAAGCTGTTGGATCCAGTCTGAAAATTGATGAAACATGGTCCGTGGTGGTGCTGAGGGTTGTAGCCTTCAGTCAGGGGGTTGTAGCTCCCTTCCAGGAGAGGCTGGTAAATGAGAGCAGGGGGTCGTAGCTCCCTTCTAGGAGAGGCTGGTAAATGAGAGAAGGTTGTAGCCTTCTGCAGCTGGGTGTCTGCGTGCTGGTATGAGTCTATGCCAGCACATAGTTGTAAGATGTTTTCTTTATAATAAAATATTGAAGGCTGAGACAATGACAGCGGTGGTTTTCTCCTGACTTGGGTTTCCACCTAAAATCCTGGTGTTCTTGTGTGATACTTATGTGTGATGGTTTATTCTGTTATTACTGCACATGCTTACTGTTTTCTAATCATCAGAAGAATGAATGTTGCATAGATCTAAGTAAAGAATTAATGGCATAATAAGATCTCTGTATATACAAAAGTTTTGTGAAGGGTATCCGCGTATATACACGAGTCTGGTTAAGAAAAGTAGCGTATGGGTTTTGAAGTAAGAAAAAGTAAAAAGTTTTGAGTATGCCCTAAATACTGATTCACCGCCCCTCTCAGTATTTTTCCCAACAATTGGTATCAGAGCAGGTCCTTCTGCAGAAGCTTGATCGCTTGAAGGAGATCCGTCACGATGGGAAAGATGCAAAAGAAGAATACCTACGATGTAAATTGTTATATTCAGTCTTGTAAGAGCTTGTTAAAATTTGTAAACCCACTTGGTTGGGTAGCTGAGTCATATATGTAAATCCACTTGGTTGGATCCTTGATATAAGTATAAGTCCTTGGTGATAGGAAACGTCATAGAGTCATGTACTTAATTGAAGAATATGCTTGAAAATTCAACATGAACTCAGGGGGAGCATGGTACGTTCAGTACACATCAGATCTACAAGAGCTCTTCTTTCTACATATGAAGAAAAACATTGTTTTGGTTTTGATCCGCCCTTTGCCCTTGATGTCAAAGGGGGAGATAATCATGGTGTTTGAATAGGGGGAGAGTATCATGGTATTTGATGTATCTATCTGTTTTGGAGATCAAACACCATCATTGTTTCCATCAAATCCAAAGGTGGAGATTGTTGGCAATATGATGCAATGTGTTGTCCTTGATGGCAACCTACTTGATGAAGATGGCAACCTACTTCATGAAAATGGCAACCTACTTGATAAATTTGATGGAAATCTATTTGATGAAGTTGTGCTTGATAGAATCCTACTTATTAATGAAGTAAATCCACAATGGTGCAGTGTGTTGTTTAAGGAGGAGATTGTTGGCACAGGTTAACAGAGGAAGATCAGAAGGAGCAGAGACAGAATGGGAGAAAAGAGTAAAAAGGCGCAGCAGAGTTTTGGTGAACAGCAACTCGCATTCAAGAAGGATGGGAGAAATGTAAGGATGAATGAATTGTCATGGGCCGCAACTAAGTATTGCAGAGGAGAAATTTTTGTTATGGGTATAAGGAATGAAGACATTCGTAGTTCCAGACTACGGAGGAGCAGAGTTTATTTAAAGTTAGTCATTTCGAGCTTTCAAAGCCTTCAACAACCAAGTATGAAGGAAATTGATTAAAACAGTGGAAAGAATTAAAGTTTCTGAAAAGGGAGGACAAGTGGTCCCTACCATTTGTGCGCAAATCGCAAGATCACAAGTTTTGAAGTTTAAATGTCTTGTTGATGTGGAAGTTTGCAATGTGCAATCGTCGCGCTATCGCGATATTGCAATATCGTAATATCGCATATTTGATATCTCTGCCATCGCAAGTTCCGTTGTTTGCGATGTGCGATCATCGTGCCTTCGCATATCGCACCATCCCACTTTGTTTGATCTGCCAATATCACATATATCACAATATCACAATATCGCAAGATCGCACCATCGCAATATCGCAATATCGCATATTTGTTATTTCCGTCATATGTTTCCATTGGTTGTAAGATGCGATGCGATGTCACGCCATTGCATATCGCACATCGCAAACGGCTAACTGTGATGTGGGCCCAGGGTCGAAGATTGAAATCCAGTTTGTTTCAAAGATTGAAGTCCAGGTTAAAAGTTCATTAAATTTAATTAAAAGTAATGTTACGGGGGCAGTGTAAAGTCTTAAAATAACCATTTGGGTTATAGTTATAATATGATATGACGGAGATAAAATACTACCTTTGGGACGATTCATGCATGGAATAACGAAGGTTGGGGTTTTCAATTTAAATTGGCAAAATCTATATAAGGAGAAGAAAATCATAGTGCAAAAGTGTGCAAGTGTCTAGGTTTTAATCAATACTTCACTCTGAAGTATATTCGTATGGAATGGGTAACAGTTGAATGATAGATCTGAATGCACCTATGAAGAAAATGATGAAGAGGGATATCTAGATGTATTTGTATTTTCTAGATCTGTTTGTGGAATGTTCAAATCTGAGATGAGGCGAACATATGTATGAAATGAAGGGTAAAATCTAAGATATATATATCTGTTCTGAAGAATTGTGCTGTCCCATAATCTTTGAAGATCTATACGATTATTTGCAGCAGAGGAAGCGCGTATATACGCGGGTTTAATTCAGCAAAAGCGCATATGAAATGTGAAACCAGTTATGAAGTATGTGAAGATGTATACGCGGGTTGATATGCATGGAAGCACATATATACGCAGGATCAGTGAAAGGAAAGCGCGTATGAAAACTAGGGTTTACTGAAGTTGAATATGCTGCTGATTATGTTTGATTGATGATTAGGGTGTTGGTTGTTTGGTTGATGATTCAATGAGTGAATTGATGAAGTTATAAGTATCAGTTTGATGTATGATTGAGCTTAAACGTATGGAGTGGGTCCAGTATGAAAATATGATGAAAAGTGGCCTGCAAGTTGTGCTCTATTGAAGCTATTGGATCCAGTCTGAAAATTGATGAAACGTGGTCTGTGGTGGTGCTGAGGGTTGTAGCCTTCAGTCAGGGGGTTGTAGCTCCCTTGCAGGAGAGGCTAGTAAATGAGAGTAGGGGGTCGTAGATCCCTTCCAGGAGAGGCTGGTAAACGAGAGAAGGTTGTAGCCTTCTGCAGGTGGGTGCCTGCGTGCTGGTATGAGTCTGGGCCAGCACATAGTTGTAAGATGTTTTCTTTATAATAAAATATTGAAGGCTGAGACAATGACAGCGATCGTTTTCTCCCGACTTGGGTTTCCACCTAAAATCTTGGTGTTCTTGTGTGATACTTATGTGTGATGGTTTACTCTGTTATTACTGCACATGCTTACTATTATCTAATCATTAGAAGAATGAATGTTGCATAGATGTAAGTAAATAACTAATGGCATAATAAGATCTCTGTATATACACAAGTTTTGTGAAGGGTATCCGTGTATATACGCGAGTCTGGTTAAGCAAAGTAGTGTATGGGTTTTGAAGTAAGAAAAAGTAAAAAGTTCTGAGTATGCCCTAAATACTGATGCACCCCCCCTCTTAGTATTTTTCCCAACAATTGGTATCACAGCAGGTCCTTCTGCAGAAGCTTGATCGCTTGAAGGAGATTCGTCACAATGGGAAAGATGCAAAAGAAGAAGACCTGTGATGTAAATTTTTATATTCAGTCTTGTAAGAGCTTGTTAAAATTTTTAAACCCACTTGGTTGGGTAGCTGAGTTATATATGTAAATCCACTTGGCTGGATCCTTGATATAAGTATAAGTCCTTGGTGATAGGAAAGGTCATAGAGTCATGTACTTAATTGAAGAATATGCTTGAAAATTCAGCATGAACTCAGGGAAAGCATGGTACCTTCAGTACGCATCAGATCTACAAGAGCTCTTCTTTCTACATATGAAGAAAAACATTGTTTTGGTTTTGATCCGCCCTTTTCCCTTGATGTCAAAGGGGGAGATTATCATGGTGTTTGAATAGGGGGAGAGTATCATGGTATTTTATGTATCTATCTGTTGTGGTGATCAAACACCATCATGGTTGCCATCAAGTCCGAAGGGGGAGATTGTTGGCAATATGATGCAATGTGTTGTCCTTGATGGCAACCTACTTGATGAAGATGGCAACCTACTTGATGAAAATGGCAACCTACTTGATAAAGTTGATGGAAATATATTTGATGAAGTTGTGCTTGATAGAATCCTACTTATTAATGAAGTAAATCCACAATGGTGCAGTGTGTTGTTTAAGGAGGAGATTTTTGGCACAGGTTAACAGAGGAAGATCAGAAGGAGCAGAGACAGAATGGGAGAAAAGAGTAAAAAGGCGCAGCAGAGTTTTGGTGAACAACAACTCGCATTCAAGAAGGATGGGAGAAATGTAAGGATGAATGAATTGTCATGGGCCACAGCTAAGTATTGCAGAGGAGAAATTTTTGTTATGGGCAGAAGGAATGAAGACATTCGTAGTTCTAGACTACGAAGGAGCAGAGTTTATTTAAAGTTAGTCATTTCGAGCTTTCAAAGCCTTCAACAACCAAGTATGAAGGAAATTGATTAAAACACCGGAAAGACTTAAAGTTTATGAAAAGGGAGGACAAGTGGTCCCTACC
Source organism: Pinus albicaulis (assembly GCA_034641835.2). NCBI lineage: Eukaryota > Viridiplantae > Streptophyta > Pinopsida > Pinales > Pinaceae > Pinus > Pinus albicaulis. Next base: position 926,330,184 of record CM076572.1, on the reverse strand, counting down.
ATTTGAGCGCAAATCACAAGAACGCAAGTTTTGAAGTTTAAATGTCTTGTTGATGTGGAAGTTTGCGATGTGCGATCGTCGCGCTATCGCAATATTGCAATATCGCAATATCGCATATTTGATATCTCCGCCATCGCAAGTTCCGTTGTTTGTGATGTGCGATCATCGTGCCATCGCATATCGCACCATCGCACTTTGTTTGATCTGCCAATATCGCATATATCACAATATCGCAATATCGCAAGATCGCACCATCGCAATATCGCAATATCGCATATTTGTTATTTCCGTCATATGTTTCCACTGGTTGTAAGATGCGATGCGATGTCACGCCATTGCATATCGCACATCGCAAATGGCTGACTGCGATGTGGGCCCAGGGTCAAAGATTGAAATCCAATTTGTTTCAAAGATTGAAGTCTAGGTTAAAAGTTCATTAAATTTAATTAAAAGTAATGTTACGGGGGAAGTGTAAAGTCTTAAAATAACCATTGGGGTTATAGTTATAATATTATATGACAGAGATAAAAGACTACCTTTGGGATGATTCAGGCATGGAAGAACGAAGGTTGGGGTTTTCAATTTAAATTGGCAAAATCTATATAAGGAGAAGAAAATAATAGTGCAAAAGTGTGCAAGTGTCTGGGTTTTAATGAATACTTCACTCTAAAGTATATCCGTATGGAATGGGTAACAGTTGAATGATAGATCTGAATGCACCTATTAAGAAAATGATGAAGAGGGTTATCTAGATGTATTTTTATTTTCTAGATCTATTTGTGGAATGTTCAAATCTGAGATGAGGTGAACATATGTCAGAAGTGAAGGGTAAAATCTGAGATATATATATCTGTTCTGAAGAATTGTGTTGTCCCATAATCTTTGAAGATCTATACGATTATTTGCAGCAGAGGAAGCACGTATATACGCGGGTTTAATTCAGCAAAAGCGCGTATGAAATGTGAAACCAGTTCTGAAGTATGTGAAGATGTATACGCGGGTTGATATGCATGGAAGCGCATATATACGCAGGATCAGTGAAAGGAAAGCGCATATGAAAACTAGGGTTTACTGAAGTTGAATATGCTACTGATTATGATTGATTGATGATCAGGGTGTTGGTTGTTTGGTTGATGATTCAATGAGTGAATTGATGAAGTTATAAGTATCAGTTTGATGTATGATTGAGCTTAAACGTATGGAGTGGGTCCAGTATAAAAATATGATGAAAAGTGGCCTGCAAGTTGTGCTCTATTGAAGCTGTTGGATCCAGTCTGAAAATTGATGAAACGTGGTCCGTGGTGGTGCTAAGGGTTGTAGCCTTCAGTCAGGGGGTTGTAGCTCCCTTCCAGGAGAGGCTGGTAAATGAGAGCAGGGGGTCATATCTCCCTTCCAGGAGAGGCTGGTAAACGAGAAAAGGTTGTAGCCTTCTGCAGGTGGGTGCCTGCATGCTGGTATGAGTCTGCGCCAGCACAAAGTTGTAAAATGTTTTCTTTATAATAAAATATTGAAGGCTGAGACAATGACAGCGGTGGTTTTCTCCCGACTCGGGTTTCCACCTAAAATCCTGGTGTTCTTGTGTGATACTTATGTGTGATGGTTTATTCTATTATTACTGCACATGCTTACTGTTATCTAATCATCAGAAAAATGAATGTTGCATAGATCTAAGTAAAGAATTAATGGCATAATAATATCTCTGTATGTACACAAGTTTTGTGAAGGGTATCCGCGTATATACGCGAGTCTGGTCAAGCAAAGTAGCATAAGGGTTTTGAAGTAAGAAAAAGTAAAAAGTTCTGAGTATGCCCTAAATACTGATTCACCCCCCCTCTCAGTATTTTTCCCAACAACTGGTGCCTCTCTGTGCGTGGCTTACAGACAATTATTTCTGCGGCAAGCCAACGCTCAATCCTTTGACTACACTCAGCCTTCCCAGGCCCTCTCAAGACGATGTCTGCAGATACTGAGCAGAACGGATCATTCGGCAGGTGATGCAGGAGAATCTGAGAAAATTTCATTAAAATCAGAATCCAAAGCTGTGAAAGGAGATTACATAGACAGTCAATGTAAACTGAGGCAAAATTGGTTAAAACAAAGCTAAATTGTTGGAAATAATTAAGTGTAATTATCTGTCATGTATGCATAACGAGAGATTAGGGGTTTGTTTGAGAAATTTAAGGATTGAAATTGTGGATCTTGGATAATTCACACTCTTGTAAATTCTATAAAAGAGAGGTTGTGTTGTGTGATAGTATATGAGATGACACAATGTAATCGTAGGAGAAATTGTGGCTAAGGCTGAGATGCCTTAGATTGTAATCGAGAGTTTGTATATAGTAGAAATATTTTATATGTGGATTTCTGTGTGTCCGAATATGGTTTATTTATGAGTTTAATTTTATGTTATGAGTTCATGACCAACCATCGATCACTATAAGGATTGATGGTGATCCAGTGATAATACGATGTCATTGAATGAGTTGTTGTATGGAGGAATATGAATGGTTGTAGAGTATAGCGGAATTAAACCTGCGTTGGAGCCATGTGATTTGGAACCATACTCATATCGAACCATGAGTTGAAGGCACAATGGAAGCGTGGTGAAAATATGCGTTTTGGAACCACGAGAGAAGGAACAGTGTAGAGCGGTTTTGAAAACCACCAATGGTTTTCGCGTAGCACAAAGATGGTAAGTGGTAAAAGCTGAAATGAACATGATAGCGTTTAGAAGCCGAAACGTGGCAATTAAAAACCACTCATTTCGCGTATATTTAAAACATTAAACAACATGTAGATTGTGATGCGATATCCGTTAGATGAACGAGCAGGAGTGGATCATAGGTGTAAGGTGTGTTGGCAATAACGGTGGAGCCCTCAGCTTATTTCATATAACGATTATGTGATTTAAAAAGGTGCGACATCCGTCTGATCTTTGATTGACAGTTCTCGCAAATAAAGATGCTCGTGGTTTAAACCTTAAATCCGGACCCAACATGTTATAACATTGAATCGTGACTCTTTTTGAGTTCCGTTGTTAAGCGTCAAAGCGGGACCAACATTTGTTAGTCGGGATTATGAAATTTGTTGTTTTATTGCTTCTTATACATATAATTTGTGGACCCATAACCTACAGGTCCAAGGATCGAATCATCAAAATAGTGAATCCTGCAGCTTTGATATGCATTGGAAAAAGGTTGCAAGTTCATATTGATAAGATGATAGTTAAACTACCCTATAGTAGTTTCACTCTTCATCAAGTGGTATTAGAGCGAGAAAAGATTTCCTGCAAGGAGTTTGCATGCAAAGGAAGAACAGGTATAGTTTTGTTGAAGATTTTTAAAGCTTGTGGTTTTTATATTTTGTGAAGGTAGCAGCCGAGCAAGGTGAGAAGATTGTAGAAGCCTAGAGTAGGAGTGCTCAAATGGTTCGAGAGGAGAGAACCAGAGAGATGCCAAAAGACTAAGCTCAGAGGAGAGAAGCTTGGTGAGGTATCTGGTAGCAGGGAGGACTTGCTATTGCAGAGGTTTTTTTGTAGCTCTCAAAGGACAATTCCATAGAGGATGTGGGTAGAATTGTTCAAGAATGTTGTTACGGGAAGATCACAAAGGGAAATTCCACATAAGATGTGGGTATAATTTTTGACAGATGTAGAAGACATATGACCGGGAGGTCATAAAATTTTTGTACCTTGGGATTCTGATGCAGGAGCATCCGAGAAAATTTCATTAAAATCATAATCCAAAGCTGTGAAAGGAGATTACACAGATAGTCAATGTAAACCGAGGCAAAATTGGTTAAAACAGAGCTAAATTGCTGGAATTAATTAAGTGTAATTATCTGCCATGTATGCATAACGAGAGATTAGGGGTTTGTTTGAGAAATTGAAGGAGTGAAATTGTGGATCTTGGATGATTCACACTCTAGTAAATTATATAAAAGAAAGTATGTGTTGTGTGTCAGAGGGTGCGTGATAGAATATGATATGACACAATGTAATCATAGGAGAAATTGTGGCTAAGGTTGAGATGCCTTATATTGTAATCCAGAGTTTGTATATAGTAGAAATATTTTCTATGTGGATTTCTGTGTGTCCGAATATGGTTTATTTATGAGTTTAATTTTATGTTATGAGTTCATGATTGACCATCGATCACTATAAGGATCGATGGCGATCCAGTGATAATACGATGTCATTGAATGAGTTGTTGTATGGAGGAATACGAATGGTTGCAGAGTATGGCCGAATTAAACCTGCGTTGGAGCCATGTGATTTGGAACCACACTCATGTTGAACCATGATTTGAAGGCATAGTGGAAGCATGGTGAAAATACGCGTTTTGGAACCACGAGTGAAGGAACAGTGTAGAGCGGTTTTGAAAACCACCAATGGTTTTCACGTAGCACAAAGATGGTAAGTGGTAAAAGCTGAAATGAACACGATAGCGTTTAGAAGCCGAAACGTGGCAATTAAAAACCACTCATTTCGCGTATATTTAAAACATTAAACAACATGTAGATTGTGATGCGATATCTGTTAGATGAACGAGCAGGAGTGGATCATAGGTGTAAGGTGTGTTGGCAATAACGGTGGAGCCCTCAGCTTATTTCATATAACGATTATGTGATTTAAAAAGGTGCGACATCCGTCTGATCTTTGATTGACAGTTCTTGCAAATAAAGATGCTCGTGGTTTAAACCTTAAATCCGGACCCGACATGTTATAACATTGAATCATGACTCTTTTTGAGTTCCGGTGTTAAGCATCAAAGCGGGACCAACATTTGTTGGTCGGGGTTATGAAATTTGTTGTTTTATTGCTTCCTATACATATAATTTGTGGACCCATGACCTACAAGTCCAAGGATCGAATTATCAAAATATTGAATCTTGCAGCTTTGCTATGCATTGGAGAAAGGTTGCAAGTTCATATTGATAAGATGACAGTTAAACTACCCTATAGTAGTTTAGCTCTCCATCAGCGGGTTAGGGTCCATCTTAGCAACAAGAAAACAGGCGTCCAAGAGAATGTTAATGATCTCAGAAAACCAGTAAGGAGATAACAGGAGCATGTTGTAGACCCAATAAATAGCCTAGTGTGAAGCGACCCTACCAACCGCACACCGTTCGGAGCTATTTAATGGTGAAGTAGCTCGTACGTGAAACTTACCATCGACAATTCGGATTAAACCTACCATAAATGGCTGCATTGATGGTCTTCCGCCTATTTTGCGCAACTGTAATGTGCCTTTCTTATCAAAGTAGGGAGTGATGATGGTCGTTATTCGTACTTGAGGATTCTCCCATAGAACGTCAGACCTTGGATGATGCCTGCGTATCGTTCGTATACCCTGAATTAAGGTCAATGCTAGGTGTTTTATGACATGATTCGGGTACCAGATCTGCCATTTGGCCACCAAGCTTCTCGAACCATGTGCTTTGCCCTTGGTCGGGACATCCTTATATGATAGGGCTACGTCACGCATATTCGTTCCATCTGTTGCTTGAAGTGTTCGCAAATTCTCCCGATTGCACGTGGGTTCAGCCAGGCCTGAACGTACGCCCAGATCATAGGTAACCAGGTGAGCCTATCCGGGTAAGGTTCTATCATACCCTTGAGTGTTGTATGGCAATAAATATCTGCGTAGGTCGAATGACCTCGAAGCCCATCTAGCAACTAGGGTTCCTAAGCGCAGGAACACCCTACTCCAATACTTCTCCGGAGTGAGGAATACTGGACCTTGCGCAAGTCCTTCGCACTGGGTTAGTGGTAGTGACCCTAGCCTGTGTTCGACGGGAACTTTTGGTTCAATAATATTATTACTATCACCTACGTCATCATGGAAAGGCAGGTTCCTTTCCGTGGTAGAGATGCGACGGAAATTCCTGGTGGTCCGAAGACATCGTAGCGCCGAAACCTCATTCAACCGACCTCGCTAGTTTTCCAATTCCTCATCAGAGTCGGAAAAACATTCACTATCCTTTCCCCAGCAAAGTACTCCTTCGTCCGTGGGGTTAACTCGATCGTCATCCTGAGCAGTCAATTTATAAATGTGATCTATCTCCTCCTCCTCATAGGCTGGCTCTGTATACCGTGCACCTTCTACTGGATCTAGTGGCACGATGACGCGCGTACCTTTATTTTCAAACACCATGCTATGCTTTTTGAGATTGACGAAACCCCCCATGTCTATAGCCCAGTCCAGTCTGAGGAGCGCAGGGTAGGGATCTACATCTTCCACAATTTTAATTACTTCAAAGTTAGCTAGGACCCTTACCCTTGCAATATCAACCATGACCTTTGGTAGCCTACCTAGAGGAATAATTTTTTGTTTATTTTCCATTTGCAATTGGATGGTGGACCATTCTAATTTAGGCTCTCCCATTCACATCTGATCCAAGATCTAAGATAACCTGATCCATCTCGTAATCACCAATTTATGTAGTCAACCGCATTTCTCGTCCAGTGCGCTTCTTATAGTTGTATATTTTGTGTACATCGTTGGTCCCAGGGATCAAATTTGGTCGAGCTACACAGGTATTCAGTAGTGCTTAGAGATTTCCTATGGTCTGTGGGTTTCGTAGCAACTTTAGACATGCCTTTAAAAAGGGCTAAACTCCTTCTTCTACCTGAGGTTGCGTCAGCAGTTGTGCGGGGGCTGCTAGTGGTGCTTGTTCCTTGAAATGCACTCCTTCTCGAGAGGTAAGCTCCTCCTTTGCTTCCTGGGTGACCATACCACTATGTGTCATGACCCTTACACTTGGATCCGCATTCTGTAGCTCGATTTTAACTCTCTACACATTTTGCGTGGGGTTAGGCTGTTTGTACTGCATTTTTCGTTATCAATATCGGGCAGTCTTTGATCTCATGGTCCAACTATCGACAATATTTACAGGATTTCTTGGTGGGATTTGGGCAGTCCCTGGAAAAGTGCCCTACCTCTCCATAGTTATAGCAGATCAGCTGGCGTTGTCCTCGTCTAGTGCTTCCTCCCTGGCCCCCTGCCCCTCGTGGGGGAGCCAAAAAAATTCGCAGGAGATCTCGGCGATGCAGGATATGATTGTACTTTATAGAGGTTTCCTTGATCTACCAATAAGTCATATGTGTGACAATTCTTCTCATCATGCCCTACCGATCAGCAGAACCTACACCATTATTGCTTTAGTTCTCCCATACTTAGCCAAGGGCACTAGGTCGTATCATGTAGTCCTGCTACCCGGCAGTCATCGCACCAGAGCGCAGATCCGCTAGACCCGGGGCGTAGCAGACTAGGTCCCCCTGCTTGTAGGCAATCCGCCAATAGAGGACACTGGTCCTTGGTATGGCCAGACACTCGACATCGTATGCACCAGAGGTCTGCGCTAACTCCTTTTCCCCATTCTGTCTGCAAGCTCTGTATTTCCAGGTGCATGGCTCCGATCTGTTCTTGCATTTACTGCACTCCCCCCGGTGTGTTGTTCTTAAGTGTGGCTCCAAGTTTCATGGCAGCCTCCGAGGCTTTTTCCTACGATTCGAAGGTCTGGTGGCTCATTGGTATGCGTAAGTGAGGTAGCAACATAGCGATGAACAATTCCGTGTGTTGTCTATCATCGTACTTGAACCCTCCTTCCCTGATTGCTTTCTTTAACCGTTGATCGGCCTCCCACACTGACTCAGATGCACCTTTCTTGAATTCTCTCACTTCTGCTACCAACTAAGAGTAATATTTCAACTTTCGAAATTGTTGTTTTAGGGCATCCTTAACATCTTGAAGCGATGTGTTCCCGTTTTGAGATATGTACTGCATATACCAGTCCAACACCCTTTCTTCAAAGGTGAGGGATAGCTGCACCCTTTTCATAGTGTTTCTTACCACCCCCTGCGTGGCCCACACCGAGTTGGCCACAAAAAAAAACCGCTCCATATCCTCATCAACTACACCCTTAAAGGTGGGTAATTTTAAATATACTGCCATGGTTTCCTCTGGTTTATTTTCTCAGAGGCCCGATGTCGGGGTAACTAACGGACCTTGCGTAGGTTCTCTTCTCAGTGAGCTATGAGTAGATCGATCCTCCACTTGACCGGTTCGATAGTACTTACCACTTCATGTGCGATTTCACCCAAAGTGGTGCTCATTCAATTCTACGTTAGATCTCCAATGTCATTACCCAATCCCTTTCTCAGACTTCTTCCGGTCTTAGTAACGGAACCATTTTTTGGCTTGAGAGGTCCTGACCCAGGTTCGGTGTGCAAGGTTTGCCAAAAAACCCCTATACTACTGGGCCTTTCGGCAGTGACCTGCTTGCACAGGTCAAATTCTCACCCGAAGTAGTATGGATGGGTGGTGGAACCAGGTTTCCGCACCTTGAGAAAGGATGGGTAAGGCAAGCAGAGCTGTGCTAGGTCTTGTAATTCCCATATTACCTTGTCCTACACAGGATTAATTAGGTCTTTGTTCGCATCCACGTACGCTAGATCTATACTTATATGCTTTTTATGATAGTAACACAACAATACATAAACAAAACAATATATATCTAGATCTAGAAACACACTTACACAGATCTTCGCAGCTTAAAGAAAGAAAATGCACAATACAGAAATTACCAATAATTCGCACAAGATTACTCACAGATTCAGTCCTCTATCAATATTCTTTATTCATTCATTCATCAATTCTTTCTTACAATTCCCTTCCCAACCTATGCACATAGCAACAGGGTCCGCACACAGCTGGACTTGGATCTCCGCGCACACAGCCAGCAGGATTCCTTTCCCCAAAACCAAAACAGATAGCTTAAACCTCAAATCGCATCAATAACTCATCATTTCTTGTCCTTTACAATACAAAATGCTTCTCTATTTATAACAATCTAGCCTAGACTTTCCTATGGTCCGCAAACCATGGTTTTCGAACCCCTAGTTTACCCTTTCACCCATTACAATGCTTTCGGGGCTTTGACCCAACCAAAAACCCCTGCGCTAGACTAAATCTAATAAAAAATATTCAAAATGGACCAGTTTCGTAGCTTGTTAGGAGACCCTGTTCCAACATATTTATACTAATGTAATTTATATCCATGGGATTAGATTGCAAGTATTTATCTCTTTTGAAAAATTTCAAATTTTTTTCCTTTATTGGGGAAATTTGAAGCCTACTAATCACTTATGGATATTTCATCTTCCATTTCACCAGTTAGATGATCAAAAACCTTGGATTCCTGATAAAAAACCTTGGATTCCTTATCTACCTGAACATGAGTTCCTTTTTTGAGAGAAAGAGACCAGGATTTCCAGTCACAATTATACATTTGTTAAAAATTAATTTTACAGAATTTATTCCTATCAGGAATTTTGATGTTTAAATGATTTAATCTTGTGATGTAATGGGTTAATGGGAAACTATTTCCCATAATTTGAATCATTTTTAAGTTATGTTAAATTTACTTAAGGTTATCTTTAACTGTACTTGTGTTTTCAAAACTGTACTTATGTTTTCAAAAACTTTTATTTCTTATGTCATTAAATATTGATATGTGACTTATATATATATATATATATATATATAAATATATATATATATATATATATATATATATATATATATATATATATATATTCTCCCTTTCAAACATTTTTATATCTAAAATATTATGAATGTATTTTTGAGAAATTTCTAACTGATACTCGTGGTCATTGTAATTTTCATACATTTTTCTTACTATGATATCTTTTAAGTGTACAAATGAAAACTTCGTAATTTCTTGCAACATTTGAAGGATATTCTTCTAAGAGGTTTTGTATTTCTATATCTCTTCTCTACTGCAGGTCTTTAGACAACCTTTACTTACACTATAAATACCATAATATATATGTGTGTGTGTATGTATGTATGTATGTATGCCCTTCTTGTTTTATTCTCTTTCTCAGAACTAATACCTCTTGAGCGTAAATATTTTTATATTAGACCAACATATTTCCACATTTCTGTATTTGCAAATATAAATACAATTTAAATACTAAAAAAATAAAAATATATTCAATTTCATATCATTTACTCTTCTCTGTATGAAAATATCACTATACTTAAAATCATTGAATATACATTCCAAAAAATAATTTTCTTAAAGCTAAATATTTAATCTTTTTGCAAGAAGTATCTAAGATATACATATGTGCATGTTTAATTGAATATAACCATAAATACCAAGCCTCATTCTATTCCACATCATCCAATCATTCCCATGATAGAGTTCTAGAGTACTAACTTGATGTTATTAAAAAAGCCCACTAGTTCCACGTAACCTTTGAAATTATTCTCAAAAGCATCTCCCTGAGCAAGTCACAAATACTATATTTTCTTGTCTTTTCATAGTTTTCTCATTGGGTGAATTTCTTCTAGCAAGATGAAAAAATGGATTACACTCTTACTAATTAGTTGGTAATTGGTAACTACCTCCACCTCATCCAATAGGTGGCAGGTAGTTACTAGCTCATTTATGAGCTCCACTTCACCACTCGCTCATTTATGAGCTCCACTTCACCACTCTCAAAGATAACCTCCCGTATTTTAGGGAAGTTAATGATAAATTATTTCCATGATCATTAATAATATAATAATTTAGATTAGATTCCTAGGACTTAATGAGTGGTAATCAATATAGAACAATTAACTTGCAACCATAGCTCATTCAGATAAGTGTAACTTTAACATCAATTTCCAAATATTTTATTTGATTAATAACATCATAAATAAAAATTTACATTTAACTTTTATGAACCTTATAAAAATGATAAATTATTTCCAAATATGTGTTTAAAGTTAAATCACAACCACAGTTAACCATATATAAAAATTTACAACATAAACTCTAAGTGAGGGGATACCATATCCTCCCTCATTTCAGTCTGACACCATCCTGGTATTTGCTCACAAATTCTAGAATCTTTTCGAGCTTTCTAAAATAGATATGGATATGATTCTTTAAAAGCATCCTCCAACTCCCAAGTTTCATATTTTGGGATGAAATGCTTCCACTCAACTTTCTCTTGAGCGATGTCTTTATTCCAAAGTGTGGCTACCCTCTAGTCTAGAATAGGTAGAGGTTTTGCTAGGAACTCACCCTCTGATTCTTCCCGTACAAAATTCCAATCAATTATATAATTTGAATCATGTACATATTTCTTTGAAAAGGATACATGAATTAGATTATGAATTTTCATATTTGTTGGAAGTTGAAGTTGATAGGGAACTGGTCCAATCCTTGCTAACAACTCAAAATTTTCACAATATTGTTAGGATATTCTGACACATAGGAAATAGTTAAGAATAGCTTAGTCTAGTGTAGAATTAGGTAAAGTGTGTTTCTTTACCATGTACATTTGTAACTTATAATCCGACGGTCACGATTTGTAGTGATTCGACGGTTATCTCTCACCTCGGTATTAATGGCACTTGATTCATGGCTTAACACCTGATTGGTCCATGATCTCTATTTAAAGAGCATGCAGGGTCATTTTTCCGGTAACCATTTATGAGAGAAACATATGTAACTTTTTTTTTGTATTAATAAATTCCCTGAAGTGGCCACGTTGGCTCAGGGCGTGGAATATTTCCCTCTTTGAGGGTTTTAACCACGTGATTATACTGGTGTACTAATTTGTGATCTGTTTGTGAGTGGTGACCTTTGGTTCTTGATCTACGGAACTTACCCTGTAAATTCCTACATGGTATCATAGCTATTTTGAGGGCTGCGTCTGTTGTTGATCAAAATCCGAAGCCAGTTTGACTGCATGTGAATGTCATTTTGTAGATCTACTATTTTTGAACATTTTTTGGCTTCAAGAACTAATCGATTGTGTCTGGAGCGTCTGTTACAATGAGGAGCACCTTTCGTTTCATGCGAAAAGGTTTCCAGTTGTCCAAGTATGTTAGTTCAGATATGGAGGTATAAAGCATCTATTTTGCAGTTATATTTGTTAATAGTTCCGCTTATTGCAGTTTTTTTCGTGTATTAAGGTTTTATTTATTTGCCGGACCTATACCCTTTTCTCTGTGTATGCTCTTTTCTGTGTGCCCCGTGCGATCTTGGCAAATCAAAAACATGAAAAAGGGATTTTTTTTGCTATGTATGCTCTTTCCCCACATCTTTGTGCGATCTCGGGAAATCAAAATAGTAAAAAAGTGATAGTTTCCGGTAAGGCTAAACGAGAATCTAACATTCTGCCGTAAGGCTTTGCATTTCGTTTTTTTTTTTTGCTCATTTTTTGTGCAAAGGCATGCACACCTCCAATAATAATAATGATGATGATAATAATAATAATAATAATAATAATAATAATAATAATAATAATAATAATAATAATAATAATAATAATAATAATAATAATAATAATAATAATAATAATAATAATAATAATAATAATAATAATAATAATAATAATAATAATAATAATAATAATAATAATCCCCCCTTCCTCCTTTCTAAAGTAAAATAATCCTTTTACTATCTCACTTGGTGAGGGGTTAGTTTATGAGAACAGAGGTCTTGGGTTCAAGTCTCCTTCTCAAGCTTCTTTTGTAAAAAGTTTTTGTTCAAAGGGGTGGATTTTTTTTTATAAAAGAGCCGCACTTCATCCTGTTCCCGTAACTATTCGGCATCTACAACTCAGTTTTTTTCAAAAGGCATAACTTCTTCATCCGGAAGCCTTTTTTCAAGCCATTTTTTTTTAAATGGCCTAATTTTTTGAGATATTTCCATTGGAGAAGTTAGTTTCAGCTTTTCTCAGCTTCATTTAAAAAAAAAAATGGAAAGTGCATGCCCGGTTATTCTTAACAGCACCAATTATTTTCAATGGCTACCTCACATGGTAGATATACTTAGAAGTAAAGGGCTTTATAGAATAGCCACAGGGCTAGAAACTACACCTTCTGATGATGATAAAGTTGCTAAATGGGAAAATAAACAAGATCAAGCACGGCGGTTGATAGGAATGTCCATTGCTCAAGATCTTCGATTTCATATCCTTGACATTGACACCCCTCATGAAGCCCTGAACAAGCTAAATATTGTCTTTGGCATTCAAAATCAAATCAGGGCCCATCAGCTTGAAAATGTGTTGCTTACTTTGGACCCCAATAATTTCTCCTCTATTGAAGATTTTTTGTCCAAATTCAAGACCCTCAGAGTTCTTTTAGAAGGTTGTAAGGTCAAAAAGGAATATGGTAGCCTCATCTATTGCATTCTTACTAAGCTTGGCCCTGCATACTCTATATTTTTTTCCGCCTTCCATTCCACTAGAGAAGCCATAATTTCTTCAGGAACCACCTACAAGAATCCCTCTTTTGATGCCTTTTGTGATTCTTTGATAAGAGAACAAGAAAAAATTTTACACTTTGGTCTTATCACTACTAGAAATGCTTCTAAGAAAGCCTTAGCAACCCAACATCAATCATATCAAAATAATCCCAAGAAGAAGTATCCTAAAAAGTATGGTCCGAAACCAAACAAGGGTCCTAAGCAATTTCAGCCACAAATTGAAAAAGCAACTCACCAAAATGATAAGGCATATAAAAGCAAAGGAGAGAAGACAGATAGACATTGCAAATTTTTCAATCGTGATGGCCATTTAGATTCCAAATGTTTTAATAAGATGGAAACCTTAGAAGCAGCAATGAAGAAGCACAACATCAGTTTGGAGCACTCTTCACCTTCATCTTCAGGCATGGCACTTTCTGCTTGTGGTTGTCAAGCATCAAGATCTGGTTATGCATTAAATGTATCTTCTTCTTCTCCTTCTCATGAGTGGCTCATTGATTCTGGAACTTCTTACCACATGGCTAAAAATAAATCCATGTTTTCTTCTTTAAATGATTGTAACACCAAACATATTTATGTTGGTCATGATAGATCTCTTAGTGTTGTAGGATCTGGAACCATTCATCTAGATAATGGTCAGTTTAATGATGTTCTATGTGTTCCTACCTTGTCATGCAACCTTCTATTTTTTTATCAGATAACTCATTCAGGTGAAGGGAAAATAGTATAATTCTCACCTCATGATGTTGTAATCAAGGACCTCAAAGATCCTAAACATATTTTAGCTACTGGCATTGCTGATGATTCCACAAGGTTGTATAAGTTTGACAACTTTGGGTCATCATCTCTTCCCTCTGTTTTTGTTGCTCATAATGATGATGTGAGCAAACTTTGGCATGAGAGATTTGGTCACTTAAACTATCGCTCTCTTCAAACTCTGTGTAAGGAGAATATGGTGACGGGCCTTCCTATGGTATCTTTTCGGGATGGTGTTTGCTCGGATGTGTACTTGGAAAACAACATCGAGATAGTTTTGACAAACATGCCTCTTCGCACGCTTCAGCCCCTTTGCAGCTTGTGCACAGTGATTTATGTGGTCCACTTCCTGTTGTTTCTTTCTTTGGTTGCAAGTACTTATTAACCTTTATTGATGATTTTTCCAGACGCACTTGGGTATATTTCTTAAAACTCAAGAGTGAATTTTTTAACATGTGCTTGGCCTTTAAGGCCTTTGTTGAGAAACAATCTGGACATCAAATTTTTAAGTTAAGATTAGATAATGGCGAAGAATATGTTAACAACAAATTTATCAACTTCTGCACTAAGCATGGCATTCAATTGCAACATACTGTTCCATATAATCCACAACAAAATGGTGTAGCTGAAAGGAATAGTCGCACCTTAAAAGAAATGGCTAATTTTATGCTTCAATCTAAAGGACTTGGTCTCAATTTTTGGGCAGAAGCCATTAACTGTGAAAATTACATATTAAATCACACTCCTACTAAGGTTTTAAAGAATATAATTCCAGAAGAATCTTGGAGCTCAATCAAACCAGATGTAAGTCACTTTCATGTTTTTGGAAGTGATGCTTGGGTCCATATTCTAGATGCGAAACATAAAGCCTTAGAACCTAAGAGTGAAAAATGTATTTTTTTTGGATATTATGAAGATGTCAAAGGATATATACTTCTTCAACCCAAGTACAAAAATATAATCATTAGAAGAGATGTAAAGTTTGCTGAAAATATATCGTCCTGCAAGCCTAGTTCGGCGGGTGTGCCACCTTTGGCATGCGAACCTAATTTGGCATATGTGCCATCTCTCTCTCTCTCTATTCTATTTTTAATAGCATTCCTTCTAGTTCAGATGATGACAACGAGGATGAAAATCCTCCTCCAGCTTGTGAAATTGTTCCTTATACTCCACCGCTTCCAAGATGGGTCCGCTCTACTCAGGATGCAGCAAGTTCTCTTGCAGGTGACCCTACCAATCGACGACGTACATGTTCTCAATTTGAAAGAGCCTCTTCCTTATTGGCTCAAGTTCTAGAAAAAATTGATCCAAAAACCTTTGAAGAAGCCTCTGGTCATCCAGATTGGGATGAAGCTATGAATGAAGAGTATCATTCCTTATTGGAAAACAATACTTGGGATCTTGTTCCTCTTCCAAAAGGAAGAAAACTTGTCAGATGTAGATGGGATTACAAAAAGAAGTTTGGACCAGATGGAAAAGTGGATAGACATAAAGCTCGTCTTGTCGCTAAAGGTTTTTCACAAGTTGAAGGCATTGACTATACTGAAACCTTCTCCCTTGTTGCCAAAATGAATTCTATCCGCCTTGTTCTTTCCATTGTTGCCTCCTTTAAATGGGAATTCCATCAGATGGATGTTAAATCAACCTTCTTACATGGAGATTTGCATGAAGAAATATACATGGAACAACCCCCTGGATTTATCCAAAAAAACTCCAGCCTTGTTTGTCACCTTAGGAAGTCTCTCTATGGTCTCAAACAAGCTCCTCGGGCTTGGTATGCCAAAATGGATAGATTTCTCTTAGATAATGGCTTTTCTAAGTGTCATTCTGACAACAATGTCTACACCAAGAAGGTTGGTAATTCCTTCACCATCCTTTTTCTTTATGTTGATGATATTATCCTTACTGGTAGTGATCCAAACCATATAAACCATGTGAATTCTAGCCTCAAAAATAATTTTGAAATGACAGACTTAGGACACTTGTATTATTTCCATGGTCTTCAATTCTTGCAATCCAAGGAAGGCATTACCCTCTCTCAGTCCAAGTATGCCTGTGATGTTCTACACCACTTTCACATGGAATACTGTAAGCTTGCCCCTTCTCCCTTTAAGTCTGGAGTCAAGCTTTCAGTCAATTGTACTACCCTTGAAGTTGATGCTACCTTATATTGTCAACTTGTTGGTAAACTTTTGTATCTAACCCATACCCATCCTGACCTTTCCTTTGACGTTGGTCTTGTCGCTCGGTTTATGCACCAACCTCATGAAAGTCACTGGAAAGCAGCTGAAAGAATACTTCGATATATTCGAGGTACAGTTCAGTTTGGGATTCATTACAATGCAGGAGCATCTCCCTTGTTGATTGGTTTCACTAATTTTGATTCGGTTGGTGACCCTGATGATCGGAATTCCATTGCAGGATATGTATTCACTCTTGGTTTAGGACCTATTACTTGGTCTTGTAAGAAAAAAAGTGCCATCTCCCTTTCTTCAACAGAAGCAGAGTATCATGGTGCAGTTGAAGCCAACAAGGAAGCCATGTGGCTTCGTCAGATCCTGTCTTAATTTGATCTTCATCAGCAGCATCCAACTACACCTTGGTGTGATAATAAAAGTGCCATTAAACTATGTAAAGATCTATTTTAGCATCAACGTATAAAACACATTGAACTCCACATACACTTCATTAGAAAGCTCATTCATGATCGTGTTCTTGAAGTGCAGTATTGTCCGACCAATGATCAAGTAGTCGATATCTTTACGAAGGCTCTCACAGAAGCAAAGTTTACCAAACTTCGATCCATGCTTGGAGTTTAGGAAATTTTTCATTAAGGGGGGATAGGCTCTACTACCTCCTTCCTTCTCCTATTGTGTCACTTTTGTAAATCCTTCAATCCTATCCCAATTTTTTCTTAAGGGCGGATGTTAGGATATTTCGACACATAGGAAATAGGCTCCTTTTGTGTCACCTTTGTAAATCCTTCAATCCTATCCCAAGTTTTTCTTAAGGGGTGATGTTAGGATATTCTGACACATAGGAAATAGTTAAGAATAACTTAGTCTAGTGTCGAGTTAGGTAAAGTGTGTTTATTTACCATGTACATTTGTAACTTATAATCCGACGGTCACAATTTGTAGTGATCTGACGGTTATCTCTCACCTTAGTATTAACGACACTTGATATATGGCTTAACACTCGAGTGGTCCATGATCTCTATTTAAAGAGCATGGAGGGTCATTTGTCTGGTAACCGTTTATGAGAGAAACATATGTAACTTTTCTTTTATATTAATAAATTCCCTGAAGTGGCTGTGTTGGCTCAGGGTGTGGATTGTTTCCCTCTTTGAGGGTTTTAACCACGTGATTTAACTAGTGTACTGATTTGTGATCTGTTTGTGAGCGGTGACCTTTGGTTCTTGATCTACGGAACTTACCTTGTAAATTCCTACAAATATGTGGGTGATAGCTTATCATAATTTCCAAGTCTAAGTGTTCTTTTATTTGGTTTGTTTTCATTTTAAAATATATATTATCATCAACAATGAATTCCTTTTGAACTCTCATTTTCAAGGAAGTTTAATATCCATTATTATAGGAAAATTCAACTAAGTGGAGATAGTATTCCATTTATTGGTCATATCCATGACATACATTCTTAACATGTCTTCTAATATGTCATTGGTTCTTTTTGTTTGACCATAAATTTATTTATGTTCCCATACCCTCAAATAAGCCCTTCTAAAATTTAGAAGTGAACTTGGCATCATGGTCTGAAATCACAGTTTTGGGCATATAATGGAGATTAAAAATATCCTTCATAAATATTTCCCCTATGTTAATGTCCTCAAAGGTATATTTTATGGTAATAAAGTGTGCTTATTTATATATTATATCTACCACTACCATAATAAAATCATGTTTCCTCCTATTTTTTAGTAAACCGGTGATGAATTCCATTGATATTATCTCCCATTTCAATTTTGGAATGGGTAAAGGTTATAACAACCCAGTTAGATTTTGATGGGAAACCTTAACCTGTTGAAACTCCAAGAACTTAGCCACATATTTTGTTGTTGTTTTTTTTTTTCATGTTATGCCTATAAAAATATTTCCTCAACAAAATTATCAACTTTTGATAAACAAGATGCCCAATTATTGGTTTCTTGTGCAATTCATATAGGAAAAATATTTTCATATCTAGATCATTTGGTAGGTAATGTTTATCTATATACATTAGTAAATCTTGATTATTTATTGTAAAATCACTTTCTTCTTCATTTAAAAAATTAGATTTTTGAATTTTCTCATTATTTTTCATGTATTCTTCATCAACATCTGTAGCTCATTTGATATTTTATATCATATTTTTTTGCTAACTAGTTACATAAATGATACAAATTTGATTCAATTTTTTTTTGCATAAACCATCAACAATTTTGTTCTCCTTAGATTTCCTAACATTCAGATTTGGTTGGTAAAATAAATATTTAAGACTAACATTATCAATTTTTAATTTAAATTTCCTTCCTATAAGATAATGCCTTCACATTTTTAGAGCATGAATGATAACTGTGACTTCTAAGTCACTTGTGGCATACTTCTTATCATGTATTTTAGTTTCCTAGATTCATAGCTAATTATGTGTCCTTCTTACGTTAGACCTCCCACTAAACCTTCCTTACAAGAATCCATGCAGACAACAAATTCCTTATTGGGATCAATTGATTTCAGGATTAGAGTAGTAGTTAATGACTTCTTTTATTTCTCATATCTATCCTCACACTTTTGTTTCCATTCAAAATTTGTTCCCTTCTTTTGTAAGTGATCAGGTATGCCAGTTTATAAACTATTTTTATAAATATTTTGTAGTAACCTATAATTCCCATAAAATACCTGATATAATATATGTTTTTAGGTATTGGCCACTCTATGATAGCCTTTATCATTTTTAGATCCACAAACATCATTTCCTTAGATACCATTTGAGGTAAGTATTAAATTTGTTTCTCGTAAAATGAACATGTTCTAAAATTAGCATACAAATTATTTTCTCTAACTGTTTGAAGACAAATCTAAATTTTTTTACCATGCTCTTCTTTAATATTTTACTAAACCATAATTTCATCTATGAATACAATTAAAAAATTGTACATAAAAGGGATCAGCACACTATTCATCATGCACATGAAAGTGGCTAGTGCATTAATGAGTCAAAATGGGAGTACCATGAAATAATAATGTTTATAACTTATTGAGAATACCATTTTTTGAATATCCTCATCCTTGATCCTAATATGATGGTATCCATATCTTAAATATTTTTTTTAGAAAATTTAAGCTCCCTTGAATTAGTCAAAAAAATCATCAATTCGGGGAAAAGGATACTTGTTTTTTTATGGTAATTTTGTTAAGCTACATGTAATCTATACACAGTCTAAAAGATCCATCTATTTTCTTAACAATTAAGACTTGTGCACCCCAAGGTGATACACTAGGTCATATATAATTTTTATCTAGCAGCTCCTCTAACTAAGTTTTTAACTCCATTAACTCAATAATTCTCGTTCTATATGGGGCTTTTGATATTGGTACCTCTCCAGGAATGAGATCAATGGTGAATTCTATATCCATCCTTGGAGGAAGTCCTGGTATGTATTCAAGAAATACATCCTTATGTTGTTTGAAAATAGGATATTCCTCTGAAGATGGTATCTAATTATTACTAGAAAGATATTCAATTTAGCCTGGAAACATTTGACATCCCTTCCAAGCACATTTCTTCAATTGTAAGGAAGAAAATTTCCTCACAAAATAGCCCTTGAAACTCATTTAAAATACAAGCCTCCCATTCATTATTAATGCAAATGAAATGCTTATCTAATCAATTTTGAGTAATATTGTGTGGTTCTAATCAATCCATACCAACAAGAACATCATAAGACCCTAAACGTATAAAGTTCAAATTTAACTTAGTGTTAATTCCATTTAGATCTAATGAATAATATTTACTTAGTTCAATAACTTTTATTTTAGCTTGTGTGCCTAATTGTACTAAGCAAGGCTTACTCTGCTTCTCCTTTTTAATTCCACTTTTTTCAATTGCAGCAAGGGAAATATAACTTAAACTAGAAACAAGTTCAATTAGTAGTGTGACACACTACTAATCTTTAGAATATTGCAAGCAATATAAAGGATATAAATTAAACTAGAAACAAGGTCAATTAGTAGTGTGACACACTACTAATATTTAGAAAATTGCAAGCATTTATTACTTGCAAGGTCAATTAGTAGTGTGACACTATTAAGGTCAATTGGTTGAGAATTTCCTTGCATTTTTATACAAGATCATATTTGATATGGAAAATCCTTGCATAACATATCAACTTTAGAAATAAATTTATGAGATTTTATATTGGTTTGCTCACCGCAAGGAACGTACATCACATATTTTCGGTGTCAGTAAACCCCTCACCTTATGCCTACGTATGTGACCAATAAGGTGGTCTTTTAGGAGGTAGCCTATCAGTTGAAAAATGGATTGTATGCACAACTATAGAGGCGAAAAAATGCTCCTTGACCCTCCATTCCTTTATAGATTGGATTTTATGAGCTTAAGAGCCTTACAGTGGCCGATGTGGAAATTAAAAAATTAGGTGTCTTCACTTTGGAACGATGAGTTTTTATAGATATGATCCTAGAAATATTTGCAAAAAACATTGTGAAAAGATACAATACAACTGGCCATATGGACCTATAACTATTCCAGAATATGAAAAAATCAAGAATTGGTATAATGCAGTGAGAAAGAATCAACCAAGAGATGATCCCAGGTTTCACAGGTACTAGTTCTGTTATGAAACTAACTCCCAAAATAGAAGAAAAGAGATATAAATGCCTTATCAATCAGCCTCTTTGAGGGGGAAACCTACTTTACATTACATAAATGAACAATTCTTGGATGATACAAATGAAAAACACTCCTTTCTATATATAGGAGTCCATGGGGTCACATTATAATCCTAGCTGACCTAACAATAACATGTAAGGGCACAAAAATAACAATAGTGGGCTTTTATGAGGCACAATAATAGCAATATGGGGACTACAGGGGTACAACAATAACAATAATGGGGCTACACTAACAACAATAAGGGACAACAATAGTAATATAGGGACCTAACATGCCCCTCTCCTAAAAACAGTGTTGTCCTCAACGCTTCAGTAGTTCTTGATGCTTCTATATAAAATTATCATCCTCCCATGTGGAATCTTCAATGGGTAAGTTCTTCCACTTTATGAGATACTCTGAAATTGATCGATTCCCTAGTTGTCGATTTCTTGTTTCCGTGACTGCTTCAGGTTACAATATGATTTTTCCTTCCTCATCAAGTTCTTGCAATGCTGTTTGAACTATAATTTTGTCACCTATAAGCTTCTTTAAGCATGAAACATGGAAAACAGGGTACACTCGGGAAGAAGAAAGAAGCTCCAATTTGTATGCCATAGTACCAATATTTTGCAAAACCTTGTAAGGACCATATGACTTTGGTGATAATTTATTATCCTTCTTACATTTCTTGAGGGACATTTGTTTGTATGGTTGTAAGCGTAAAAATACAAAATCTCCTACATCAAAACTTCTCTCATTACGATGTTCATTTGACTGTTCTTTCATTCAATTTTGTGCCAAATTAAGTTATTCTTTAAGAGTGGGAGAACTTCATGTTGATGCTCGATGTGATGGACAGTGGATGATATTCATAAAGTGCCATAAATGGAATCATTTTTGCTGCATTATGGAATGAAATTTTATACCACCATTCACGCAGAGGTAACCACTTGACCCATTGTGTTTGTTTATCGGATACAAAAAAATGAAGATATCCTTCCAAACATTTGTTCACTATCTCAGTTTGCCCATCGGATTGAGGATGATAAGATGAGTTATGAGCTAGTTGAGTACCCAAACAAGAAAATAATTACGTCCAAAAATTTCTAGTGAAAATGGGATCTCTCTCACTTACAATAATCTTTTGGTTTCCATGTATCTTTTGAATTGTTTCCATAAATGCAGTAGCAATTGTACTTGCTTTAAATGGATGAGATAATGCACAAAAGTATGCATACTTGGTAAGTCTATCAACTACCACCATGATGACACTCTTTCCTTCAGACTTAGGTAAACCTCTGATAAAATCCATTAAAACCTCCTCCCAACATTGACTTGGAATGGATAAAGGTTGTAGCAGACCTAGGGTCTTAATTGTCTCAAATTTATTTTGCTAGAGAACCAAAAATTCCGCCACAAAATTTTGAATATTAGATTTAAGTCCATCCCAAAAAAAATATTTCTTCACCCTGTGGTAAGTTTTAAAAAATATTGAGTGTCCTCCTAAGGGATATGTGTGCAATTCCAAAACAATCTTTTGTTTGAGTTGGTAATTCTTAAAAATATATATAAGCGATCTTTGTACCATAAGGAATCATTTTTCTGACTAAATGTATCAGATGTACTGGGATCTTGCTATAACTTTTGAATGACTGTCCACACTTCTTCATCATTCTTCCATTCCTCCCTTGCTTTGGTTATCCAATCTGGTTGGATAATAGAAATGGCATAAAGAAATGCTTCCACCTCCTCATCCTTTCTTGTGAGTGCATCTGCAACAAAATTTAGCTTCCCTTTTCTGTAGATGATTTCAAAGTCATAACCCAACATCTTTTTGACCCATTTTTTCTTCTCTTCTGAAAATATTATTTTTTTCCAAAAATTATTTAAGACTATCATGATCAGTTTTTACCTTGAAGTGTCTTCCCATTAGGTAAGGTCACTATTTCTTTAGTGCATTTAGTATTGACAATATTTCCTGCTCATAAATATCTTTCTGTAAATACTTTCCTTTGATTTTTCAAAAGAAATGGATCTTCCTTCTTGTATTAAAACAACACCAATTCCATTTCCCGAGGCATCACATTCCACAATAAAGGAATTTGTGAAGTCTAGCATAGCTAAGATCGGTGCTTGGCACATTTACTCTTTAATATGTTCAAAGACCTTAGTTGTTTTAGGATTCCATGAAAATTCATATTTATTCATTAATGTTGTTATAGGTGCAGCTATTCTCCCATAGTTCTTAACAAAATTTTGATAATACCTTGTTAACCCGAGAAATCCTCGCAACTAATTTATTTTTGTGGGCACTTTCCATTCCTTAATGGCTTTAAGATACAATATGACCCATCTATTCCACCTCCTGTACTCCAAAGAAACATTTGGAGGTTTTTTCATATAATTGTGTCTCCTCTAATAGTTTGAGAACCCTGTCAACATGTTGAACATGATCCTTCCAAGACCTGTTGTAGATTAGTATATCATCAAAAAATACTAGCACAAATTTTCTAAGGAAGGGTTTGAAAATAGAATTCATAAACCCTTGAAATGTAGAAGGTGCATTGGTAAGGCCAAAAGGCATTACCAAAAATTCATAATTACCCTCATGAGTTTGAAATGTTCTTTTCTAAATATCTTAATTCTTCATTATAATTTGATGATATCTTGAACAGAGATCCAACTTGGTAAAATAAATTTCTCCATGTAATTCATCCAATAATTCATCAATCATAAGAAAGGGAAATTTATTTTTAATAGTAAGCTTATTGAGCTCCCTATAGTTTTGACACATGCACCATGATCCATCCTTCTTGTGCACAAATAATACTAGAGAGGAGAAAGAACTTTGACTAGGTTGAATTATACCAACCTCTAACATTTCTACAACCATACGTTCAATTTCACTCTTTTGGACAAAGGATATTTGTAAGGCCTAATGTTTGGAGTAACACTTCCTGGAATAAAATGAATAGCATGATCATGTTCATGAATAGGTGGGAATCCTTCGGGGGTTTCGAACACCTTTGAATGATTGTCCAAGACTTTTTGGAGATCTCGAGAAATAGATGTTTTTGATGTCAGAACTTCTAGTGACCATAATTTTGAAATTACGCCTCATTTTTATTTCTTCAAAACCTTTGTCATGACATTAGATCTTATTATGTTTCCCAAATTCCCTGCGATACCCCGTAATTCAACTTCCTTTCCTTCTAAAAAAAATGTCAAGAAAATTTCTTGAAAATTAAAAGCTACTATCCCCAAAGATTGTAACCATTGTACTCCTAGTACAACATCAGCACCTCCCATTGGAATGGAAAGCATTGGATTATTAAATACATATTACCCCATGGTTAGTTTGATATTATGGCACTTTCCAGAGAAATTTATAGTTCCTCCATTCACAACCATCACTTAACACTCAGGTGATGGGTATAGGAAGCAATTCAATTCCTTGGATACCTTAAAATGAATAAAATTATGGGTACTACCCGAATCAATAAACAATATTACATTTTTCTTCTTGATATGTCCTTCTATCTTGAGAGTTTGAGTGGTAATTCCTGCCAATGCATTACAGGATATGGTCAGACTCATTTATTCTTTCTCTAGGGTTGGTTCCTGGTGTATATCATCTTATTTTGAAGTTTTTTGTTCATTTTCTTCCTATTCTTCAGTACATTGAGCACACTTACGACCTTTAGTGTATTTTCTATCACAATTGTAGCAAGCCATTTTGCTCTGTTTTCTTCCAATTGTTGTGGTGTCAACCCTGTAGGTTGTGGAAGTATAGGAGTAGCAACACTTCCATATTTATAGATGTGAGTGGTAGGCTTCCTTGTCACCATAATTTTACTTTCAATTTTTCTTGCCAACTTGAATGCCTTCTCCAATGAATCAGGTTCCCAAAGGCGAACCTTGTGTTGGATGTTATCCTTTAAAGTCCCTATGAAGACATCAATCCTGCATCCCTATGGAATATTAGTTACCCTTATATTCAATTTTATAAGTCCTCAATGTGCTCCACAATTGAACCCTTTTGTTTGACATTTATTAATTGGATAAAGAAGGTGTTGTTCTTTGTATCCTCATAATGTGCTATCATTTCCTCTGTAAAAATTGACCAAGTGACATTTTTTTTACGAGAGGAAAGCCATCGATACCATACAAATGTATTTTGTTCTAAATATAAATTTTCAATGCGTATATTTGGTGTGTTTTGCACATTATGGAGATCAAAATATTTCTCCATATTTATCCATGTTACAGGATCCTTCCCATCAAAATTCCTCATATTGATCTTTGGAATATGGTAGGTCTTCAATCCAAAATTAGAGTTTATGAAATCATGATTAACATTTTTTTTTTCTCATCAAGAGTTTCCTCTACTACATTTGCTCCATTAGGAATCATTTCTTGTATCAAATTTGTCAAACCTTCCTTCAAACCTTACCTATCTACTTTTAGATCATTCTTCATGCCTTCCATGTTTCCTTTCATTTTTTCATCAATCTTAGCTTCCATGCCATCCATATTAGCTTCCATGCCATCCATATTAGCTTTCATTCCATTCTTCAAACCATCCATCTTAGCTTCCATGCCTTTTTTCAAACCATCCATCATAGCTTCCATGACTTTCTTCAAAGCATCCATATTAGCTTCCATTTCATTTTTTGTTACTCTTTGCAAGAGCATAATTGTTTTCACTTGGTATTGTAATTTTTGATATATCATGTTGCAGTTCTTCCTCTTCATTATTCATAGTAGAGCCTTGTGAGGACTTAATGGGTGTTGAATTCTTTTCAAGGGCCATTTTAGAAACAAGTACTGATATCTATACTTCAATATGCCCTTGGAATCACTTCAAACTGATTCTTCAAACAAGACTTATGCAATTTTTGTTTTAAAATACACACATTTTTCTTTCTTTTGAGGATCTAAATATTGAAACTAATGTATCTCCATAATTTCTAATCCTGAATATTTTATCTTCAGTCCTTTACTATTCCTCTGAATCTTCTTTCCAATTCCATAGGTCCGGCCTAATTTGGATTCTTCAAGGAAAATTTATACCCAATCTCCCACAATGACCTAATTTTGGATTGGTTCAGTAGAGCGAACTTGTATAGTGTGCCACATGTCCTTGTTTCCTCCTTTGGCTCTGAAATATATACTCAAGAAGCTAAATTTAGTGTGTTTTTTTCTACTTTTTACAAAATTCCAATCTGTTGCTCAGAGAGATATATTTATGATGATTTTCCCCATGTCGCCTCTTTGAGATGAAATTCGGGAGCCTACAAAACCCCTAACTTCCTCATGTCATATATTTGGAAATATTGCGAACCAAGATCTGAAATTTTTACACGAAGTTCCTCAGGATTTATTTGCAAATGTGTTTTTTTTAGCTTCTAAACCTTCGTATAAAAAATGTTATAGCGAAAATTCCATGATGACCTATTTGAAGCAGCGAAACCCTAGAATCCAAAGCTTTGATACCAAATGTTATGAAAATAGCTCCCAAAATAGAAGAAAAGAGAGAACAACGCCTTCGACATTAGCCACTTCGAGGGGGAAACCTCC
Source organism: Pinus albicaulis (assembly GCA_034641835.2). Taxonomy (NCBI): domain Eukaryota; kingdom Viridiplantae; phylum Streptophyta; class Pinopsida; order Pinales; family Pinaceae; genus Pinus; species Pinus albicaulis. Next base: position 926,303,658 of record CM076572.1, on the reverse strand, counting down.
TTTATATTACACAAATGAAGAATTCTTGGATGATACAAATGAAAAAACCTCCTTTCTATATATAGGAGTCCATGGGGTCACAATATAATCCTAGCCGACCTAACAATAATAATGTAGGGGCACAACAATAACAATAGTTGGCTTTTATGGGGCAGAATAATAAAAATATGGGGACTACAAGGGTACAACAATAGCAATAAGGGGGCTACACTAACAACAAAGAGGGACTACACTAGTAATATAGGGACCTAACAAGTTCTATAGATGGAGGATGTTCGATAGTAATTCAATGCCCATGTGGACATTGCATCACTGAGAAAGAGGCTAAAACATGATCTAGTTACAGAGAGCGGTAGAAATTTTAAAGTTGTTGTGATGTGAAAAGGTGAAATTGAGGTAGATAAGTAGAAGAATTAGAAGGAGGAGGAGAAGATAAGGTTAGAAGTACAAAATTAGAAAGAATAAGAAGAAAAGAGGAAGCAAGATGAATTTATTAAAGAACAACAGAAAGGAGAAGAGGGAAGGAAAAGAATAGAGGAAGAGGAACAACAAAAGCGGTTACAGGAAGAATAAATAAGGAACAAACGGGAGGAAGAAGCCACATAGATAATGGATGAATAACATATGCCTCGTGAAATGGAAGCAAATTTGGAGGAGAATGATTCCTTTGAACCATATGTAGATGAACCTAAAACTTATCTGAAACCTCCACTAATTGGTGGCCATCTCCCAAAAACAAAATGGGAATTTTTCCTCCACCCGATAACATGGTTATGGATGTATCTAATTTTACCTTTGATCAACTAAACAAAAGGATTGCTGCTAAGAAAGGTGAATTTACTTTTCACATGATCATGTTCATGCAATCTATATATCCACAAAGAAGGTGATAACATTTAATACCAAGAGAAATCCCTGAGAAATCATGTGCAGTGAATGTGGCTTTTACGATAGAAACATAGGATAATACATAGTATCTTATGAGTGATAATGCACGATTGCGAAAAGAGATCGTTGTTTAAAAATAATAGGTTGATCATTTAGCTAAAGAGAATCAACATTTCTATTCTACTACTATCAGCATGATCGAGCTATGATTAGCCATATATAAATAGTTAAAGCCGGTGGAAGACACCATGAAGAAAATATAAAATGAGATGATTCTCTTTCATGAGGTGGTGGCACCCTTGGTCGAAATTCAGAAGAAATCTCAAGAGATCCTAAAGCTTCTAAAGGTTACATGAGGAGATATATATTTGATGCATGATTAGGGTGTCAAGTATTCTAATGTTCCTAAGAATTTGGTCAATAAATATGGGATATCAGATGAGGTGGATAGAGCAGAGTCAAGACTTCATACTCATAATTATAACCACCTTAGTGAAAAAGCGACCAAAACCATAGATTCTTATGTTCGACTACATAGTGGCTTAGATTATGTGGCATATAAACATAAACTTTATTTTGTGGTTTCACTTTGAGAAATAAGATTCAAGGATGTCATCATGCGGAAGATAAAATATTTTATTGAGAAAATTAAGCAGGAAACATATCAAGAAGGTTGGGAGATCAGCAAAAATGTTATTCTATAGTATGAAATTGGGCCAACTAAAGTTCACCTGAAATTATCCTAGTTGTGGAATATAATACAATCAAGATCCAAATCCATATTATCATATGCTTTGAAGGTAAATATGTGATGTGTTTTAGAGCTACCAATGATAGTTAAAGATATCGCAACAAAGTTCAAAGCATGGCACTCCTACATGAAAAGTGAACTCCATGTCCAAGATACTGATTTGTCCTTTTCTTTATGAGAGTTTTGTCTTATTATATTTTTATCCTATATACCCACCATTTTTACGTAATTTATCTTTCATGACTAATAATTCAAAATGTAAAGGAAGTCCAAGAGACACACGTGGAATGTCAAGAGTCACATAGAAGTGCATAGGTTGTGGAAGTCAAAGAGTCATGAGGAATCTCAAAGGTAATTAGCATTTGTTATAAATAATCCATCAAAACTCAAGCAAAGGGATTGGAATTTTATAGATTTGGACTTGGCTCATATGGTTGCTCATAAGGGAGAAGATCACTCTTTTGGAGAAATAAAGTTGTAGCTTCATGTTCCACTATTGGAGCTAGTATTTCATCAATGTAACAATGTACTTTGATATTTCATTAATTATCAAAAGACCTTGGAGCCAACACTCTTTCATGCATGTATCATAAATGTTGTAAGACTATTTTATATGTTTTTGGTATATCCTGTGTCAATGCACGTACTATAAATAATGAACTATTTCTTTTCTTTAGCTATGAATCTTGTTGAATGGATGTTTTTATGTATTTATATGGTCATTGTTATCTTGTGAACTAATTTGTAGGTTAATAATTGAATCCTCTCAATTTATTTTTTCTGTCTCTTTCTAGGATAGTACTAATAATTTTCTATTAGAAGCTTGTCTCTTATCACTATTGTGTGAAAGCTCCTTTTACACCTTACACTTGGTGTCACGCAAAGCTTACATACTTGCTACCCCAAAGTTATGTGTATGAACTCTTGTGTATGTTTTAAAGACAAGGAATTCTTTAAAATAACTTCCAACAATGGCTGGACCTTACACCTATATGGGGCTCCTACACCAAATGGTGTGAGGTCTAATTGCAACTTCACACTAGAGAGAACCCCTATATGTTGACATCATATAGCATCATCAACATCTTGGCACTAAAAGGAGGGTCATATGATAAACTAAGCCCAAAAAGTCTATTTGAATCTCTTATATTAAATGGATACATCCCAAATAATAACCCCAAGGTGTTTCTCAAAGGCTTTGGATCTTTCAATCACTGTGAAATTTTTACATAACTTGTCACATTTAAAGTTCAAAGGAAAGGGTCCAATAACTATCCTTAATTATGTGGTTTGATTCATTAAATTATGTTTTTCACGTGGAGTATATTATGAATATACTCTTCCTCAATTGTTCACCCCATGTTCACCCTCACTTTGGATGATCATGCAAAGCAATGGTGTTACTATTTACCTGCTACTTCTATCAATTCTTTCAAACAACTGGTTAATGAGCATCGTCGTGTTTTTGACAAGTATGATTATAAATATTTTTTAATATGATTGATAGGATTAGGATGAAATAAAATGAATATTTAGAAAAAAAATCACCAAATTATTTCATCACATTTGTTATGAATTTCCTAATGAATATGTGGATTGAGAATATTTGGATGAGAAATTTTGGTTCTAGGTTAGGATTTTAAGGAATCCTTTTCAATCAGATCCATTGAATGCTATTTTTCAAGAATAATATCAACCTTTGGATGAGGAATTTACAACTTATTCTATTCATTTTACCCCTCCTTTTCTTGTACATTGTGTTATCCCTATTCAAATTAGGAAATATGAGGATCAAATCCATGAATCTGATTCGACAACTATTTCGAATTATGATGAATCCATTTATCAGGAGTTACCTTTTTGCTCTTATCTTTCTCAAGATGATGATTCTCCATTTTCTATGCATCATTCATCCCATATTCTTGTTAATCAACATGTCAATCTTGAATCCTTTAATCATGTTGAACCCTTGGATAAACATTATTCTGATCACCCTATTTCTATTGAATTGTGTGATTACGATTTTTAATTTTTTATGGATGAATAATTATTTTCAAAGGAGGAATTAGATTTTCATAAATTTCAATTAGAATCATATCTAATCATTGAGCATTTTCTTTCAAGTGTATCTACCCGCACTCACCATGCTCATGTCAGAATAATGGTAGTGAATCAATTACTCTAACACAAGGGAATGAAGTTTCTCAAGAAGTTGATATGTTAGTTATCAATGATTCCTATGAAAACCTTGTTAATATTTCTAATGAAAATCAACCATTCCGTGAACCGGGAAACTCTGATTTGGTCTCTTTTTTTAATTCAAATGATGAATTTTTTTCAGATATAAAATTGACCATGTGTCAAAGTTTGAATTTCTCTTGAATTTACATTTCCTCAAGGAAATTTTGTTTACACTGATGGTTATGTCACACTCTCTCTACCCCGATGAAACTTTCGAATTTCATCATATCAATATATTCTCGCAAAATTCCATTATTAGCATTCTTATGTGGATATGGATTCATTCTTGAGGGATGTTTGGTATATTCATGTTGAATTATTTATCCTCATGATATAATCTATGATTAAATGTATAAATTCCAATTGAAATACATTTCTTCATGCAAATCTTTGATCTTGAGCTTGAAACAAAGAGAATGTTGAATGATGATAAAACCTTCTGAATTGACACACCTTCCCCCTCATCAATAATCAAGTTTTAACGACCCACTATCACTAATAATTTTCAATTTGTGCGATTCATGAATTCATTCTAATCTAGATCTTGCACATGAAGTGGATATGTCCATATGAAATTTCCTCTTGTAATGATCCTATTATCACTCCGTAATTTCTCAAGGCTAAAGAGAGAAATCACCGAGGTAACCACAAACCTACTTTGGAGTTTAGGATCTAGATCTACTAAACTCAGAGAGAGTTCTCTCTGTAGGATTTAGCTTTATTTGAAATAGATATTAGACTAGTTAATAAGTATAGAGTAGGTTTTTGAATTGGTTTGGTTGGAAATGCAGAGGAAGGCCATTGGTCAATGAATTCAAAGTGGCTTGGGTGATCAATTTGCAAAAGTATCAAGTTTGAGTGAAACAGGGCAAGGTAGACATTACTACTGGATCCTTTATATTTGGATGAAATGTAATAAAAGAAGAATGGAGATTCAATCAAAACTAGGGAGCATTTAAGAATTCCCTAATATGGATATAATAATAGAGGTTCAATCGAAACTAGGGAGAAATGAAGAATTTCCTAATCTGGATATCAGAAGAAAACATGTAAATTACTAACAGTTAAAGGCAGAGTGTATGATTTCAAAAAATTCTACAGTAATACTGCTATTAGACAATTCAGAATTAAGAAAACAATAAGATGGAAACAAAGGAAAGCACATATACAGTGAGGAAAACTTCACCAATGGATATGGCACATGAATCCTGAAACAACTAATCTTTTATTAATGCAAATAGTCACTTAAAATTAGTGAACTGCATCACATTTAATGGTGAGGTTCCTGGTTACAAATCCAAACCAACACCCATAATAATTCGAATGATGAAGTATATATAGAGAAATATTACAAACTGATTAAAATTTACACTGTCTCAATAGACAGTGTATTATTAGCTAAAATTTGAAAAATAAGCTCTAACAGAGACCAGACATTAGGCTTGACAAAGTGGACTGATATCCTGGAACTGTTTTGGAGGAAACAGTTGTTGAGTAGGCCTATTGGTAAGGCTTTTCTGTCATAAATAATTTGTTGTCTCCTTATTTCATTGTATTCTGTTTATGATTTTTTATTGGATTTTCATCATTTTATTATTGTCATAATATATTTTGGCAAAAATATAAATATCATTTCCCAAAATATTCGATTAAATTCATGAATGAAATTTATAATCTAAAATTTCAACATAAAAACCATCTTGTATTTCAAATATGTGTGTAGTTTTCCCTTCCACCCGTTAATTCCTTTTATCCCTGTAAAAACCTGTGGATAAATTTCCAAACCATGTGTTGTTTTTTTAGAAACAAGGGTTGTTTTATCTTCTAATATTTTTACAAAACCAACTGTAGTTTTATAAATCCATGGTTAGTAAAATATTTCATTTTGACTTTTTATCCCTGTAAATCAAAAATATCTTTCTTCTCTATGAAAACTCGTTTACCTATTTTTCTTCATACAAGTAAAACTCACTTACATGAATCTCTCTACATGAACCTATGTCTGCAAACTCTTCATCGAATTTTCTCTTGAAATTTTCTTGCATCGGTGAATTTCATTTCACCTTACCTGTAAAATAAATTCACCCACTTAGCCTTCCATTTCTTATGAATCTATTTTTACTTCATCTCTTTCCATCCATATAATTTTTATTTCATAGTATTAATAAATTTTCGTAAATCAATTCACCCACTTAGCCTTCCATTTCTTATGAATCTAGTTTTACTTCATCTCTTTCCATCCATATAATTTTTATTTCATAGTATTAAGAAATTTCATTCCTACCACATTTATAATATTCAAAACAAAAACAGTTAATCATTTTCACACGGGGCAAGTAGTATGTGGTTTTTAAGAATGGGGGTGTACAGCACGTGAAAGTGTTTGTGGGGAGAAATTAATATAAAGTACAGAATTTATATTAATCAGGTTTTTGAAAATATAAAGAAACTCATGGAATTTTTGGGATAAATTAATATAAATTCCAAAACTTTATATTAATAGGGTTTTTTGAAGTAAGGAGTAAAAAAGGGATTTAATTAGTATAAACTTTTGGATAGTTTATACTTAGGATAGAATATTTCTCTGCTCTCCTTCTTTATTAAATATTTGGAGTTCTTAATTCGAGATAAGCATAATGATGCTTTTAGCTAGGTTTGTACCTGCCCATTGCTTTTCATTTCTAATATGGGAATCATTTACAGAAATGAAAAGTATGCACAATATTACATGGTAAAATCATATCCAATTCAAAATTATGATTCCCTATAGCTATAGGACCCTAACAGATTCAAAGAGGTTTCGTTGGGGTGTCTCTTATCTTTATGCTTATTACCACCATGGGATAGGGAAGTCATGTACCTTACACCATTTTTTTCACACTTTGTACCTTTGTCTTTATGTGCAGATGACCTAGTTGTATATCTTTGTGATTGCACACTATGTTTTATTGCTTTCACTTGATGATACCTTTTTACTTAAGGTTCGGGAGAAACTTCTATGGTTACACTATAAATTCCATTTTACTTAATCATGATCCTCTACCTTTAGCTTAGGTTACATTTAGTTAGATGCATTGCATTATTATCATTTCATTTAATTCTGGTGCTTTTCTTGTCTTGTTTTCCTTGTTCATGTTTTTTTTTCAATAAGACTATGCATTAGATTTGTTTTTTGAGCTTCAATATGATGTGGCTAAACTTTGGGAAAGGAAAATTTTAGTGACATGCAACCCATGGAAAAACTGTTACTTTTTTTCTTTGCTTAGGCCTTACATATTTTATAGTTTATGATCTCTTGATGGAAAATATAATCCATTCGAATATAAAACCATAAGAAGAACCATGATGCTCACAACTATTTAGGATATTCATTCCTAGACTCAATTTTTTAATTGAATGGTTTTCTCTCTCTGATCTGATCAAGTAGTGAAAAAAAAAATGAAAAACTAATACAGAGAAAATCAATATCAGAGGTATACGTAATTTTCTCTAAATTGACAAACTATTATTATCTCAATAATTTAGGATCCATCTTCCACCCTAGAAAAAACATTAAGTGCCTAAGAACATTTGAAACTTACAAAATAAATAAAGGGTGAAAGAAGAGAAATGATTCCTATGCATAAAGGGGCATAAGTGACTTTGTCAGTGTACTAAATAGGCTCACTCGTAGTGAAACAATGCTTGTGTTCTCGGTGACTCTTCTGGGATACTATCCAGGCCTATTGGAAATGGAGAAACACCAGAGCTTAAAACTAAGACTCTGATTATTTTTAACTCACCATTATTATATTACCCTCTCCTATATTGAAACAATTGTGATTAGGTAAGCTTTGTAATATGTTCGACCAAGTAAGAGAATAAAGGAGACTACATATATAATCATGTTGAATTCTATAGCTGAGGTAATCCATTGAGTGAATCAATACTTCCTAAAGGAATTAGAATATATGCATAAAGGCAAGATCTAAGAAAAAAAATTGGAGCTCATCTGGTGTGTTGCTAAGTGTTGTTTCTATGACAATGACCCTCCAAATTTTTTTCCTTATTCAATTTTAGAGCCTACATGAACGATTGTCTCAACCTATCCTATGTTTTCATGTTATTTTTTCATTTTTTTCTTAGTTTCAATCATCCTTGCAACATTCCTAAGTATCACTTTTCCTTCTAGGTCAAAGTTTCTAAGTTTTGTGCTCTTATCCTTGGAGGTGCTTGTATTGTATTTCTAAAGATATGAAAATCAATAGCTTTATTTGACTTAGTAATTATATTTCTTCACTTGATATGCATATCACACAAAATCGATAAATCTAACCCTTTTCTCCTAGAGAAAGCACACTTTCTAAAATTATCATTCTCACAAGCACTCATGGAGGAAATTGTGCCCACTTGAGTAATAATGCACTTCAAAATATCATTAGGGAGCATTTCCTTCTCCCAATCAAGAACATTTCCTTCCCAAATGGAGATCTCACTCCTTGTTAATAGTGACTACATCCTTTTTTTCTTCAACTTCAGCACACTCCTTGTCAGCAGAAGTTGCACCCTATTTTTTCTCATGCATGCAACCTTCCTTATTTTCATGCTAGGTGCACTCCTAGAAATACGAGCCCTCTCCACTTACTATAACTAAATTACTCATCAATCATCAAGAGAAGAAAATTCATTAACTTTATTTTCATGTGAATTCTTTTATAATTTTCCCAATTCATCATTCATTCTCACAATTACTATTCACTCTGGGTTGAGTGCATCTTATCACCATAAGGATTTTTGCTTCAATATTAGTCTCAAGTGCATGGATTATTGGTAATTTTTGCAACATGTGGATTTTGTTTGATTTTTTTCATTTTTAGTGGCACTTTTATTTTCCTTGGTGGCATTTTAATTTGTTTTCACATATTAAGTGTCACTTTCATCCATACTTCCTCTTACAAGTTTTGTCTTTCCCTTGCAAGTTTTGTTTCTATTGACTCTTCACATTCCATGACCTTTCAACTTCTCGTCATGATTACGACCTATATTATAAACACTTGCAACTCCTCTTTCATTGTTAATGTGTTTTTGAATTGATGCTAACCTTCACATAGCATTTTTGAGATTTCTTTTGGACAGAACACACTTCTTGAAAAAATAGACCATTTTTCCATCAAAATTGCGCCCCACAAGAAAGGAGTCCCTTCAAGAGTGCACAACACACTTTCAAGCAACAATCATGCATTATTTCCCACTGTCACCATGCCCTTTTCCCTAATTGTCTATGCTTGGGACACGTCATGCTCTCAAGCATCAATGTGCCCCTCCTTTTTCATTGTCATTGTGCCCTATACTCAAGTATCCTCCCACTTTCTCTCCAAGGGTGCATAGCGCAATATGAAGCCTCAGTTGAGAATTTTCTGCTCAATTTTTTTCCCATCATGTATCCCCTCCCTTTGCCTTGGCACAATTCACACTCCTATTGGCTAGTCCTGCCACCCTATCTCGCTTTTGATAGGCTTGTGATTATTAATTGCCCAAATCTTCCCTTAATCACTGTCTTTTGAATAGTTTGCATGTGATAGTTAGGGGATTAATTGACACAAATTATTTTTCTCCATGAGTTATTTCCACTTGCAGGTGCTACAGGTACATAATAAATCACTATCTCATCATATTTCAAGATAATTTCTCCTACAAGCAGTTAAGATACTTCAATTAAAATTAGTAGCTAGAACTAAGGAGTTAATGGAAATTACTAAGACAAATGTCCCTATTATTATAGGCACACAATGATTCATTGAGAAATATTTTAAGGTACCATGGCATGACATAAAACATGCCTTCATGTAAAAGTAGTTCCCGAAAGACTTGGAAGATAGGTAAGTGTAAATAAATATCAAGAGGTTTAGGATACATAGAGTTGCATGCAGATTCCTAGTGATGCCTTACGTAGAAGCTATCAAGTAGATAATTTTACCATATGCATGACATTCACTATTAATTACAAGATAGTAACACCAAGGGAGTATGTGAAGACACAATTTTACGCAACTTAGGAAAATATCAATACCAATAGAGTTATCAAATGCTAGTGCCAAGAACCTACAAAATTATGCTAGAGACCAAGTACATTTTACCAAACCAAATATTTTAGAAAGGTTTACTAGTATCTCATGGTGATGTGTTGTAGATTACATGGACGAAATAATGGATAAAGAATTGAGGAGAATTTGATTTACTTTATGAGCATGGTTGTCTCAAGAGGTAAAATTTTCAAATCAGATGATATCCTCTCCCAAAAACTGCAGCTTCACATATAGCATGCCAAGACAAAATTACAAGCCCTACAAGAACTAAACTTTTACATGTCCATGTATATGTTGGATGGTGTCTGGGCTCATTATGAGCTCATCGGGATGAAATGGAACTGGACCCCTTCGGAGAAATTTCCTATCTACTTCCACTGTAGACTTTTATTAGAAGTTAGCTTTCTAGGAGTATATACATATATGGCTCAACATTTCTTTGTAATTTTCTACAATATGATATTTGAGACAAAACGTCCCTGCATGATAGATTAGGTGAAGGAATCACTTTATGATATTTCAAATTTTTTGCTTCACCACAGGGAAAAGACATCAATTTTTTTGGGTGTAAGACAACTCCTAACCTTAAGCCTAGGTATGTGATCAATAAGGTGGTCTTACAGGAGGAATCATATCAATTTTTCAAAGGATTCCACACAACTCTAGAGGAGGAAGAAGGATCCATGGTCTTCTTTTCCTTTATGGATTGGACTTTATGAGCTTAAGATCCTTAAGGTGGTCAATGTTGAAATTGAATAAATTGTGCATATTCACTTTGGAATGATGAGTTTTCAAAGATATTATCCTATAAATATTTGTAGATAACATTGTGACAAGATCCAATACAGTTGGTTGTATGGACCTATAAATGTTATATTGATGGTGCTATAAGTTTCTAACAGGGAAGGGGGTATCCCTGATGTGAAGTACCAATTAGACCCCACACCATTTGGAGTAGGAGCCCCAACCAAAATATGTTTTGTTGCTAAAACTAATGGTTTCAAAGATGTTCCTTGGCTGCAATAAACACATAATATGATATATTCATGGCTTTGGTGACATCAAGTGTATGAATTTTGTGAAGTATCGAATGTAATGCACGGAATGTTCCGTCACATCAGAGGGAAATAAGTGAGCCCCTTGGAAGAATGTAATAGTACTAACTTAGAAGAAACACACGAGCGATACAAAATAATTGTTAGTTAAATTGCAAAATAGTTCATAAGATAAGAACGATTGTAGTAACATAAACAACATACATTCAACAAGATACGAAATAGAGAAAACAAATTAGTTCAGTAACATTAGCATAGATGAAATAACATACATCACAAGTATATGAAGAATAGTCTTACTTCATCCATGACATGTGCATGAAGGTGTGCCTACTTTGAGAGGTTTTTATTATAAAGTGAAAGTTCCAAGCATACAATTACATCGATAAGACACTAGCCCCAATAGTAGAACATGAATCCAACACTTCTCCAAAGAATGATGATCTTCTTATGTTAGAATAGAGAAGGAAAGGCTCCAAATATAAGCTTCCAAGCCCTTTATTTGAGTTATGAGGGTTTATTTATAACAAATGAGATGAACCTTCATACCCCATTGTGACCATTGAATTTCCCTCTTTTGTCTTTTCCTAAGTAATGACTTTCAACGTTCCACATTTAACTCTTTGACTTCCACTTACATATTTATGTCAAACACAATAATACAAAACCCCATATAGGACAAAATGGGTGGATCCTAATAAGACAAAAAACATTAAGCTTGAGTTTGAGGAAACTCTAGCTCAACAAATTCAACTTGTAATTATGTGGTTACATACGGATGCCAAAATTTGTATAGTGCAATTGTTTCCTTAAACTTTGCTGGATTATCAGGCTGATAGTATACTCTAGCTTCCATAGCATCTAGGTAGATGGTTTTGGAATGAGTATGCATTTGTTTCTACAATAAGAACAAATATATAGTATTGATCTTAGAAGTACCACCTATATACTTCCACATGTTGTGTATGTTAACCTCCAAGTATTCTTTGGTAGTGAGTTTCTTCAGCTGGTTCAATTAATCCTCGACCTCTTTCCTAACAATGTGGTTGCCCTTTGTTTCTGCAAATGGTCCTACTTGTTTGTTTGAACCAAGGATTCCAAACTATTGTATAAACATGCATAAGTAGCTAAAATGTTGGCCAAAAAGGTGTTGAGTTATTTTTTTCTTTGTATAAACATTCTGACATTAACCCTCTCCAAATATGATTGCTTCCTTGTCTTCTTGACCAATTCTACTGGTGTTCTCTAGTACTTAGTTCCCCAATAATGGATGACGATAATGGCTACATGAATTACTTTCAAATATTTCACATTTTCTTAGGACTTCTTTTTCATATCATGTAAGGGAATTACTTCCTGATGCAAAGCGATCAATTCCTCGTAAATATTCCTAACAATTTCTTCTAATGCCCATACCTTTCCATATATAGCTTCTTGAAGCTCCTACAAGTAAGCATGTGAAAATACATTTTCTAATTCTCTACTTGGAGTTTTTCAATTTATTTCTTTGTGGCGTCCATATTGTTTTCCTTCTGGTCTTTATTTTCCCTAAGGAAATTTGTATTTTATTTTGAAGCCCCTGCAAAGGCTAAGTTGGTTGTAGCAATGGTATGAGGATTCCTTTTGTTGCTAGTGGAAATCACCCTATCTGTGTGAATGAAAGTAGGATGTTTCAAATCATCGAGGAAATATTTCTTGATTTCCTACAAATTTCTACTATGAATCTAATTAAAGGTCATACTATAAATATCCATGATCACGTCATCATAGAGGTGATATTTCTTCTTCACCATCTAGGGCTTTCCCATCTTTACAGGGAGTTAGAAGTTGACAAATGATTTTTTTTATGTCAGGCATGAGGTAAATATCCTCGTTCTCCCCTTGTTCTATCTCCATGTCCTATGCTACTATATGCTCCTCTATCTCTTAAACAATATCTTCATCTTGTTGATATTATGATTGGAAATTACTAAGAGGGGGGTGAATCCGTAATTTAATACTATTTATTTTTTCTCAACTTAATTTTCTTCTTTTGCAACTAATGGTTTATGTTCACGCTCTATTGAATTCCTTGTGTAGGTGTCAAAGAGAAAAATTTGAATACTTACTTATCAATAATTCAATATCATTCACACAACATTCAAAATCAGCACATGAAGACACCAGATATAAGTGGAAACCCCAAGGGGAGAAAATCACAAATTTTAGGTTGAAAGTGATGTGAAGGCAAGATGCTACTCCTTATTACATCAAATTTCTATAGGCTCCAACCTACAAGAGGCTCCTACCTAAATAGGGTACAACCTATTCTTTTTCAAGCTTCAACATAGAAAGGAACTGAGATTTCTCAATAAAAAAATCAAGTCACAAATGTGTGTTACCTCATATACAATTATGTTGTCAATTTTAATGTTGAACCGCTTCTTCTCTTCCACATTCTTTCTCTTATGTTGTTGCTCATCCACTTTCTTATGCAGAGTCATTCTCTCCAAAAAGGTTCTTTTTCAACTTACATTTTAAATTTTATAATGAAGCCATCTTGGTTGTTTGTATTCTTTGAAGGAATATGAAATGAAGCATTGTCTCTTGGACATCCAAAATTTCTCACAAGCTTGTCTCTTCACTTTCAGTTTTGAAAAGAATTTGTAATATAAAATAGAGTTGAACTAACAACTTAATCAATAATAATTAGAATATAAAAATCATATTTGTATTATCTATATTTTATGTTCAATGAACATATGTATTTCAACTTTTGTCTCAATATTTTATGTCCCATTTGGCAATGTTTAGCATTCACATTGATTAGCTTAGCCTTTGCACTTCACATCACTTTCAGACTTTGCAATTACATCAACAACATTCATTAATATTAATCAATAAATTTGATGACAATAAGTTTCCTTATCATGACCATTTGAAATCAATGCCAATATTACCAACATTCTCCCCCTTTGGCATTTATGGCAACACAACTGCTCTTATGTTTCTCCTCCGTACCTCTATTATTTCACTACTAATTTGCCTTTTCTTCTCTTGTGTTACTCCTACATACCTCTTCTCTTTCACTGCAGCTTTTCCTTTGTTTCTCTTGTGCTGCTCCTCCATACCTCTTCTTGCCTTGCTTCATTGATTGTAAGAGACAAGTGTGAGACAAGTGTGCCCTAGCATTGATAGCAACAGAAAATGTAATTGTTATTGAGTTAAATATGTATTCCTCTATAAACAAAATAAAAATCATTATTCCATCTTAATAACCCAATGCTTCATCCATAATATTAAGGCAACAACTTAATGAATTAGTGCAATGGGTGACCTTTGCTTTCATTGAGCAGTGCCATTGCACAATATGAACGTGTTACTTCAAAGGTGCATGGGAATAACCCTGATCCATTTGAAAATTATTTTAATGCTCTCCAAGGCTTGATAATGAGCTTTCCATATCCAAATAAAGGTATGATAAAAGGAATGAAGGAAATTTAGGGCGTAAAACCCTAATTCAGAAAAGTAAAGTATTAAAGTAGTAATGTCTTGAAATATGTATCATGGATGTCCACGATTAAACTAAGAATGAATTATAAACACAAGGGGAAATGTATAAGAGTGTTGGAATGTTAGAACACAAGTTGTGGGAATTGAAAACTACTGTTGACAATGAAAAAAAAATTGCGAGTGATGTCCACTCATACTCTTGGATATATCATCCGGTGTATTATGCATATAACAACATCATATATAATTATGCATATCATGGCTGCAATGGATTCCACTATGGTCACCATTTAAGTGTGTAATTTCAATGATGCATACCAATATAATTAACACAGTAACAATGCAAATGTATGTTGATACCAATCAATATCACCAAGACGTTGGAAATTACATAACAAATTACTCGACAAACCAAGCCATCACTTTATCTGACTAGTTGTATTTATATCTCAAAATTTGTTGCACATACAACCACCCCTACAATTTCTTCCACACAACCAAACTTAACTTCAATCCACTATGTGTTTGACGGGTTAAACAAATAACACAAGCATTTTTCCACGGTGTTTCATACCCACGTACGAAAATCCAGTCGCTCCATTGTACAACACATACAAAAAATAAAAGATATTGTGGAAGAGAGGCCACAACAAGCCAAACATTTTCCTCGCCATATTATTTCAGTACCTCTTCCTTGCTAAACACATACAACTCTCTCGAGTAGTAAGAAACAACAATATTTCCCCACCTTCTCCATGTTTTCGCTATGGGATCCTCCACACTCTTCATCTTATACCATCCTCCCTCGTCACACTTCTTATCTTCGCGACCCACCTACATGATCTCTTTCCACCATGCTTGAACTTATCTATCGCTGTTGACACTTTGGTCATCCTTGTAATACAACAATGCGTAGTCATATACCCATGATTTCAAGGCCGCCCATATTTCAAGCTTGTCCAATACATACATACAATATCTTATGACAAGCCTCACACCATTTTCTTTATCAGTAGAATTTCACACATCCATATTCGTTTTAAGAATATCAGTTGGGAGTCCTTGTTGAATATCCAATCCATGTATGCTTTCGCCAAAATTTCCATAGAATACTCACCACTCGTAAAGCATTGCTCGATTATGCCTCCAGCATTTATCAACGATTGTTGAGCAGATCAATTGTCATCTCCATAGTATTGGAAAAGTGAGGGATAAACAACTTGTGAAGTGGGTGCAGTTTTCTCAAATGTCTATGAGTACCAATAAAAAATGGCTCCACCACATAATGAGTCCTCAGCCTGTCCTCAGCCTGCATTTGAAAGAAAAGAAAAAAACTTCTTCACTTTTGTCAAATTTTCCTTCCAACACCATTGCCTTTTGAGTGTTGCAAGCCAATGCTTGTATTTGTCCTGCAATCTACAACCTAACCGTTGGAATGGACATCAAATGAGTAGTTGGGCTTGTATCGATGAAGTGATGTATCAAACATTGGAGCATTCAATATGATGCAATGCCCAAGCAATATTTGCAGCGTTCAATCAATATTCAATTTATTATAATATATGAAGCATTCAATAATATATGCATCTTTCAATGATAATTATTTGATACCCACACATGATTTGTAGCTCTTGATATTATTCACCTTGTATTATAATAATATAAATCAATATTATTCACATGAATGTTATAAAAATTGATACCATTTTCCATAATATATTTTGTAACATATCTTCCACCACCAACTGATATATATTCAATAACGCATCTTATTGGGCTTCACACATTAATGTAGCCAGAATCCGTGCCAGGGAATAATAATATCACTCAGTCATGCAACAGAATAATAATAATAAAACTGAGTCATGCTAGAGGAGATATACCGTTCAAAAATATTTTTAGTTGAATTAAAGAGACCGCGACCCTAATTTTAATATATTCAAAATATATTTAAATATATTTATCATGTGTCATATCATGATTGACCATCCCAAACAGATGTTGGGTTGTCGGGTTGTCCATACTCATTATTATTATATCTTCTGACATCTTGTATCTGTCGTTATTATATTTCTGACCTAATAGTCATTACTTCTTCCTTGCATTACCTTTCCTTTAACAATTCACTCTTCCAACCACATATCAAAATTACTTCAAGCACTCAATTCTCTTTGGGCTCCCATTTCCTTTTTTGAGATGTTGGCTTATTCTACAAGTTTTCTTGGTCTTTTAGGGATCTCTTGTTGGGGCCTTTGTTTTGAGCAATACAGTTTTGAGTTTCAGAAGTTTAGGAGCGGAAAGAACTGGTGGCAGAGCGCAATCAAGGAAGGCAAGGAGCCGTTCTTGTTGCGAAAAACCTGCAGATAGATGGCGGAGCACAAGCAGGTGATGACACAGATGGCAGGAACATGTGACAATGAACAGACAAAAAAACTCCCATAAACATAACCAATGGTGGAAAAGAGACGGAAAGCATTGGAGCGCAAGACAATGTCAGCTGGCAGGAGTAGATAAGCAAGGAAGGATTGACTCTGTGGGGGTTAGATATAGAGGGTATTGAGCCTTGAGGGAGCTCTACAGAGCTTGTATGTACTATTTTGTGGTATACTGAACTCTTCGGAGTATGTTATGTAGTGTTTTGGCTGAATTAATAGAAACAGGCACATGTTGTGTTGTGAGTTAGGGGATGTATGACAGTGGTTTCTTGATGCATGTTTTGGCTATTTTAAATTTTTTGATATTCTTGATGCATGTTTTGGCTATTTTAAATTTTTTGATGTTCATATTGTTTATGTCTGGATGATAACTTGTATCTCAAATCATATATGATGAACGCCTTGGGTGAGACTCATTGCTCTCTTGGGCAAAGTGAAAATGTCGGCATTGTCCTAGACTACAACGGAATCTTGTTGGCTCTGAGCCTGAACCTGGGTCTTGCCCAAAGACCTCATTTTTCTCCAACAAATGGTTCCGTTGTTGGGACCTAAGAACTCATCTAGAAGCTAGATCATGGTATCCAGGATCCATGAGAGAGAATTTTGTAGCTGGTGGGACAATCATGTAGATTAGTTCATATCGCAACAAGTGGAGCTTCGACAACAAAGGGAAAAGACTGTCAAGGACCAAGTTCTGTTTTCTGACTCAACGAGTGATTTGTATGAAATTTTCTGGGGAAAATTTCCTGAAGAGTTCCATGACTAGTTGTGAAGGCTCCAGATCAAGTCACTTCCATGAGGATTCCATCGATCCCTTCGTTGTTGGATGCATACTAATTTAACAACATTACATTGGTTAGATACAAACTTAACCCAATTAGTATATTTTTGGGTACAAATTACCTTGGAGGGGTATATTGTAGAGTTTGCAGCCGAGTGCTATCAATATTTTACAAAAGAAGAAGACATATTTAAATTGGAGTTGCGGGGAAATTTGTTGAAATAAATCTCATTGTGGATTAAATATTTATGGTGGACGAGGGGCTGCTTTTGTTCCAAAGTCCTGAGATGGAGACTTAAACCTCCGATACTGGCGGAAGGAGCGGAGGGAAATATGTTACGAATAAGGAAAAAACAGGAATAGGGATATGGATGTCAGAACCTCCAGTAGGTTGAGAGAGTTGAGAGCACATCGGAGGGCGCAGGTCGCTGAGAAGTGGCGGGAAAGGGAAATATGAGAGTTTGAGAAGCAAGAAAGGAATAGATAAAGGAAGGAATATGTGTCATAGATGACAGAAGGAAGAGAAGGACAAATGGGACCCAAAGGAATGGAATGGTTCATTAAATAATTTAGGCAAGTTCATAGGAGCCCATCTCGAAGAGAGAAGGGAAAAATGTCCAATGAAGAGGAGGACGCGTGCCCCGAGGAGAAGTCCGATGTGGAGCTACATGTTGCGATGGAACAATTGTTTTGAGAGAGGCCAACAACCATAATGCAAGGTAATCATATTCCCCAAGTTTCAACTAGCACTAGTCCTAACCTTCCCCTAGTACTTTACCATCCACCTGATAAGTTATTGATAAAGTTACGAGAGTCTAACAAGTTGTGTAGTATTTAGTCCATTGTACATATAGCATCTAGCAACGGTACTAGCAATAGGATCACTTATCCAAGAAGTAGAGGTTTCATATTAGTACCACCGACGCAAGTAAAGATGGTAGGATCAATTACCCGATACCCAAAATTTTCTGGAAAACGTAATGATGATGTGGAGCAGTATTGGTATCTGTGTGAAGCAATTTGGAGGGCTCGATAGATGCTAGATGCAGTTAAATTAATCAAATTTCAAACTACATTAAGAGAAATAGCTTTACGTTGGTTCATCAAATGGTCAGAGGTACACCAGAACCCAGTGATAGATGATGTTAAGAGAGAATTTTTCCAAGAAATCAAGCTACCTCACACGAATCAGCAAGGATTGTCTGGACTATGGGAAATTAAATAGAGGGAATGAGAAATAGCCTGGGATTTGATGAGAAGGTTTAAAGATGCAATTGGGAAAATAAGTTACCCAATTGATCCAAACCACCAACAAGACTAGTTCATTAAAGCACTTCTACCTTTAACAAGAACATCTCTGACCCAACAAAATATTGATACCCTTCAAGATGCACTGGAGCAAGAAATGAAAATAGAAGCAATTCCTGGATACTCGCAAGAGTTTAGAGGGGGAGTAGCCGCGCAAGATCCATCTATGTTTGGACTGCAACATCAAATATCCAGTTTGATGGACAAGCTAAAATATGTTCAACCAGTGAGACCCACATGACCCAATGTGTGGTGTACACATTTTCTGATGGAAGGACATGTAGTTACCGAATACCCAAGGTTGCGGGGAATCAATGTTGGGAATTCGACAACCGTAGCATAGGGGGGCCCTCTAGTCAGAGGATTTACGCAAGTAAACACTCAAGGGTTATACAACTGCAACCCCATTTCCTAGGATTTCGTAATCAGCAAAATCAGACAGTAGCAGAATTCTACGAAATATGAAAAGGTATTGGTCATCCTCCACGATTGTGCCCAATTGTGCAAAAGTATTAAAATATTCCAAACAACGTCTATTGTGAGTTTTGTGCCTCAACAACTCATCATACAGAACAATATAAAGCCCTGGATGCATTAGCAGATTGATTGGATAGATCGTCCTACGGAGTAAATGAGACTCCAAGAGGACGAGGACGAGGAGGAATGAGAGGTAGCAGAACTAGAGGAAGAGGACCTGTAAGATGTTATAATTGTGATCAAGAAGGTCACGTAGCAAGCGAGTCTCCACTACCAAGACGACCATGGTGTTCCCAATGCAAAGTGAATTCACATGCTACTGAAGACTTTACGGAGCTGATCAAGAGATGGGAAGAAATAACTAGGCAATGAGGATCCAACCTCGTTAATGCAGAGCCAAGGATAGTAGAGACACATCCTCTGCTAAGTGTAGCTATAATAACCCGAGAAGGGAAGAAAACAGGGGAGGATGCATAAGAAACGGACCCGATAAAGTTAGTTAAACCTGCATCCCCAAAGAAGATTTTCAATTCGGATCAACATAAGCAATACTTTAAATACGCACTGGAAACATTCTCAAATTTGGGGATTCATAAGAGTATGGATCTACTACAATAATCCAAGGAAGGACAAAAGATTATTACGACAGGTACACTTATAGAATAATGGTTATCACTGTTCCTAAATATTGTAAATGATAGACAGATACTGGAGCAGTTAAAGAAAAATCTAGTGATGGTAGTCCAAGGAGGAGCAGGACATGAGGATTCAGGTAACATTGACCCCTATGAAAGATATATAAGAAGGGTAAAAAGAAACAAGAGGATAACTGGAAAAAATTCCGTATAAATTCTCCAATTGCGGGATTATAAATAAGGGACACAATGTTAGATCTCAGATCAGATGTCAGTATTCTTCCTAGAAAGACATGGGAACCATTGGGAAAGCCAAAGTTTTCATACTCACCCATACAGCTAAGAATGGAAAACCAATACTGCATTGTACCAATAGGGACATTGGAAGAAGTTGAATTTGATGTTGCAGGAGTAAAAACTTATACGGATTTTGAAGTAATAGATATTATGGGGGATAAGGACCCCTATCCAACCTTGCTGGGAATAGATTGGGCCTTTGAAAATTATGCAGTTATTGATTTGAAGAAGGAGATTATGATATTTGAAGATGGTGAAGTCATAGTGGTCCAACCACTGGATCCATATCAGGGATTCCGATACAAGGAAACTATTGAAAACAGAGAAGACACAGGACTTCTCGATCTACTCTACCAAATGACAGTAGTCAAAAGAGAAGATTACATTAATCCTACAGTAGGAGTAATGGTAAGTTGGATGAGTGTTCATGGTTTCGGCGTGGGATTGGAAGTGGTATGGGATGACCAGCATCAAGGAGGATATGAAATCAACACTAGAATATGTGCCACCATTCGTGGAGTTAACTGGATTGGCACAGAGGTAAGGGGTTACCCAACTCTTACAAATATGCAAACTGTGAATACATTCATTAAAAAAGTTGAAGACAAGGTGCTAGAAGAGCATAGATTTCCTCTCATGGATGTAGCGTTACAATCCACTTCAGCGAGATGGTGGGAAACCCATCGTAACTCTCTCTGTAGGTGGGAGGATGTGTTTAAGGCATTAAAAACAATATTTCAGGCAGCTTCAAGAACACAACTAGAGGAAAAGTACAAAGGATACTCAGACTTAGTACACATGAATATCTGTGAATGTAAGTGGAGAAAAGAAGAATACCCGAAATATTTATGGGTACATAAATTCATCCATTCACTAGAAATTATTCCGCAAGCTTGGTACCTAACGGAGGAAAAGAAGAGAGAGACATACACCTAGGAAACAGTTGCGGAAATATTTACTTGGATTTTTTCTTTCAAAGGATATACAGAGCAAGTTACGAAGACCCTACAAGAAATTAAAATAATATTGTTTCTCCCAGAGCTTGAGGAAACTGAGGAGATGTTCATGTCAGATAAAAAAGCCAAGGTATTAGTAACATGCAAAAATATAGATCGGGAGATAGATGACAATGATTTAGAAAACCTTAAACATTTATCTTTTGAAGAAAAGGAAGGAGAAAAAGAGATACATGAGGAACCTACTACTGAAGGACTACACCTGTTAGCCTTGAAGACAAAGAAATATAACATTGGGAGCGAAGAAAAGCCCAAGATCGCATCTATAGGAGATTATTGGGATACAAAAGCCACAAAAGAAATTTTTGATATACTACAAGAATACGAAGATCTATTCTCATCTTCAGTAGCAGAACTAAAAGGGATTAAAGGATATTTGGGGGAGATGGGCATAGTACTAAAACCTGATGCCAGACTAGTCAAACATAGACCTTACCACCTGAACGCAAGAGTAAAAGAAAATGTTAAAGAAGAAATATACAAGATGTTGAATGTAGACTTGATCTTTCCATTTGAGGTGGTAGAATGGGTCAACCCGATAGTAATACAAAGTAAAAATTAGAAATTAGAAATTAGAGGTTGTGTATACTACAGAAGTCTGAATAATGCATTTATCCATGACCCTTTCGCAACACCATTTAGTGACGAAGTTCTGGATAATGTGGCGGGAAACGAAGAATACTCGTTCAGATATGGTTTCTTGGGATATCGCCAAGTACGAATAGCAGAAGAGGATAAGAGAAAAACCACATTCACAAAAAAATGGGGATCATATGCTTATCACGTCATGCCTTTTGGGTTAAAGAATGCACCAGCTATATTTTTAAGGATAGTGATAGTAGCCTTCAGAGACTATATTCACAAGTTTCTATAAGTATAGATGGATGATTGGACGATGTATAGTTTACTGAAAAACCATGCAAGTCTTTTAAGGTAATGTTTGACAGGTGTAGAAAACTTCAAATTTCATTGAATCTCAAAAGTGCATTTTTGCAGTACCATTTGGAACACTATTGGGACATGTTGTCTGTAAACAAGGAGTATGTGTGGACCTCACAAAGTTTGATGTAATTGTGAATATGGATGCCCCAAAAAATGTTAAGCAGTTGAGATCACTACTTGGACACAGAGGGTACTACAGGAGGTTTATCTGCAACTATGCTAGAATCACAGCACCACTGGAAAAGATGTTGCAGAAAACATAACAGTTCATATGGAATGATGAATGCACCAAAGCATTGGACACACTGAAGGAGAAACTAGCAAGTTCACCTATTTTAGCTCACCTGAACTGGGATAGAAAATTCCATGTACACATTGACACTTCAAGTATTTCTTTGGGAGCAATTCTAGCTCAGCTAGGAGAAACCTCCATAGACCACCTGGTGTACTTCGCAAGCATAAATTTATCAATGGAAAAAAGGAACTACACAAAAACAGAGAGGGAAGCTCTGCGATGGTCTATTCTTTACAGAAATCCTGCCACTACTTATTGGGAGAGACTTTCAAATTCTTCATAGATCACTCGACACTAAAATATTTAGTGAACAAGCCTGTCTTGAAGGGCAGAATCTACAGGTGGCTTCTACTATTCCAAGAATTTACTTTTGAAGTCATAGTAAATCCTAGGAGGCTAATTGTTGGTCCCGACCATCACTCAAGATTGGAAAATGGAGAAAATGGAGGACCACTTGATGATTAGCTAGTAGATGTTGATATTTTCCGGCTAGAAGCCATCCCTGATTATCTAGAACAAATAGAAACATACTTAGCTACAAGACAATGCCTAGAAAAATACAAAGCAACTCAGAGAAGACATTTAGTAGTTAAAGCAGCTGAGTACCAACTCATAGTAGGGTAGTTATACAAATTGGGTTTGGATCAAGTACTACAGAGGTGTGTATTAGATCACGAGAGAATAAAATCTTATGGGAATGTCACAATGGAGTTGCAGGAGGCCACGTGGGTGTGAAACCTACCATAAGAAAAATATTACAAGCAAGATTATGGTGGCCAACCATGCACAAAGACAACAAAGAATATGTGAAGAAGTGTGATGTCTGTCAAAGAACAGGGAGACCATCACACCGTGACGAGCTACACCAAAAAATTGTAAGGGCTATGCAAGCATTTGAAAAGTGGGAAGTTGACTTTGTAGGTCCTATTACACCAATTGCAAGAACTCACAAGCAAGATATATCATCAGCGCAACGGATTACCTCACTAGATGGGCAGAGGCGGCACCAGTAAAGGACTATACAACATTTACATTATCCAGATTTATCTTTGAAAACATCATTAGCATATTTGGGTGTCCAAGGAGCCTAAAAAGTGATTAAGGCACACATTTCATTAATGCCACATTCAAATCACTACTGGAGAATTTCATGATACAACACCACAAGAGAAGTG
Source organism: Pinus albicaulis (assembly GCA_034641835.2). Lineage (NCBI taxonomy): Eukaryota > Viridiplantae > Streptophyta > Pinopsida > Pinales > Pinaceae > Pinus > Pinus albicaulis. The sequence continues at coordinate 926,279,805 of CM076572.1, read as the reverse complement.
TGTACCACCCACAGGCAAACAGAACTGTCGAAGCCTTCAACAAAATCTTGGAGAAAGGGTTAACTAATATACGCAATGCTAACCGCGATGACTGGGACGAAATAATACCAGCCACGTTGTGGGCATACAGGAATACCATAAAGAGGTTACATAACTATACTCCATATCAATTGGTGTATGGAAGGGAAGAAGTGGTGCCAGCCGAGTTTGTTATACCAAGTCTCTTGATTTCCATAGCAACACAAATGATAGAGGAAGGGTCCATCTCTGCATGCCTTCATGAATTGCAAGAACTAGAAGAAGATATATTTCTGGATAATTTCCATCAATCAGTGAAAAAATAGAGATAGAAGGCCTGGCATGACCGCCACATCAAGCATAAAACATTTAAGATTGGCGGCAAGGTATTTCTCTATGAGAGCAAATTCCAGAAATTCCCATGAAAAATCATAATGCACTGGATGGGCCTGTACTACATCATAAATATCCATGACTCAGGTACGGTCAAGCTAGCACAACTAGATGGAGAGATACTTCAAGGATGGGTTAACGGCGCATGCCTAAAGCCCTATCAGGATTAAGAAACAAAACCTTTTATTTTTAATAACTCTCGCACCCAAGAGGAGTCAGTATATTAGAGTCAATAACTCTCTTGCAACCAAGATGAGTTGTACAATAGCTTATGTTTAGTTCTTAAAATAATCATTTCATCCCAATAGAGTAGGAATATTTATATCACAAGTCGCATGTTACGAAAATACAACCATCACCCTGTTGCGGTATGGGGACCATATCGCAACCAATTGTGATCAGGGGGAGTTTTACAATGTTATAGTGACCAAGCGTGTCAGCCATCATTCAGTCATAATGAGCCATCATAGCTGTGTCAGTCCGTAGGATCACCCAAAATTTGGAAAATAATTGCCATAACCCCATACCGTAATAAATTTTCCACATTAAGTTGTAATTATTGGCCATCACGCCCACCCAACTTTTGAATCCACCATCAGCAGTGTCAGAGTCCACCTCACCCAAGTAACTAATCACATGATTATAGCCGCAGGGAGACACAGTAAAAATTAATTAGTTATGGCATCGCATCAGAATCCTCTGTGCTAGTAGTCCTACTTAATATGCATGGAGGAGGGAAACAGAAAAGTGTCGGAGAATTCCGAATTACAAGAGAAAGAAGCTGCTATAACGATTAGCCCGACTTAAACAACTAAAGCTCATAATAGTAGACCAACAACATTACTGGTATACTGCAAGAGGAGGAAGATGACGAAGATGATTGTTTTAGTGGTTGAGCGAGAGCTCGACAAAAGAATCTAGAGGTTAGAGCCATTGGTCGGAAAATATGATAACGCCACCCTCATAGATACATACTTCACTGATTCGTTCCAATTCCCAGAGTTAAAGAGGCAAGTTTATATAGAGAATCATGTGAAGGAAGGGGGAAGCGAAGTAGCGAGGTTGCATCTAGACTTTAAAGGCATCCAAAGATCGACAATTATGAATCTAAGAAGCTTACTAGTGTTTGGAACAAAAGGAGCAGTGATGTAGTGTAAAAAATTTCTCATCAATAGGATTTAGAATGGATCAATGTGGCTTGCGAGGGAGATTCCAATCCATGTATAAGATATACACAGGCTTACTAGATTATCGGCAGTAGGGAGGGATGTGTCATCATCTTTTCAAAACACATACAAAAGAGAAAAGAAGGTGGGAGACTATGATTATTATAGGCAATACAAGATGATAAGAGGGGGAAAGGGGCCAAAATTGATCCTATCAATGTCCCCTCGATGAAATTTTCATGCTATCTGATCACAGGCAAGACCATGAGGCACTATACCAAGGGAGAGTGTGCTTTTCATACAATATCAGTTGTGGGGCATTATATACAGGGAGCATAGTTGAATTGGTGTGCTTTCTTGCTATAAGGGATCTTCGAGGCATGCAAATATAACTGTAAGCAGGCTACAGGATTCTTATATGGATATTTAATTATGTCTTTGGTGATGTGGAAGAGGATTCCACCAAGAAGGTGGTATCTTGCAGAGATTAGTGAAGATGAACCAATGGCCCTAAGTTTCACCCCATGGAGAGTATCCGGTGGCCCAAGTAGCAAAGAAATAAATGAAGAAGCCTTTGCAGAATGGTATCGGCAAATGGTATATGTGTTTAAAACACAGAAAAGGGTCCCCAGAAACCTACTGGACAAATACTTCCCTCAAGTATGGTTCGGGGTGTCTCACAACCAAACTTGGATTCGGCCGTGTTGCGGGAGATACATTTCACAAAAATCCACTAAAGTTTTTAGATAACGGAGGAATCGTTTCACGCAGAGATCTCTTCATGGCCAGGAGCAGCCATGGAAATTAGAAATGGGGAGCATGTGTATTCATTTGATGCTATGCTTCCCGACCCACTTCCGGTAGAGACACCGGTTGAGACATCTTAGAGGGTTTCACAATTGCAACTACACCCGTTGCTAGACCAGCTAGACACCTGAGTGGAGGCTTTTAATAAGGTAATGGGAACTCTTGGAGAAAAAACCACTATATTTCCATCATTTTCTGAGTTTGAAATGCTTAATTTTGGATCTCCATCAACAACAACCCCTGTCCTCACCGCATTACCCTCCACCACATTCCACTCACATCCATAGCCAACCTCACTCTGTTCTGTAAAAACAAGCCAAAAAAACCTCCAATCCTAGCACAAAAAGGGAAAAGAGCCCGAACCATGAAATCCAATCAAGTAGTCAACCTCACTGGTGAGGATCAGGCACAACCATTAGTCACTCGAATTCTAACTCAAGAAGAACCAGAGGTCAGCACTCAAACCACCTCTGTATTACCACAATTCAACCCATCTTCATTACACAATGTACTAGTTTCGTCACCACCAAGTACACAAAATTCATCACCACATACATCGTTTGCATCTAAATACCACTCAACACACACTCCATCCACTTCTGCAACCATCTCCGATACAATACCAGTAGGAACCTTAATGGCCATTGACGTTGAGGCAGAAGTTAACTCAGGTACAACAAAAGTAACTGAGGTTAACTCAACCACATTAGGGAAAGGTACCTTTTATATCTATTAATCCATGTAGGGTCACCCATTTATGATACATCACTTACTGAAACCTCACTCAACCCATTCCAGCAGTCCATGCTATTGCTACAACCATTCGTACCCAAACCACCATCCACGAGTGATCACATTCTGGAATCGCAAGCAGTCCCACCAAGTCAACCCACATCTCCCTAAGGACACTCAGAACGTTCTATTTCCATTGGGAAACCACACAGGGAGCAGAATCCAAGCCCATAAATGACAAGCAATGGCGATATGCAAAATTGGGGACCCAGACAACTCTTCAGTTTTATACAAACAAAAGCACGATAGGCAGATAATCTACACAATGATCTTCTACAGAGGTATGAAAAACAACATCAACAGGTCATCATGCTTACTGATAAGTGCAATCAACTGTAGCACGAGAGGAATACCCTTCAACAACAACTTGATCAAGTCACGGAGAACTTCAAGGACCTATGGCCAACAATCACCAATGTAGACAAGAGTGCACCAACAGAAATTTTAGCATTCTCGGTGGTTGAGTGTTCCATACATGTAAGGATAGCATGTGCCACCTTGGGCCATGAAAATCAGGAATTAAGAGAAGCACTTACAACAAAACTGGCACTACCAGACCTTGCTACGATATATGTAGAAAAGGTAGAATAGAGGAAAAAACAGATGTAGGATATGAAGGAAACACTAGGAACGACGGTCATATAGCCATACAACTTGTTAGAGAAACTCCACGAGTGCTCCAACTCACTTACAATGAAATCTCAACCCGTCTCTTAACAACTACAGAAGCTCGCTCTCGAGATTAGAGTAACAACAGACCCAATCATCTGCACTCAACTCTATGACCAAGCCGACGCACGTTAACTACAAATGTAGGAATTTATAGGGTAAGTTCCTTAGATCAAACACCAAAGGTCACCGCTCATAAACAGATCACAAATCAGTACACCAGTATATCACATGGTTAAAACCCTCGAAGAGGGAAACATTCCACGGCCTGAGTGGCCACTTTAGGCAACTTATTAATATAAAAAAAGAAAATTTACATATGTTTCTCTCATAAACGGTTACTGGAAAAATGACCCTGCATGCTCTTTAAATAGAGATAATGGACCAATAAGGTGTTAAGACACGGATCAAGTGTCGTTAATACCGATGAGAGAGTGAACCATCAAATAACTACATATCGTGATCATCGAATTATAAGTTACAAATGTACATAGTAAAGCAACACCAGACCTAACTCTACACTAGAACAAGTTATTACTTAACTATTTCCTATGTATCAGAATATCCTAACATCCCCCCTTAAGAACAACTTGGGATAGGATTGAAGGATTTACAAAGGTGACACAAAAGGAGACTATTTCCTATGTGTCGAAATATCCTAACATCCCCCCTTAAGAACAACTTGGGATAGGATTGAAGGATTTAAAAAGGTGAAACAATATGAGAATGAAGGAGGCATTAGAGCCTATCCCCCCCTTAACGATAACTTTCCTGAACTCCAAGCATAGATCGAATTTTGGTAAACTTCGCTTCTGTGAGAGTCTTTATAAAGATATTAGCAACTTGATCATTGGTTGAACAATACTACACTTCAAGAACATGGTCATGAATGAGATTTTTTGGTTTTCAAGTTCCTGTGGTTATTGTTTACTGAAGAACTTGCCGAATTACCCACAGTATCACGAAACATTTGTCGACGTTTCGAATCCCAACGGGGATCCATCTTCAGGACAATGGAATGAAGAAATTGAAGAAGGGTCATAATACATTAATAGTGAAGAAGGTAGGAAAGATAAGACAAGGGCCAACCAAAGAAGTTTTTAATTTTTTAATTTTTATAATTTCTTAATTTTTATTTTATTTTTATTTTTAATTATAGATTTATTTCTTAATTTTTATTTCTAATTTTAATAATATGTATATAAGAATTAATTAATAAATTTCATTATTAAACTTATTAAATTTATTGTTTATTAATAAGTTTATTATTTTCAAAGCTGTAAAAATTCTTATCATTTTTAATTTATGTATAATGTTTATGGTTTTTTAGTAAAAAAATTTCTTTAAATTAATTTAATTTATAATTTTAAAGGTTTTTTTTTATTTTAATAAATTTAATTTTTTATTTTATAAATTAATTTAGTTTTTATCTTAATTTAATTTAAATTTTAAAAAGTAACTAACTAAATAAATTTGTATTAACCTACTTATTTTAAAATATTAATTAATTTTATAAATCATGTTTATTAATATTATTTTATAAACCAAATTTTAATTATTTAAATAAACTAATGTTTTTTCTAATGAGTATTAATATTTATTTATTTTAAAAAAATAAATAACTATTTAATACATTAGAAAATTATTGGTTTGATACATTAGATATGTTTTATTGTTAATTCTACTAACTAATATTAAAGTTTATTAATTTTCATTGATTATTTAATCTTTTTAATCTAATAAATATTAATCTAGTAAAATTAATAATGTTAGGATGAAAATAAGTATTTTCTAATAATAATTATTAATAAATTAATTAATTTTTATTATAAAATAAGAATTAATTAATGAGAATAATTATTAAAAGTAAGTTCCTTATTTGTTAAACCATCACTAAAGAAAAGGGGCAAACCTGAGATTATTTTACCTGAAAACCTATACCTGGGGGAATGTGCTTTCGAGGAACAGATCTGTCGAAGAAGAGGATGTCAGCTGTTGCTAATTTCATATCCCCCATCCCTATTAAGGTTTTCAGGATGTTTTTTAATCTCAAGGGCCTCTCTTACTTTTCTTCTGTAATAATGATCTTCTCTTGCAATGATCTTTGCATCTTCAAGACGTACTTGGTGCTTATTTTTCGAAGAGTGTTCTGCAAGGGCAGAGGTGCTTAGTCGTTCATACTTAATATCAGCTCCATGCTCTTTGAGTCTCTTCTGGAGTGAACATCTGGTTTCACCGATATAACTTTTCCCGCATGAACAATCAATTTTGTACACTCCTTTAAGTTGTTCTAGACTTATAACATCTTTAACTGATCGCATTCTTTGTCTAATAGTCCCTGCTGCTAAAAATTGTGCGAAAACATCATTCTTCCTTAGAGCCTTGACGATTTTATCAGTGACACCGTTAATGTATGGTAGAAAAACCCTCCCTCCTTTTTCTTGAGGTTCAAGTCGTTTACGAGGTAAGATTGTGCCCTCAACTCTTTTTTGGGCCTTCCTGATATCTCTTTCTTTATAACCCAAATCCTTAAAAACAGACGATAAGTGTTTGATTTCTTTGTTAAGGTGTTCAGCTTCAAATATCCTCAAGGCCCTAACGACAAGGGTATTAAGGACACCAAACTTCTGATCTGGATGATGGTAGGATTCAGCATGGAGATAACTATCAGCATGGGTTTTCTTTTTGAATACACAGTGCCCAAGAGTTCCATCATCATTCCTAATGAAAAGAACGCCTAGAAAAGGAATGCACCTATTTTCTTCAGTTTTCCTTGTCTTACCTTTCCTACCTTCTTCACTATTAATGTATTATGACCCTTCTTCAATTTCTTCATTCCATTGTCATGAATGAGCTTTTTGATGAAGTGTATATGAATCTTAATGTGTTTCATGCATTGATGCTGAATTTGATCTTTGCATACCTGAATGGTACTCTGATTATCACACTAAAGTGTAGTTGGATGTTGCTGATGAAGACCAAATTCAGACAGGATCTGACGAAGCCACATGGCTTCCTTGTTGGCTTCAACTGCACCATGATACTATGCTTCTGCTGAATAAAGAGAGATGACACTTTGTTTCTTACAATACCATGTAATAGGTCCTGAACCAAGAGTGAATACATATCTTGCAGTAGAATTTCAATCATCAGGGTCATCATCCCGATCAGAATCAATGAAACTAATCAACAATGGAGATGCTTTGGCACTGTAATGAATCCTGAACTAAAATTTACCTCAAATATATCAAAGTATTCTTTTAGCTACTTTCCAGTTACTTTCATGAGGTTGGTGCATAAACCGAGCAACAAGACCAACGGAAAAGGAAAGGTCAGGACGGGTATGGGTTAGATACATAAGTTTACCAACAAGGTGATGGTATAAGGTAGCATCAAATTCAAGGGTAGTACAAGTGACTGAAATATTGACTCCAGAATGAAAGGGAGAAGGGGTTGGCTTACAATATTCCATGTGAAAGTGGCATAGAAGATCACATGCATACTTGGACTGAGAAAGGGTAATACCTTCTTTGGATTGCAAGAGTTGAAGACCAGCAAAATAATGCAAGTGTCCTAAGTTTGACATTTAAAACTTCTTTTTGAGGCTATAATTCACATGGTTTATATGGTTGGGATCACTACCAATAAGGATAAGGTCATCAACATAAAGAACATGGATGGTGAAGGACTTACCCACTTTCTTGGTGTAGACAGTGTTGTCAAAATGACACCTAGAAAAGCCATTATCTAATAGAAATATATCCATTTTGGCATACCAAGGCCGAGGAGCTTGTTTTAGACCATAGAGAGAATTCCTAAGGTGAAAAACAAGGCTAAAGTCATTCTGGATAAAGCTAGTGGGTTGTTCCATGTATATTTCTTCATGAAATATCCATGTAAGAAGGTGGATTTAACATCCATCCGATGGACTCCCCATTTAAAGGAGGCAACAAGGGAAAGAACAAGGTAGATAGAATTCATTTTGGCAACAGGGGAGAAGGTTTCGGTATAATAAATGCCTTCAACTTGTGAAAATCCTATAGCAACAAGACAAGCTTTATGTCTATCCACTTTTCCATCTGGTCCAACTTTGTTTTGTAAACCCATTTGCATATGACAAGTTTTATTCCCTTTGGAAGAGGAACAAGATCCCAAGTATCGTTTTCCAATAAGGAACGATATTATTCATCCATAGCTTCATCCCAATATGGATGAATTGAAGCTTCTTCAAAGGTGTCTGGATCAGGATTTTCTAGAATTTGAGCCAATAAGGAAGAGGCTCTTTCGAAATGAGAACGTGTACGATGTCAATCTGCAGGGTCACCGGCAAGAGAACCCATTTCATCCCGAGTAGAGCAGACCCATCTTGGAATCTGTGGAGCTAAAGGAATATATTCAAGAGGTGGAGGAGGATTTCCATCCTCATTGTCATCATTTGAACTAGAAGGAATGTTATAAAAAATAGAAGGGATAGAGAGAGGTGGCACATATGTCGAATCAGGCTCGCAGGCCAAAGGTAGCACACCCGCCGAACTAGGCTCACAGGACGATATATTTTCATCAAATTTTACATCTCTTTTAATGATTATATTTTGTATTTTGGTTGAATAATTCTATATCCTTTGACATCTTCAAAATATCCAACAAAAATGCATTTTTCACACTTAGGTTCCAAGGCTTTATGTTTCGCATTTGGAATATGGGCCCAAGCATCACTTCCAAAAACATGAAAGTGACTTACATATGGTTTGATTGAGCTTCAAGCTTCTTCTGGAGTTATATTCCTTAAGAGCTTAGTAGGAGTGTGATTTAGTATGTAATTTTCACAGTTAATTTCTTCTGCCCAAAAATTGAGACTAAGTCCTTTAGATTGAAGCATACAATTAGCCATTTCTTTTAGGGTGTGATTATTCCTTTCAGCTACACCATTTTGTTGTGGATTATATGGAACAGTATGTTGCAATTGAATGCCATGCTCAATGTAAAAGTTGATAAAAAAATTTTTAACATAATCTCCTCCATTGTCTGATCTTAAATTAAGAATTTGATGTCCAAATTTTTTCTCAACAAAGGCCTTAAAGGCCAAGAACATGTTAAAAACTTCAATCTTGAGTTTTAAGAAGTATACCCAAGAGCGTCTGGAAAAATCATCAATGAAAGTTAAGAAGTACTTGCAACTAGAGAAAGAAACAACAGGAAGTGGACCACATAAATCACTGTGCACAAGCTGCAAAGGGACTGAAGCGTGCCAAGAGGCACGTTTGTCAAAACTATCTTGATGATTTTTTCTGAGTACAAATCCGGAGCAAACACCATCTCGGAAAGTTACCATAGGAAGAACTATCACTATATTTTCTTTACATAGAGTTTGAAAAGAGCGATAGTTTAAGTGACCATATCACTCATGCCAAATTTTTCTCACTTCATCATTATGAGAAAAAAAAACGGAGGGAATACATGATGACCCAAATTTGTCAAACTTATACAACCTTATGGAATCATCATCAATTCTAGTAGCTAAAATATGTCTAGGATCTTTTAGGTCCTTGATTACAACATCATGAGGTGAGAATTCTAATGTTTTCCATTCACCCAAATGAGTTATCTGATAAACAGATAAAAGGTTGCATGACAAGGTAGGAACACATAGTACATCATTAAACTGGCCATTATCTAGATGAATGGTTCCAGATCCTACAACACTAAGAGATCTATCATCACCAACATAAATATGTTTGGTGTTACAATCATTTAAAGAAGAAAACATGGCTTTATTTTTGGCCATGTGGTAAGAAGCTCTAGAATCAATGAGCCACTCATGAGAATGAGAAGAAGAAGATACATTTAATGCATAACCAGATGCTTGACAACCATAAGAAAAAAGTATCATTTCTAAAGATGAAGAGTTCTCCAAATTGATGTGGTGCTTCTTCATTACTGCTTCCAAGGCTTCCATCTTCTTAAAAAATTTGGACTCTACATGGCCATCACAATTAGAAAATTTTCAATGTCTATCTATTTTTTTCCCTTTAATTTTATTTTCCTTATCAGTTTGTTGAGTTTCTTTTTCAGTTTGCAGCTGAAATTGCTTATGACCCTTGTTTGGTTTAGGACCATACTTTTAGGATAGTACTTGTTGGGATTATTTTGATATGGTTGTTGTTGGGTTGCAAAGGCTTTATTAGAAGCATTTCTAGTATTGATAAGACCAAGGTGTAAGATTTTTTATTGTTCTCTTATCAAAGAATCACAAAAGGCATCACAGGAGGGGGACTTTTAGGTTGTTCCTTGAGAAATGAGGGCTTCTCTAGTGGAATGGAAGGTGGAAAAAAATACAGTGTATGCAGGTCCAAGCTTAGCAAGAATGGAATAGATAAGGCTACCATCTTCCTTTTTGACCTCACAACCTTCTAACGGTCTTGAATTTGGACAAAAAATCTTCAATAGAGGAGAAATTATTGGGATCCAAAGTAAGAAAATTATTTTCAAGTTGGTGGGCCCTGATTTCATTTTGAATTCCAAAAACAATATTTAGCTTTTTCATAGTTGCATAAGGGATGTCAATTTCTTGGATATGAAATCGAAGATCCTGAGAAATGGATATTCCTATCAACCCTCATTCTTAATATTGTTTATTTTCCCATTTAGAGGCTTTATCTACATCGGTAGGTTTAGTTTATTGTCCTGAGGCTATTCTATAAAGCCCTTTACTTCTAAGTAATTCTATCATGTAGGATAGCCATTGGAAATAATTGGTGTTGTTAAGAATAACTGGGCATGCACTTTCCATTTTTTTTAAACAAATTGAAGTTGAAAAGGGTTGAAAGTAACTGCTCCAATGGAAAGATCTCGAAAAAAAATAGGCTGGTTCAAAAGAAAAGGCTCTAAAAACGGCTTCCGGATGAAGAAGTTATTCCTTTTTGAAAAAAATGTGTTGCAGATGCCTAATAGTTATGTGAAAAGTTGAAAGTTGATGATGAAGTTCTACCATTTAAAAAAAAATCCCCCCCCCCCCCTTTTTCAAAATTAATACAATAAGTTCACTTTAAAAAAACTTTATGTGACCCACTTTTATAAATAAGTGAGAGTCACTTTTACAATATTACTTTTACATGTGCTTTTGAAATAAAACCCTCTTTTTAAAATCGGCAACTTGCCAAAGGGCTTTATAAGAAAAAGTAACTTAAAAAAAAACTTTTTACAAAAGGAAGCTTGAGAGAGAGACTTGAACTGAAGACCTCTATTCTCATAAATTAACTTTACACCAAGTGATCTAGTAAAAGGATTTTGTAATTGTTTGAAATGAGGAAGGTTTTTTTTTTTTTTGCAAAAAAAGCACAAATTCCGTATACAAAAAAAATGAAATGCAAGCCTTATGGCAGAACGTTATATTTTTGGTTATCCTTACCGGAAACTATCCTTATTTTCGCTATTTCTGATTTCTTGAGATCACATGAAACGAATGGGGTTCCTCAATGTAATAGATGCTCCAGACACAATAGGACAGCTCTCCCGGCCTGAAAGTGGTCAGAAATAGTAGATCTGGAAAACGAAAGTCACATGCCATCAAACCGGCTTCAGATTTGGATCAACAACTGATGCGGCCCTCAAAATGGATCTAATACTATGTAGGAATTTACAGGGTAAGTTCCTTAGATCAAACACCAAAGGTCACCACTCACAAATAGATCACAAATCAGTACACCAGTATATCACGTGGTTAAAACCCTCAAAGAGGGAAACAGTCCACAGCCTGAGCCAACGCAACCACTTCAGGAAATTTATTAATATAAAAAATAAAATTTACACATGTTTCTCTCATAAAAGGTTACCGAACAAATGATTGTGGACGGGTATCAAGCCACGGATCAAGTGTCATTAATACCAAGGAGAAAGTGAACCGTCCAATCACTACATATCGTGACCATCGAATTATAAGTTACAAATGTACATAGTAAAGAAACACACTTTACCTAAATCTACACTAGACCAAGTTATACTTAACTATTCCTATGTGTCAGAATATCCTAACAAAAAATTCAGACAATTGTAGGGAGCTCCGCAAGGAAAAAACAACTCCTTAGGGACCTATGGCACCTAGTAAAACAAAAAGCAGAAACAATTTAGCAACTAGCATCTGAGGCAGACCCCAAATTCAGAGAGATGTTTAACGACCTTCCACAAGTAATGGATTCAACTCATGCCAAAAAGGTGGTCACTGATACAGAACCCATAATGAAATCATGGCAAGAGGAAATCACTGAGTTCACATAGCTCAGGACAGAGGCTATGCGCAAGGTTCTAGTGTTGGGGCCTTTGTTAATGAAGGGCCAACTAGAACAAAAAAAGATAGAAAGGGAGACAACGAAGGGAAATCTGCTAGCAGTAGAAGCTGATGGACAACCAGGGACTGCTACAGAAGGAAAATATTGACTCGGGATGAGTCAATAGCATGTGGTTGGGGCCTATTGGGGCCTTTGTTTTGAACAACACAATTTTGAGTTGCAGAAGGTTAGGAGCGGAAAGGATAGGTGGAGGAGCACAATCAAGGAAGGCAAGGATCCGTTTCAGTTTTGGAATACCTACGGACAGATGACAGAACACAAGAAGGTGACGGCACAGATGGTAGGAACGGGAGACAATGAATAGACAACAAAACTCCTAGAAACAGAGCTAATGGTGGAAAATAGATGGGAAGCAGTGGAGTGTAAGGGAACATCTGAGCGAATAAGGGGTAAAGACTGACAGTGTCAACTGGGAGGAGAAGATAAGAAAGGATGGATTGACTCTATGGAGGTTAGAGATAGATCATACTGAGCCTTGAGGGAGCTCTGCAGAACCTGTATGTACTATGTTGTGGTATACTAAAATCTACGGAGTATGTTATGTAGTGTTTTGGATAAATTAATAGAAATAGACGTATGTTGTGTTGTGAGTTAGGGGATGTATGACAATGGTTTATTGATGCATTTTTTGGCTATTTTAAATTTTTTGATGTTCATATTGTTTATGGCTAGATGATAACTTGTATCTCAAATCATATATGATGAACGCGCTCTGTATAATGTAATGGATGATGTTGGCAATATGATGCAATATGTTGTCCTTGAAGGAAACCTACTTGAGGAATTTGTCCTTGATGGAAACCTACTTGATGAATTGCCTTTTGATAAGCAACCTATGTGTTAAAGATGTAAAAATGATGTTTCTACAGGCCAGTTCAGATATGACAGAGAAAGGAATTCCAGTAAGTGCCAAAGAAATGAAACATGAAATATTTCTCAATGTATACGCAGGTTTGATGAAGGCAACCTGCGTATGGAGGCAATGTATACACTACTTTTATGAAAGTGACCCGCGTATACATCCAGAATTAGTATATATGTAGTTTTTAGGAATAGAAGTCACGCATACACATAGGGACGAAGAAGCAAAGTCATGTATTATTTTTGCGCTTTAAAACTATGATACCAAGGGGCATTACCATAGTATTATCCCACAATATTGAGCATTGTGTCATCTATTTGATCCCATCCAAGAATACCATCGGCAGTTGTGTGGTTTTGACTCATGGTATTGGTAAAGGCTAAATCTATATAAGGAGAAGAAGATCATAGTGAAATGGTGTGCATGTGTCTGGGTATTAATGAATATTTCACTCTGAAGTATATCTACATGGAATGGGTTATGGTTTATTGATAGATCTGAAATAATAATGCACCTATGAATACAATTATGGATCAAGATCTCTAGACCTGAAATGACAATGCACTTTCTAGATCTTTTTATGAAATGTTTAGATCTATGATCTAGCGAATGTTTGTTGAAGTGAAGGGTAAGATCTAAGCTGATTATTTATTCTAAAGAGTTGTGCAGTCCTTAAGTAGTTGCAGATATATATGTAGGTTCATCTCTATAAAAGTGAATATATATGTGGGTTCAGTTAAGCAAAAGCGCATATGGGATCTAGGGTTTTGATGAAGCGTGCGAAAGGAAATTTCTGATCTGTTTTTTTGTATTTCTATTGTCTGTCAATGATTTATTTATAAAGATCTGGGTTATTTGAATACTGATTATGTTGCTAGTTGATTTTGATTAAAGATCATTGGTTGGTTGGTTGATCGATGATTCAATGAATGAATTGATGGGGTTATAAGTTTCAGTTTGATGTATGTTCTTTGAGCTTAAATGTGTGGAGTGGGTCCAGTCTCAAAATGTGATGAAAAGAGGCCTACAAGTTGTGTTGTGTTGAATTTGTTTGGATCCAGTGTGAAAATTAATGAAATGTGGTCCACGGTGGTGCTGAGGGTTGAAGCCTTCAGTAAGAGGGTCATAGCTCCCTTCCAGTGGTTGCTGGTAAATGAGAAGTAGGGGGTTGTAGCTCCATTCCAGTGGTAGCTAGTAAACGAGATCAGGGGGTTGGAGCTCCCTTCTAGTAGACGCTGGAGAATGAGAGAAGTTTGCAGCCTTCTACAGGTGGGTGCCTATTTGCTGGTATGAGTCTATGCCAGTACAAGATTGTAAGCATTTTTCTTTATAATAAATATTGAAGACAGAGACGACAGCAGAGGTGGTTTTCTCCTGAATTGGGTTTCCACCTTAAATCTTGGTGTTCATGTGTGTTTCTTATGTGTTCTTATTTATTATGTTCTTACTGCACATTCTTATTGCTTACTAAACATCTGATGAATGAATGATGCACTGATCTAAGTAAAGAATTATCTGCCTAATAAAGATCTATGGACATACGCAAGTTTTCTTAAAGATAGTCATGTGTATACGCAAGTTGGGTTCATTAAAGTCGTGTATAGAAATCAGTAAAGAAAAAGTAAAAGTTTACAATGAGTTATAAATACTAATTCACCCCTCCCCCCCCCCCCTCTCAGTATTTTTCCCAACAATTGGTTTCAGAGCAGGTTCTTCAGAAGAAGCTTGATCGCTTGAAGGAGATCTGTCACAATGGGAAGTCATGAAGGAGGATTTTCTATAAGGCCACCACTGTTCAATGGAAGTAATCTATTGTTTTGGAAGATACGAACAAGAATGTATTTGCAAATTCTTGGAGCAGACGTATGGGGAATTGTGGAAGGAGGTTATCAGTATCCAGCAAGTGTTCCTACAGATGCAACAGAAAGGAGGAAATATGAAATCAATGCCAAAGCTATCAATTCTTTATTAGGAAGCTTGTCAGAAATAGAATTTGTTAAGTTATGCAACTCAATTCAACAAAGGAAATATGGGACAAGATCATTCATAGCTATGAAAGTGATGCAAAGGTAAAAAGTTCCAAACTTCAAACTCTTAGAATGCAATATGAAAATTTCAGAATTTACGATTATGAAAGTATTGCAAGTTTATTCCTAAGATTAGATGAGATTGTGAATTCTATGAGGAATATGAGTGAAGATATAAAAGACTCAACTTTAGTAGAAAATATATTGAGATCTCTAAATCCAAAGTTCGAGTGAAAAGTGTCAGCTATTGAAGAAAAGAAAGATCTACAAACTCTTACTGTTATTCAACTACATGGTATCCTGAATGCTTTTGAAATGAGAAGAGGAGGTCCCTCACAAGTAGTTGCCTTTAAGGCATGTGCAAAAGGAAAAGAAAAGGAAGTTGTCAAGGAATCAAGTTATATATCAGAAGAAGAACAAGAAAATTTTGTGAGAAGACTTCAACTAGGTACTGCAAGATTCAGAGGTAAGCTTCCCTTCAAGTGTTTTTCCTGTGGAAGAGTTGGTCATTATGCTGTTAAATGTCCTTATAAAGAAAATCATGATAAAAGGAAACAATTTGAAAAAGGTAGTTATTATAAAAATGAAGATAATGATGGATTTTCAAATGAAGAAGAAGATTCTGATCAAGATCTAAAAGTACTCATGGCATGTACCATGGATGATGATAATTCCTCAAAAGAAAGGGATCCAGTTATTGAAGAATTGCATATATCAAGAAATAAAGGATGCTTTCATTGATGTTGTTTCTATTGTAACTCATTTGGGCATAAGGCCACTGATTTCAGGTTAAGTATGATGACCATATCTGAGAAGTTCCAGCACACAATAAGAAATTACAAGAAAAGCTGGAAAAAGAAGAAGCACCGATAAAAAACATAGGGAATATTGACCCTACTATAGTCATCTGTTTCTAAGGTTTTCTTCTCATAATGACCGTAGTAGTGACGTGAGATACATTATAGGAATCGGTAATCTATCATCACAAGGGGAGAAATATATGGTGATTCCCATGGTTGGTTTGGTAATTCTGGTTGTGTTTATTTCTAACAGTGCATCTAATGTGACAATTGAGGATAGGTACAGAACGTATAAACCTAGGAGGAGATGGATTTGTAAAATTTTATGTATTTCAATTTATATATGTGAATTTCATGAACCAAAGCCACGTATACACGCGAGTTCCAATAGTGACAGTTGCACATGTTTTTCTCTTATAATAAAAATAGTGAGGAAGACTCAAGAATAGTTTCTGATATGTTTCTGACAGTAATAAATTTCTTGATCTGATGTTGATGGTTATATATGTTGATATGATATTAAGTTTTGATTATCTACTTAATGAAGATGATTTGATGAATTGGTTGGTGAAGATGTTCAGGATGTTGAGGCTTAGGGGGAGCATTAGCCTTGTTGTGAATAATGCATTGTTGGCATTATGATGGTTCTGAAATATGATCTCTCCCTTGAGGTCTTTTGGTCTTGGTTATAAAAATTCATATCTGTAATTTGATGAAAAGGTCATGTTGAGACCTATGATGTAAAATTGTTATATTCAGTCATGTAAGGACTTGTTCAAATTTGTAAACCCACTTGGTTGGGTAGTTGAGTCAAAATTTGTTAACCCACTTGGTTGGGAAGTTGAGTCAAATATGTAATTCCACTTGGTTGGATCATTGATGTAAGTATGAGCCCTTGGTGATAGGAATTTTCATACTCGGTTGAGTTATAGAGTCATGTACTTCATTGAAAAATATTTCTAAAGATCCAGCATGAACATAGGGGGAGCATGGTAAATTCAGTGCACAATAGATCTACAGAGCTCATATTTCTACAAGGGAAGAGAAACCTTGTTTTGGTTTTGATCTACCCTTTTCCCCTAATGTCAAAGGGGTAGAGTATCTTGGTGTTTGAATAATGGTTATGATTAATGTATATATCTGTCGTGGTGATCAAACACCATCATGGTTTCCCTCAAGTCCAAAGGGGGGTATTCTTGGAAATATGATGCAATATGTTTTCCTTGATGGCAACCTACTTGATGAATTTATCCTTGATGGAAACCTACTTGATGAGTTTCCTTTCGATAAGAAACCTATGTGTTAAATATGTAAAACTGATTTTTCTACAGTTCAGTTCATATGTGACAGAGAAATGAATTCCAGTAAATGCCAGAGAAATGAAACAGGAAATATTTCTAAATGTATATGCAGGTCTGATGAAGGAAACCCACTTATGGAGGCAATGTATACACTAATTTTATGAAGGCAACCCGTGTATACATCCAGAATTAGTATATACGTCGTTTTTATGAATAGAAGTTGAGTATACACGCAGGGACGAAGAAGAAAATTCATGTATGCCTTTTGTGCTCTAAAATTATGATACCAAGGGGCATTACCATGGTAATAGCCCACAATATTGAGCATTGTGTCATCTATTTGATCCCATCCAAGAATACCATCGGCAGTTGTTTGGTTTTGACTCATGGTATTGGTAAAGGCTAAATCTATATAAGGAGAAGAAGATAATAGTGAAATGGTGTGCATGTGT
Source organism: Pinus albicaulis (assembly GCA_034641835.2). Classification (NCBI taxonomy): domain Eukaryota; kingdom Viridiplantae; phylum Streptophyta; class Pinopsida; order Pinales; family Pinaceae; genus Pinus; species Pinus albicaulis. Next base: position 926,262,173 of record CM076572.1, on the reverse strand, counting down.
CTGGGTATTAATGAATATTTCACTCTGAAGTATATTTGCATGGAATGGGTTACAGTTTATTGATAGTGTTATCACTTAAAAAAATTCAAAACGTCATTCTGATAAGATTACTTAGGTTCATAGGTCAAAATAGAGTCTTAAGAGTCATTTTTTGAGTTTTGACCAAGGGAAATATTAATTTTTTTATAGTTTAAGCCTACCCTATTGTTTAAATAAACTCACTTTTAAGGTATTTCATGTCAATTCTTTCATCATTTTAGGTTTCATATCATTTCCCAAATTTTTTGTATCAAAACTGCCCAATTAGCCAAGAAACCGCAATTTCATAGTGCATCACGTTGAAAAAATTCACTTTGCACTATGAAAGCTCTGATAGTTTCGTAGCGCAAACAACAAAAATTACACTAAAGGCGCTATAAAAGCGCAGTTTTGTAACTGTCTTGTCAGTTGAGTTGTCAAATGTCAGAAACCGTTGGGAAAGGGTAAGATAGAGGCTTGTTGAGTTATTTAATGATGAAATCGAAGTACACACCCACGTTTTCAGTCATCATGGTCAGTATAGGTTATGAGTGAGCCATCATTTTCAGTTATGAAAGGACACTTGAAATTCAAATTCTTTCCTAATTCTCATTCATTTTCCTTTCATTTTTAATGTCTGAGCTCTAAGTATCGAGCCAAACTTGTAGCTGGTTCTAAAAAAGGTTTATTACATCCATATCAAGTGAGGCTGATACATTTATTCAAGTGAGGCTGATACATCCATATCAAGTGAGGCTGAAATATTTCTATCAAGCGAGGCTGGGAGGTTCTCTGAAGAATATGGTAGAGGAAAGAAAAATACACAGAGGAGGACAATGCTTAAGGCATGAACCTAAAGACATGAAGGCAATAACTGAAGACCCAGTAGTGATGGAAGCATTCAGAAGAGCAGGTTTCCTACGGTTTTCGAAGAAATTGCAGGGTTGTCACACCTAGGTATCCAAGGAATTTTCTATGAATTTTAATGGAACAACTACTAAAGTGGGGATTTTAAGTTTGACTATCACACCAGATGTCATTTCTGTTGTTATAGATATTCCAAGAGGTCAAGAAACCTGGTTAAAAGGTTTCAAATTCAATATGGAGCAGTGTAAAGAGTTCATGAAGCCTAAGCACATTGATATGGATCTCAATAATGTTATCCCAAGAAGCTTCATCAAAGATAATTATTAAAAACTGCTGCTTAACTGTATTCAAAAATATTTTACCTATGAAGGCATATATCACAAGGTTTATTCATACCATTTCAAATTGCTTCTACACTTCACTGGTAATATTTCACTTGACTTACCTTTTTATCTACATAGAAGTCTTGCAAAGATGGCCGATAAGGTGCAAGAAAATTTTGAGGGGAGTGAGACATCATTATTTCATCATGGCTTAATGAAATTATCAATTTTAGATGAACTTCAAAAGATAGGCAAAGATTGGTCCTCATTCTTTTTTGTTAATGGTTTTAAATTGGAAACCCTAACTCATGTAAGAAACCTTAAAGCTAAAGGATTTCCATCATCACCAGCAGTAGAACCAAGCCAACCTATGGTTGTAAAACCAAAAGAACCTGCAAGAGTAAAGCCAAGAAAACAAACTAAGAAAATACCAAAGAAAATGCAAATGCTTGATACACAAACTCTCCCACCTGCAAAGAAAAAATCAAAGGTTATCAAAGATGCAAAACAGGAACAAGTTGTTAGCAAACAGGGGACCAAAAGAATAAATAGAAGCCAAGCAGTGGTTTTGAAAGGAAAGACAATTGTTATAGAAGACAGTCTAGTAAAAAAGGGGAATCTAGAGGATATTATTCATGCCATTGACATAGAGGAAACACCTATTGTCCAAACTGGGTTTATTGGGGAAGATAAGCAGGAGTTGAAAAAGGCCAAGTCTGCAAAGAGATTAGAGTTTGAGGGGGAAGATGCAGGTTTCATTTTTCAAGCAATAAAGCCTGTGACAAGGCATGCTAGGAAATTAATGGAAGGTAGCAAAGAAGTTCAAAAACCCACTAAGACAGCTAAATCACCTAAAGAGATTGTTGGTCTTTCATCACCCACAGTGAAGGATACAATCAGCAAATTAAAAAAAGGGAAAAGAGAAAATGATAGAGAAACCAAAGTTTCAGCGCCTTGAGGAAAAGTTAAAGTTGGTAAATCAGGAAATTGTTGTCATGAAAAAGAGAGCTAGAAAATACAGTGTCGATAAAGTACATTTTAAAAGGATGAAGGCAGTGTATGAAGGACAAGTTGATTCTGTTTCTGGAAATTTTATACAATACAAAGCAACCTTTCAAGTGGACAGTTACAACAATAAAAGAAGCTAAGTTTGTCAGAATACTAAATACTCATATGAGAGCTACTATTAAAAGACTTAAAGACCAGGTGAAGTATTTACAAGAGCAGCTGGAGTTAATTCATGATGAGCTATAGAGCAAAGGCATTAAAATGATAGTCATAGAAGAACCAATAGGCCAACCAATTATACATGAAGAAGAAATGCCTCAAAGAAGCTAAAATGAGTTTGGTTTATTGTTTGTATGGTTTGCTGATGATGAGGAAAAGTTATATTTTTAGTTTTTGGGCAAACACAGTTTTCATTTGACAAATTTTATGAAAAATTTGCATACTCATCATTTTCGTAGCGCCTCCAGGCTTAAAAAACAGAAAAGCGCTACGAAACTGTTGTAGCTTCTTTTTTTGCTTATTTTAATCAGTATTTAAGGTGTTAAAAGCTGATTTAAGAGCTTAAATTGCTATGGAAGATGTGTTGAGGGGTGATTAAAATAATGTAAGAGGAAAGAGTCAAGTTTTTGGAGGACAAAGGCTTGTAATGGCAACGCTACAGAAAGCGCTATGAAACTGTTGTATTTTCGTAGTGCAATACATTATATCCTTTTGAAGCAATTTTAGACAACTAGAGGCTAGGAAAGAGTTATGAGACATGTTAAGCCAACTTTCAACAGCCAAGGACCACGAAATGAAGATTAAATGATGGTCAGAATGTTCAAAGAAGAAAAAGATCCTATGCCTAAAAAACAGGATACTGTTTCCTATTTTTGTGGAGGTTAGCTAAGAGGTCATGAAGAACTGAATGCCATTACCCAAATTCGACCATGTGATGATATACTTGTCAATGATGTAATTTCAAATAGATAAGGTTGTTATAGATAATGATAAGGAGTTTGAGTCCTTTTTTAAATAGGACTGTCAAGTAGGATAGGTGTCTTTTTGTAATAAATTGTATGTTTTATGGTTATGCAAGATGTCAATGGAAAAAAATTCGATGTATCTAGCCCAGAGGCAAATCATCTGATAATTTAACATGTATAATAAAGGCCATGAGGTCGAATTTGTCAAGGGTTGGACATTTTTGGCAAAACTGAGCTTTTTTGTGAATTGACTGTTTTCAGCTAATACAAAGATCTTCTATTTGACCAACTTGAGATTCTGAAGGAGTTTTTAGTGTTTTCATATTCTATTTGTATTTCTTATATATCTCATTTGTAGTGGTGTTCATCTATATTACTTAGAATTCATCTATAAGATGCTATGACTTCCTTTATAAGTGAACTAACTGTGTTTTTACATGTTTCATGTGTGTGTACCTTATGACTAAAAACTCTGATAAGCCTGAACTTCCATGTTAAGTAGATTCACTGAATTACTGAACTGCTTTGACTCCATAAGCCCAATGTATACATGCTAATATTATTTTCAACATACATCTATCATTATCAGTTTATTTCCTAAATAGATTTAGCCATCTATATCTTTATCCATATCATTAACCCCTGAGAGAGCCCTCTCAGGCTGAGGAGGCTAAGCCTCAGTCACAAGATTAGGTTTGAAATAGTTACATGAGATTGTCTGATCAAGCAGCCTATCAGGTCCAATTTTGTGATAACGGATAGATATGAAATAATAATGCACCTATGAATACAATGATGGATCAGGATCTCTAGACCTAAAATGACAATGTATTTTATAGATATGTTTATGAAATTTTCAGATCTATGATCTGGTGAATTTTTGCTAAAGTGAAGGGTAAGATATGAGCTAATTATTTATTCTTAAGAGTTGCACAATCCTGAAATAGTTGCAGATCTATACGCAGGTTCATCTCTGTAAAAGCGTGTATATACATGGGTTCAATTAAGAAAAAGAGTGTATGGGATCTAGGGTTTTGTTGAATCGTGCGGAAGGAAATTTCTGATCTATTTTGTTGTATTACTGTTGGCTGTCAATGATGTATTTATACAGATCTAGGTTGTTTGAATACTGATTATGCTACTAGTTGACTATGATTAAATATCAGTGGTTGGTTGGTTGATTGATGATTCAATGAATGAATTGATGGGGTTATAAGTTTCAGTTTGATGTATGTTCTTTGAGCGTAAATGCGTGGAGTGGGTCCAGTCTGAAAATGTGATGAAAAGAGGCATACAAGTTGTGTTGTGTTGAATTTGTTTGGATCCAGTGTGAAAATTGATGAAACGTGGTCCGCGGTGGTGTTGAGGGTCGAAGCCTTCAGTAAGGGGTTCGTAGCTCCATTCCAGTGGTTGATGGTAAATGACAAGTAGGGGGTTGTAGCTCCCTTCCAATGGTAGCTGGTAAACGAGATCAGGGGGTTGGAGCTACCTTCCAGTAGAAGATGGAGAATAAGATAAGGTTGTAGCCTTCTGCAGGTGGGTGCTTGCGTGTTGGTATGAGTCTGCACCTATACAAGATTGTAACCAATTTTCTTTATAATAAATATTGAATACAGAGACAACAACATCGGTGGTTTTCTCCCAAATTTGGTTTCCACCTTAAATCTTCGTGTTCATGTGTGTTGCTTATGTGTGATGATTTATTCTGTTCTTACTGCACATGCTTACTTCTTACTAAAAATCTGATGAATGAATGATGCACTGATCTAAGTAAAGAATTATATGCCTAATAAATATCTCTGGACATACGCAAGTTTGCTTGAATATAGTCACGTGTATACGCAAGTTGGGTTCATTAAAGTCACGTATAGAAATCAGTAAAGAAAAAGTACAAGTTTACAGTGAGCTATAAATACTGATTCACCCACCCCCCCCCCCCCTCAGTATTTTTCCCAACAATTGGTTTCAAAGCAGGTTCTTCAGAAGAAGCTTGATCGCTTGAAGGAGATCCATCGCAATGGGAAGTCATGAAGGAGTATTTTATATAAGGCCACCATTATTCAATGGAAGTAATTTATTATTCTGGAAGATACGAACAAGAGCTTATTTTCAAAGTCTTGGAGCAGACGTATGGGGAATCATGGAAGGAGGTTATCAGTGTCCAGCAAGTGTTCCTACAGATGCAGCAGAAAGGAAGAAATATGAAATCAATGCCAAAGATGTCAATGCTTTATTAGGAAGCTTGTTAGAAACAGAATTTGTCAAAGTTATGCAGCTCAATTCAGCAAATGAAATATGGGACAAGATCATTCAAAGCTATGAAGGTGATGCAAAGATAAAAAGTGCCAAACCTCAAACTCTTAGAATGCAATATGAAAATTTCAGAATGCATGATGATGAAAGTATCGCAAGTTCATTCCTAATATTAAATAAGATTGTGAATTCTATGAGGAATATAGGTGAAGATATAAAATACTCAACTTTAGTAGAAAATATATTGAGATATCTAACTCCAAAGTTCGTGTCAAAAGTTTCAGCTATTGAATAAAAGCAAGATCTACAAACTCTTACTTTTATTCAACTACATGGTATCTTGACTTCTTTTTAAATGAGAAGAGGAGGTCCCTCACAAGTTGTTGCCTTTAAGGCATGTGCAAAAGGAAAAGAAAAGGAATTTTTCAAGGAATCAAGTTATATATCAGAAGAAGAAGAAGCAAATTTTGTGAGAAGACTTCAACCAGGTACTGGAAGATTCAGAAGTAAGCTTCCCTTCAAGTGTTTTTCTTGGGGAAGAGTTGGTCATTATGCTGCTAAATGTCCTTATAAAGAAAATCATGATAAAAGGAAACAATTTGAAAAAAGAAGGAGTTATTATAAAAATGAAGATAATGATGAATTTTCAAATGAAGAAGAAGATTATGTTCAAGATCTGAAAGTACTCATGGCATGTACCATGGATGATGATAATTCCTTAAAAGAAAGGGATCTGATTATTGAAGAATTGCATAGATCAAGAAATAAAGGATGCTTTCATGGATGTTGTTTCTATTGTAACTCATTTGTGCATAAGGCCACTAATTTCAGGTTAAGTATGATGAACAGATCTGAGAAGTTCCAGCACACAATAATAAATTACAAGCAAAGCTGGAAAAAGACGAAGCACCGGTCAAAAACGTAGGGAATATTAACCCAAATGCAGTCATCTGTTTCTAAGTTTTTCTTCTCATAATGACTGCAGGAGTGATGTGAGATACATTATAGGAATTAGTAATGTATCATCACAAGGGGAGCAATATATGGTGATTGCCATGGTTGGTTTGTTAATTCTAGTTGTGTTTATTTCTAACAGTGCATCTAATGTGACAACTCAGGACAGGTACAAAATGTATAAACCCAAGAGGATATGGAGTTGCGAAATTTTATGTATTTCACTTTCTATACACGAATTTCATGAAATAAAGCAGCATATACATGCTAGTTCCAATAATGACTGTTGTGTATGTTTTTCTCTGATAAGAAAAACAGTGAGGAAGACTCAATAATAGTTTCTGATATGCTGCTGACAGTAATAAATTTCTTGATCTGATGTTCATGGTTATATCTGCTAATATGATATTAATTTTTTATTATATACTTGATGAAGATGCTTTGATGAAGATGCTTTGATGAATTGGTTGGTGAAGATATTCAGGATGTTGAGGCTTAGGGGGAGCATTAGCCTTGCTATGAATAATGCATTGTTGGCATTATGATGGTTCTAAAATATGATCTATCTCTTGAGGTCTTTTGGTCTTGGTTATAAAAATTCATATCTGTAATTTTATGAAAAGGTCATGTTGAGACCTATGATGCAAAATTATTATATTCAGTCATGTAAGGACTTGTTCAAATTTGTAAACCCACTTGGTTGGGTAGTTGAGTCAAAATTTGTTAACCCACTTTGTTGGGAAGTTGAGTCAAATATGTAATTCCACTTGGTTGGATCATTGATGTAAGTATGAGCCTTTGGTGATAGGAATGGTCATACTCGGTTGATTTATAGAGTCATGTACTTCATTGAAAAATATTTCTAAAGATCCAGCATGAACTCAGGGGGAGCATGGTAAATTCAATGCACAACAGATCTACAGAGCTCATATTTCTACAAGGGAAGAGAAACCTTGTTTTGGTTTTGAACCGACCTTTGCCCTTGATGTCAAAGGAAGAGAGTATCTTGGTGTTTGAATAATGGTTATGATTAATATATATGTCTGTTGTGGTGATTAAACACCATCATGGTTGCCATCAAGTCCAAAGGGGGAGATTTTTGGCAATATGATGCAATATGTTTTCCTTGATGGCAACCTACTTCATGAGGTTGTCTTTGATGGAAACCTACTTGATGAGTTTCCTTTTGATAAGCAACCTATGTGTTAAAGAAGTAAAAATGATGTTTCTACAGGTTAGTTCAGATGTGACAGGGAAAGGAATTCCAGTAAGTGCCAGAGAAATGAAATAGGAAATATTTCTCAATGTATACGCAGGTTTGATGAAGGAAACCCTCATATGGAGGCAATTTATACGCTACTTTTATGAAGGAAACCCGTGTATACATCTATAATTAGTATATACGCAGTTTTTATGAATAAAAGTCGTGTATACACGCACAGACGAAGAAGAAAAGTTGTGTATGCCTTTTGCGCTCTAAAATTATGATACCAAGGGTAATTACCATGGTATTAGCCCACAGTATTGAGCATTGTGTCGTCTATTTGATCCCATCCAAAAATACCATCAACAATTGTGTGGTTTTGACTCATGGTATTGGTAAAGGATAAATATATATAAGGAGAAGAAAATCATAGTGAAATGGTGTGCATGTGTCTTGGTATTAATGAATATTTCACTCTGAAGTATATCTGCATGGAATGGGTTATAGTTTATTGATAGATCTGAAATAATAATGCACCTATGAATACAATGATGGATCGAGATCTCTAGACCTGAAATGAGAATGTATTTTGTAGATCTGTTTATGAAATGTTTAGATCTATGATCTGGTGAATGTTTGGTGAAGTGAAGTGTAAGATATGAATTGATTATTTATTTTGAAGAGTTGTGCAGTCCTGAAATAGTTGCAGATCTCTACACAGGTTCATCTCTATAAAATCATGTATATACGCGGGTTCAGTTAAGCAAAATCGTGTATGGGATCTAAGGTTTTTCTTAAGCATGCGGAAGGAAATTTCTGATCTGTTTTGCTATATTATTGTTGTCTTTCAATGATGTATTTATACAGATCTGGGTTGTTTGAATACTGATTATGCTACTATTTTTATTATGATTAAAGATCAGTGGTTGGTTGGTTGATTGATGATTCAATGAATGAATTTATGGGGTTATAAGTTTCAGTTTGATGTATGTTCTTTGAGCTTAAATTTTTGGAGCGAGTCCAATCTAAAAATCTGATGAAAAGAGACCTAAAAGTTTTTTTGTGTTGAAGTTGTTTGGATACAGTATGAAAATTGATGAAACGTGGTCCGTGTTGGTGCTGGGGGTCGAAGCCTTTAGTAAGGGGGTCGTAGATCCCTTCCAGTGGTTTCTAGTAAACGAGAAGTAGGGGGTTTTAGCTCCCTTCTAGTGGTAGCTGGTAAACGAGATCAAGGGATTGGAGCTCCCTTCCAGTAGAAGCTAGAGAACAAGAGAAGGTTACAGCCTTCTGCAGGTGGGTGCCTACGTACTAGTATGAGTCTGCGCCAATACAAGATTCTAAGCAGTTTTCTTTATAATAAATATTGAAGACAGAGATGACAGAAGCGGTGGTTTTCTCCTTAATTGGGTTTCCACCTTAAATCCTAGTGTTCATGTGTGTTGCTTATGTGTGATGATTTATTCTGTTCTTACTGCACATGCTTACTGCTTACTAAAAATCTGATGAACGAATGATGCACTAATCTAAGTAAAGAGTTATATGCCTAATAAAGATCTCTAGACATACAAAAATTTTCTTAAAGATAGTCGTGTGTATACACGAGTTGGGTTCATTAAATTCGCGTATATAAATTAGTAAAGAAAAAGTAAAATTTTACAGTGATTTATAAATACTGAGTCACCCCCCCTCTCAGTATTTTTCCCAAAAATTTGTTTTACAGTAGGTTCTTCAGAAGAAGCTTGATCACTTGAAGGAGATCCGTCACAATGGGAAGTCATGAAGGATTATTTTATATAGGGCCACCACTGTTCAATGGAAGTAATCTATTGTTCTGGAAGATACAAACAAGAGCGTATTTTCAAAGTCTTGGAGCAGACGTATGGGGAATCGTGGAAGTAGGTTATCAATATCCAACGAGTGTTCCTACAGATGCAGCAGAAAGGAAGAAATATGAAATCAATGCCAAAGCTGCCAATGCTTTATTAGGAAGCTTGTCAAAAACAGAATATGTCAAAGTTATGCAGCTCAATTCAGCAAAGGAAATATGGGACAAGATCATTCATAGCTATGAAGGCGATGCAAAGGTAAAAAGTGCCAAACTTCAAACTATTAGAATGCAATATGAAAATTTCATAATGCATGATGATGAAAGTATTGCAAGTTTATTCCTAAGATTAGATGAGATTGTGAATTCTATGAGGAATATGGGTGAATATATAAAAGACTCAACTTTAGTAGAAAAGATATTTGGATCTCTAACTCCAAATTTCGATTCAAAAGTGTCATCTATTGAGGAAAAGCAAGATCTGCAAACTCTTACTATTATTCAACTACATGGTATCCAGGCTGCTTTTGAAATGAGAAGAGGAGGTCCCTCACAAGTAGTTGCCTTTAAGGCATGTTCAAAAGGAAAAGAAAAGGAAGTTTTCAAGGAATCAAGTTATATATCAGGAGAAGAAGTAGAAATTTTTTTGAGAAGACTTCAACCAGGTACTGGAAGATTCAGAGGTAAGCTTCCCTTCAAGTGTTTTTCTTGTGGAAGAGTTGGTCATTATGTTGCTAAATGTCCTTATAAAGAAAATCATGATAAAATTAAACAAATTGAAAAAGGGAGTTATTATAAAAATGAAGATAATGATGGATTTTCAAATGAAGAAGAAGATTTTGATCAAGATCTAAAAGTACTCATGGCATGTACCATGGATGATGATAATTCCTCAAAAGAAAGGGATCCAGTTATTGAAGAATTGCATAGAATAAGAAATAAAGGATTCTTTCATGGATGTTGTTTCTATTGTAGCTCATTTGGGCATAAGGCCACTTATATCAAGTTAAGTATGATGAACATATCTGAGAATTTCCAGCACATAATAAGAAATTACAAGCAAAGCTAGAAAAAGAAGAAGCACTAGTAAAAAACGTAGGGAATATTGACCCTACTGCAGTCATCTGTTTCTAATGTTTTCTTCTCATAATGACTGTAGGAGTGATGTGAGATACATTATAGGAATCAATAATGTATCATCATAGGGGGAGCAATATATAATGATTCCCATGGTTGGTTTGGTAATTCTGGTTGTGTTTATTTCTAACAATGCATCTAATGTGACAACTGAGGATAGGTATGTTAGCCACCCATATTTTTCAACTATGACAGTTGGTGGCTAAATGTTCTTTGCAGCCTTCAAGAAAAAAGTTTAAAATCCTGAAAATTGTTGGTACTTGAAGTCTGTTGATGAGAGTCCAAACTACTATTGGTTCTACAAAACTCTCCTTCCCCTCTGCCTCTGATATACCATGAAAATCCTAATCAAAATGTTGCTGCATCCTCCTCCTTGTCCTCTCCCCTTCTACCACCTTTCCTCCGTTTCTTCAACTCCCTTCTCGACCATAAAAAACCTCATCAAACCCTTTTATATCCCATATTCCTCCATTAATCTCATTTCCCAAGGTCGAAAACCCACTTATCCACCTATCGGAACTTTTCTTCTCTTGCAAAATTTATTCAAAAACCATAGAAAACATGCGTTTCTATGCGTTAGGCTTTAGCCCCTCAGGCTAAGCCCCTTTCCATTTCTCCCTCCATATATCCCCACGCCGGAACCGCGTGCTAAACCCGCCAGGCGCTTAACCTCGGAAATAATTCATTGCCCGAAAAACATTGAAAACCTTTATAAAATGCAAAAAACGGGTTTGTCCTATTTTTCCACCAAAGAAAACAATATTAAAACTCCACTGTTGATCCGTCCCACGGATCAATGGTGCGGAGTGTCCCGTCATCTGGTGGACCCCTCCCCCTTTTCCGCGGCGCTGTTTTCCTTTCCCACCGGTTTGCGCCCGCACCACCTTTCGTCCGGACACGGTTTTGTGTCGTCGGCCAGTGATTCCACGCGCCGGCCGACACGTGTTCTCCACCTCACCCCCAAAACCGCCGTTCCGTGCCGTCTCCCACGCGTTAAACATGGTCCCATGGCCCCGTAGCGGGATTCACTCGAGCCGTCGGATCTGGGCCCTCCCATCCGACGGTCCTCGATCACCTTTCCCGCTCGTCCTTTAACCGATTCGCTCGCCCGTTAATCTTGCCCCGGCGCGTTTAAAATCCAATCCCCGTCGTCGATCTCTGTAGATCGACGGCCTGCATTTCCTCTCCCGATTCCATTATACGATCCACTTTCCTCTGCGTTGACCATGTGATTTGCTCCCAACCGTTGATCGCAATACGATCAACGGTCCCGATTTCTCCGTCCACCCGCACGCCCTCCGATGCAGTCTATCCATATAAACGCAGGATTTCCTCATTTTTTTTTTTTTTTTGCAGGTTTTCAAAGGTTTTTCCTTCGTATTCTACGAAATTTGAAGGATGAGAGTGACGACTCCAATCCTCCCAATTTGTCCAAGGAATTGATCATACGGAGAAGAACAAATATATTTACAAAGCTTCATGAGCTTTGGTTGCCGCACGTCCCTGCAAAGCTTGAAGAAGGCCGCTAATATCAGAGCAGAGAAAGAGTATCGGATTAAAGGTAGAATGAACCAGAGCAGTGGTTTTGTGAGAAGATTGGCGGGGATTACGGCTAAGACGGTTATCAAAAGCCTAATCCCCGGCTCAGAACACGGATTAAAGCAAAACCTAAAAGTGTTCGGCATAGAGATCGCCTCCACCGCCATAATTCGAGGCGAATTGATTCCTCAACCACCACAGTGCCACCTATTGCCTCAGAAAGCTCAATCAAAGGATGAATTTATTGAACAGGATCAGATATTATGCCTCGAACAACCAAAGAAGCTATTACTGCACCGGATTTCAACGACAGAATGTTTGCAGAGTAACCCTAACAGTACGCAAAGCCTCAAAGGTCAATATAAGCTCTCTTCGAGCTTACTTTTTAAATAGAAACACATTAATGAAATGTAACACCTGTAGAATTTCTTCATCGAACCTCTCGGGGTCAGGAAGACATTAATTCTGCATTGATTGTGTTTGAGATCTTTTAAAACAGATCTCACCTCCTCATCCTTCTATAAATACTTCAATAGAAGATGAGTGAGGGGTTGGATTAGTTGGTTGTCAATGTAATTGCTGAAGCGCTGTAGCTGTTTCTGAGTGGAAAACTCTTGACTGTAAATAGTGGTTTCATGGGCTCTTGGAGCTCTGCTTGTAACAGATAGGTTAGAGTGTGAAAAGAGATGGATTAAAACACTGGATTTGAAGATTGTAACCGGTTTGAAGCAATCAATACAAGTTGATTTATGGGATCCTGGTCTATGCTGATGGTGATGTTATTCTCACTGTAACTTGTTATTTTATTTTTGTTTTCAATTTGTTTCATTTTCTGCTATAAAGAACAGTTTAAACATTGTTAGAGTTTGCTGTACACCAGTGACCTTCTTTGGCTGAAAAATCTTTATCCCAATGTTTTCTTCTTATTGTGTTATTTAGAAATGATTTAATTCAGTCTAAGTACAGAGATGCTGGCGTTCCCTCATCTTTTCGTCACTGCTGAATGTTATTTTTAAATGTTACTTTCATATATGTTGTGTAAAGAATGAATTGAGGAAATCAAAGGTTAGCCCTGAGTCCCTTTCTTGTTTGCTCAACTATTTGATTGTTTCCCTTAGGATGTGTTAGAAGCTGACTAGTTTCAAAGCACTTATCAGATCTTAGGCCATTCTGTGTTATCTTTGTGATTGTCTTGGAAGTAACTAAGTAAAGAAGAACTAGGAGAGGATCAGGGTGAGTCCCAGCCCACTAGTTTCTGCTCCAAAGTTTGCCTTCAAGTTTCCCTTTGTTTTTAATCTGTGTTCTATTAGAAGTGTATCAAAGGCTGGATAGTTTCAAAGTACTTACCAGATCCTAGTTTGCTTCTATGTTTTCCTTAAGTGCTTGGTCAAAGGCTGGCTAGTTTCAAAGTACTTACCAGATCCTGGGCTGCTCTTTGTTCTGCATCTGTTATTTCCCTTTCTTATTGTATCACCCCATTCCATAAATCAAACTTTAAAGAGATCCTTAGGCATAGATGACTTGCCCCATAGATTCCTCTTGAACCTGAATGTTTCAATTAAATTCTCTTATGACTCCATAGCCCAATGGATTGAAAAATTGCCATCATCTTTCTTTAGAATCAAAGCTTATTCTGTTTGCTTGCAACTTCTCACCTTTGAACCTATTTGCATATAGATCTTTCCGCCTCAGACAGCAACTATGTTCAACCATCCAAGAAAACCAAACAAAACCCTTGGCCTTCATAACTAGCCTAATATCATCACCCTAAACTTCAAAGACAATATCCATCTTTGTACATATTGGAGAGATCCCTCTCCGGATTCAGTAGGGCTAGATCCTAGAATCCCAAAGTTGGTTGAAATGATGTTAACTCTGTGATCGGACTTTGCCAATCTTGCTTGTTACAGAGACCTAACATTTCTGGCGACTCCACTGGGGAGTTTAACCCAAAATCTCTGGTTCCATGACAATTGTTCTATTTTGCAGCTGAGCCACCAGGAACTAACATTTCTGGCGACTCCACTGGGGAATTTTAACCCAAAATCTCTGGTTCCATGACAATTGTTCTATTTTGCAGCTGAGCCACCAGGAACTAACATTTCTGGCAACTCCGCTGGGGATTGACTTGAGTTTTTCATCCTTTTCCCTTTTATTTTCATATAACACCTTGAGAGTAAAAAGCAGCCTTTTCAAGCACTACCAAAGAATGGTAATCATGGTAAAAATTGTTTGAATCAGTGACAAACTAGGTCAATCCTAGGGTTCTTTTAAGTCTTTATCTAACCTTGGGAAATCAGCTAGCTTAGCCACAAGGATAGACTGTCTTTGTTTCTTAACCGTAGCTAAGTTTTGAGGAAAAGCTAGGACATTCTTTCAAAAAACCACAAATATAAACAATTCAGAAAATACCAAAAACATTTCAGATTGGTAGTAAAACATAAGTTTTGATACCTGTATATGTCTTTGATGTGTTTTACTCTATACTCTTAGACAGAGTCTGGAAAGGGCCAGGTAGCCTCTGGATCTCATCCTCTTTTAGGGGGTGACACATCTAGTGAATGCCCTCCCAGTCAATCTCTGGTTAGAGTTTGTTGTGTTTCGAGATATCCTTGAAGAAGAATGTTTCACGAACACTGTGGTGGACAGTGCATGCCTTTGAAAACACTCTGAACCTTCCACCTGGCGACTCCACCATCCTGAACAGACCTTAAGACTCCACTGGAAAGAACCCTTATCATTATAAAAATCATTCAAATTCAGTTGAAGGACTGTAGGATTCGAATTGAGAAAACAGATTAGTTAACCGTCTAAAGATTGTCATATCTGGTTGAACTTTTCTTGTTTAGATTGGGTCTAATCCCATAAACATTGTGGCTCCTAAAAAGATTCATACTAGAGCCCATCCTGACCCGGATCCTCCTGAAATAGTTGACAACCCTGAAAGAATTCTTAGGAAGTCTCCTAGGATACAATCCTCAACTATCTTCAGATCCCTCATAAGATCCAATTCAGTCCCTGAAAACCTTTCAGCTCTTCATGAATCACAAATTGACTTGTTAAACCCATTCAGAACCAGGTCATTTGGTGATTTAGGTCAGTTAGATTCTGAGCCTACCCTTTCATCTCCCGAAACCAGTGGGACTCTTGGGAATAGAGAATCAACACCTCCTGATTTACATTTCTTACATAATCTAGGTGTCTCTCACCCGAGATCCGCTCAGAGATCTACTGCTGTTCCATCCACTTCTGTTCATCCTTCGTCCACTATTCAAACCACTCCACTTCAGCCCACACCTCCACTTGTAAACCCGCCCCCACCACATATCATGGCAGCATGGTATGCTCCCTTAGTCCTTCCTGTACCATTAGTCAATCTTCCACAGGACTATCAGTCCAAAATTCCATTATATGATGCTAATAATACCATAACAACATCTCAACATGTGGACAAGATGAATGACTACTTTGACAGAAATGAAATTGATAATGAATCTGTCAAAATCAGATTGTTTGCTCAAAGTTTGGGGGGAGATGTGAGAAAATGGTTTAAAGGTTTAACCCCCCATAGTATTAACGTCCTTCAAGCCTTCCATCAAACTTTTTTAAACAAATGGGAAGTAAGGAAAAACCCTCTCCAAGTCCTTGCTGACTATAACAATCTCCATAGGAACCCTGGGGAAAGTGTGCAAGCTTATTGTACCAGATTCAACAATGTGTATAACGCACTCTCCCCTGAACTGAAACCTCCTCAAGGATCAGCCTTAAACAAATTTCCTGAAGGGTTTGATCCAGACATGACATATTCACTCAGAGAAAGAGTCTTTGCAACCCTTGAATACATGCAAAGAGGTGCCCTTTCTGTAGAGGTGAACCTTATGGAGAAAAGAGCAAGGATGAAAGCTGAAAAGAAAGTATCTTTTAGAGAGGAATCCACCCCTTCCACTTCAAGCTCAAAGATGGAAAGAATGATGGAAGAAATGATGAAGAAAATGATCATTCTAGAGAGAGCACAAGCGATTCTAAATCAAAATGCTCCTCAAAACAGAAATCAAAACCAGAATCAGAATCTTAGATGAAATCAGCCTCCTAACAGACCCAGGGAAGATGATCAGCAGATCATCCCTCCCTTCCATCAGAACTTTTTAAGTGAGGTTGAGCAAACAGATCAAATAACAGAGGAAGATGATATAAACTTATTTGGGGTAGATGATGATGACTTTGAGGCTCATTATGATAATAAACAAGGTCTTTATACACCTTATGATGACAGAAGAGATGATTCTGAAAACAGCTACCAAAACATGGAGAACGCTGTCATAGAACCTTTAAGGGAATATGAGCTCAGAAGTAAATCTAATCAACAAACACCCAACAATAAAACCTCTGACAAACCTTCTCAAAACAGCACTGCAACCAAGTCTAAAACAATCAAACAAAAGGACAAAACGGTGGTTGTTGATTCTGGTGATGATAAAGGGAAAGACGCTCAAAACATCGAAAAACAGAGTGCAAACATTAGTAGTACTAGCACCTCAGTTAGTACTCCTGCAAAGACAACTATTTTAATTGTAGATAAACCAAATCAGAAAGCTGTTTTTGCTGATAAAGTGGCAGTAAACAAGGCTGAAGTCAATGTTCTGAAGAATCAAAACCTTTTCAGCCTGGAACAGGAAATCTCAAAGATCAAAATCTCTGTTCCTTTGACTTAGTTAGCTGCCCAGCATGTATATAGGTCCAAAATTTTGAAGGCTTTAAACTTAGAGGATAACGAAGATACTCTCAATCTTAGTGATGACCAACCAGAGCTTATTTTTGGTCCAAAGATTGAAGGAAAGTTCCAAGAGGGTCCTGTCCCTCCCTTTTATGTAAGCTTAAACATTCATGACAAAATTCTCCATAATGCTATGCATGACTCAGGCGCTTCCCATAATTTAATGCCAAAAGCTGTAATGGAAAGCCTGGGTCTTGAAATTACCAGACCTTACAAAGACATGTACTCCTTTGACTCAAGTAGAGTTAAGTGTCTAGGATTGATTAAAGATCTCTGTGTTAATTTAGCCCAAATTCCAGCCAAATGTTTAGTCATGGATGTTGTTGTGGCTGATGTTCCCCCAAAGTATGGAATGCTTTTATCAAGATCTTGGGGGGCTAAGTTACAGGGGACTATGCAAATGGACATGGCCTATGCAACCATCCCTGTCTTCAATCAAACTAGGAGGCTTTATAGGGAATATCACATGCAATACACAGTAACAAGCCAGGAGCGGCCTCAAAACTCCCCACTCTATGCTATAAACACGAGCCTTGATTCCTTTATCATGTTCAACAATGAAACACTCACTGAACAAATTGTTTCGAAAGAATCCATGGCTGGAGTTAAAGAGGGGGAACACAATGTTGAAATTCCGAAACGGTCTATTGTGTCTGAAGATCCTAGCAAACTTACCACAGATCTGGAAATCCAAGTTATCAATCCTGTGAGCTCAAAACTTGACAGTCAGAAAGACAGTCCTCAACCCGATGGAAAACTTGAGAAATAAAATGATACAACGTCCATTCACCAAACTGAAAATCTGCCCCTCTGGATTATGTATTTTGACGGGTCATGCACCAAGACAAATGCTGGTGCAGGTGTCTGGATCACTAACACTGAAAATAATCATACAGAATGTATCTCATGTAAATTAAACTTTCAGTGTTCCAACAACATAGCAGAATATGAATCCCTTCTCTTAGGCTTGCATCTGTTGAAAAAATTAGGTGCCAAGAGAATAGATGTATATGGGGATTCTGAATTAATCATTAGGCAAGTCAATGGGGAGTACAATGCAAATCACCCCAGACTTAGGGCCTATAGGAATGATGTCATTGATCTTTTGAAAACATTTGAGGAGTACACCTTATCTTTTGTCCCAAGGAAAAAAAACATTGCAGCTCACAATTTAGCCTTTACTGCTAGAACCTGCCCAATGCTGTATGATGACACCTCTCAGATAAAATTCAGACCAGCTATCCCAGATAACAAGAAGTATTGGCAGGTATTTGATGGAGATAAAAAAATAGAAGACTTCATGCAATTCAGAAATGAGTTTGAACTCCATAGTTCAGATTCAGACTATGAGACAGACTGCAGTGAAGAAAATTTTCTTGGTGAAGAAGAGCCATCTCCACAGCTGGTAAATATTAACCTTCAGACTATCTCATCTAGAAACCAAACAGAATTAAGTGCAAAATCTGAAACTGAAGAAATGGAAACTCTGCATTCTAATAATGATAGTCTGCCCAAGGGTTTGGCCCCTCTAGAAGAACTGTTTGATTTTGATGATGTGGCCAAAAAACCAAAACTGGAACCTGTGGAAACTGAAGTGGAAGAATGTAATATAGGCAATGAGGAGAAACCGAGATTGATTAAACTGTCTAGAACTTTACCGGCTCACATTAAACTTAGATATTTGGAGCTGTTTAAAGAATTTTCTGATGTTTTTGCATGGAGTTACGAAGATCTCAAGTCCTATGACACTGAAATAATACAGCACAAAATCCCTCTTAAAGAAAACCAAAAACCATTCAAACAAAAACTGCCCAGAATAAACCCTGTCCAGTTGCCATTGGTTAAGAAGGAAATTATGAAAATGCATGATGCTGGTATTATTGTCCCTATTAGATATTCTGAGTGGGTATCTAATCTGGTGTCAGTTAGGAAAAATACTGGAGAAATCAGGCTTTGTATAGACTTCAGGAATTTAAACAAAGCTTCATTAAAGGACAACTACCCTTTACCCAAGATGGATCATATTTTGCAAAGGGTGGTAGGGTCTAAAAGAATTTCTTTGCTAGATGGCTATTCAGGGTATAACCAAGTCCTAGTCCACCCTGATGATCAATTAAAGACATCTTTTACTACACCTTGGGGCACTTTCATGTATGTGAAAATGCCTTTTGGTTTAATGAATGTTGGAGCAACCTTTCAGAGAGCCATGGACATAGCATTCTCGGAAGAATTAGGCTTCTTCATCATTATCTATCTTGATGATGTAACTGTGTTTTCAAAAAAAGATGAAGAACACTTAGAACATTTAAGAAAAGTTTTCGAGAAGTGCAGAAGATTTGGGATATCTTTGAACCCCAAGAAAACCTTATTCGGACTCCAAGAAGGTAAGCTTCTTGGACATATCATTTCAGAAGAGGGCATAAAGATAGATCCCATGAGGATTGAGGCCATTTTGCAAATCTCCCATCCTCGGAATATCAAAGAATTGCAGTCTTTCATAGGAAAGATTAACTTTTTAAGAAGGTTCATCCCAAACTTGGCTGAGCTCCTTAGGAATATCACAAACATGTTGAAAAGGGAGCAAGGGGTAAAATGGACCGCGGAGGCAAAGACATCCTTTGAACTGGTTAAACAAGCGTTGACCAAAACACCAGTTCTCATAAGTCCCGATTTCTCAAAAGATTTTTATATCTTCTCATTTGCATCAGAACATACTATAGCTGCTGTCCTTTTACAGAAAAATCTGCAAGGACAAGAGCAGCCCATTGCATTCTTTAGCAAGGCATTGAGGGATGCCCCTTTGAAGTATAATATTATGGAAAAGCAAGCTTTTGCTTTGGTGAAAGCTTTAAAAGACTTCAGGGTATACATCCTTCACTCACACATTATTGCCTTTGTCCCAAATTCAGTTGTAAAAGACATTCTAACCCAGGATTCAGATGGTAAGAGAGGCAAGTGGATTGCTGTTATTCTGGAATATGACTTAGAGATTAAACCCACGAAGCTTATCAAAGGTCAAGGTCTTGCTAGGCTAATGGCCGAATCAAATTGTGAAGTTCTTGATATTAACATGATTAATGCTTTGGATGACCAAGAAGAATTCTCAACCCCCATTGTTGAAGATTATTTTGCGAATTCTCCTTGGTATACTAATATTGTTTATGTTTTGCTTAATTTAAACACACCTCCTGGTTTATCCAAAACAAAGGCAAGATTCCTAAAGTTAAAAGTTGTAAACTATTGCATTATTGATAAATGTCTTTATTGGAAAAATGATAGTGGTATATTGCTTAAATGTTTGCCTGAGTTTGATGCAGAAAAGATTAAGCAGGAATTCCATGAAGGAGAGTGTGGAGGCCATATATACTGGAAGTCAACAGCCAACAAAATTTTGAGGGCTGGTTTCTATTGGCCTACTCTTTTTCCTGATGTACATAAACTGACAACCACTTGCCATAAATGCCAATTGTTTGAAGGCAAGAGAAAATTACTACCCCTTCCTCTGCATCCAGTTACTGTTGAAGCCCCTTTTCAACAGTGGGGACTTGACTTTATAGGAGAAATCCACCCTTCATCCTCTGCCCAACACCGGTGGATCCTCACTGCCACAGACTATTTCACTAAGTGGATAGAAGCCATTCCTTGTAGACAGGCCAATGATTCAGTTATCATAAAATTCATAGAAACCAATATCCTTTCCAGATTTGGCTGTCCTACCAAGATCATTACAGATAATGCGGCAGCATTTGGATCAAAGAAAATGGTTGAATTCTGTCATAAGTATCAAATAACATTGGGGCACTCCACAGCTTATTACCCTCAAGGTAATGGACTTGCAGAGTCTTCCAACAAAAGCTTAGCGAACATAATAAAGAAACTGTTGGAGGACAACAAGAAGTCTTGGCACATAAAGCTGGTTCATGCACTTTGGGCTGACAGGTTAACATTGAAGAAATTCATTGGTATGTCACCCTTCCAGCTTGTATACGGTACAGATGCAATTTTTCCTAACAGTCTTGGTGTACCAGTTATGAAGATAATTCAAGAGCTCCAAACTGAAGAAGATGACATAATCAGAAGAATAAATCAGACCATTCATCTTCAGCAAACCAGAGAGGAGGTATACAACAAAGCATTACAGAAACAAGACAATATCAAGAAGATATTTGACAGAAGAGCAAAGGCCAGCAATTTCAAAATTGGGGACAAAGTCTTAAAGTGGGACTCAAAGAGGGAAGACAAGGGAAAGCATGGTAAATTTGACAATCTATGGCTTGGCCCTTACTCCATTCATTCAGTTGCTGGAAACAATGCATTTTTCTTACAAGAACTGAATGGAGCGGAATTGTTTGGGGGTCCTGTCAATGGCAGGATGCTTAAGCATTATCTTTCTTAAAATTATTTCATGTTTTGAAGCCTTTTCACCTTTTCCATTGTAAATACTTCATCCATCATTGCATTTAAAGTTATGAAAAATCAAAAAATACAAAAAAACAAAGAAAGAAAGAAAAGAGGGCAGAAATGAAAAACAAGAAAGGCAAGGCCCCATGCCAAAAAGAGAAATGAATCTGAAAGTGTGCAAGCTTAAATGCCACTCCTTGAAACACACTTCTAATTGGTCAAACTGTTTAATCTTGACTAATTAGCTTTCAATTTCTGCTGATAGGGTAGCAAATTTGATTTGCCAAACTGTTTAATCTGGCTTATCAGTAGATAGAGTAGGGTAGAGATGAAGGTTCAAACAAATTCGAAATCTGAACCAAAGTTTCCAAAGAAATGACTCAAAACTACTCCAATTTTTGAGTCAAAGAGAAAAGACCTGGTTCTAATTCACTCAAAACTTGAACCAGAAGAGAAACAAAGATAGCTCACTAAAAAGAAAGAACAGAGCTGTGAATATGAGAGAAGGCCATAATGAGAAAATTTTCAGATCTTAAGCCTTCTGCTTAGATTTAAATTTTTCTGCAAAAAATAATCTATGTGCAGCTTGTCTTTATGCCATAGATCATAGCAAGTCAAACATCTCAATCTTGACTTGGCTATTTTTGAATTTCTGTTGTAGAATTTAGAGAATGAAAGTTTGTTGGACTGTTTAATCCCAACAGACAGTAGAATAGGTAGAGGAATATCTGAACTCAACTGTTTAATCTGAGTTCGGGGAGAAATAAGGAGTAGAAGTAGATTAGATTTATTGCTTTCAAAAAAATAAAATGTTGTGTTAAGAGTTTGCCAATCCAAGTGCACTCCGATGAAGAAAAAATGTTAGATCAGTAGGATTGGGGTAGGTAGAAGTTGTATTGATGAAATTCATCTCTCTTTAAAATGACTGACCTTATTTTGTCCAGAAGAAAAGCAAAAGCAAGTGATCAGACACCAGACACCAGTCAGCATCCCAGAGGAATCAGGTCTGAATTCTTGATGCCTTCAAGAAGGCACCATCCCCAAGTGGAGCCACTGTTAGCCACCTATATTTTTCAATCATATCAGCTGGTGGCTAAATTTTCTTTACAGCCTTCAAGAAACAAATTCAGGCATAAAAATTGTTGGTACTTGAAGTCTGTTGGCAAGGTTATAAACCACTAATCAGTTCTACATTCTCTCCATCCCCTCTGCCTCTGATATACCATGAAAATCCTAATCAAAGTGTTGCTGCATCCTCCTCCTTTTTCTTCTCCCCTTCCTCCTTTTTCCTCATATCTTTAACTCTCATTTCATCCATAAAAACCCCCATCAAACCCTTTTATTTCCCTTATTCCTCCATTAATCTCATTTCCTAAAGGTCAAAAACCCACTTTTTGATCTATCGGAGCCTTTCCCCTCTTGCAAAATTTATTCAAAAACCATAGGAAACATGCGTTTCTATGTGTTAAGCTTTAGCCCCTCAGGCTAAGCCCCTTTCTGTTCCTCCTTCCATATATCCCCACGCCGGAACCGCGTGCTAAACCCGCCAGGCGCTTAACCTCGGAAATAATTCATTGCCCGAAAAACATTGAAAACCTTTGTAAAATGCAAAAACGGGTTTGTTCTATTTTCTCCACCAAAGAAAAAAATATTAAAAACTCCGCCGTTGATCTGTCCCACGGATCAACGGTGCGGAGTGTCCCGTCATCTGGTGGACCCCTCCCCCCTTTCCGCGGCGCTGTTTTCCTTTCCCACCGGTTTGCGCCCGCACCACCTTTCGTCCGGACACGGTTTTGTGCCGTCGGCCAGCGATTCCACGCGCCGGCCGACACGTGTTCTCCACCTCACCCCCAAAACCGCCGTTCCGTGCCGTCTCCCGCGCGTTAAACATGGTCCCATGGCCCCGTAGCGGGATTCACTCCAGTCGTCGGATCTGGGCCCTCCCATCCGACGGTCCTCGATCATCTTTCCCGCTCGTCCTTTAACCGATTCGCTCGCCCGTTAATCTTGTCCCGGCGCGTTTAAAATCCAATCCCCGCCATCGATCTCTGTAGATCGACGGTCTGCATCTCCTCTCCCGATTCCATTATACGGTCCACTTTCCTCTGCGTTGACCGTTTGATTTGCTCCCAACCGTTGATCGCAATACGATCAACGGTCCCGATTTCTCCGTCCGCCCGCACGCCCTCCGATGCAGTCTATCCATATAAACGCAGGATTTCCTCATTTTTCTTGTTTTTTGCAGGTTTTCAAAGGTTTTTCTTTCGTATTCTACGAAATCTGAAGGATGAGAGTGACGACTCCAATCCTTCCGATTTGTCCAAGGAATTGATCATACGGAGAAGAACAAAGATATTTACAAAGCTTCATGAGCTTTGGTTGCCGCATGTCCCTGCAAAGCTTGAAGAAGGCCGCCAATATCAGAGCGGAGAAAGAGTAGCAGATTAAAGGTAGAATGAACCAGAACAGTGGTTTTGTGAGAAGATTGGCGGGGATTATGGCTAAGACGGTTATCAAAAGCCTAATCCCCGGCTCAGAACACAGATTAAAGCAAAACCTAAAAGTGTTCGGCATACAGATCGCCTCCACCGCCATACTTTGAGGCGAATTGATTCCTCAACCACCACAGTGCCACCTATTACCTCAGAAAGCTCAAACAAAGGATGAATTTATTGAACAGGATCAGATATTATGCCTCGAACAACCAAAGAAGTTATTACTGCACCGGATTTCAACGACAGAATGTCTGCAGAGTAACCCTAACAGTACGCAGAGCCTCAAAGGTCAATATAAGCTCTCTTCGAGCTTACTTCTTAAGTATAAACACCTTAATGCAATGTTACACCTGTAGAATTTCCTCATCGAACCTCTCGGGGTCAGGAAGACATTAATTCTGCATTGATTGTGTTTGAGATCTTTTAAAACAGATCTCACCTCCTCATCCTTCTATAAATACTTCAATCGAAGATGAGTGAGGGGTTGGATTAGTTGGTTGTCAAATGTAATTGCTGAAGCGCTGTAGCTGTTTCTGAGTGGAAAACTCTTGACTGTAAATAGTGGTTTCATGGGCTCTTGGAGCTCTGCTTGTAACAGATAGGTTAGAGTGTGAAAAGAGATGGATTAAAACACTGGATTTGAAGATTGTAACCGGTTTGAAGCAATCAATACAAGTTGATTTATGGGATCCTGGTCTATGCTGATGGTGATGTTATTCTCACTGTAACTTGTTATTTTATTTTTGTTTTCAATTTGTTTCATTTTCTACTATAAAGAACAGTTTAAACATTGTAGAGTTTGCTGTACACCAGTGACCTTCTTTGGCTGAAAAATCTTTATCCCAATGTTTTCTTCTTATTGTGTTATTTAGAAATGATTTAATTCAGTCTAAGTACAGAGATGCTGGCGTTCCCTCATCTTTTCGTCACTGCTGAATGTTGTTTTTGAATGTTACTTTTATATATGTTGTGTAAGGAATGAATTGAGGAAATCAAAGGTTAGCCCTGAGTCCCTTTCTTGTTTGCTCAACTATTTGTCTGTTTCCCTTAGGATGTGTCAAAAGCTGACTAGTTTCAAAGCACTTATCAGATCTTGGGCCATTCTGTGTTATCTTGGTGATTGTCTTGGAAATTAACTAAGTAAAGGAGAACTAAGATGAGGAGAAAGGTGAGCCATGCCCACTAGTTTCTACTCCAAAGGTTGCCTTCAAGTTTCCCTTTGTTTTTAAATCTGTTTTCTAGCAGAAGTATATCAAAGGCTGGATAGTTTCAAAGTACTTACCAGATCCTAGTTTGCTTCTACGTTTTTCTCAAGTGCATGGTCAAAGGCTGGCTAGTTTCAAAGTACTTACCAGATCCTGGGCTGCTCTTTGTTCTGCATCTGTTAATTCCCTTTCTTATTGTATCACCCCATTCCATAAATCAAATTTCAAAGAGATCCTTAGGCCTAGATGACTTGCCCCATAGATTACTCTTGAACCTGGATGTTTCAATTAAATTCCCTTATGACTCCATAGCCCAATGGATTGAAAACTTGCCATCATATTTCTTTAGAATCAAAGCTTATTTTGTTTACTTGCAACTTCTCACCTTTGAACCTATTTGCATATAGATCTTTCCGCCTCAGACAGCAACTATGTTCAACCATCCAAGAAAACCAAAGAAAACCCTTGGCCTTCATAACTAGCCTAATATCATCATCCTAAACTTCAAAGACAATATCCATCTTTGTACATATTGGAGAGATCCCTCTCCGGATTCAGGAGGGCTAGATCCTAGAATCCCAAAGTTGGTTGAAATGATGTTAACTCTGTGATCGGACTTTGCCAATCTTGCTTGTTACAGAGACCTAACAAGGTATAGAACGTATAAACCCAGGAGGAGATGGAGTTGTGAAATTTTATGTACTTCACTTTCTATACACGAATTTCATGAACTAAAGCCACGTATACACGTGAGTTCCAATAGTGACAGTTGCGTATGTTTTTCTCTGATAAGAAAAACAATGAGGAAGATTCAAGAATAGTTTCTGATATGCTGCTGACAGTAATAACTTTCTTGATCTGATGTTGATGGTTATATATGTTGATAAGATATTAAGTTTTGATTATCTACTTGATGAATATGCTTTGATGAATTGGTTGGTGAAGATGTTTAAGATGCTAAGGCTTAGGGGGAGCATTAGCCTTGCTGTGAATAATGCATTGTTGGCATTATGATGGTTCTGAAATATGATCTCTCTCTTGAGGTCTTTTGGTCTTGGTTATAAAAATTCATATCTGTAATTTGATGAAAAGGTCATGTTGAGATCTATGATGTAAAATTGTTATATTCAGTCATGTAAGGACTTGTTCAAATTTGTAAACCCACTTGGTCGGGTAGTTGAGTCAAATTTGTTAACCCACTTGGTTGGTAAGTTGAGTCAAATATGTAATTCCACTTGGTTGGATCATTGATGTAAGTATGAGTCCTTGGTGATAGGAATGGTCATACTCGGTTAAGTTATAGAGTCATGTAATTCATTGAAAAATATGTCTAAAGATCCAACATGAACTCAGGGTGAGCATGGTAAATTCAGTGCACAATAGATCTACAAACCTCATCTTTCTGCAAGGGAAGAGAAACCTTGTTTTAGTTTTGATCCGCCCTTTGCCATTGATGTCAAATGGGGAGAGTATCTTGGTGTTTTAATAATGGTTATGATTAATGTATATATTTTTTGTGATGATCAAACACCATCATGGTTGCCATCAAGTCCAAAGGAGGAGATTGTTGGCAATATGATGCAATATATTGTCCTTAATGGCAACCTACTTAATGCAGTTGTCCTTGATGGAAACCTACTTGATGAGTTGCCTTTTGATAAGCAACCTATGTGTTAAATATGTAAAAATGATGTTTCTACAAGTCAGTTCAGATGTGATAGAGAAAGGAATTCTAGTAAGTGCTAGAGAAATGAAACAGGAAATATTTCTCAATGTATTCGCAGGTTTTATGAAGGCAACCCTCGTATGGAGGCAATGTATACGCTAATTTTATGGAGGCAACCCACGTATAAATCCAAAATTAGTATATATGCAGTTTTTATGAATAGAAGTCGCGTATACACGGAGGAACGAAGAAGAAAATTTGTGTATGCCTTTTGCGCTCTAAAATTATGATACCAAGGGGCATTACCATGGTATTATCCCACAGTATTAAGCATTGTGTCATCTATTTGATCCCATCCAAGAATACCATCGACAGTTGTGTGGTTTTGGCTCATGGTATTGGTAAAGGCTAAATCTATATAAGGAGAAGAAGATCATAGTGAAATGGTGTGCATGTGTCTGGGTATTAATGAATATTTCACTCTAAAGTATATTTGCATGGAATGGGTTACAGTTTATTGATATATCTAAAATAATAATGCACCTATGAATACAATGATGGATCGGGATCTCTAGTCTTGAAATGACAATGTATTTTCTAGATCTGTTTATGAAATGTTTAGATCTGTGATCTGGCGAATGTTTGCTGAAGTGAAGGGTAAAATCTGAGCTGATTGTTTATTATGAAGAGTTGCACAGTCCTGAAATAGTTGCAGATCTATATGCAAGTTGATATTTGTAAAAGCGCATATATACGCGAGTTCAATTAAGCAAAAGCGTGTATGGGATCTAGGGTTTTGCTTAAGCGTGCGGAAGGGAATTTTTTATATGTTTTGTTGTATTACTGTTGTCTGTCAATGATGTATTTATATAGATCTGGGTTGTTTGAATACTGACTATGCTGCTAGTTGATTATGATTAAATATCAGTGGTTGGTTGGTTGATTGATGATTCAATGAATGAATTTATGGGGTTATAAGTTTCAGTTTGATGTATGTTCTTTGAGCTTAAATATGTGGAGTGGGTCCAGTTTGAAAATTCGATGAAAAGAGGCCTACAAGTTGTGTTGTGTTGAAGCTGTTTGGATCCAGTGTGAAAATTGATGAAACGTGGTCCGCGGTGGTGTTGAGGGTCGAAGCCTTCAGTAAGGGTTTCGTAGCTCCATTCCAGTGGTTGATGGTAAACGATAAGTAGGGGGTTGTAGCTCCCTTCCAGTGGTACCTGGTAAATGAGATCAGGGGGTTGGAGCTACCTTCCAGTAGAAGCTAGAGAATGAGAGAAGGTTGCAGCCTTCTGCAGGTGGGTGCTTGCGTGTTGGTATGAGTCTGCACCTATACAAGATTGTAACCAGTTTTCTTTATAATAAATATTGAATAAAGAGACAACAACATCGGTGGTTTTCTCCCAAATTTGGTTTCCACCTTAAATCCTGGTGTTCATGTGTGTTGCTTATGTGTGATGATTTATTCTCTTCTTACTAGACATGCTTACTTCTTACTAAACGCTTGATGAATTGATGATGCAGTAATCGAAGTAAATAATTATCTACCTAATAAAGTTCTCTGTACATACGTAAGTTTGCTAAGGATAGTCGCATGTATATGCGAGTTGGGTTCATTAAAGTCGCGTATAGAAATCAGTAAAGAAAAATTAAAAGTTTACAGTGAGTTATAAATATTGATTCACCCCCCCTCCCTTCTCAGTATTTTTCCCAGCAGATGACTTGTTGTTAATGATATCTTTTTAGTATTAATGGTCTAGCTTCTAATCTCATTAAGGTCACGACACACCTTGGGTGAGACTCCTTTCTCTCTTAGGCAAGGTGAAAATGTCGGTGTTGTCCTAGACTACAGTGAAATCTTGTTGGCTCTTAGCCTGAACTTGTGTCTTTCCCAAATACCTCCTTTTTCGCCAACATCTCCCCCTCAATGTGTGCAGAGAACAGATTTGGAAATACAGTGGATTTGAATGTTTATTTATTTTCTTATTATCAAATGTATGAGTTTTATTTTCTGCATCTAGTATAGATATGGATAATTCTCTCTTTTTATAGTTCCATTTGTTCTTTTGTAACATTATTAGCTCTTCATTTAATCTTTCATATGTGGGAATTTTTTCTTCCTCAACTGAGATGTTGAATCTTTTAATAATTTCCTCCATAATTTCACTTTGATCCTGTAGCACTAATATTATCCAAATCTTTACGGCCATAATAATGAAGCTGAAGTGCTGCAATTGAGTGACGCGCGATGTTTCAATCACCCATGGCCTTCTAATTGTAGAGGAATGTTCACAATTTTCTTTATATTCAGCATTACAATAAATTTTAATGTCGATTTCTGAATTAAATTCTTCAATATGTTTATTTGAAATAATTTTCTCCTAGGGTATTTTATATTGCAAAGCCTCATTTTCTTCAAATGACTGTAGCTGCTTGATATGTGATTGATGAGCTCCATTTTTTTTTCTTTTGGAATGGAGAATGATCTCTTTGTAGGATGCAATTTCTTTTGCACATAATATTTTATATTAGAACAATTATGAGCTCCTAATGAATTGATTCCACACTCAAATTCTTATGATATTATGGATTTTTACTAGAACAACAAAATGTAATTTGTTCAATTGTGTTGTTGAAGTACTTCAGGAATTTTTTCTTTTGTTGATAAATTCATTTTAATTCTTCAAGCATTCACACCATTCAAACATTTATGTTTATGCAATTCTGAAGGATTTAGGGGGATCCTAATGATGCACTAAAATGTTGAAATGTAGTGTAATCACATGTTTCCTTTCTGGGTGTAGAAACAAGTTCTTAATTTTCTTCAGTAGCAGTTCTTTGCAATCATAAAAAGGATCTATGCATGAAATAATCCTTTGTAGTAGTTTGTACATGATATTGTATTGAGTTAGATTTATTCATGTGAAACTTGCAAATAGTGTGGTTCAGATGTCGATCTCATGATTCTTAATGATGAAGACTTCTTAGAATCTTGTCATAAAGATGAATAAAATCTTCTCCTCTTGGCTTGATGGTAGCATACATGTTTGAAGATATCTTAAATTTTGAATTTTGAATTACAACTTAATTACTTGAATTCCTTTGGATTTAAGATCCATTTTACTTCCATAACGGTCTCTTTGTTTCTAGTTGCATATATATATATATATATATATATATATATATATATATATATATATATATCTGTGTGTGTGTTTGTGTGAGAGAACAAAATAGAATTTTCTCCTTCGCTTGATGGAAATATTTTTCTTTTTCTTTCATGTGAGAACCACCGCTTGTGCTTTTTGTATCATCCAAACAACTAACCCAATATGCATCCATGTATGTTGTCACTGTAAATTCTGTCCCTTTTGGATACCATAGACCATAGCCTCTAGTCCCTTTTAAGTATTTGAACATCTTCTTTGTTGCAAAAAAATGACTTTTTTTGGGTGTTGATTGATATCTTTATACTAATCCAACTACCAACATTAAATATAATCTAGATGTTGTTAAGTGTATCACACTTCCTATCATATATCTGTAAAAAAATTTATGCCCATCAGGCAACTCATCATCTGCACATAGATTACATCCAGTAGTCATGGGGATTGAGACAGGTTTACATTCTTCCATTTGAAACCTTTTCAACATATCTCTTAGGTATTTCTCTTGAGAAATGAATATGCCTCTATATTTTTGTATGATTTGAAGTCCTGAGTAGAAGGTAAGCTCTCCAATCAATGACATCTCAAACTCAGACTTCATCTCTTTAGCAAACCCTTTTACTAGATTATTTTTATTTCTTCCAAAAATGATATCATCCATCCACAACCGCAATTACTAATTCATCTCCATCAACCTGTATGTATATATTACTATCAACTCCTCCTCTCTTGAACCATTGTTTTTTAAGGTACTTGTCCAATTTAGAGTACCATGCTAGTGGTGCTTGTTTAAGACTATACATTGCATTCTTTAACCTGCAGATGTATTTAGGTTTATCATATAACAAAACCCCCTCAGGTTGTTCCATATATACCCATTCCTCGAGTTCCTTGTTTATAAAAGTATACTTCACGTCCATTTGATATACTTTGAAATCCTTGTAGAAAGAAAAAGCCAAAAACATCCTAATTTCCTCCAATATCACAACTGGTGCAAAGATTTATTCATAATTAAGGCCTTCTATTTGTGATTGCCCCATTCATACTGGTCTGCCTTTGTTTCTCACAATCTGACCTTGTTAATTCATTTTGTTCTTGAATACCAATTTTGTCCCAATGATATTTTTTCCGATTGGTCTTGGTGTTAGTTCCCAAGTCCCATTCTTTTCTATTTGATCTAACTCTTCATTCATAACATCTACACAAAATGGGTCTTTAATTTTCTCATCAAATTTATTTGTCTCTATCTATGACAACATAGCTGTATGAACTTGCTCAGATTTTTCTACTAGTTACCTCCGTGTTTGAACTCCACTTTTATCTCCAATAATTTGATTTTCAGGATGATTCTTTTGAGTGTGTCTTGAAGGTCCCTTCGAATGAGTCTATGTATCTTCTAATGCTTCATCTTGTACTTCCTTCTCTTTATTATCATAATGGTGATGATCTAGAGAATTAATAAAACATGTTATTTTTTTCTTATTAGATAGCTCTTCATCAAACATTGTATCTATGCATTCCACAATATTATGAAACTTCTTATTATAACACCTATATCCCTTAATTTTTTATGAATATCCCAAAAAATATTCCTTCATCAAATTGAGCATCAAAATTTCCTATATTTTCATCATTGTTTTTTATATAGAATTTACTCCTGAATACTTTAAAATTCTTGATTGATGTTGGTTTCCTGTGCCATAGTTCATATTGTGTCTTACCACAATTTGGTCTAATATGTGCCCTATTAAGAATATGTACTCTTGTATGCACTGCTTCTTCCCAATAGGTTTGAGGAATGTTTATTTCTTGCATCATGGCTCTAGCCATTTGCCGAAAAACATGTTTTGTCTCTCTACAGCTCCATTTTGTTGTGGTGTGTCTACAACTGTATATTTTTTTTTTATGCCAAATTCATCACACAGGTCTGCAAAATCATCTGATGTAAATTCAACTCCTCTCTCTGACCTTATTCACCTTATCTTACACCCTATTTTTTTTCTTCCAGTGCCTAGAATATTTTGAACTTTTCAAATGATTTTGACTTATTTCTGAGGAATGCCACCCATGTCAATCTCGAATAGTCATCAATTACCAACATGAAATATTTTTCTCCTCCTGGTGCATTTGTTCTGGAAGGTCTGCACAAATCCATGTGAACTAGATGAAAAGGTTTACTACATGATAGTTTATCTTTGACTTTAAATGATGTTTGTGTTTTTTTACCCATTTGACATGACTTACATATAGCGTTTTGAGGCTTTTTTTATTATTAGTAGATCTCTAACTTCTCTCTTCTTGATAATTTTCAGAATGTGAACAAAGTTGCATAGATGCACCAATCTCCTCTGCCATAGCTAGGATTCATCATGTTTGTTGATTTAACATCACCCTCTCTCTTCCTTCAAGATATATACATTATTCTTTGTTTTAACTCCTTTAGATGAAATTATTCCTGTAGATGTTGACCTCATTTCACATTCTTGAGCTCTAAAGAGAACCTCACAACCTTTATCACACATCTCACTTACACTCAACAAATTATGTCTTAGACCATCTACAACCAATACATCCCAAGCCTTTCCTCTTCTATTATTTAGACTAGTTGTACCTTTTCCTCTAATTTTTCTTGCTTCAACATTAACATTTCCAGTTTTATTTTCATCCAGAGATACAAATTGTCTTTTGTCTCGTATCATATGTCTAGATCAGCCACTGTCTACATACCATTTACTATTTTTATCTTCATCATATAGAACTAGGTCACACTTATCAACTTTATTTTCTTCCTTCTCATTTCTCCATTGCATGCATATTTGTGTTCTATAATTATTCTAAGACAAAAATATATTGCCCTTAAGATGACATTCATATGACTTGTTCCCAAATTTGTGATATCAGAAACATTCAGTGACACCAAGGAGAGGAGAATATGAATTTTTATCTAGATTCATGTTTGTTTTAATGTATTTCAATTCATCATTCACCTTAATTCTTTTATAATATCCCAAATCAATTATTTTGACATAATATCTACAATCCATGGCTTTATGTCCTAAAATTTTACAACAGTAACAATATCCATAGAGAAAATATTTTTACTTGGTACTGGATTCCATTTGGGGATATAACAATCTAGACATTTGATAATCCTATTTTCTAAAGAATTAGGTCTATGATAATTTGTTGTTTGTGTTGGGCCTCCCATTTTTCATAATTTTGTTGATAAAACCATCTATTTTCGCATCATTCCTTCACCCATTTTCATCATTTTTAACAATATTTATTCATAAATGCACAAATTCCCGCATGCATGTTTACATGTTTTATTATTATTATTTCCATTATTTTTAATGAATTAAGAAGAATTTTCCATGATTTTACTAATGATATTTTAGCAAGTTCAAGTTTATGCAGTTACGTCAAGTTTCTGTAGCTATCTCCATGGTCGAGGTAGTAGCACCGCTCTAGAATGAAATACGACACTTGGAATTGGTTTATAGAAGCTCCAATATGGATTTGTATTGGTTAAATTCCACCCAGCTTGCACGTATGGACCTCAAACAAAAGATCAAGGGAAAACGCAGTAGTTTTGACCAGTCAAACTCAAACGCGTTTTTTGAGAAAATGAAAGTGAATTTCGGAAAAATAAAGCATGATCTTTGTTCAGAATAGGGCAGATTAGGTTCTCTATGAGAATTGTTCTCAAATTCGTTACCATTTGAGAGATTTTCGAAGATATTTGGAGCCTTATTTTGCAGAATAGGTGGATATACAGTTTTTAAATTTGTTTTCATTTAATGCACAATCAACAAAAATTCTTGAATGAGTTTTTCTTTAGAAAATTCGTGTCATAGAGATAAGTTTGATCATATGTGGGTTGATCTTTGATCCAAAAATCCATGAAATTTCATTTGAATTGATCTCATGACCAAAACTCAAGAAAAATAATTCTGAATTTGTTAAATGTCTCAAAATTCTATAAATTTAAGTCTTTTGGATGAAAGGAGAGATCAGAGATGTAAATGCTACTCTTAATTTGTAATTTTGTTGCTTAATGAAGGATAAGAACTCTATTTTTCATTGAATATATATTTTATAATATGGCACAACTCTTAATGAAATTGGTGATTTATATCTCTTCTCTTGATCTGAGTTTTCAATGCCTTGCCTTCCGCAGGAGGGCTCCCTAGAGATCTGTGAGAATAATATATATGTTTTCCATTTATTTCATATTCTCATGAATGGTTTGTTATATATATATATATATATATATATATATATATATATATATATTTATGCTTATCATAGATTAAAAACTCATGCTTTCCATAGATTAAATGTTTGTGCTTTGTTATATTAAAATGTTCATGATTCGATAGATTAAATTTTGTAAGTTCTAGAACAAAATCTCCATGCTTTCATAGGGTAAAATCACATTTTTTCTTAAATCAATAATCTTTATGTTTTTTTTAGATAGTTTAACATTAATTTCCTTTCCAAAAATTAAGTACTTTCATATTTTATATTAAAGAATCTAATTTCCTTTTGAATCTTACAAATCATTTCAGTTATGCATAAATATTGAAATTTAATATCCTAGCACATACGATGTAATGTACTTCACAAAATCATGTACCCATATTGACAAATAAATGCATGTAATTTAACATTAATTAAATTACCAAACATTTTTGCGTCGTTGTTGGGGAAGTATACATAGGTATTAGTTTTCAATTGCATCTCATTATTAGTTGCATCCATTTAATTGCATAAGACTAATTTCATTTTAGTACATCCTAAAGTAGATTAATTAAAAAAAAAAAAAAACTTCAATCTCCTACCACCCTCACTATATCACGAGGTGCAATAAGAGCCACACCATGAATTATTTTTTTTTAGGTAGAAGAAGAGGTTAAAAAAATAGATTGAATAAATGGATGGAGATGATGACAATGAGAGAGATCCTTTTGGATTTCCCATTCAAGAAACTAATCTCAATGGTCATATGAAAAGCATCTCGCCATCCACACTTCCTAACTTCAAACGTATGACATCAGAAGACTCGGAAACTTTTCTTTTTGAATTTGAAATAATTTGTAGATCTTATGTCTACTCATTACACATTCAAAAATTGAATTTTTTTCCGTCAACATTGAAGGATAAAAATATTAAATGGTTCATGACTTTAGGAACAAAATCTATAAGGACATGGGATGATATGTGTTAGTGTGAATTCTAATCACAAGCGTGCGAAAAAATCTCGCTTTAGTTGTGCATACAAATAGCCTTAACATCAAATATGGTTGTAAATTTCTTTAGATATGCATTTAGTTGACCAAGAAAAATGCTATAGAAATCCAAATCTATGTAGTTAAATATATTAAACAGCAATAATAAGAGTTGCTCCATGCATCCAATAGACAAGAAAATAATATTTTTAAAGAATTTTTGTATTTATGACACCTGGGAAGAGAACATAGAAAGATGTTACCAATCCCCCTCAATGGGATGGGTTCTTGTATGTCCTCAGCTCTTTAGATCTAAGATCTCTCTCTCTTGATGGTGTAGAAAACCCAGAAAAAAATGGAACTCAAAAGGGAGCTGAGAAGAAAAATGGTAGCAAAATATGACAATGATGGAGGATCAAAGTCATACCAAAAGTATAGATCCAGAGTGATCTTTAGGCAACAAAAGGTATTCGATGAATGGAAAACCCCTTCTATTTATAACAAAATATTGAGTTAGTCTAGATATCGTTACATAGTTAAAATATTATTAACCAAATCTAGATCCAACTTTTATGGAATATTTTATTATATTTTTTGGAGGGAAAAAGAATTTGAATTTGGTCAAATCCCTTTATTTTCAAATAATAGATAAATAAATGATTTATTTATTATTTTAAGAGTGTGGTTGAGTAATAATTAAATAAATAGTGATTTATTCAATTATCTATAGATTATTTAGTCAAATTTAACAAGGAATATTATTTAAATAAGTATTCCTAGAAAATAATAAGATAAATAGTGATTTATCTAATTAATTTTCTTGTTTTGGGTTAAATATGACCAGGAATATTAATTAAACTGTTGTTTAATTAATTATCCCTTGAGGAGAATTAAACAAATATGGATTTATTCAATATTTCCTCATGGGGTTTCCTGTTTAGACCATAAACAACTTAATAAATTATGGATTACTAAGTTTTTTTTTTTTTTTCTGAATTGCACTAATTCTATTATGAACATAAAATTAAAAAACTACCATGTTTCATCTGAGGAAGCCTGAAACTGGGCTTGATATCCAAGTTCTGTCTAAGTATGGAACTGCCCATAATGGGAAACCAGTTCTTTTGAAAGTAATTACACCGCCCATGAACTGGGAAACCGGCGAAGAGTTAACTACATTCAGCATAATAAAGCTAGAGAAAAACAAAATAGGCAAGCAGCTATGTCTGCTATGTATCATCATAGAAACCAAAAATCTTGCAAAAAATTCTAGAGCAGAGTTCATACTAAATCTGGACATGTTGGAGAGAAATCCATTAGGTTGGAGCAGGGTGCTCCTCTTCAATTCTGCAACCATAAAAATCTTCCGATTCTGCTTCAGCATTCTTGGCTCCTTTTTCGCCTGACAGGTCTGCATCCACCTGCAAATGAAAAGGTTCCGAGGAGGAAGGGGCAGGGGCAAGGGGAACACCGGGAGTGGGCATGAATGGAGTGGGTCCGGGACCAGAAGTAGGGTCGGAGGTGGGCGCTATAGGAGCCTGCAGGGGACCAAGAGGAAGAGGAGGATGAAAGGATGCTTCTTTGCGCAGGGTAATCGTAATGAAGGTTGTGATGGAAGGGCGATTAAAAGCACAGTCGAAGCGCAGCTCAGCACGTTGCGAAGATTGTCTCAGGAAATGACTGCCAGGGCGAGGAGGGGCTGCGGAGGCATGAAGCGGGGGCGAGGACAGAGGTGGCGTTGCGGAAGCGTGAAGCGGTGGCGAGGATAAAGATGGCGCATTGGCATGGCTACCATGGGAAAGACCAGGAGGGTCGAAACTGACTTAAGCTGAGCACCTTTCAGAAGGCTCCGAGGAGAAATCATCACTGGAGCAGTGGGGAGGTCGTTCGCCCATGGATCTACCCCGAGAGGCACCCCTCCTCGCCATCATCCACTGCCTGAGCCTAGGCATGGTGAAAATCTCAGGAGAATCTGACCAGACTCTGGAGGGAGCTGCAAGAATGGGAGCAAATTGACCAAAAATAACAGGAGATACTTGAAAATTGAAATTAGCAGGGCAAAAGTTACTGTGCGAATAGTGGAAGCCCGGAATGGTTTCCAGGCAACAGTGCAGAGAACACCGACGACCCGTATCTGTGCGTTCACCTGGCATAGCACAACCACCCGGGCAGAGAGAGCGCACTGGCAGTAGAGGTCGGTTGATAGAATCGAAACGATCTGGAGAGCTGGAGCCGAAATGATCCATTTGATAGCAATTACACTGATCAAGGCAAGCAAGGTGACGGCGAGGAGGTATTAATGCCCAGCGCAGAGGCTTATTCAAGTCTGCATTAAAGGCGCCATGGGGGGCCATGTGGCCACCCCAAGTGAATTGCCTTGGGAGCAGATCCAGGCCAAGTGGCCTCTTAACGTCTCTAATCATCCGCATCCGGAGATGGTCGATACATTTGCACCAACTTGATGCAGTTCTGAGTAGTATCTCTGTCATTGATGACCTGAAGAGAGCCGTGTTTGAGAGTGTCCAAACTATTAACTCCTAAATTGGCAAGGAGATCTGCAACCTTGTTGCCATCTCTCTTGGTGTGGGTAAAGGAGATAGCTTGATTGTCATTTATCCACTTGCTGATCTTATCGATTCTGGAAGCTAAATGCCAGCTAGTAACTACCTTGGCCAATCTAGTGCCTTGGAGCAACTGATTTGCCATGCTGATAAGAATTTGAGAGTCACCTTCCACGATGATGGGCGAGAGGTTGTAGATGTGCGCTAAGTTGAGCCCTTGCCAAAGACCTTCCAGCTCAGCAAAGTTGTTGGTATCCCAACCTATGGATCCATAATAAATGGCCTGGATGTCTCCTTGGGAGTTTCTGAAGATACCACCAAATCCCGCCGGGCCTGGATTGCCCTTAGAAGCCCCGTCAAAGTTCAGTTTAAAAATTCCTAGAGGAGGAGGAAGCCATGAGAGGGATTTAGGAGGGTTTTGCTTGTTGACTTTGGGAATGGTGGAAATAGTAAATTGCCAATTTTTCCAAATGTGATTCTCTTTAGGGTAGTTGGGAAGATCCTCCGCCTGCCATGATTGAAGAGAAAGAGACTCTTGAAGGTTGCTGTGGAAATTTCTCCAGATGATTTCCAGGGGAGTAGATTGATGTTTGAAGACTCTTTTGTTTCGTTCTTTCCAGATTGACCAAAAGAGGAGGCCAGGTACGATTTGCCAAAGAGAGTTGAGAATGGGGCTATGGTAAGGGCGTTTGTGCCAATGGCGCAGAATGTTGGTTATGTCCCCTTGAGGTTTGCTTCGTTGACTTCTAAAGAAAATCTTGTTCCAGAGTTGGTTAGCTAGCTGACAGGTCAACATGAGGTGCTGGATTGTTTCAGTGTTCTGCTTGCAGTTTGGACATTGTGAGGGGCCATAAAAACCTCGCTTGAGAAGATTGTCCCAGGTGAGTATTTGTTTGTGACTAAGGAGCCAAAGAAAAGTAGAAACTTTAGGCCAGGTCCCTTTAGCCCAAACAAATTTCCAGAGTCTGTCTTTTGGGAGTGGAATAGGATGCATCAAGCTGAAGGCCTCTTTTGTGGTAAATATGCCTTTGGGTGAATAGCCCCACCTAAGGATATCCGGATCATTCGAACAGCGGATTTTTCAATGTTGGAGTTCTTCCTGGAGCGCTTCCCAAATAATGCTTGGAGTAGTAGGATGCAGAAGAGACGGGTGTTTCCATTGCCTGTAATCATTGCTAGAGTTGGCCATCCAGCACTGGCTTACTTTTGGCTCTTCCGACCCATTAGATCTCTCAGCGTTAGGCAGATTTAGAATGTCAATGAGCTTCGGCCGTTGTTGCTAGGAGTCTACCCAAAATCTGGCATTTTTTCCATTCCGAACTTCCCAAAAACTGTGTTGTTGAATAAGAGCATAATGTTGTTTGGCTGCGTTCCAGATGAGAGAGCCAGCTATCCCTGGTTTGAGTCTGATTAAGTCATCTGGCGATCTATTGTTGGCATATTTGGCTGCCCACAATTTGGCCCAAGGAGTGTGAGGGCTCGATAGCCAGTTCCACCATAGCCGAGCACCCATGGCTTCGTTGCTGTGAAGGGGGTTTCTGAGACCAAGCACACCTGCATCTTTAGGAGTGCAGACAGTATTCCAATTGACCAACGCCCATCTCCGAGTGTGAGTTGAAGAGCCCCATAGGAAGCGACGCTGAAAGTTCTTGATTTGATTAAGCACCCATTTGGGAGCTGCAAGCACAAAAAAGAGGTAAAGGGGCATGGATTGCAGAACAGCCTTGATGAGGACCAATCTACTGGCCAAGTTGAGAGCTCTAAAGGTATAGGAGGAGAGGCAAGCTTCAAGTTTATCTAGAAGAACGTTCCAGGCAGAATGTTTAAGGGCAGAATCAATGAGAGGGGCGCCTAGGTACTTTGCAGGGAGGCGAGCAAGCGCAAAGCCAAGGATACGGGCAATGCAGGATTGGATTAAAGGAGGGGTGTTAAAGAAGAAGAGTTGGGATTTGGAAACGTTGACGGTCATGCTAGAGGCGGGCGAGAAAAGGTGCAGAATGCATTTGAAGGATCGAGCTTCTTGAGCTGAAGGGAAACCAAAGAGCATAGTATCATCAACAAATTGCTGGTGGGTAGTGGCGGGAGAGCCATGAAGGGAGATGCCACGGAGTTGCTCATTGAGGACAGCATGATGAATGAGTCTGCTAAGGCCTTCAGACATTAGAACAAAAATGAAAGGGGAAAGAGGGTCACCCTGTCTGATTCCTCTGGAAGAAACAAAAGGAGTGGAGGGGGATCCATTAACAAGGATGGAATAGAGAGGGGTAGATATGAGACTCATGATCCAACGTATCCACATCTAGTAAAAGCCAAAAGCTTTAAGGATGCTCTGAATATATCTCCAGCAGAGTTTATCGAAAGCTTTAGAGAGATCGATTTTGAGAAGCATACCTGGTTTTTTTGTGCTCTTGAGAGAGTGGATAACTTCGTGAGTCATGATGATGCCATCCATGATTTGGTGACCTTCCACGTAGCCCGTTTTTTATGGCGCAATGAGGAGCGGTAGAAGGGGCTTTAATCTGTTGGCGATGACCTTGGAGATGATCTTGTAGATCACATTACAGAGGGCGATGGGGCGATATTTTTCAGGAGTGATGGGTTGCTCTTCTTTAGGCACCAGAGCTATGAAAGTGGCATTTAAAGAGGGGAGGAGCCAATGTGTCACTCTGGATTCTTCCACCATCTCCCATACTTCTATTTTAATGAGCTCCCAGAAGTGATGGAAGAAGTTTGCAGTGAAACCATCAGGCCCTGGCGCCTTCCCATATTTGGTTTGTCCCATCGATGTTTCAACTTCTTGGAAGGAGACAGGGCGCAGAAGCATCTTGTTATTCTCTTCAGAGATGAGTTTGGGAATGAGCTGAGAGATCGCATCAATGGCTGGCTGTCTGTCAATAGTGTTGTCCTCTTGAAGAGTGTTTTTGAAGTAGTTCAAAAGAACTTGTTCAATTTCCTCGTGTTGCTCGACTTGCTCTCCTTGCTGGTTGGTGATATGATGGATGCGATTTTGCATTCTTCTCTGAATAGTTGATCGATGGAATAATTTTGTGTTCCTTTCCCCTTCCTTTAACCAATTTATTCTGGATTTTTGTCTCCACAGTATTTCTTCTTGTCTTTGTCGTTCTTCTAGCTGCTTCTGGATCACCTGTTCTTGGGTAGCTAAGTCCTCTGTTCTGCCTTCCACTATGATTTTTTGTTGTATTTCTTCCATTTTCCTTTCGAGAGCTTTTATTTCCTGAAAGATGTTGCCAAAGATTGTGATGTTCCAATTCTTGATCTGCACCTTGAGATGTTTGAGCTTCTGCTGAAATTGGTACATTCTAGAGCCTTTGGGAGGAGTGAAATTGTGCCAGGCAGAGGTGACCATCTCTTTGAAAGAGGGATGTGAGAGCCAGAAAGCTTCGAATTTGAAAGGCTTTTTAAGATGGGGACCGAAATTGTGCCAATGAAGCGCAATGGGCCAATGGTCCGAGCCTGCAAAAGGAAGAATCGAAGCCTCAAGATCGCCTCCCAGATGTATGGCATTATCAGAAATGAGGAATCGATCTAACTTTGAGGCAACATGTTGGGCCCCTGATCTTTTGTTATTCCAGGTGAACGTACCATTGGAAAATGGGAGGTCTATCAGCCAACTGTTGGTTATGAAGTATTTGAAGTGAACACTTTCCGGATCCGGTCTGGTTCTTCCACCTGTTCATTCTTCCATTCTGGTTATCATATTGAAGTCCCCTGCTACGATCCAAAGAGGGTGAATTCTGTGTGAGTTTAGCGCTTCCATGGTATTCAAAAGGGCTATCTTTTTGGTGAGATCCTGCGGAAAATAAACATTTTAGAGATGCCCATAGATGCTTGTACCAATGGGATGAAAAGTGGCTTGAATGATATTGTGTGCCGCATGCAAGTCGGATAGGACTATGGACTGAGTGTCCCAGGCTATGGCTAGCCCTCCTGAAGAGCCAGAGGCATCTACTGCTACAGAACTTCTATTAGGCCAAACTCTTGTTAAGAGTGAACCAAGAACTTCACTGTTACATTTAGTATCTTGAAGAAAGAGAATGTTTGGTTTTTATTTTTGTAACATATTTTTAATCGGTTTATGCTTACCTGGGCTATTGAGCCCTCTGATATTCCATGATATCAGCTTCATGAGGAACTGTTTGATAGGTGCGGGAAGAACCACGTTAGCTTGGGGTATCGCCCAGAGTTAACTAGCATTTCCCCAATGGTGATCGTGCGCTTCCAATCTGGCTTTCGTCCTCTCTTTTTGGATTCTTTAGCTACCTTGAGGCTGTCCCAGTGACTGCCTGACTGAACCCCAAGTTTTTCTTGCTGCTGGGCCTTGGATAGGACTTTTTCCAATGTGTCTATTTGATGGGGCTTGATTTTGTCGAATTCCTAGCGCTTGCATGCATCCTCCAAGC
This sequence comes from Pinus albicaulis, assembly GCA_034641835.2. Taxonomy (NCBI): domain Eukaryota; kingdom Viridiplantae; phylum Streptophyta; class Pinopsida; order Pinales; family Pinaceae; genus Pinus; species Pinus albicaulis. The sequence continues at coordinate 926,220,159 of CM076572.1, read as the reverse complement.
CAATAATGTCAAGATCCCCAAGCTCTAAACTCTCAGAATCTTCTTCCATAGGATTGAGCGTACCGCGAGTAGCAATTTCCCCTTCGGAAGTGAAGGATCCAGTCTTAGGATCATCCAGATCCATGGTCTCCGGATGCCAGGTTAAGAGCTTGGTTTCAGTGAGAGGGCTGGAAGAGGGGTTTGCGGAGGCGGCTTTCTCTTGCTGAGAAGGGGAAGGGTTCGGATGAACAGGAGGCGATGTTGTAATGGGGGGTTGTTGGTGAGAGTTGGAAGGCGGTTGGCCTGAATCTGGAAAGGGATTCATGTTGGATAAAATGGAAAAGCTATTACTGGTAGAAGGAGCATTGGAGGAAGGAGAGGATTTCTTACCCGCCGTCGAGGATTTCTTGTTGTGTCATCTGCGAGGAGGGACTTTGGTGAATCCATCTGCTTCTGGTTGGGTTTCAGCTTCTTTGCCCTGAGTGGAAGCATTGAGGGGGAAATCTCTGAAAATATGTCCATGGGCATGACATCGGCGGCATCTGAATGGAACATGCTCGTAATCCAATGGTTAGATCCACTCGAAATCATCATGGTACATGCTTACTGCATCAGGAAGGGCTTTTTCCAAGTGCATGTAAACGCATATCCGCGCATAAGAAGTGTAGCGACGGAGCTTTGTCTCTTCTGCGATTTTGATGAACTGGCCTAATCCCTTGCCAATCTCCTGTAGCGAGTCTTCATCCCAATATTTGAGCGGCAACGAATATAGACGTATCCAGACTGGTGGCCAGTTGAAATTTTCCTTATCTGGGTTGAATCTTTCCACCCAGTTTCTGAGATACAGTCCAGCCGAGTTGAAGAAGTATGGCCCTTCCTCCATGACTTTGTTTATGTCTTCGAGGTAGATGAATATGGCCGTGAAGAACCCTTTCGGTCCAAGCTGGAGCGTTACGTGTCCCTTAGGCTTCCATTTGGAAGCGATCCAGCCTTGTAGGGCTTTTTCAGTTGGCCAGAAGCCGACAAATTTCCTGATGAGGGCGTGGTCTCTCATATATTGGATGCGAGCATTGATGTGGTGGCTGGGCAGATCAATCTTTGGTCTTTCTGGCGCAATGGGTTTGTAGGTGGAATGAGGGGGTAGTCTTGTACTGTTGCGCCTGCGTGGAAGTCGCTTTGGGTTCTGTAGTTTCCTGCTGCTTTTCAACCCCATCATTGTTTTGTGCAGGACTGGCGCATGAAGATTTGTTATTTGCAGGGGGGGTCTGGCTGTCCCCCCCTCGAACTGGTTGCCATGGCTGTTTACCCAAGCCCGTGAGCCTGGTGGAAAGCAGCCGCGTTTGATCAGTCGGCTAGGGTTTCTGTAGGCGCTGGCATGTAGGGTTTTCGCTGCATCTTCAGCGGGTGACTGTGGATTACTAAGTTATTTTTCATAGTGAAAGAAATTTTAATTAGGGTAAAATTGGTCTTACATGGTGTACTTTGGTCCATCTAATAGTAACATGTTAGATGACAAAAAATTGGTGTAACAGATTGCCCCCCAATGTGCGAGTGTTAGGAGCTAATCGTATGACCGAAGTACATTGTAAGAACTCAATCACCAGACACCAAAGGGGGAGTCAGAGAGAGAGAAATATAAGGTAGACCAAAGCACTATAGGACAAGACCCTCATGAGGCGAAAATTACAGGTGTGACAAGTCTCTTTTATGAGTGAGTACATGTTCTACAAGAGGCAGGGGAGGCATACCTATGCCCTCCGAGATAAAAAATTACAAATAATAATGTGTCCAATAAACAAGGGACTGAACTATATATTACATGCTGGCATAAAAATGGGCCAGATAAAAACATTAAAATGGATCCCACATACATATTGTGCCTGTGATAACAGCTAGGAATTATACAATAATATCTTAGTACATGAGATATAAGTAAAACCAAAGAGGCCCTCTAAAACAGGAAAGGGCTCTGAAAATCTGAATGATACATGCAAACTAAAAGGCGTTGCAAGCAGCTGAGGCCGAAACCATCAAATCTATGGAGTTGCATCCAAGGTTGTAGTAGATAGGTCATTCCGGTATGAGGGGGGCTACCTGAAGGGCCACCCCCTCATGAGGTCTAGAACATCTCACACACACCCGGGAATCACTGATACAATCTGTTGTATCACTGAACAATCAAGTATATGGATCTCGATCATGTCGTAAGGAGCTAGAGCTGAGAAACAATCAAGTCAAAGGGTAATAAAGAGTCCCTTTGCCTGATCTAAGGCACCGAACAAGAGTGGAAGTTGGAACCAATGTACACCGCCCTCTAGACTTGTCTTCTGGAATGAATGAGTTGATGTCGACAGAAGGAGGTGTGCCATAGGTGAGGCAATAAGGGATCCTCAACTAAGGCACGAGAGATAATAGTAAAGCGACTAATAGACTGACAATAGGGATAATGATGGAATGGGGGTACCGAGTAGTAGGCCGACGACTTCCCTTGTTAGAGAATGAAGGACATGGATGACCTAGCAGCAATTGACACAATATCAAAAGGGATAGGGGATATTATGACTAAAGGCCACAATGTGTGACACGAGAGAGGAACCAAGAAATGAAGGATGGAGGACTATAGTGGGATATAAAGGGACTCGGGATAGACTCCATGGATGCGATGATGACTCAAATTGAATGCTCTAAACAAGGGCGACTCAATGATTCTACCACGTAGAATAGGCCAAGTGGGGAACTTAAAAACATGAGTACAAGATGGTTACTCATGACGAAAATTGACACAAGCGTGGAAAAGTATGAAGGAAAGGTGGTGCCCCAAGCACAAGTGTTTCAAGTGAAGAAATTCAATTTTGAGGAGTGGTGAAGTGACCCTTCTTGGAAAAAATGTGTTCGGGTGAAGTATCAAATCACAAAAAACTAAAGGATACCTATTTGAGAGCTCGGTGAGAACTTTCCAACGATGCAGATGGTTTGTCAAACCGAGCTACGGTTTGGTCATAGTAGGCGAAAGAAAATTCTGGGGTTTTTCTTTTAATAAGGCATTTTCCCTCCAATTTCATTCATTTGCAAGTGTAGCTAAGGTGAATGTAGAGAGGAGAAAAGGCCATAAATCTTGCGGCGATCGTAGCAGACAAATTGACTGTTGGAATCAAGATCCGTCAGTTGCAGGTAAGTAGCCTAACCCTACTCATTCATTTCAGTGGATGGAAAGTTCAGTTTAGGCACCCAGATCTCAAGAACAGGCCAGATCGCACTACTTGGGGTCTGTTCTGCGGCCTAGGTAGCAGGTATAAGGAAGAAAACTGCTACCTGTCCCAGGAAATGACCTGAAAAGTGAGACTTTTCAGAGAAACATATTTTCAGTGATGTTTTGGGCTGAGAGATGGTATTTTTACGTTGAGGGGCATAGGTGTCCCTAAGCAAGTTGTGGTCATGCAAAATGTATTTAGAAAAGGGGAATCTAAACACATTTTTATGATGTGGTTCGCCATTTGTTTATGTGATGGTTATCTTCTGTGGGAAGAATGGATAGATGTAGTTCGAGAAAGGGAATGGAGTATTACCTATCTCTTTTGGTACTGCATATATGAAGAAAATAGACTAAATTTCTGGGTTCGCATACATGGTGTCACTATCCCAAATACTAAATTTGGAGATAATGAACTGGTGCTCACCTAGAAAACACATCGGTTGGTCAACAACAATGTCTAGGGGACTGGGTTGCTGATGTAAGAGGAAGGAAAGATGAGGGGGGTCATCCCTAGAGTGATTTGAAGTGATATGGGACTCTAGAGGTTCTTCTAAATGGGGAAGAATGATGGTACTAGAGTCAACACTACTAGATGCACTAGGAGGGTCATGGAGAAGTGCTTCTCCTGGACTCTCCAATATGGGTGCCCCCTTACAAACATTAGGTGTCAATGTAATGGCCACAAGGTGTATGTGGTTTGGATGTATGGTTTTGATGTAAGGGGGGATAGATAAAGTCAGGGGTGGTTATTTCTTCCATAATGTCGTCGTCGTAATAGAAGATGGGGTGACTGGTGGAAGAAAAACCACCTGACGTAGAGAATCATCATCATGAAAAGAAAGGTTCACATGTGCATTATCACGAAGGGTAACTAAAGAACAATTATATGAAGGATCCACCAATGTTGAGCCCAAGGTGATCGTTGAATGGAGGTCAGGCGAAACAGAAGGGGAAGTCTCAGGGGGGTCTTCCATCGTGGATCTCATAGATGATGATAGGTAGTGGAAAGTGGCCAAATAATCTATCATTTAGACATCCGGAGGGGGAATGTAAATGGGAGTGGATGTGTCCTTTGGTTCTGCTAGAGCAAAACGTGCAAATAAGAGAACGGTGGATTCATTGCGCTTGGCCTCCAATTGGCGAGCCGCTTCCAAAGAGGAGTGGTACTCTTCGAGGCGAAGGCAGAGGTGAGTATAGTAGCCATGGAAATCACAAAAAGCAAAAGGATGATTTGTGTGCAAAGACTTGAGTTTCAAGACTGAATCGGGTATAGTGACATATACCTCTGGGATATCAGACTCCAGAAACGCTTCATTGACCATGGGCTTGAGATGAGGCAATTCAGGATAGGTATGGGTGGCATGGACAACAACATCACACAAAGCACACTGAGTGGTATGATTTGGAGGCTGAGGAGGAGAAGGGGTTGTTTGGGCAGCCATATCATTAGGTGCCTTCTTGCGAGCTTTTCCCCCCTCACCTGAAAATTTCGCAACAAGAGTCGGTTCTTGTTGAGATGGCTAAGGCATGGAAGAAAAGGGAGGGTTCATGGTGACCAGTTGGACCAGGGTCATAGAAAGAGAAGGCTGGGTTGACCAGGTGGGATATTTTCTGTGGGATCAATGTACTAGACTAGGATCCCCAGGGTCATGTTAGGAAGAGATAAGGTAGCCATAACAAGTACTAAAAATACTCTAGGAGGGGGAGCTAGAAACAGTATCTGACCAGAGGGGTAATGGCCAAGTGGGACAGCTATGATGTGATTAAGGCCAAGAGGAATCATTCTAGGAGGTTGGATAGGATAATGGATACCAACTACAGATTAGAGGCCTTGAGGAGGGGGTCCTGAAGGCTGAGTCGAGGTGCTAGGAGCAGGTTACAGAGGGCAAGGCTACTGACTAGTCGAAGTGAGCCACTTGAGGTCGAACTGGGACGATTGCATCATGTAAATGTTCGACGAGCTGGGATCAGAGACATGAGAAGAAAGACCAGGGAAAGAACCAAGAAAAGAGGAGTCTTTGTAGACTCTGAGTGAAACACTAGTCAAAGTTTTGACAATCTATTTGTTGGCCATCGAAGAGATGATAGACTCAGGGGAGGTCTGAGACTTTGGTTTGTAATATGTCAACTGGCCGATGGTGAAAATATTTCCGTTGTGAGGAAAGCACATCTTGTGGAGAACCACAGATGGGATAGCATACATCGCATATGTGTAGCTACAACCCAAAAGAATGTTTTAATCTAAGGGGTCATCAATGACTTCTACGTCAACACAAACAGTCTTGCTCGCAAGAGTAATAGGACAATTGCGGAACAGGCCTATGGGCTGGGAAGAGTGGCCATCCCACGCTCGGAGGGTGATAGTGGAAGGGAAAAATTCTGGAGATCCGAGTTTCTTCCAAACCAAAGCAAACATCATACAGGTGGATGCCCCCTCATCATTGATACAATGAGAGAAGTTGGCATTTCGGATCTTGACAAGGATTTGGAAGGTGACATAAGCAGGAAGGGGGGTGTGCTCTGACTAGTCAAAATCGAAGACGATCAAACGATCATATGAAGGATCTATAGTGTCCATGGTAGTTAGTAGAGATTTTCTTTGTGAAGGGCATGACTGGAGGAGTTCCAACGTTGAGATGGTAGCAGGGGATTGCGCCAAATCATCTACTATACTATATGAATGGGAAGTTTTACCAGAAGCAATGTTTCGACATAATAGTCCCTTGGGGATCTTGGTATGAATCTCTGCCTTAGGATGAGGCATCAATAAAGGACCATTGGTTGTCAAAAGAGGCTTTGTGGAACCTGAAGAAGGGGCCTCAGGGGCAGAGATAGAGGGAGGCTTGTTGTACTGACGAGACCGAGTCTGAAGGTTGAGGTCAACGGTAATGGGTTGGTCAGATTTCATCATGAGAATATAGTAATCAGAGGTACCATATGGAGGAGGTTGAGTAGTTTCCTGACCTTCAAGGAGTTGGGTAGCCATGACTCCTTGCTGGGGGAGAGGATTGGTAAACATAGCCGGCTGGCTAGGTGCAGCATGGGGAGGAACCGAAGGGGAGGCTTGCTATCCTCAGGATGTTTCTTGAGCTTCCCAAATCTGCCACATTTGAGGTAAAAGATGACAATCGTGGGTATAGTGACCATAGACATCGAAACGAGAACAAGGTTTGTTCATGTGAACAGGCCTGTCCTACTTGGGCTGAGTGCCCTATTGGTTGTTAGCAGTGTTAGGTGTATTCCCTTAGGGATTAGGTCCTGCATTACCTTGGAAAGATTGGTTTTGGTTGTATTTCCTCTTCTTTTTAGAAGTAGGTGGATTAGTTGCGCCCTGCTGTGCATACACCTACCCCTGGGGGGTGGTGGCTATTGTTGCGGGGGTTGAGAAGGAAAGGGAGGTTGAGGTGCCAATACTGGAGGAGCTGGAGTACCAAGCTGTGGATATGGAAAATAAGGAGGTTGGGAAAAATTGTGGTAAAAATTTTGGGAAAAAGGGGGAGGCCGGCCGTATCCTGGATACATGCTACCGGGAGGGGGGAAAGTGCTGGAGGAGCTGGCCCCTCCCTGAGGGAAATCATAACCCATGGGAGGATGAGTGTATGGATGATAAAGGGCTACAATGATACTATCAGCGGCATGGGATGCCCCTAGTGTGTTGGCACCACTGGGTCTAGGGAGATTAGGTTAGATGGTATAAACATAACCACACTGTGTGTATATCAAGTCATATTTCAACGCAATCTAGAGGGAAACTTCTTCGGTCTGAGGGAAATGAGATGCGACATATTTTCCAATAGCAGGAAAAAGGGATATGAGAAACTAGTCCATGTAGACACGGTCTTCGAAGGTAGGGGCTCAACATAGGCTCTTTCTTCTCCACCATTTCTGGACATGATCGCATAGGCAGGTCGCAGATGATTGACGGAAAGAGGTCAAAAGTTTGGTACCAGTGTCATAACGAAGGGGAAGCTGGAAGTAAGACAGAGAAGCCCTGGCAAGAGTCACAAAAGTAGTATGAGAGGAGGAGTCCTGGTCAACATACTACTTATAAGCTTCTCCAGTAATCATACGTTGGAACAACCGAAGACGGACAGAGTCATCAGTGATGGAGTTAGATGAACACCATATGTGGAAAGATCGAACATGGTTTGTAAGATCTTCTTTAGCAATACCTTCAAACTTGGGGATGTTGGAATGGAGCTTGGTTGGAATAGTAGGCCAACCAGGATCATGGTGTATGGGGTCATTGATCAACTGGTTAAAATCGGGAAGAATGAGACCTGCCATATAAGGGAGCAAGGGAGCAGCCGAGATAGTTCCTATTGCGGTCCCACTAGTAGTATTCCCAGCATTAGGGTCGGGGCTACCACCAGCATTAGGTCTTGAACCAGACATGGTGAAGGTCACAGGAGGAGAACCAAGGATAGAACCAAAAGGGGAACCCGATGAACCAGAAGAAGAGTTAGAATGGGTACTCGTTTGAGGACTAACTCGAATCTTATGCGGAGGAGTAAGTCTTCCTAATGGAAATTGAGGATGGAGGCTAAGAAGTCTTTGGGATAAACACCTTGGTGGCACAATGATGGAAGAACAGACATGGATCATAGAAGGAAGAGATACCAACAAGGGAAAGGAGGTCCAAGATCAAATGATTACAATGTTATAGTCTTGGCCTAGTAGTGTAAACTAGGTGCTCTTCACTTAGGGTGTGTGTGTTAAGTGTGTTAATTTTAATTTTTAAACCGAGACGTGTGTAGAGAAAAAAGAAAAAATGTGTTGTATAACTGTAAATAAATCTGCAAATAACATTAAATTAAATTGAATATGACAGAAAATAAACAACTAAAGATGCATCAATCTAAACCCAAGGAGGGGGGTTTCCCAAAAACTAGTCTAAGGGTGGGAAAAATCTATTTAAAACACACAAAAAATGGCCAATGGATCTAAATTCAAGAGGGACATGGATCTAGAGGTCAGATCTACTGGAGATAGGTGCAGAAAACAACAAAAAACCAGAGGGAAAAGTGTTGCGAATGAGGTGGCGAAAGGCTACAACCTGAAGGGAAACGGAGGGGACCCTATAGGAGGACCAAAAAAAACTAAAAAAAGGTGTTTTGGATGGATGAATAACCAATATGAAATTGATTTGAAGGTACAAGATCAGATCTGAAAAATGGATAAACACACTAAAATCTCAGATGACCTGCTTCAGCTAAACTCCTCCTAGAAATATGGAAGCGTACTAAAGCCCTAAGGAGCTAGGTTCCTACTTTGACGAGTAAAAAAGAGAAAGTACAAGTCCAAGACGGGTGGAGATGGAGGTCAGACAACCCTGAACAGTAGCCTATACAAACCCAAAAAAATCACAGAAAAATTCCCACAAAAAGTACAGGTCACAGTTTCTGACTTGTTTTCAGCAAAGGTCACAGGTTTGAGGCTGTTTTCGGCATCCTGAAGGTCGAGGTCGTAGGTTTTGGCCAAAAAATTGTGACCTGCACTTTTGGCCCTCTCGGGAGCAGGTTTAGAAAAAAATGTCGTCTCAGCTTCGGATGATACCTGTCACCTGCACAATAGGCCCGAAAACACATAGAAGTTAGAATTTTTATTGTTTTAGGGTTTTAGAGGTTAAAAACAACATCAAGAAAATAAAAACAAGAAGCTGAAGAAAAAACCTAGGGTTTGAAGTAACTGGTCATGCAGGGATCTGAAAAACAACAACAGTCGTAATTATAAACCCTTGTGGTGTCGCCATTTGTTAGTGTCAATTCTAATTGCAAGCGTACAAAAAAATCTCACTTTAGCAGTGCATAACAAACAACCCTAACATCAAAGATGGCTGTCAATTTCTTTAGATCTGTAGTTAGTTGACCAAGACAAATTCTAAGAAATCCAGATCTATGTAGTTAAAGACGTTAAGCAGTAAATAAAAGCAAGAGTTGCTCCATGCATCCAATAGACAAGACAAGAATATTTAAAAAAAAAAAAAATTGTATTTATGACACCTGGGAAGGGAACATAGAAAGATGTTACCATCCCCCTCAATGAGATGGGTCCTTGTATGTCCTCAGCACTTCAGATATAATATCTCTCTCTCTTGATGGTGTAGAAAACCCAAACAAAAATGGAACTCAAAAGGGAGCTCACAAGCAAAATGGTAGCAAAATATGACAATGATGGAGGGTCAAAGTCAGACCAAAAGTATAGATCCAGAGTGATCTTTAGGCAAAAAAAGGTAGTTAATGAAAGGAAAAACCCTTCCATTTATAACAAAATATTGAGTTAGTCTAGATATGGGTGCATAATTAAAATATTATTAATCAAATCTAGATCCAAATTTTATGGAATATTTTATTATATTTGTTGGAGAGAAAAAGAATTTGAATTTGGTCAAATCCATTTATTTCTAAATAATAAATAAATAAAGTATTTATTTATTATTTTAACAGTGTGGTTGAGTAATAATTAAATATATAGTGCTTTATTCAATTATTTATAAATGATTTAGTCAAATTTAACAAGGAATATTATTTAAATAATTATTCCTAGAAAATAATAAGATAAATAGTGATTTATCTAATTAACTTTTTTGTTTTGGGTTAAATATGACCAGTAATATTAATTAAACTATTGTTTAATTAATTATCCCTTGAGGAGAATAATAAATATGAATTTATTCGATATTTCTTCATGGTGTTTCTTGTTTAGACCATAAAAAATTAATAAATTATGGATTACTAAGTTATTTTTCATAGTGAAAGCAATTTTACTTAGGGAAAATTTGGTCTTACATGGTGTACTTTGGTCCATCTAATAGTAACAAGTTAGATGGAAAAAAATTGGTGTAACAATATGAAAAGAGTATTTTTGGAAAAATATAAAGTTTATTGCATACACCATGACCTTAGAAATCAAGTCTTTAAGATGATCCAAAAAGAGGATGAAAGCCTAGAAGATTTAGTGGATAGATTTACTTATAATATCAAAATATCTAAATTGCATAATCTAGGATCATACACCTTAAAAAATCTCCTACTAAATGCTATAAGGGGTGAATGGACTGATCTTCTTAAGCTGGTGGGAAAAGGAGAAGTCTCTCAATTGTCATTTCAAGAGATTTGTGAACTTTGCAAGAACATATTAAGAGGAAAAGAAAAGTATGGAAGATCCCCTCTGGACCCAATTATGGAAATATTAAGTAAGTTGACATCAGTATTGGTAAGTCAAATTGAACTTAACAATTTGCTAGAAATTTTTGGTAATTTAAATGAAAAAATTGATATGCTAAGAATGCAAAACAAGCAAAAGGTTGAGAATGTTGTTTCATTTAAATTTTGACCTAAATGCAAAAAGAAACATTATTTACATGAATGTCCACATGATAACATTAAAATTTTTGAAATATGTGCAGGATCACATACTATTTAAAATTGTCCATCATTAACAGGGTTAAAGACAGTTTACCAAGGAGAAAATCAAATATTGGAATAATCTTGTTGTGTAGCTCCAATAATACCATGGAAGTCTCATCAACCTTATATCATCCAAGATCTTAATTCTCAATTGCAGGTTTTTTCACAACAATCTCAAAGTAATTGGAAAACAACCTTGTCTCGGAAACCTTGGCCATCTCAATCTCAACCTCAAAAAAATCTTGGAAATAAGGTTGGAAATGGCCTTACAGAAGAAATCCATTGTATCCTCAATATTTTCCTCAATACCCTCAATACCAATCTCAATGTTATCCATACCATTCACTTCCACCACAACATCAGTTTCAACCTTAGTTGACCTCAATTCAACCTTTCCCATTACCACCCACACAAACACCCAAAAGATCCATTCTGACTCCACTACCTGCACAACCATTTCATATCCCCATCAATAAAACACCTCAATCCACTTACAATGTTGAGGTATTGCAAAATGATTCTCCATCTTCCATTGAAGAACAACGACTAGAAGAAGAAGAAGAAGATATAGTCCAAGAATCATGGATGCATGTTTATAAAGAGCAGTTGTTATAACCTGAGATTGAAAAGTTTATTGCATGCCTATCATTAGATTATATGAATGGAGATCACATCTCTGAAGACTTGCATGACATGATAGTAGAAATACAAGGAAGACAAGATTACATTGAATCTTGGTTCAAGACAGGCATTGGATACCAATTTTCAATTATTCAGTATTTTCTAAAATCATCTCAATAAAAGCAATTGGTATCTCATATACCGGTACATATTGAAGAGTATATTTCAAACCTTCATATGAGTTTATCTATCATATTTTTACACACATGGTTCCATTGGAAGTATTCATATACCTGAACAAGGTTTCCTTTTCAAGTAGGGTAGGACATATATAAAAAATACAATTAAAGAGAAAAATGAATCCTATTGTGAAAACCAACTTGCTAGCGAAATTGGACATGAGCTTTGCTTGAAAACTAGGCAACTAGCGAGAAAAGTTCATAATAAATTCCACAATTTAATGATGGTTTCAATCTCTTATTATGGTTCTTCAAATGATTTTTGGTTATATAATCGAGTTGGATGATGTGGGATTAATTACGGCCTGCGTTCCAACAAATCTTGTCCCATTGACCTCAACACCTTATCTAGGATCAAGATTAGAGATTATTTGGAGTGCCTTGGAACTTGCATACATCAATGGCAAGCCTTCTCATTGACAACAATGGGAATACAACAATGTCTCTTGATTTCCAGATCTTGCAGGTGACTCAACTTCAACACATTCATTTGTCCCTGTCAAGATGCACTCAGGTACCTTGACACTCATTTACATTATCAGTGGGTTGTCTCGCATTGGTTAATGATTTTCATCATTGATCTGTAATCCAATGATTTCCTCCCATGCTCTACATCAGCACATCCATTAGCATGGTAAGAATTTTACCATGAATTTTGGTTTTGATGAAGACTATATGGTTTTATGGAATCAACAACAACTTGCAGCAATATATTTTATTGGTTTCTTGTAGCAGCATGTTCATCTTGTTTTCATTCAACAGTAGCATGACGACACCACTACAACATTTTTTCCATTTTTTTCATTTTCAAGAAAAACAATAAAATTGGGCGTATTTCAGTCAATATGCATTAGGTTTCATGGTTTCTACTTCAGCATGCAATACACAATCCAAATCAGCAGTTCAAACTAGGAGAAAATAACATTTTGCAAAAATTGACATTTTTTGCAACACCTACAGAAAGTTACAGTTTCTGAAACTATTGTTTTAACAACATATTTTTGTTGTAGCATCTTGTTCCAAAGGTAGTTTTGGCACAAATATCACAAGAGATTGAAGCCGAAATAAAAAATTCTGAGCTTCTTGGTTTTCTCAGAATATGGAAAAATTGAGTAAGATGCAGACAAAATTCAAAAAAAGAAATTTTGAAGTGCATTTCAAGTGGGTTTTTAAGGAATATTTTCAATTTTTATCAATGTGCACAAATTAGGACAGAATTTGGTATTTTTTCTCAAAAAAATGATTTCATCATAAAAAGTGGATTCTGAATGCATGAGGAGGTAGAAAATGAAAAAATACATTTTTTCCCTTTGGAAGCACTCAATTTGGCCTTAAAATGAGTTTGTGACATATGTTTTTGTTGCAACATTGGGTAGTGTGAAGGGTGAAATAGGGCAAAAATTGATTTTATCATAACTTGCAAACCATGCATCCATTGGTCCTTAAATTTTTATGGTAAATGCATTGAGGTAGGGTAAATAAATACACAAAATTTCGAGAAATTCTAATGTGTATTTTTCAATAAATTGGACTCTTTCACCTAAAATATTTTCTCATTTTTTGCGATATACATACACCCATTGGGCGAGATATTTTTTGGGAAGATGCATAATATTAATAGTAACAACCTCAAAATATTTCAGGAGAATCTGATTTACTATTTGAGAGAATTTGGAAAAACAAATCTGCTACATGAAAAAGATACCTTTTGTGGAGCAAGGTCAAAGTGGTGGTCAACGCATCATGGAGCAAAGTACCTAAGCCAAATCAACACCAAATTAGTCATCATATCATGTTCTCTTCTCCAATTCCAAAAGGTAAACTTGAGGTAAAACTAGCATTAAACTTTCTAATTAGTTAAAAATTATAGAAATTTTGATGAAAAACTATTGTAAACATGTAGTTCCAATTTATCTCCCATTATGTTTTGTCATACCCTTTAACAACCAATCCCACAAACTATGATTGAAAATTTATCAAAAAATTCCTACCATACATGAAATCATATCATTGTTTTCCATGGTCATAATGATGTTCTTCTATTCTTTCACCACTCTCTTGTTTAAACTTTCTCTTCTTGTTAATCCATGACCTCCTTAACAGTCCATCAATATGATGTTCTTGAGAAAAAAATAATTATTTTACATGTTTTTAGCACGTGATCAAAAGGTACATGGAGCACTTAAATTATGTGTCATATTTCTCATCTTCAAATTTTGAATGGAAGCCAAGAAATTATGAGTACAAATCCACAAGAAGAAGAAGATTGCAACAAGGCTTTGTTCACACACTCTTGAAATCACTTGGAAGCATATTTTAGGCTTTGATAAGTTGTGTAACCCTCACCAACAACTCTTATTTTTTGTTAAGTGCAACTCATGTTGTCAAAGCTTCACAATGGGAAGTCTTCTTCCTTCATTAGTTTGTGAGTTCCTAAAGAAACTATTTGATAACAATGTTGAAATAGGATTGGTTTTTGTGCATGGATGTTAAGAAGACAATCATTATGGGCTATAATATATGATCATTTTTAGCCATACTAATGAGGTGCAATTCACAAGGATGGAAAGAATATTCTATAGATGGAGTAAAAGTCTTGATGTGTTCTTCAGAACATGGTATTCTACCAAGGCTTAAACAATTTGAGCATAATTAATTAGTGACAAGAAACTTGTAAGTTGTTTCCAAGTTATTGAAAGAGTTATATTTGCAAAGGCTTAAAATAATGGCAAGTACTTGGATATACTACTATGTGGGAATCCTTTCTTTTCACACAAGTTGCATATAATAAATAATGAAGGGTTGTTTTTATTAAGAAAAGAACAAATCAACAGGTATCACTCCTACCTCTATAACATCCATGAGCAACCTCATATGTGAAGACTTAAAGTTGTTTGAATTTCAAAGGAGGATGGGTAACTCTTCTTTCTTACTCTAATGACACAACAAGAAAGTGTAGAAACAAAGCGTTACGCTACCAGGTTATTAATACTGAAAAAAATAGAGATAAAAGTGCATCTTATTGAGATAGAGGGTGGATATTGCTCTCTTGGAGCTTTGGTCAATGATTTAGTTGAAATGATAGAATAAAGGAACACAAGGAATCTGTTAAATTATGAAACTTTTCAATTCTTTGTTTGCATGAGGACATGCAACAACTCCGGTGTGAGGGAATGTTGGGCCTCCAATTTGTCATAATTGTTTTGATGAAACCATCTATTTTCGCATCATTCCATTCACCCATTGTCATCATTTGTAACCATATTTATTCATAAACACACCAAATTCTCATATACATGTTTAACTGGTTTATTATTATTATTTCCATTATTTTTAATGAATTAAGAAGAATTTTTCATGGTTTTACTAATGACAGTTTAGCGAGTTAAAGTTTCTGCAGGTTTGTCAAGTTTATGTAGCTATCTCCATGGTTGAGGTAGTAGCACCACTCTAGAAGGAAATTCGACACTTGGAATTGATTTCTAGGAGCTCGAATATGGATTTGTTTTGATTAAATTCCACCCAGCTCGCACGTGTGGACCTCCAACAAAATATCAAGGGAAAACACAGCAGTTTTGACCAGTCAACTTCAAACACATTTTCTGAGCAAATGAAAGTGTATTTCTAAAAAAGGAAACATGAGTTTTATTTAGAACAAGCTAGATTAGGTTGTTCATGAGAATTTTTATCAAATTCGTTACCATTTGAGAGATTTTCGAAGATCTTTGGAGCCTTATTGTGCAAATTATGTGGATATACAGTTTTTCAATTTTTTCGTTTAATGACCAATCAAAAAAAGGTTGAATTAGTTGTTCTTTAGAAAATTCGTGGCATAGAGATAAGTTTTATCAGACCTGGGTTGATCTTTGATTAAAAAATCCATGAAAATTTATTTGATTTGATCTCATGACCAAAACTCAAGCAAGAAAATTATGAATTTGTTAACAGACTCAAAATTATATAAATTACAGTCTCTTTGATGAGAGGAGAGATCAGAGATGTCAAGGATGATATTAATTTTTAATTGTTGCTTCTTATTGAAGGAGAAGAACTCTATTTTTCATTGAATATATTTTTTTAATATGGTGCAGTTATGAATGAAATTGGTGATTTATATCTGAAGTTTCAACACCTTGCAGTCCTCAGGAAGCCCACCTGTAGATCTATGAGACTAGTATAGATGTTTTCCATTTCTTTCATATTCTCATGAATGGTTTGTTTTACACAGATTAATTGTTTATGCTTATCATAGATTAAAAACTCATGCTTTACATAAATTTTTATTCTTTCTTAGATTAAAACATTCATGATTCCATAGATTAAATTTTGTAAGTTTTACAACGAAATATCCATGCTTTCATAGGGTAAAATATCATCTTTTCTTAAATCATTAAAATTTATGTTTTTTTCTAGTTTAGCATTAATTTCCTTTCCAAAATCTTAGTACTTTCATAGTTTATACCAAAGAATCTAATTTCCTTTTGAAGTCTCCAATTCATTTCAGTTATGCATAAATATTGAAAGCTAATCTCCTAGCACATATGATGTAGTGTGCTTCGCAAGCTCATGTACCTGGATTGACATATAAATGCAAGAAATTCAACATAAATTAAATTACCCAACAGTTTTATTATTTATTCCCTTTATCTTCTAGACTTTTTTTACAGTGTTTCTTTGCAACTATTCATTTGATGTTAAAGTGTTACTCATTTTTTTTCTCTCTCAAATTGATGAGAAATTTCATTCTCTCCCATGGTAGCTTTTACAAAATATATTTTCCTTTTATCCGTTGCCTTGGCTTCACTAGATTCTCCTTCATAGCCTAACCTAGTATTGGTGAGTGGATATCTTTTAGCACTTAATATCATGGCCAACTATTCAAAACCTTTTATCTATTGAATGTTCATATTTATTTCAGTGTGTTCCTTCTCTAGTCTCTTCTTCAAAATTACCACCTCTTCTTCCAATCTTTCACACTCCTAAATTTTCTCTTTTATTTGCTTCATCAAAATTTCTTCCACCTTATTTGCTTCTTCAAGTTCAACTTTCATCTTGATGATGTATTATGAATTTGATTCTTCTTTTATATGTTTCAATAGAATCTATTTATATTTTATATTCTTTAATTTAATCCTTTCTATTTCATCCAACTAATCAAATCCCCCTCAATATCTACCTCACCTTCCTCTTCTTCTTCATATTCTAGGCAATCCTTTTCAAGTTCTTCCAAGGCCATCAACATGAATTCACTGGTTCCATCTTCACTAGAACATTAGTTGTAGCTCTTAGATACACTGTTATCATCTTGAGCATAAAATGTTTTTATTTTTTTATTTTTTCTCTTTCTGCATTTTATTAAATTTGTTATTCTCTTTCTCTTTAGGTTGATTTTATTCTTTCTTATACAGACATTTCGAGGCATAATTTACCACTCTTCCACAATTAAAACACTTAAATGGAATTTTTCTTTGTACTTACCTGTACATTTCTTCAATCTTCTAACAAATTTTGTTTCTTCTTCATCAAAATGTGAACATGAACATCCCTTTTCTTCTATGCACCTGTCTGCCTTGAAATCTAACTCCCTAGTGACTAAATTCCCTTTTGGAATTCTCATTATGTATGATGTCAAGGAACCAAGTAGTTGATCCCTTTTCAAATTCTCAAAGTTTTTTGTCTCTTCTATAATTGAAACCTTAGGATTGAATTTAGAGGGTAGTGACCTCAATATTTTCTAAACGATTACCCTTTCTTTGATTGTTTCTCCTAAACCTATCATGATGTTTATGAATTCATTATCTCTTAAGAAAAAATTATCTATATCTTCATCTTAATTCATTTTTAAGGTCTCAAACTATGTTCTATATACTTGTAATTTGTCCACATTTAACTTTTTATCTCCTTCATGAATACTTTCTAATTTATCCCAGGTTTCTTTGGTTTTCTGAAAATGCATTAATTTAATAAATTCGGACTCACAAAAACCATTTAGAATTGCATTCACAGCTTTTGAATTAGATATGAACTTCAATTTATCATCTTTGTCACTAGTTTCTTGCTTCGGCTCTACATATTGTACCATCACAACAACCCAGACTTCTATTCCAAGAGACATTAAGTATGTCTTCATTCTGACTTTCCATAAGGCATAGCTTGTACCAGTAAATAGAGGGAATTTATTTATCGAGCATCCTTCTTAACTAGCCATTTTACTGACTTAGGACCTCTTTCCAATTTATATATTGTTTCTGAAGGCGACTCTGATACCAATCGATATTTATGATTGGAAATTATTGAGGAGGGGGGGGGGTGAATCAGTAATTAAATATTCTTTACTTTTTCTCAACTTAATTTTATTCTTATGAAACTAATGGTTTATGTTCATGCTCTATTGAATTCCTTTTGCAGGTGTCAAAGAGAGAAATTTGCAGATTTACTTATTAAGAATTCAAGATCATTCACACAAAATTCAAAACCAACACATGAAGACACCAAATATAAGTGGAAACCTCGAGGGATAAAAAAACTAATTTTAGGCTTAAATTGATGTGAAGGAAAGTTGATACTCCTTATTACATCATATTTTTATAAACTCCAACCTACAAGAGGCTCCTACCTCAAATTAATCTCCAACTCCCACAAATTTGTTGTAGGCCACAACCCATAGGAGGCTTCTACCTCAACAAGCTACAACCTTTTATTTTTGAAGCTACAACATATAAAGGAAAAAATATTTCTCAATAACAACATCAAGTCGCAAATGCTGGTTACCTCATATACAATTATGCTACCAAGTTTACTGCTAAACTACTTCTTCTCTTTTACTCTCTTTCTCATTTGTTGCTACTCATCAACTTTATTATTAAGACTCCTCCTCTTCAAAAAATTTATTTTTCCATTCCACATTGTATATTTTATAAGAAATCCATCTTGGATGTTTGTATTCTTTGCAGGAATGTGAAATGAAGAATTGTCTCTTAGACTTCCAAAATTTCTCACAAGCTTGTCTCTTCACTTTCAGTTCTAAAAATAATTTGTAATATAAAATAGAGTTGAACTAACAACTCAATCAATAATAATTACAAGAGACAAATCAAATTTGTATTATCTACATTTTCTTATCAATGAAACATATGTATTTAGGCTTTTGTCTTAATATTTTATGTCCCATTTGAAAATGTTTAGCCTTCACATTGATTAGCATAACATTTTCACTTCACATCACTTCTAGCCTTTGCAACTACATAACAAACATTCATTAATATTAATAATTCAACTTGATGAAAATAAGTTTCCTTATCATGACCATTTGACATCAATGCCAATATTAGCAACTCTTGCTTCTACTTAATTTCTTCTCCTTCAAGATATTTATTCTTTTCTTCTTCTCCCTGCTTCAATTTGTCTTCTTCTTCATTATTCCTTCTTAGTTATTCTTGTGTCTGCATTAACTCATGCTCCTTCCTTACCTAATCTTCCTTTTGATTATTTTCTTCCTCATGTTTCCTCTCTACTTCTTGCTGCTTCCTTTTCCTTTCTGCTACCAAAGTCGCTTTTAGAATAATCATATAATATTTAAATTTGTGGATTTTATCCTCCACCAAGTTATGGGAAACCTTCCTCTTATACTTAATACTCACAGGAGAGTGCCCTTCTAGATTTCTTTTCTCTTGAGTAACACTTTTCTCTAGAACTATCTTGGAAGGTCCTGACTGATCTTCTGGTGCATGTGGCTAAGAGTACATATAGCGATTATTCATATTTTCTTCCTCTGGCATGGAATAGGTCCCATATGGATGAAATAAGTGCAACTTGGCATAGTTATTCTTGCAAACTCCTCTGTGATCATACTCATGAAAATCTATGATATCAAGCTTGAGTCTTTCCAATTCTGTGAGTTCAGCTTCTACGCCCTTCGATTTCTTAATCTCGTAATGTACCACCTATAACGCGATAGCATGCCATGGTGCTTGTTAGGTGTAGTATGTGGTATATTAATCGACCAACATATAATGCCAATCCAAGATCTGTGGACTTCGAGACATAGCACTGGAAATGGAAGAGAGAGCCCCTAGCAACCTGCAAAACAAATTCTAGTCTAATTTTTACATCAATCCCTTTATAATTTCCTGCAAACATCTATTAATTCGAATCTTGCACTCAAAAAAATTCGTTAAAATTGAAACCATAAATAATAATCATGCAATTTTCCAAAAATTAAAAGCACCCGTTCACTAATAAGAACTAAAAATCAAACCCTAAGTATTATGAAAAAGCAAACACTAACTGAGACAAACCCAAACTAATGTATGATTGGAAAGAAAACCTTAAATAACAATCAACTATGAATCTAATAATTAACTCATATATAAAATTAAACACAAAGAATGTCTTGATTAAACTCAAAAGATGAAAACTCTAGAAAAATATCATACTTCTCAAGCCATGCAAAATGCACAAGCCAAAGAAAACAATAAAATATAGCTAATAATCCTACACTCTCATTCTATCTGCACTCAACTCTGTATGAAATCAAATCAAATAAAGATATGGTTCGAATCTACCTAAAGTGAAATCAACGCAACTAGATGCATCAAATATATAAAAAAACATTGTGTGCATAAGCAGAAAAATAACCACTCTCTAACCTAATAATTAAATCTTGATGCTGGAAACACAATTTTTCTAATGCTAGTGCAAGAAAGAAAACTAGAACAAATCCACCTTTCAATCAAAGGAAAATTACAGAAATAGGGTATAAAAATCTTCCTTCGTTCAATAGTCTCTTCTGCACTTATTTCTCATCGAGTGTACAAGTGCATAAATCCAAAATCACCATTTAAATGATTACCAATGTAGCTTATGAAAATAATACCAATAATAATAAAAACAAATCATAAAGGATCTATTTCTACATCCAGAGAAAAAGGGATAAGTAGTGTTACCACATAGTTGGCACTCAAAACCCAATTTCAATTTTTAGCTTCCAGATGACACCTTAAATTTGTGTTAGGGTTGTGGTTTGTCAACAACTATCACTCTAGTAAATGAAAATAAAATTCCAATTATCTTTGAGGCTTTGTTAAGTCATTCAATGTTAAACAAGAGTCTCGTGAAATGCTTTCAAACCCTAGTCACAACATATATTAAAAGGTTTTGAATAGAAAACACATATTAAAAGTATGCGTGATAGAGGACTGATATGATTTAATAGCATGCATATATTTTCTAATAATATCTCTATATCATTCCCTTGTCAAAACACCATTTATCATAAAGGAAATCGAAACCGAGAGTAGATCACCAAGATAAAATCATTTTCAAAATATACAAACAATGTGTTATAATCAAGATCCTTATCCACACAAAAAATATACACTCTCTCTTAATTGGATCTATCACTTATGACTTAAATATTTCTAGATCTGAGTACTAAAATAAGAAGTAGTCAAAGAACTATACAAATGGCAGTGAAAGCAAAGTGTAAACTTCATACACACAAGGTTATTAAATATTCATAATAAATCACAATAGTTGACACACCAAAATATGAAATATTCACTCTACATTCCATATTAACAAACCACACACGCAAATAGACTAACAAGAGGAGTGTTAAGCTAGTTTGGTGGGCCCAACCAACCAGCTCATACCCTCTGCAACCTACTTAAATGACATAGATGATATAAGCATTAAATACACAATGAAATAAGAAAAGAACCTGGCATAGAATTCCTCTATTAAAATCAATCAATCATTGTTACATCATGAGATAATATCAGATCTAGTTGATGGAGAAGGGGGAAGAACCCCCAACACTTCAATCCAACAACATCAGGACATGGAATGGATTTTTTGTGTGCTAGACTTGGAGCCATAACTCTATTTTTATACATTTTTATACTCAGTTTAGGGGGCAGGAATTCAATTCGGGGAATTAGATTTTGGATGGGTTCTCAGACTCTGAAATCTGGAGCTTAATGGTGTAATGTTTAATCTTCCTTGATTAATAATTAATACATAGAAAAATTGATTTTGGATTCCTCGATGTATTGCAATATCTTGTATTCTCTTTTTGGAAATTTGTTTTCTTCATTCGAAATTGATGTATAATGCAGTTGGTTCCTTTTAAGATTGGTTCAAATTCATGTTAAAATTGGTGACATAATTACATGTTCCTTATTTAGGAAGCCTTAATTGGTGCTCCATCAACTTCAATTGCTATGAAACCAGCTCAAAAAAATAGAAGAAAAGATAGGTCAGCAGCTTGGAAATCATCCTCTTCGAGGGGGAAAACTCCTTTACATTACATAGAACAATTATTGGATGACATAAATGAAAAAACCTCCTTTTTATATATAGGAGTCCAAGGGGTCACAATATAATCCTAGCCGACATAACAATAACAATGTAAGGGAACAAAAATAACAATAAGGGTATACACTAGTATTATGGAGACGTAGCATGCCCCTCTCCTTCAAAAAATTGTTGTCTTTAATGCTTGAGTAGTTTTGGATTCTTCTTTCTAAAACTATCATCCTCCCATGTTGAATATTCAGCGGGTAAGTTCTTCCACTTGATGAGATACTCTAAAATTGATCGATTTTGTAGTTGTCGATTTCTTGTTTCCATGATTGCTTCATGTTACAATATGATTTTTCCTTCCTCATCAAGTTCTGGAAATATTGTTTTAACTATTATATTTTCACCTATAACCTTCTTTAAGCATGAAACATGGAAAACTGGGTGCACTCACTACAAGAAAAAATGACATTGGTGAGGGTCATGCTTGTGACGGACCTTTAAGGTCCGTCACCAATGTCACATATGGTGACGGTCCTTAAAAAAACGTCACAGTAAGTGTATATAGTGATGGTCCTTTAAGGTTCGTCACCAAAGCCATTTTCAATGACACTTTTGGTGAGGGTCGTTAAAGGCCCATCACTAATTCTCTCTTTGGTGACACTTCTAGTGATGCACTTTTAATGACCCTCACCAATGCTCTTTTTGTTACTTTTGGTGACGGTCAAAAAATGTTCGTCACCATTGATCATTCCAATGAGTTTTTGATGACGCTATATGCCTCTTAATATATATTTTTTCAAAATATAACGATTTAAGGCCATTATTGTGGAGTATTTTTTATGATATTTCCAAGGCCATATTGGTTATAATCAGTCAATTTTTTAAGAAGTAATTAGTGTATATCATTTCCCTCAAGTAATCACTAGTCGAATAGAGTTTTCCTATGAGTCAACGCATGATTCATATCTATTAAGTTTATTATCTATAAAATTCCCTTTAGATAAAGTTCAACTAGTGTGTATAGGAAATATAATATTTAATACATAATCAAGCTCTGCCAATTCTATTAATGAGAAAGACCTAACACTCCTCAACAATCCGAGCACACCTTAAATTAATTCTTTGTCACACACTAACATTTCTTAGCACCTCACATATCTTGGAACATCTTTGTACCTAGAACAACTTGTCATGAAACTGATGCCCAAGCATATGGTGGCATGTGCTAGCACAACATGGAACTCTCCTAGCATGTGTTAGCATGCATGTAGTTCCTAGCATGCCCTGAAACACCTTGGATGAATGCATTGACATAAATTAGCACTTGGCACACAATGCCACTTGGCATGTATTGGGACCTATTATTAGTGTGACTAGCATGTCCCTTTTGAAAAATATAAAGTAATGAATTACTAACCCTCTTATGTGTTCATTTCCTTACATTTTGGCTTGGTTCTTCCTTTGGTTGCCTTGACACTTCTTGACACATATTGACATACCCTGGCACCCTACACATTATTTTTCCTCGAGAAAAAAGCGTAATTTTATTACTGCAGGTGAGTACAAAATTACAATAAGAAGCACATAAAAAATGTGATCCAGAAGACAAAACCCGAAAGTTTGTAGTCAACCCTTTGGGTAACAGTCTAAAAAAGACATTTGTAAGAAAACCATGTGTAAAAACCAGATCCGTCTTTTACCCCTGACCTATCTGAAGACGAAAATTGTTCATAAAAAAATCATTCCTAATGCTATCAACGATAAGCATTCCAAGTTGAATATCCATCCAAAAACTGCAGTGTTATATTGATCCAGCAATCACTGAGGTTTCCAACATAAGACACCACCAAGACAATCCCAGAACACTGCCTAGTCAAAAAAAAATTCCATTCGAAATAGCCAGCAGAAAAATTTAAAGAGCTTAATCCACAGCAGTTAACAAAAAAAGGATTCACCACCCAAGGGAAATGCATATGTTCCAAGTGTATCAGATGGATGATAACCTAGCCCACTACAACAGCCCAACAAAGTGATAAACCAAAACAACAGAAAACACATCCTCCATATTACATTATGTTATAAAAAAAAGGGCACCAACACCACCAGGAGATAGCAGCCTGAGGAAATTATAATTACAGGCCAACAGAAAAAAAACAGAGACAACTCAATCGAATAATAAGGGATGAAAAAATTCTTTGATTTCTCCATCCTTGTGTTCTCTAACCCTCCAGATTCCCACAGCCTGCAGAAGCCCCATCTTGGAAGCCCGATCCACCTCACCATTATTTTCTCTATAGATATGTTGACAGGAGAAAGAAACAAAAGAATGGAGGAGCTCCTGAATAGAGAGTAACAGGTTTTGTAGATGAATAACTTTTCACTGTTGTATACCATTGATCCAGCTTATCACATTCATTGAGTCCCCATAGAAGTTTATCTTCTTGCAACCTTTCTCAACAGCGAACAACAAGAGAATCTTGAGGCTTAGCAATTCAACAAAGTTGTTTGAGCCCTCCCCAAACCCAACTAAGAGCTAAAAAAAACTAGATACTAAAAGATAAATCAGAGCCCCTCTGCCACAAACATTCTGTTGCACTGCCCCATCAAAGAAACCCCAAGGTGTCCCCCTATCAATCTCCAAAAAAATTAGCTCCCTCTGATTAGTAGCACGAATATGATAAGGAAAGGCAGAGTGTAAACCAATAGTCATGGCACCGATGATCTCTGGAGAACTAACAGCCTCATCAAATAGAAGTCGATTACGAGCTAGCCAGCAACCCCAAATGACAAGGAGAGGCAGGGCTTTAAGATTAGGCTCAACATTAGACACCCACCACAAGTCCCATGCATGAGACACAGTTAAGCCCTCCCATCTACACGGGAGGCCCAATAATCTAGAGCATTCCATCCATACCCCTTTCATGAAAGGACAACTGAGGAAGATGGGGTTGATAGATTCCTCATCTGATTTGCAGAGACTACACCAGCCAGGGCCTTCAAAGCACTTTCGTTGCAGATTATCCCAGGTAGGGACTTTATTTTCTAAGACACAACACATAAAGAGGCAAGTCTTGGGAGGACTGCTGAGCTTCCAAATCTTCTTCCACCACCAATGACCATCCCCCAAAAAAACCACAACACTCAGTTTTAAGTAGCCAACCCGCAGAGAGTAGATCCCCGAAGGATCAAAATCCCAAGCAATCCTATCCTCCCTCTCTCGAAGAATAATATGTGCATGTTTTAAGGCTTGAATGTAAACAACCAATTCCCTCTCATCATGTGCATCCAACCCCAAATATGAGGCCAAAATCCAAGACTGAATCCCTGGCCTTCTTTGAACCATATCTGCAAGATGGGAAAGAAAAGTAATCCCCCGCTGTCTTAAAGCCTCAATCGTATGCCCTGGAAGGAGGTGTTGTAGTACACTTCCCATCCAAGGATCCTCACCAACACAAAGCTTCTTGCCACTACCCACATTCCAAACCAGATTAGATTCCAAAATATGAAAGGATTTAACCAAATTCTTCCAAATCACCGACCCACCCTCAAATTTTTTCTTAGGATTCCTAATCCAATACACAATAGAAAAATGAGCTATGTATTTTTGGGAGATCACTTGGGTCTGAAGACTGTCAGAATTAATGAGCCTCCATCCACCCTTTGTAGCAAGAGCCTGAGCAAAGAGAAAAATATTTTTCAATCCCCAACCTCCCAGCACTTTTGGTACAACTATTTTCTCCCATCGAACCCAAGGGGTCACCAACAAGTCCTTCTTCCCACTCCAAATAAATCTAAAGCGTATCCGCCTGGATAGCTCCAAAATACCTTTTGGAATCCAAGAAAGTGACAACCAATATACCAGGACAGCCTCCAAAAAAGACTTCACTAAAATCAATCTCCTGACTCTTGAAATCCATTTATGACTCCAAACTCTTAATCTCTTTTCCATTTTTTCCAACAACCATCTCCAATCTTGTTTTCTGTAATCATTTGGTTTTAAATGGAAACCAAAATAATTCAGCCCATCATCCAGACCAGCAGAATTATAAGGAAATATCCTCATAAACTCAAGCCTCTCCTCTTCCCTCAAACGATGAGTAGTAATTGAAGACTTTTCAGCATTCACTTCCATTCCTGTGGCCTTGGAAATCAAGTCCAAAATATCTCCTATAGTATTTGCATCTCTCACCGAACCAGAGCAGAAAATTAATACATCATCAACGAATAATAGATGTGTAATGTATAAATTTCAAGCTACCTGAATACCCTTCAAAGTACCCTGTCTCTTGGCATTCTTAAGAGCCCTGCTCAATCCTTCCGCAACCAATAAGAACAAAAATGGAGATAGCAGAAAAACCTGGCGAAGACCTCTTTCATCATGAAAAAAGGGGGAGGCAACCCCATTAAGAAAAACAGAGAAAGAGACTGTAGTCATACAGCTCATGATCCATCTAATAAACCCAATATCAAAGCCAAGGTGAGTCAAAATCATGCGTATATATAACCAACTTACCCGATCATATGCTTTGGAGAGATCGATTTTCAACATTGTCCCTTTGAGGTTCTTGGTCTTCATGATATGGATACCCTCTGGAGCTGTTCTGATGGCTTCATGTATTTGTATCCCTTCCAGAAAGCTGATTTTTTCACTAGATATATGAGCAGATAGCATACATTTGAGTCTTCTGGCAACTATCTTGGAGACCACTTTGTAAATACAGTTGCACAAAGAGATAGGATGAAAATCAGTCAGAGAAGATGGGTTATCCACTTTCGGAATTAAGGCTATGAAATTAGATTTGAAACAAGCTGGAATCTTCCTTGAAATTATGGTATCCTCCACTACTTTCAGTAGATCCGCACCCAACAAATCAAAAATTTCTAAGAAAAATTCTATCGACCATTCATCTGGCCTCGGGCTTCTGTCTTTTTGGAAGCTATGAAGTACCTCCTTTAATTCCTTCTCCAAAACCTCAGCCATCAAGGATCTGTTATCTGCCTCCTCCACAAACCTCGGAAATAGTTGAGCTGCTCTTATCACTTCTGTAAGAGATGCATGAACCAGAGCCTTAAAAAGGGCCTTGAAATGATCAACGCCCAACTTGGCCTTAGCCTCAGAGGAGGAATGTTAAATTCCCTGTCCATCTCTCAAGCTGCAAATAGTATTAGCTACCTTCCTACCTCGAGCATAAGCATGAAAAAATTTTGTATTATCATCCCCACATGCCAACCATGTAGCCCTACTTTTCAACCTCCAAGATTCTTCCTTATCCATAAGGAGGGAGTTCCTACTATTTTCGAGACGAACAAGAGTATCTTTATCATCTTGGGACAGAAAACCCCCTCCATTCCCTTCATAGATCAAGTGAAGATCATCTTCTACCTGCTTCAATTCCATGTCCTCCCTCTATCTCTTAGCAACCGACCATTCCTTGACAGCATCCTTGATACGTTTAATATTATCAGCAAATTGATATGCCATAGAGCGTGTGCTATTAGCACTGAAAGGAATCCACCTGGAGTGAACGAGAGTTTTAAATGTCTCATTCTTGAGCGATATTTTGTTAAACTTTAATGGGCTAGGAGGCTTCTGAGGCCCAATCTTAAACTCAATAAAAATAGGAAAATGGTCCGATGCACCCCCACATCCTATCCACTGCCTGATTTGAAAAGGCCTATCCACAACCTGCTCTGCCACCAAAAAAAGATCGAGTCTCTTCGCT
This sequence comes from Pinus albicaulis, assembly GCA_034641835.2. NCBI lineage: Eukaryota > Viridiplantae > Streptophyta > Pinopsida > Pinales > Pinaceae > Pinus > Pinus albicaulis. The sequence continues at coordinate 926,192,630 of CM076572.1, read as the reverse complement.
ACTCGACCTTCCCCACATTTGTTGTTCCTCCAAGTGGGTTTCATCTTTATGGGCTCAATATCTAGCAGAAGACTCTCCTCCAATTTTTGAGTGAAGTAACCTGTCAATAAATTAGTTTGAGCATGAGGACCCCAGACCTCAGACTGGCCCAATGTAAAGTTCATATCTCCTCCCAAAATCATAGAGTCCCCCTTGTGCAAAGGGTTACCTAGGAGTGAGTCCCAGAAAGGGATCCTATCTTGATACGGACCATAAATATTAAAAATAGTAAAAGCTTCACCCAACTCCAATTCCAAAAATTTTAGACTCAGGACCGACTCCATACCCCAAGTGTTCAATGGCTTGATGGTTATTTCATTCCATCCCACCACCAAAACACCCGAACGCCCTCTAACATCCAACGTCTCAAAAAACCACCCCGGCATCCAGCCTTCCAATCTAGATTTGACCACATCCCCTTCTCCTAAAGTCTCTTGTAGCAGAATTATATCCAGACTATCCAAAAAAATAACCCTCAATAAGGCAGATTTCTTATGGGGACCTACCAAACCCCTGCAATTAAAGGACATGATCTTCATTATAAACCAGGATTCAAGGGTCAGCTTTCTCTAAGCAACCTCTCTATTGAATGTTGTCTCCCATCGTGAACATCCATATTAGCCCTATCCTGGGCTTTAGCCAAAAAATAAATCCTTCCCCTTCCTCGAGAAGATGGGAACTTCCCCTTCCCCAGCCCACCAGCACCTTTTTTTGCACTAGATCTCAGATTGTAACCAAAGACCGGAGAAACTGAAGTGACTACTGGAACCAACATACCTTCACTGGGATCTGATTCAATAGCCTCCTCATGAGTAGCTGGAAATGGAAAAGAAAGGGAAGAAAGAGGTGGACTAGCAGCAGGGAAAATCCTACACCCATCCTTCCAATTCGAGCCTGAAAACGAGACCTTGTTTAGAAAATGGGAAGGATCCCATGAGAGAAGGCTTCAATAATGTTAACACAACCTTCATCATACCATTAACCCTCAAATGATAGTCCTCTTCAATATGACTACTAAGAGCCTTCACAACAAATGTCGAAGCACAATCTAAAATATGTGGGAGCATAGACAGCTAAGAAGAAGGACCAGAAGCTACCCCCATCGACTAATAGCCTTCTACAATCAGACTGTTGAAATCATTTAACATAAGGTTCGAATCACAAGCAGAGTTTTTAGGGGGCATGGGCTGCCTATTTGAAAGACCAGAAACATCCCCCACCGAGACCTGTTCCACCTCAGTTCTGCTAGTACGCTGGTGTTTTTTTTGACGAGATAAAAACCTACATTCAGAGGCCGGATGCCCATATGCATGGCACCTTCTGCACCTGAAGGGAACATTTTCATAATCAAGGATCTGCTTAATGACATAATTTCCCCACCTGAGATTCAGAGATTCGGCAAGGCCTTCTCTAATGTGAACATTGACCAGAATCCGAGCAACACGCCTATGATTTGTCGCTAAGAAAGAGAGATCGGCCTCCAGGAAGGACCCAAGAATATTTCCTATGCCCCTGAGGTGATTCTCTGTCCAGTAATGTAGAGGCAAACCCAGCAGACGAACCCACAAAGGGACCGAATCCACCCTCTCCTTGCTTGCATCAAATAGAGGGTGCCATGGTTTAAGGAGCATAGGTGAGTGGTCCCAGCTGCGTTGCATCACCCATTGAATATCATCAGGATGCAAGAAGTTAAATGCAAACCACCCCCTTGAGAGGGACACTACCTCAGGCACATATCCAATGGAATCTTTCCAATTCGATTCAGCCCATGCTACTACTGTTCTCAGAACAAAAAACCTCCCCATAGCCCTGCCAACCAGAGTCTTGCTGGCTATTTGAATCACCTACTCCCAGCCAATGTCCTCACCCAAAACATAGTTACTCTACCTTTTTTGACTTGATCCATTTCTTTTTTCTGCCCCCCTTCTTCTTTGCTCCAGCCTCACTAGCTATGCTTGAGCCCTTGTCCTTTGTACCTTCAAGGCTAGAAATCCCACACTGTTCCACAAAATTGATATTGCCAGCGACAGCTCTCAGATCCTCCTTTTCGCTAAGACCTCCCACCCCACTGTTTATGAACAAAAAATGGCCCAGATCCTCTTCATGCCCAGGTAAATTCCCCCTCCTCACATTCTGAGTTCCACTATCAACAGGATCCGTTCCTACTGTTTCCAGACTGTGTAATAGACACTTCTCCTTCGCATTAAACTACCCCTTTAACTGGGTTACTGCACACCCGATGCCAGGAAAAACTTCTGCAAACCTCCCAGCTTGTCTGCCTTCAAGAAACAAAGAGGACAACCTTCCTGCATCGCTGGAGAGTTGGATCGCCTCCTTGTCTAGATATCACAGCCCTAGCACCTGCGCACTGTCCCTCACCTACGCACTGTTTGCAGATTCACTGTCACACTACCCAAGCACCTGCGCACTATCCCACCCAGCACCATTCAAACCAGGTGATATCCCGCCTATCTTCTTTCTCATGGTTCTGCCTAGCGCCATTCAAACATTCCAACCTAGCACCCTACACATCCTTAGCACTTGACATGTATTGGCATATCTTGGAACTATTTGGAACATATAATTAGCACACCCTGGAACTCCCTAGCACACTTTGGCACTTCTTTACATGCCTTGACATTCCCTAGCATGCCTTACCAATGCTTAGCATACCTTGTCACTCCATCCTTGGCATGACAGCTAGCACTCATTAACACTAGTCCTTAGCACACGTTCCTCATATTCATTAACTTCCATGAATTTTGACCTAGTTCTCCCTTAATGTTTTGTCCTATTACTCCTTAACACTCCTAAACATGCATTAGCACTCTCTAGCACACCTTGGCAGTCTTCAACATGCCATTCCACTTCATAGCATGCATAACAGTCCCTGACACATATTGGCGCTTGGCACGTGTTGGTGCTTGGAAAGCCTTAGAATGTATGGAACACGTTGAGATGCCTTGGTATGATTCGGCACGGTTTAATATTAAATTTATTTTAGATCAATTTTTGGAAAGTATATGAGAAGCAACAAAGGAAGACTTGGCACTTAGAATGCACTAAGACTTTGCACTTGGCACCTATTGGCGCATAGTCATGTTGGTGTGCCTAGTATACCCCTCTTAGAAAAGGTAAACTGATGACTAATTAACCCTCTTATCTGTTCATTTCCTTATAGTTTAACTTGTTTCTCCCTTTTGTTGCCTTGACAGTCCCTGGCACACATTGACACACCCTTGCACATCTTGGCATGCCTTATCACTTGGCACATCTTATCATGTTTGACATGCCTTCGCATTATCTGGAACATCTTAGAATTCCCTAGCATGCCTTGGCACTCATGTCCTCACAACAAGCCTTGGGAACCCAATCAAGTCCTTGGCTACTGTAGTTCATGTGAAAACGTTGGCCTGCTTCAAGCCCAACAACTTGACCAATTGCACCTACTACAAGTAGATTGTGCCTTGTTCACCTAATAACTGCCTATAACTCATCTTATGCCACTCATGTCCACTCTCAACTTGTCCCACTTAACTATTTACAAAGACAAGGATCACATGATCTATCCATGGCCATAAAACAACTAAGCAACATAGCTTACACAGGGAATATTTCACATGTATGTTCAGTTCATATAAACAATAGAACATTAACTAAGAGTTTGCAAAAACCACAAGATATAAGCTGACACAAGCTGAGTGCCCCCAAAATTATACACAACAATGTACAATATGAAATTATCTAAAATAGTTTAAAACATGAGGATGTATCCAAAGTGTGCCACATCTCTAAGGTATGTAATTAATACTGTGATAAATTTTCATAGAAGAAGAGGGTTGTGACCCTTAGAGAGAGGTTTATCTCTGCAATATATACCACAAATTTGGAAGATGGTTTGCATAAGTATGTGCGGAGATAGAAAATCCAAAGGAAGGTGGAACCTGAGTAGAAGATGGAGCAGAATAAATGTGCCATATGAGGAATGGATTGACATGAAGAGGAGTTGATTTTGTTGGACTGTCCATAGAGTTTTGGACAGAGATCTGAAGTAGTCTATAAACAGTTAGCGAATGGACTATTAATGGATGATTTGTGACCCTAGTTCAGTCATCTCCAAAATTTTAGAAGGATGATAAGATGAGTAGTTCAGATTTGTTCATAGATTGGACAAAAAAAAAATTGGCACACAAGAATAGTGATTTTGAGAGGACTCAAATCACTATTAGGTGGCATATTTGAAGAGCCCTAGATGAGGGCAGTGTTGTGGGAACTAGATCAGTAAATTTTTTTACTGTGGTTGGGAAAATTGATGGCAGTCCAAGTATAATTGGAGGGTTGTTAGGTGACTGTCAAAGAAGAGCTCTAAGTCCTATACTTGTGAAGGAAAACAAGATCGGTAGAAGGGTAGGTGTATTGGGCCTAAGGACGTGAAAAATTTGAAGGACTAAAGTAGCAGTCAAGTGGGCTAGCCAACTAGCCCTATTTCACTGTATTGTAGAGTATTGTGTCATTGAGAAGAAGGGAAACCTCCATATCCCTAGACTTGTGATCTTGGAGTAGCAGTATGGAAAAAGTGGGCAGACCAAAGAGTTGTTTACAACAGAGTTGTGAACAGCTAATCGAAAACTTTAAGTGTTGCAGACCTTAAAGGAAAAAACAAGTAGATAGAGGGAATTTTTTTTTGAGCCGAGTTCAGTAACATAAAGGAATTTAGTTCATTGATAGAGGTAGATTGAGGAGTTGCATAATTGGAGGAAATAGGTCCTACCAGATGTGTTTAAGACATGTGGATTGAAAGGGCTATGTTTGTCCACCATAAAAAATTGGCTCAAGTGTTGTCTTGTTCAAGGTACATTGGTTGTCAAAGGACAAACACCAAGTCCTAGTTATATTCCTTGTATTAGTGTGACTGTAAAGGGCCATCATCCCTGGTATGAGAGCTCTAGCCTATTTTATTACATTTTGTAATTTAATGAAGAAAGGTTTGAAAAAGTTAAAAATTTTCATGTGCACTAAATGATTCCGTGATGTGTGTAGATTTCATTGTGAAAAGTTGATGCGTTGTGTCACTTGACTGTGTTTGCATCAAGATTCTAAGACCAAACCCAAATTCTCATGTGTCGTGGAAATTCAACATATGCCTTGTTCACCTAAGAACTACATGTAACTTATATTATACTACTCATGTCCAATCTCAATTGATCCCACTTAACAAGTTACCAATACAAGGCTTATCACATACAATTGTGGTCGTAAAACAACTAAGAAACATAGTTTACATCTTGACATGCCATAACACCTGATATGTCTTAAATGCCTTGGAATTGTGTGGCATGTGTTAGCATCCCCTACATTCCTTGAAATTATTTTACACTCCATAACACACCGTAGCACTTCCTAACACACCTTGGTAGTTTAACATACCTTGGCATTGCCTAGCATGATCTAGTGCTTCCTTGTGTTTACCTGATACTCCCTAACACTCCCTAGCATGCATTGGAACACCCTAACACCTAACACATCTTGGCATGCCACACTAGCACTCTAGCATTCATTGGCACTACCTAGCATACATTTTCACTCTCTCCTTAGCACACCTATAAGAGCTCATTGAAAATCCCAGTCACAAACTTGTATTCATTCATTTTCATGCATTTTTACCAAGTTCTCCCTTATGTTTCCATATCATTCCTTAACACTCCTTGGCATGTGTTGGTACACCCTAACACATAGGACATCTTGGCATGTTGCCTTGGCCTCTAGCATTCCTTAACAATGCCTTGCATACGTTGTCAATCCCTCCTTGGCACACCTGTAAGTCACTGACACTTCCAATCCCAAACTCTTATTTGTTAATTTCCATGCATTTTGACGTAGTGTTCCCTTGTGTTTCCCAGGCACTCCTAGTTAACACTTCCTTGCATGCGTTGGCACATCTTGGATGCTTCCCACTCTAGCACTCTATCATTCCTTATCACTTCCAAGCATGCCTTTTCAATCCTCCTTATCACACATGGAACTTGTTTAAACTCCTTGTCACACACTATTATTCATTCATTTCCATACATTGTGACATAGTGCTACCTTGTGTTTCTCTAGCACTCCCTAAAACACCTTGGCACACATTGGCACACCCTGGAACTTGGCACAACTTGGCATGCTTTCCTAGCACTCTATCATGCCTTGGAATTGCCTAACATACCTTGTCACTCCCTTCTTAGCACACCTAGAACTTTCTAACACTCCCTCCTTAACACATGGCATGTCTTGGCATGCCTGACATGCCTTGACACTATCTGGAACATATTAGCACACCCTGACACTTCTTGAAATGCCATAGCATTCCCTAGTATGCCTTGTCACCCCCCCCTTGTGACGCTTGACACTCACTAACATCCCCAACACACCCTCTTATTCATTCATTTCCATTCCTTTCGACTCGATGATTTATGTTTGATGGGGTGCATCTCTAGAAAGAGTTCCTTTAAGAGAATTAAAAAATGATCTCACCATTACTGACATAAGTAATTGAGAGATTCTACATGAATGACATTAGGAAACTACACAATAGATTTTAAGAGTGGCATTTTTATGGTTTTTTTTTATGGTGTGAGAATGGTAAGAATTGAGTGGTCAATAAGGTGTGTGATTGCTTAGAATACCTTCTCACTCCCTCCTTGGCATGACAACTATCACTCATTGCCACTCCCTACATACCCTCATATTCATTCACTTCCATGTATTTTTACCTATTATTCCCTTGTGTTGTCCTAGTACTCCTTAACATTCCTCAACATGCATTGGCACTCTCAACTTAGCACTTTTCGACATGCCCTTCCACTTCATAACATGCATAACACTCCCTGACACACATTGGCACTTGGCTTCTAAGTAATTCAAAACTTAGGAGAAGTTTGGAAGGGTCCAACCTCCTCATCAACAACAACTTCTCTATTTAAGCTTACCCTATCAGTGTCAATATCAATCAACCTATAAACCTTATACTGTTGTTGTACCATATAATCACTAGCTTTGCTCTTTGGATCTAATTTGGTTATCTTCTTAGCTAGAATCCAAGTGTAGGAAGTAAAACCAAAACTTTAAGATGACTTACTTGGAATTTCTTCCAAACCATGGTTCTATATGACCTTCTACTTCATCGCCACCGTAGGAGATCTATTCAATAGGTATACTATTCTGAACATTGCCTTAGCTCAAAACCTATTTGGAATAGACTTCCTCTGCAACTTAAACCTAGCCATCTTTGTGATAGTACAATTTTGCCTCTCAACCAATACATTTTGTTGTGGAGTGTAAGGTGTAGTATATTGTCTTTGGATCCCATGTTTAGCATAAAATTTATTGAAATCGTTTAAATAGAATTCCCCACCAGTATCATATCTAAGAGAGGAAATATGACAACCTAACTATTTCTCTATTAATTCTTTGAACTTTTGAAATTCATTAAACACATCATATTTTAATTATAGAAAATATACCCACATTTTCTACTGAAATAATCAAAAAATGGAAGGAAGTACCTAGCACTAGTGGTTGATGTCATGTTCATTGGTCCACATATGTCTGAAAGTACCAACTGAAGGACCCTCTATGCTCTCCAAGCTTGTCCTTCATAAAATGGTATTCAATGTAGTTTCCCTGCCTAACAAGCTCTACAAACTCTGTGGATCTTCTACAGAATGTTCAGAATTCAGTATTGTCACCATGACCTGGACCACCTATATCTAGATCATAAATTACTAGTCTAGGAGACTCATCATGCTCAAAATCTTCCACCCCCCTTCAAGTGCAGCTACCTGAAGCTTGACACCTGAATCCCTAACCCCTTCCAGCTTCTAAGTAATTCAAAACTTGGGAGAATTTTGGAAAGGTCCAACCTCCTCATCAAAAATAACTTCACTATTGAAGCTTACCCTATCAGTGTCAATATCAATCAACCTATAAACCTTATAGTGTTGTTGTACCCTATAATCATTATCTTTGTTGTACCCTTAAACCGCTAAACCACTAACACCTAAACCCCTAAGCCCTTAACCCCTTAACCCCTAAACACCTAAACTGCTAATGCTTAACCCATAACCCATTAACCCCTCACCCCTAACCCCTAACCCCTCAAATCCTTAACTACTAAATCCCCTAACCCCTAAGCCCCTAATCCCTAATCCCTTAACCACTAAATCATTATTCACCTAACTCCTAACTGCACCTAAATCCCCTAACCCCTAAGCCCCCAATCCCCAATCCCTTAACCACTAACTCATTATTCCCCTAACCCCTAAATGCGCTTAAATCCCCTAACCCCTAACCCCCAAATCCCTAACCATTTAACCACTAACTCATTTCCCCCAACCTGAATCCATAATCCCTTAACCCGTAACTCATTATTCCCTTAACCCCTAAATGCACCTAAATCCCCTAAACCCTAAGCTCCCAATCCCTAACCCCTTAACCCCTAAGCCCCCAATCCTTAACCCCTTTACCACCAACTCATTATTCCCCTAACCCCTAAACCCTAAACCTTTAACTCCTAAGCCCTTATTCCCTTATCCCCTAATCTCCTAATCCTTAATCCCTTAACCACTAACTCATTATTCCCCTAACCCTTATAAAAATCCTTAAAACCCGTGGGATTAGCCATTCCAAATGAGAGCAGGTCTAGTTGGGACCTACGATCACGTTAATTCCATGGGTGGCAAAAACCTCTCCTAAATTTACTATTTTATCTCAATTTTATTTTAATAATTAATTAATTAATTTCTTTAAAAACTCTTCTAGATAAATCACAATTTTTTTAAAGTCGACACCTTTCTATGTGGTTCATCATCAATATTTTTAAAATAAATTTATTAGAATGAAATTGAATTGATTTTTGAAACTTCCTTTTAAACCATTGTTAACATTACAAAGAATCAAGGAGTGTGCTCACCATCCATCAAAACAACAATAGGTATGATATTAAAAATGATATTTGGAGAGCATAATATTAAAAATGATGTTCGGAAAAATAAAGGATGGGGTGATGGAGTATTCATTTTTAGTTTAATTTTTAGACATCAAATTAAAATAACACATCTCCCACCCAAAACACATCTCCCGCTCATCTACTATTGGCTTAGTGATTAGGGTTTTGTTGTGGGTCTTATTCTATCAGGGCCGAGGGAAAGCTATCAGTGAACAACATGGAAACAATTTCGTCTCTCTCTGCACATGCAGTTATTTCTGATTCCATCTACGGCAGAAAGGGCATTGATCTGTGTAAGTTTCGAGCATTAACAACCTCTTTAATATTTTTGAAGCAACTTCTTTATCTCTGCGTCCATTTCCTGTGTATTTCTTAGTATCTGGTTTGGTTTCGTAATTGCAAGGAGTAGAATTTCGTCCCCTTAACGGAATCTTCTTTTATACAAGGATTTCCTCTGCAGCCAATAGGTTCATTGCTGAATGATGCGTAAGAACTATGCTACAGAAATTACATTCCAAAAACTTTGATATGCATAAATTAGCACAAATTAATTACATAACCAAAAAAACAAAAACAACATATTGGATTACGAGCTTGATTTCTTATTACCATTAATTAAAATGTTCATGTCCAAACTTGTAATTTGTCCAAACTATATTTGTCAAAACTTGTAATGCCTTTGCTGAAATCTTTGTTATTTCTAGTGTACATATCATAACCGATAAATTCCCCTTTTTGGATTTTGGGTTTCTGGATTTACTGACACAGTAGACTATGCGGTGATCTTTCGGAGAGCCAAACCACCAGTTAGACGAGTTAGATGATGGTTTACAATGTAGCCTGTTTCAAATCAAGGATTAAGGTTTTATTCAAATGAAGGATTAATTTTGACAGAGAATTTTTTTTACCAATTCGCTAAACCCATTAAAAACCACCTTATAGCTATAAGATTATCAAGCATAAACATTCCCTTTCAATGGAATCTGATTTTCTGTATCCAAATAGCTGTCAACAAAGACAAAACCTTCTGTAATTTTAACCCTTCCTGGGAACTACTTCTTTAACAAACTCAACAAAGGCGTCACATGGAGGAAATTATCTTGAAAATACTCCCTGATTTTCATCTCATCTCTAAAAAGTTGCCACTAGAATCTCAAAAGGACAAATCCACTCATAATTCTATGTTCTCTTCAGGTGCTAGGAGAAGAATTTAGATGACACAGGCCCTTAGGCGATCTGGGGAATGAGTGCCCTAATCCTAAGCCCCTGCCTCCGTACCTCACTGCATTTTGGAGGTGATTCCCAGCTCGATTTTCAGTTTCTTATCTCACCCTACCGATCATATTTTCCCAATCTGTAAAAGCTAATACATGCAGATAATAAATACGAACATGAACTAAAACTTTCCAAGGCTAAAAAGATAGTCATTAAATCTTTAGCAATCATACAAAATAGTCCTCGAGCAACTGTTAATGGTGAGTACTCCTTCAGCTAACTGTTAATGACGAAAGAAATTTTCACATGGTCATTTCTGTACATTGAATGTATTATAGAAATGCATAGAATTTAACACAGTGAAATGGGAGATTCCATGGAGGAGCTGCTATAGCCATTTCTGTACACTGAAAGTACTAGAGAACTAGTACTGCTAAACATAATGAAATGAGAGAAACTTCCTACCAGTCATTTCTGTACATTGAATTTCTTCCATTAGTCAAGTAGAGATACAATAAAGTTGAAAATGGTACAATCAGAAATTAAAATATTCCATTTTCCAAATTACCCAATAAGTTTCTCTATAGACATAACAACACAGCCATACACATTAAAAATCTCTAGAATTATTGGGTATGCCGCACCAGGAGACAAAAAAGTCAAATTGACCTTTCACTTCAAGCCAACATACTGCAATTAGTTTAGCTATCTCCTTGAAACTGTAGTCAAAAGTAAAAAGTGTGTTATTAGCGTTTCTTTACATACTGTCTTGTTGTTAGTATTAACCTAAAAAACAAAGAACAGAGTGTTGGACTACCTGAACTCATCCTGATAAATCCAATGTCAATACTGATTATCATCTCCCCAAGTTATATTCAAATTTCTTGCAGACAAGAATAAGCACAACTGGCATGTATAATTCAAATAACTCCTTGCGGAAAAATTTCTGAGAAACACCCTTCTTTCTGTTATTAATATAAATCGATGAACAGTAAGGGTTGTTAACGATCCATCAGGCTTGTTTGAAAACTTTTTTTATATATATATAGTTTCAGCCCTCATTAGGACTTTATTACTAAGCATGAAAGGTTTGGTGGTATCACATTTCACTGACAGTTTGGCTCTAAAAGAAATTGCATGAACAATTGATGACATTTCCAGAATTGTAGCTCAAAAATAGCCATTTCTGTACACTGAAAGTACTAGAGAACTTTTAAGCAATCCATTCATGTCGTTCAACGGTTGTTTGATTCTGTATTGCAAGTTTTATTGTAAAACAATGCACCAACTCCACTACTTGGTTTTGCATTTGCTCCTTCATATAATGATGGTAGCTCTAAGCGATCAAGTTTATAATGATTCATGTGATCAAGTTTGAAATGAAATTTAAGATTTCGTGAGTTTAAAAGCTAACTTGTGGCAAAATATTCTAAACCAATCTACTTGATAGATAATTGTGATTTCTTTACATTCAAGTCCAACTGCACTTGATAGATATTTGTGATTTCCTCTCGTTCATCTCCAACTCCAAATTTATATTCACAAACAGATACCAGCATTTCCATTATAATTATTAATACGTGATTCTATATCAAAAGTAATATATCTAGTTAACGATCCATTCAGGCTTGTTTGAAAACCTTTTTTTTTATATATAGTTTCAGCCCTCATTAGGACTTTATTACTAAGCATGAAAGGTTTGGTGGTATCACATTTCACTGACAGTTTGGCTCTAAAAGAAATTGCATGAACAGTTGATGATGTTTCCAGAATTGTAGCTCAAAAATAGCCATTTCTGTACACTGAAAGCACTAGAAAACTTTTAAGCAATCCATTCATGTCGTTCAACCGTTGTTTGATTATGTATTGCAAGTTTTATTGTAAGACAATGCACCAACTCCACTACTTGGTTTTGCATTTTCTCCTTCATATAATGATGGTAGATCTAAGCGATCAAGTTTATAATGATTCATGTGATCAAGTTTGAAATGAAATTTAAGATTTCGTGAGTTTAAAAGCTAACGTGTCGCAAAATATTCTAAACCAATCTACTTGATAGATAATTGTGATTTCGTTACATTCAAGTCCAACTCCACTTGATAGATATCTGTGATTTCCTCTCATTCATCTCCAACTCCAAATTTATATTCACAAACAGATACCAGCATTCCCATTATAATTATTAATACGTGATTCTATATCAAAAGTAATATATCTAGTTATTTCTTCTTGAAAGTTCATTTCATGACTCTCCATCAATAGAGTCACAACTTAATTCAACGCAAGTAGCCCATTTTATGGCCAAGAAAGTTTATAAAAAGTATAAACTAACAACTCCATTAAAACCAGTTTTGGCTTGAGACACAATAAAAACCAATTTGCCTTGTCCTTCGATGACAATACAACCAACCTACACACCTTGAAATTAACCAATGCCAACGCAGGTTATATAAACACATTAAACATATAGCCAACCTACACACCTTGAAATTAACCAACGCAGGTTATATAAACACATTGAACATATAGGCTGTCAACGATGGACAAACACCTAGAAAATAAGAAACCCATGATAATCGGTATTGACATTTCTAGAGTACCAGGAATAAAGTAATGCATGGGCTTGTGAAAACGGCCCTCCACCACAACCATTGTCAATCCCTCGTAAACTTACTTTTCATGGACAAGCTTCTCACGTGAGCTTCAGCTGAGGGCCATAAACGGGATCCGATTGGATGAACTCCTCCACATCCGCATCGGTCCACTTGGGCATAGGTTTGTCCCTGCCAAAGATTTTCTTATACTTGTTCAAATACGAAAACCTCTCCATCCAAAATTCCTTCCTCACCCCCTAGAATGATGATTCCTGTTTTGATGAAGTGTTCTCTACCCCCATTTTTCTCCAAACTCCCAGTGATCCTTTTATCTTGCAGACTATTTGAATAGTTCAAGGCTTTTCAAGTTTTATCACTGTTTGAAGGACTAACCAAATAGAATTGTAGGTTCATGCTTCCACAAGGACACACCCAAGCTTGCAGATCCGAGGGAAGTGTAACAACAATTAGCAAACAGGTGGCCAATCCACGTTTCTATGAGCCTCCACGAGATTGTTGTACTCCAAGCTTCTTGTCCAATAGGTCCGAGCTCTTTTTATTCTATGTGGATCTGAGTTATGCACTTCAAGAGGATTCGAGCTCCATACAAGTGTGAATTATGCCACCACACTTCCAAGGAAAAGGTCGTATTACTCCAAATGTGAGCTTATGCCTCAATCTCATATATACATACGCTGCAGAGGATCGATGTCACATATATACATCGCATTGCATGGGTATGGAACAATGTCGAGACCAATGATTAATGCGAAGACAACTTTCGAATGAATCTTAAATGGATAAACCCACAAAAGAAATCAGTTATCACTGAACAGAATCTGCACGTCCAAATCTAGTTGTCAAATTACAACAACATTATTATGAGTATGTTCTTGAAACAAGTTAGAAGATTTTCATTCTGATGAAACGTTTATTTAATAAAGAGGCTGTGGGTTTTTGTGGTTTGAGACTGTCAGACGTCTTTGTTTCAAAAACCGAACTGCCAACACTTTGATTTTTCCCGAATTGTGCTCGCTTATTTATCCTCTGCGTATGTATTTTTCTGATGTTGTTTAACGACTATAGGGGTATGTGGAGACCACTGAGGCTGTTGTTTCCATATTGAATTCAACGCATCATTTATATATATACATATGTTTGGGAGCCGACAGTCATATTTTTAGTAGCCGACATATCTTTAGTATATCATTTAAAAACAATATGTCTGCCATGTGATATATGCATTACATCTATCTACCATGTAATGGATCATATAAGACCTTGTTTGCCACGTAAAAGATGGATCATATAAGACCTTGTCTACCATGCAAGTGTTGTATCCCATGAGTGATGTATTAAACTATGCTGCTAGCGTTATGTCTGCCATGTATGGTCATAGGGAATATGTATGCCATGTTTGCCATTAATCAACGTAGGAATTTTTATATTGTTTCAAAACATATTGGGAACCAAGGATTATGTTTATTAAATATGTATGGTAGTGTGTATCGTAGCATAAGGTAATGTTTGGTAGTGTAAATGTATGGTAGCATAGGGTAATGTATGGTAGTGTGAATTTATGGTTAGGGTTTTAGGGATTTTAGAGGAAGGTTTAGAATTTAGGATTTTATAAGATAGGGCTTTTAAGGTTTTATGTGTTTATGATTTACGGTTTGTGCAACAACACAGGTATTAGTATAGACTTAGGGTTTTCATTATCTTCAACAACGACATCATTCTATTAACATCAATGACAACCATAGATCAACAATATCCCCCTTTATTATTGATGGCAATATTCTTTCCCTTCAACATTCTCTCCTCCTTTGACATCAATGGCAAATGGGTTGCCCAAGTGCTCCCACAATCAATCTGCTTCTTTTATCATATTTTCTTCATCAATAATAATTATTCATAGGTAGATACATTTCTCTCATTGTCATGGTGCTCTTAAATTAACTTGCTCCCCCTAAGCCTTTGCATATATTCATGTAAATAGTCAATCGACTCCCCCTGTCTACATAACCTCTGCTAGCTCTTCTTTTTTCCTTCGAGAAGAAGATTGCATCCTTGTGATCAAGTGGAAGACATATTCAACAATGGTAGATTGGGTGCGTAACAAATCATCTTTCTTTAATGGAGATGATCTTTATATATTGTCCATGTGTGATCCATCAACAATTTCATAAGACTCTTCATGGATTGTTTCTGCAAGAATAGTCACGAGTCACCAGCCCCCCCTAATAGTATGCATGGTCTCCTTTTTGGCATAGTCTCATCTTGAAACACTTGGAATATCAAGGATGAATTCATCAAGTCAACAACATGAGTTGTTGGCTGTAGTGTTCAAGAGACTTCTGGATTCAACTTGCTTCCTTCTCCATACTTGTGTAACTTTCTTCTCTAGCTTGGTTGTCATGGTTTTAGCTTGTTTAGGAATCCAAGTCAAGTTACAATCATGTGCCATATGTCCAATGCTATGGAAATTGAAGCACTCTATCTTGTTCATGAATAATAAATCATGACTTCTTGCAAAATTTCTTCTAGGAGATTGACAGGGACCATTATATTTGTCTTTGTGATATGCCCTACAATATTTTTCCATGTGCCCAAAGTTTGTACAAGAATAACAACATCCAAGAAATATAATTTTGTACCTGGGAGATGAAGAGTTCCTTGAAGTACTTATGAATTCTTTTTACTTTGGAATTCTTTGATGATATTCATTGCCTTTTGTATTCTTGATACCATCTGTAAGTCTCCTTGGAGTAGGGTTTATTTTAATGTCATGTTGACTCTTGCCTTTGTTGGAACTGGGAGTATCATTTCTTCTTGGCTTCCTCACATCCTTGTTTTTTGAAACATTATCATCCTTGCTTGAGGATTCATCTGCATAGCCAAGCCCTGATTTATCAAGGGGGGACCTTTGATGACTTAGGATATCATCTAGGGTTTGAGAGCTTTTCAAGTTCTTATTCAACAAGTCAACTTCCTTTTTAAGAGAGACAATTTCTCCTTTCAACTTTTCACAATCTTCAACTTTCATAACTAGTTGCTTCTTCATTTCTTCCATCATACTTGTTGCTTCGTGTGCTTCATTTTTAAGGGAGATGATATTTGATTTCATTATGAAGACTTCTTCATTCTTCTTTGTTAGACTGCTCTCCATTTATTATTTTATTCTTGTAGCTTCACATGTTTCGGCCTTGAAAAGATTGGTGTCTGATTTTAGTTTGAAGATTTCTTTATCCTTTTCTTCTAGTTGGCATATCATGGTGTTTCTCTCATTTTTTGCTTCATCAACTTGTCCTTCTATGAATGCAAAAGTTTCCATCACCTTCTCGGCTCCTTGTGCTTGTTTCCTTGCTTCTTCTAGTTGAGATCTAAGAGACGAGACCTCTTCCTTATATTGACCAATCTTTGCTTCATGATTGTTCAAGCTCTTAAGTCTTTTTTCAAGGTGGCTTGACAAAGTTTCTTCCTTTTTTTTTGCCTTATCCAATTGATTTGTCATAGATATGACTTCTTCATGATGCTTTCTTTTGTTTTGATGAAATTCCTCCTTAAGTTTAGCGAGCTCTTCATCTCTTTCTTGAACTTGAAGCTTGACAAGGTCAACTTCCTTCCTTGTCTTGTTTTGGTCACCAATTGGTGCTTTATTCTCAAGTTCCCCATTTTCCTTTTTCAACCTGTTAATCTCTTCCATGGAAGCCATAAGTTTATTCAGGAGATCTTCTTCAAAGTATTCTTTGTTCTCTTCATCTTCTATGTCTTCTTTAGCCTTGTTTTCATCTCTCTTATCTTCAACTTCCTTGATGGATTTTGGACTTCTTTCTTGTTTTCCATTATCGTTTTGACTAGAGATCATTGTCAACGCTCCTTTTGAGTGAAGATCATGAAGTTTCTCCCATACGAATTTTGTTGATGAACATTTTTCAAAATTGGCCTTCACAGAATTTGGTAACCCATTCAAAATTGCCTTCATTTCTCTTGTATTGTACTTCTTAGGAAGGAGCTACTTAGCGGTGGCTACCTCTCTAACAGTTGATGGTATTGATTTTTCATTATTATATTGAAAAATTCATCATCGGGGATTAATGTTTCAATTTTATCAAGTGTCTCTTATTTCATATTCAACACAATATGGACTTTGCATGCACTCAGTTCATTGGAGCAAGGCTTTCTGGCTTGCCTTGAATATTGAAAGCAAGTTACAGAAGCGATCCCTAAAGATGGAGCACCATTGACAACGATTCAAGCTCCTCTCATTGGATGTTTTCTAATCCCTCTTCTTCTGATCCTTACCCTTGTCATCTTCATTTGTTTACAAGGCATGAAAAAGATACCCATAAGTCTAAGTTTCAGCCCAAAATCAATTGTAATGATAGTGGAAATGTTACGAGAATATTGTCATTATCACTAATGGTCTGCCTCATTCTAATGAGGGATGTCTTAACCAAAGAGTTCTCAACACATATTTTAGTGGCTGAGCAAAAGGAAGGATAAGGTTAAAATGATTATATTCAACAATCCCAGTTACATAAGTGGTTGTTGTGGACTTCCCAATCCATGGTGTGAATGCCTCTGCTACTAAGTACGATATTCTAATAATTCAAAAAAAAAAATGGAAAAACAATTCTATGCCCACAATTAGTCTTAATCATCACTGACTACTTCACTTTAGACAAGGATGCTTTGTTTGTGCAAAATTGTTGCATTATAGTTAATGGTAGTGATAAAAATCTTATTTCACAAGATCATGTGACTTTTCTTAATTTTCCTTCAAAATGTTAACCTTGGTAAAAAAATTTAGGGTTGGATGAAGGATAAGGAACCAATGCAAGTTATGAAGGTCCGTCAATTCACTTTTTCTATTGACCACTCTTTGATAGTATTAAGTATGATGGCACTCTTGTTGACTACTGTGGTCTTATTCCTTGGAAGGTTTTATCAACACGATTTCCATGCAAGCTATTATACATTGTCTTGAAACTTCCCTATTTTTGCAGAGAAGTTAGCTTCATGTTAGTGATTAATTTGAAATTGTATTTTAGTGGAAAAATTCATTGTTTTTTGGTGGAATAGTTCATAATTTATTCTGATCTTTTTTTGCAAGCGTACTGGTCATGATGATAAATGTGTGGTTTACTTCAGAGGGTTCTCAGTTATTTCTAGATACGCTTTTCATAATTTTCTTTGAATAATTCTCTTGTGCTTTACCTTCATATTTTATCCCCTGCACAATTTCTCTTGAGGTCCATGTTGTTATGTTTATTGGTTGTTTCTGTGGAAAATTTTTCCCAAGGTTCTCCAAGGTAAATCCAAATGAAAAAAATACTATTTTACATATTCATATTTGTTCAAGACATTCTTGTGTGATACTTGAATTTCATAAATCTAGATTTCTATTTCGTTATCTATATCAATATATAAGAACATGCCCATGGATTGTTCATATTTCTCAAACTATGGAGTTTTTCCTTTCCTGTTGCATGTTCTTTTATATTGTTATGTTGTGATTCAAATTTCTAGTTGTGCTTTCCAGTTATTATCCTATGTAGTACATGCTTTGTTAGATTATATCAAAAGTTATTCTTGTTGTCTTTTTATTATGTACATTGAACATATTATTTCTAGAAACTTTTGATCTTCCTAGATTTTCTATTCCTTTGGTGTATCTTTGCACCTTTAGGGGCAATTTCTAGTTTAAAGCCTAATTCTTTAAAGGGTACTAGCTCAATGGAAGAGCACCTTCTTTACAAGCAGGAGTTTGGTGGTTCGATTCCATCGTGCCCTGATATTCATAGGGAATGACAACGATCAGTTTTTGGTGACGGATGCTCTTTTAACCATCACCAATAAGCTTATGGTGACATTTTTCGACCCTCACCAAAATATGAAATGGTGACGGTCAATGAACGCCACCACATATATGCATCAATAGTGACGACCATTAAAGTTCCGTCACCATAAATCTTTGTTGTTGATATGAAATGGTGAGGGTCACTGTTTGTCATTATTTATTCGTGACGGACCTTGATGTCACTAATGAGTTTATGGTGACGGTCAATGAACGTTGCCATATATATGCACCAATAGTGACGACCATGAAAGGTCCATCACAAAAAATCTTCGTTGTTCATATGAAATGGTGACGGTCACTATCCGTCATTATAATCAATATTCGTGACGGACCTTGTATGTCACCACAACACATACTTTTGGTGATGCCACCTTTGGTGACGTTCATTTTTTTGGTGACAGAGGCTATTGTCCGTCACCATTGCTCATATGAAATGGTGACGGTCACTTTCCGTCACTATAAATCATTATTGGTGACAGACCTTGAATGTCACCACAACACCTATACTTTCGGCAACGCCACCTTTGGTGACGTTCAATTTTTGGTGATGAAGGCTCTTTTGACCCTCACCAATGAGCTTATGGTGACCATTATCGCCCCTCACCAATGTCCTTTTTTCTTGTAGTGACTTGGGAAGATGGAGGAAGCTCCAATTTGTATGCCATAGTACCAATTTTTTGCAACACCTTATAAGGACCATAATACTTTCGTGATAATTTATTATCCTTTTTATATTGCTTGAGGGACATTTGTTTGCATGTTTGTAGCTACAAAAATACCCAGTCGCCGACATCAAAAATTCTTTCGCTGCAATGTTGATATGCCTATTGTTTCATTCAATTCTGCACCAAGGTGAGGTTATCCTTTAAGAGTTGGAGAACTTGTTGTTGATGCTCGATGTGATTTTCCACTGCTTGAACCTTAGAATTTTCTCTTAAATATGATGTGATGGAGGGTGGATGATATCCATAAAGTGCCATAAATGGGGTCATTTTTGTTGTAGTATGGAAGGAAGTGTTATACCACCATTTAACTAGAGGTAACCACTTTACCCATTGTGTTTGTTTATCAGATAAAAAGCAACGAATATATCCTTCCAAACATTTTGATCACTATCTTAGTTTTCCCATTAGATTGAGGATTATATGATAAGCTATGAGCTAATTTTGTACCCAAAGAAGAAAATAATTTTTCCCAAAAATTTCCTTGAAAAATGGGAACTTTTTCACTT
The DNA here is from genome assembly GCA_034641835.2 of Pinus albicaulis. NCBI lineage: Eukaryota > Viridiplantae > Streptophyta > Pinopsida > Pinales > Pinaceae > Pinus > Pinus albicaulis. The sequence goes on along the minus strand of CM076572.1, from coordinate 926,172,702 downwards.
ACAATAATATTTGGGTTTCCATGTAGCTTTTTAATTGTTTCCATAAATGCAGTACCAACTGTACTGGCTTTAAATGGATGAGATAATGCACAAAAGTGTGCATACTTGGTAAGTCTATCAACTACCATCATGATGATATTTTTTCCTTCAGACTTGGGTAAACCTATGATAAAATCCATGGAAACCTCCTGCCAACATTGACTGGGAATGGATAAAGGTTTTAACAAACCTGGGGTCTTAATTGTCTCAAATTTATTTTGTTGTAAAACCAAACATTCATCCACACACTTTTGAATATTAGATTTAAGGTCATCCCAAAAAAATTCCTTCTTGACCCTGTGGTAAGTTTTTAAAAATCCTGAGTAAATAAAATTTTGTTTGAGTTGGGAATTATTACAAAGATATAAGCAATATGTGTACCATAGTGAATCATTTTTCTAGATAAATGTTTTATATGTGATGGGATCTTGCTGCAAATTTTGAATGAGTGTCCACACCTCTTCATCATTATTCCATTCATCCCTTGCTTCGATTATCCACTTAGGTTGAATAATCTAAATGGCACAAATCAATGCTTCCACATCTTTATCCTTTCTTGAGAGTGCATCTACAACAACATTTTGCTTCCCTTTTTTGTAGTTGATCTCAAATTCATAACCCAACATCTCTGTGACCCATTTTTCTGCTCTTCTGAAGATAATATTTGTTCCAAAAAGTATTTAACACTGTCATTATCATTTTTTACCTTGAAGTGTCTTCCCATTAGGTAAGGTCACCATTGCTTTAGTGCATGTAGTATTGCCAAAATTTCCTTCTCATAAATAGGTTTCAGTAAATACTTTCCTTTGATTGGACGAAATTCAAAATCAATGGGTCTTCCTTCTTGCATTAAAAAAACACCAATTACATTTCCTGAGGCATCACATTCCACAATAAATTTTTTTGGGAAGTTTGGCATACCTAAGACTGGTGTTGTAGAAATTATAAAACAAGCATGTATATCTTGGATTCACTTGATCTAACAATGTAGTAAAGTTAAATATTGAATCGCTTCTACAAATATTTTGTGGAATTAAAACATAATCGTTAATCACATGAACATGAAGAAAGATCAATCACACACAACATAGATAATTTCTCAGGGAAATCTTACAGCTAAAAACTCCACTATCCTGTATTGTATATTAAGCATGGATCATAAAACAATTACATACAAAAATCTTTTCATAAGAGCCCTCTAGTACTCAGCGAATTGTCTCACACCTTCATATGCAAAAATGACCAACACATAGCCAATTCTCAGCCTCTAGACAACCTGCATTTCTTGCGCGATCCCTGATGGTAAAGATCCATAAAATATAGGAATTCTTGCCTGCCTTGACTGTGAAAGTACCATGGGCACTCCAATGGGTGTTTTTTTGTATTTGTGCAAGCAGATAATCCTACAACTGATAGTCAACCACCCTTTCACCTAGAACTTAACTGGCTTAACCATAGCTTGACTCAGTTGGTTAACTGCATAGAAAATTTACAGTCTCGTGTTCACTAGATACATTAGCGAACCCACTAACTGTCGATAGATAGTAGCATCCACTACCTCTCCAGAAGTAGCATCCTCTTTCCTCCAATTTCCTGGAAGAGGAGTATCCATGGGTTTGCAACTCTCCATGTTAAACTTACCCAGTATCTCTTTGCATACTTTCCTTGAGACACAAAAAGTTTACCATCCCATTGCCATATTTCCAATCCAAGGAAATAATGGAGGCCCATATCCTTCATTTCGAACTCCCTTGAAATATCCTCCTTGCATTAGTGTATCAGTTTCTCATCACCAGTCAAAATTATATCATCAACATAAATAAAAATAATCAATATCTTACGCTCAACCACAATTTGGTACAGGTTTGCATCTACTTCACTTTTGGTGAAGTCCAGTCCAGTGAAATAGTTGTCTCTCTGAGTGTACCAAGCAAGGGGTGCTTGCTTCAGCCCATACAATGCTCTTTTGAGTCTGCACACATGCGACTCACTGTTGAAGATATCGAAACCTTCAGGCTGCTCTATGTACACCTCTTCCTCAATGTTCCCATTGAGAAACATAGTTTTCACATCCATATAATGAATGCGCTAGCCCATCTGTGTTGAGAGTGCAAGGATGGATCTTATGGAAGAGTACCTTGCGACAGGTCTCATCATAGTCTATCCCCTGAATCTGTGAGAAACCCCAAGCCACAAATTTGGCCTTGTATTTCTCCACACTCCCATCAGTAGCTTTCTTTACCTTGTAGATCCATCTCGATCCAACCACTGATTTTTCAACCGGTCTTGGGACTATCTCCCATGCACCATTCTTAAGAATGGAGTCATACTCCTCCACCATTCCATCAACCCAAGTAGGTTTTTGCACTACTTCCTGAAAGTAATATGGTTCTGTCACAATACATTTTCTCATAAGAGCCATGTATCCAATAAATCAGTCAAGAGATTGTCTCTGTCTACACTGTGAAGTAGGGTCTCCAACATTCTATGCAACATCATGTCTTAGCCTATCAGCTTCCGTGGTGCATCTTCTACCATTTCTGATGTATGGCTCTACATAATTGATTTCCTCCACTCCATGAACCTCCTCATGTGGATGATCCACATCTTGAGACTAATCATTGGGAACCAACAGTTCCTCTTCTGCATGCAAGTCTAGCTCCCTCTCAAGGGACAATCGCATGGCTTTCTCCTCATCAAATTTGATATCCCACTACACAACAGTCATTCTAATGTTTCAAAAATACAATGATAATTATGAGGTGTTTCAGTGTACCCCACAAAAATCCCAACCTCAGCATTCGATCCCAACTTATTTCTAGCGCCCTTGGTCACATGCACATAAATAGATGTGCCAAAAATATTAAAGTGTGAAACATCAGGTTTCTTACCAGTTAAAGCCTCTTTAGGTGTACTCATTCCAATTACTCTATGAGGACAATGATTTTGCACATGTACCGTTGTATTTCATGATTCCGCCCACAAATTCATCAATAGGCCTTGATCATGCAACATCTCTCATGCTGCACCCACAATATTTATGTTCTTCCTCTCCATGACCCCATTCTGCTATAGGTTATGAGGCACTATGAGTTCTCTTCGAATTCTTTCTTTGCTGCAGAAGTTATTGAATTCGTTAGATATTTATTCTCCACCATTATCGCTCCTAAGAGCCTTCACTTTCTTCTCCGACTCTTTATCCACCAGTGCCTTAAACTCACAAAACTTATAGCATGTTTGATCTTTCTTCCGCATGAAGAAGATCCAACACCTACGAGAAAATTCATCAACAAATATTACATAGTACTTATGTTTTGTTGTTGAAGCAACTGAGAAAGGACGACACACGTCTGTGTGAACTCTCTCAAGGATCCCCAAAGCTCGGTTTTCCTTCTCATGAAAGGTGGCCTTTACATATTTCCCATAGTACATCCCTTTCATGTATCAGAATACACAAGTGTACCCCTGGGAAGACTAGTAGAAATATTCAACATTACTTTCAAGGCTCCATGGTGAAGATGGCCCAATTTCCTGTGCCATAATTCGCCCTCATCCCGGCTCACCACTTGATATACCTTTCCCATCATTGTTGTGCATCCATCTACCTCTAGCTTGTAGAGATTCTTAACTCGAATCCCTATCCTCTTGGCTTTAACCATTTTTTTACGTCGTAGGAAAGCTTTTCCATTACTAAAAACAACGTCATAGCCTCTACCCACCAAAATTGTGACTGAGACCAATTTTTTCTTCAGACCTAGTACATGCATCACATATTTTAATTGAAATGGTTTACCTGGATCCCTCTGAAAGGTTATGGTACCAATCCTAGTAGCATTGTACCATCCGTTGTCGCCCATCTCAATATGCATCTAGAGATCTTTCTCCTCCAAGTCACTGAAAAGTTCCTTATCTCATATCATTTGAAAGGAAGTGCCACTATCCAAATACCACACAGATCCCAATGCACTGGACACCAAGCATGCGATAAATGAGAATTCAAGCTCAAAATTTGAGGCAAGGGCCTCACCAGCTGCATATCCAACATCCTTCTTGTTCTTCTTCTTTTGTGGACAATTAGTAGCAAAATTCCCATGTTTGTGAAAGTGAAAACACTTCACCTTGGATAAGTCCTACTTATTTCCATTCTTCGACTTAGATTTTGAGTGGAATTTCTTCCCCTTCCCATTCCTCACCTTGGCAGCCATATCACAATCCTATTCATCCTCATTCTTAGATGAAGATCCATCTTTGGTGTTTCGTGTGAACTCCTCCTACACCAAATCCGACCACAGTCGTTCCAAATCTCAAAATTTTTCCCTTCCATTGACAGAGTCTTGATAACTGTGCCAAATATTTGGAAGTCCTAGGAGAGCCAAGCTCACAAAATCATCATCATCTACTATTATTCCAACGCTCCCCAGTTCATCCTGACATTGGAAAAACTTTGTTATATATTTTGGAATAGTGTCGCCCTTTCCCATCTTGATCTTCTTGAGTTTATCTTTGAGCGCCAATTTCCTATGTTCGCTGCTGCTTTGGAATAGATTCATCAAAGCCTTCCACATTAAATATGGTGTGGATTTCCCATGTAGGCTTGAGAAAATTTGGTCTCCTACTCCCTCCAACAGGATCCTCCTCGCCTTTGCCACTTTCTTTTTCCATGCATCAAGATTTGCAGCATCTGCAACATCGGGTTTAGGAACATCTTTGTCAATGAATTCCTTCAACGCATTGTCTTCAAGTACTGCCTACATCCTGCCCTTCCAAGAAATGTAGTTCAAGCTTCCCTCGATTGCATACTCTAACCTCAAGCCATTGAAATCCATTTCGATCTTGAATCTGTTGTAGCACTAAGAAAGTCTTTCTGCAAATTCGAATTCTATCCAGTCACAAACTCAGCTCCTTGCAATTTCCTATGCTCTGATACCATGTATAAATTATACATCAAGCATGTATATATTGGATTCACCCAATATAAAAATGTACTAAAGTTAAATAATGAATCGCTTCTACAAATATTTTGCGGAATTAAAAACACAATCTCTAGTCACATGAACATGAAGAAATATCAATCACACACAACAAAGATAATTTCCCGAGGAAAGCTTACAACTAAAAACCCCACTATCTTCTATTACATATTAAGAATGGATCATGAAACAATGACATACAAAACTCTTCTCACAAGAGCCCTCCAGTACTCTTCTAATTTTCTCACACTGTCATATGCAAAACTTACCAACACATAGCCAATTATCAGCCTCTAGACAACCTGCCTTGCTTGCGCAATCCCTGATGGTAAATATCCCTAAAATATAGGAATTATTACCTGCCTTGATAGCGCAAGTATCATGGGCACTCCAATGGGTGTTTGCCTACATGTGTGCAAGAAGATAATCCTACAACTGATAGTCAACCTCCCTTTCACCTAGAACTCAACTGGGTCTCCACTGGATCTGACATGCATGCAACTAATAATAGTAAATCCTCAATTGCATGTGAGATCATTGATTTTGAATTAATTAATATTTAATTCACTGAATCTCTCACTAGTGTATCTTCAGTTACCACTAGCACAATTGAGTTTAACTCACTTAACTAAGTTAAACTAATTTACAACTTGCACCAACACATGCACCACTGCACTTCGAACTCTGTTAAAACTAGAATTACTCCGCATGCCTCACCACCAACCTCTAAATTGAAATCCACTAGCTAACTGAATTTATCACTTTCAGTTAACTCGTTTAACTCCACATTTAGAATATATTACAGCTTAATGTCTATCTTAATTAAGGGATAATAAAAATAGACATGCACCCAAAAATAGCACTACGGGCCCCACCCTATTCTAGGTGCTTAATGCATCCAGGTGATGAATGCAACTATGTGCTTAATGCACTAGGCATGGGTGTTAAATCTCAACAGGTGCTTGGCACATTTCCTCTTTAATATGTTCAAAGGCCTTAATTGCTTATGAAGTCTAAGAAAATGCATCTTTCTTCAGTAATGATGTTAAAGGTGTTGATATTCTCCCATAATTATTAACAAACTTGTGATAATACCTAGTTAACCTTAGAAATCCTCGAAGATGCTTTATGGTTGTAGGGATTTTCCATTCCTTAATGGATTTAATTTTTTTAGGTTCTACCTTAATAATACCATGATGAGATACAATATGATCCAAATACTCCACCTCCTGTACTCCAAAGAAACATTTGGAGGTTTTTGCATATAATTGTTTATCCTCCAATATTTTGAGCACCATGTCAACATGTTGAACATGATCCTTCCAAGACTTGTTGTAAATTAGTATATCATCAAAAAATACTAACACAAATTTTCTAAGGAAGGGATTGAAAATGGAATTCATCAAACCTTCAAATGTCGACGGTGCATTAGTAAGGCCAAAAGGCATGACCAAAAATTCATAATGACCCTCATGAGTTCTAAATGTTATTTTCAGAATGTCTTCAGTCTTCATTTTAATTTGATGATATCCAAAATGAAAATCCATCTTAGTGAAGTAAAAGTCTCCATGTAATTCATCCAATAATTCATCAATGAAAGGGATGGGAAATTTATCTTTCATAGTGAGCTTGTTGAGCTCCCTATAATCTAGACACATATGTCATGATCCATCCTTCTTGTGTACTAGCAATACTGGAGCAAATAAAGAACTTTGACTAGGTTTAATTATACTAGCCTCTAGCATTTTTGCAACCATACTTTCAATATCACTCTTTTGGGCATAAGGATATCTGTAAGGCATGATTTTTGGATGAACACTTCCTCTAATCAAATTAATAGTATGATCATGATCAAAAATAGGTGGGAGTCCTTTGGGAGTTTCAAACACCTTGGAATGATTGTCCAACACTTTTTGGAGATCTAGAGAAATAGATTATTTTGATGTTTTAACCTCTAGTGAGCATAATTGTGAAATTACGCCTCAGTGTTCTTTCTTCAGAAGCTTTTTCATGACATTAGAGCTTATTATATTTCACGGTTTCCCTGCGTAACTCGTAATTCAACTTCATTTCCTTCTGAAAAAAAAAATTCAAGAAAATTAAAAGCTATTGTCCCCAAAGATTGTAACCACTGTACTCCTAGTACAAAATCAACACCACCCATTAGAATGGATAGCATTGGAATATTCAATACATATTCCCCCATGGTTATCTTGATATTATAGCAATTTATAGTTCCTTCATTTGCAACCATCACTTGACACTCTGGTGTTGGGTATAGAAATCAATTCAATTCCTTGGCTACCTTACAATGAATAAAATTCTGGGTACTAACCGAATCAATCAACACTATTATATTTTTCTTCTTGATATGTCCTTCTATTTTGATAGTTTGATGAGTGGTAATTCCTGCCAATGCATTACAAGATATGGTCAGATTCATTTCTTCTTTCTCTAGGGTTGGTTCCTGGTGTATATAAACCAGAAAATACATTTATATATTGATACCATAAAAATGTACTATGTTCTAAATATAAATTTACAATACGTACATTTTATGTTTTTTTCACATTATGGAGATCAAAATATTGCTCCATCTGTAGTATCCATGTTACGGGATTCTTGCCATAAAAATTCCTCATATCGATCTTTGGAATATGGTGTGTCTTCAATCCAAAGTTAAAGTTTATGAAATCGTGATTAACATTTATTTTTTTCTCACCATGAGTTTCCTCTACTACCTTTTCTCTATTAGGAATCATTTCTTGTAGCAACTTAGTCAAACCGTCCGTCAAACCTTTCATGTCTAATTTTTATTTTTATTTTATACCATTGATCTTAGCTTCCATGCCATCCATCTTAGCCTCCATTTCATTATTCAAACCATCCATATTATCTTCCATGCCATCCATCTTAGCTTCCATTTCATTCTTCAAATCATCCATCTTAGCTTCCATGCCTTCCTTCAAACCATCCATTTCAGCTTCAATTTATTTTTTGGTTACTTTTTGCAAGAGCAACATTTGTTGTGCTTGGTCTCGTAATTTTGATATATCATGTTTCACTTCTTCCTCTTCATTTTTCATAATATATTTTTTTGAGTACTTAATGGGTGTGGAATTATTTTTGGGTGGAATTTCCGAATCCAATACTTATATCTATGCTTCAATATTCCCTTGGAATCACTTCAAACTTCTTTTTCAAACAAAATTTATGCAATTTTAAAAAACAAATACACACCTTTTTCTTGCTTTTTAGGAGGTCGATATTGAACCTGAATTATCTATGCAATTTCGAATCTTCAATATCTGAAATTCGGTCCTGTAGTATCCCTCTGAGTCTTCCTTCAAATCTATAGGTCTAACCTAAATTGGATTCTTCAAGACCAAGTTATGTTTGATCTCCCACAATGACCTAATTATGGGTTGGTTCAGTATAACGAACTTGTAAAACATTCCATGTGTCATTGTTTCAACCTTTGGATCTGAAATCGATACACAAGAAACTACAGTCCATGAAATTTCAGCTACTTTATACAAAATTCCACTATGATTCCTGAAACGAAAGTTATGATGATTGTCCCTCAGTCACCTTTTTGAGATGAAATTCTGGAGCCTGTGAAAACCCTAAATTCCACAGCTCATATCTTAGAAAATATGGCGAACCAAGATCTAAAACTTTTATAAAACATTCCTCGGGATTTTAAATCAAATGGATTTTTTTGTTAGCTTTTGAACCTTCGTAGAAAAAAAATTGTAGTGAAAATTCCACGATGGCCTGTTTGGAGCAACAAAACCCTATAATCCAAATATCTCATACCAAATTTTATGAAATCAACTCACAAAAATAGAAGAAAAGATAGATAAATGACTTATAAAATAACCTCTTCAAGGGGGATAGCTCATTTACATTACATAAATGAAAAATTCTTGGATGATACAAATGAAAAAACCTTTATTCTATATATAGGAGTCCAAGGGGTCACAATATAATCCTATCCGACATAACAATAACAATGTAAGGGCATAAAAATAAGAATAGTGGACTTCTATGGGGAATAATAATAATAAAATGGGGACTACATGGGCACAAAAATAACAAGAAGGGGGCTACACTAACAATAACAATAAGGGTATACACGGTTATGAAACCAGCTCACAAAATAGAAGAAAAGAGAGATCAACGCCTTAGAAATCAACCACTTCGAGGGGGAAACTTCCTTTACATTACATAAATGAACAATTCTTGGATGATACTGTTGGAAATATTGTCATTGATGGAAAAGGAGTAGATTAGGATCAGAAAAGTGCAGTGAAACTGCTACATTGAAGAAATTGTAATAATGTGAAATTTTTTATTGAGTTAAATTGTTTTGATGAAAATGCAAGTCTCTAAGGCAAAGGTAAGACTCCAAGGAAAATATAAAGATGCATTAAGTTGAATTGTTGTGATACATTAATGATATACTTTGTTATTTGATTTTGGCATTAATTTGATCCATTCAATCATTACATGTGGCTAAAGTTTGTATTGGATCATTTATGTATTTTAATATTCAAGATATGAAGTGTGCGGAAATGAATGAATGGAAGGCAAAGAGTCAAACCTATTCTATTCATATTCCTATGTGGAATACAAACAACCATCAAAATATCTCTACAAAAGATGTCATTTTGGATTGCATAGTATGGTTAGAGAGCTAGAGAATGTGAGAGAGATGATTGACATATTATGCACATATGGAGATGATGTGAAGAAGATTTAAAGGGAGAAGAGGCAGAAGTAAAGATGGATATATGCAGAGTTGATAACTAGGTAAATCAGCATTTTTTTTCATATTGTGTGAGGGGATTGTGGTCTCCTTTCAAGTTGTGTCTTGATAAAATATTCAGTTGGAGCTGGTTGAGGTAGGAGACTCCTGTGGGTGGTAGCATGCAGAAAACACATGGGAGTTGAAGCTTCCTTGCATGTTGTAGCTTGCAGAAATTTGAGGTAGTATCCTCCTGTAGGTTGGAGCCTAGAGAATATCATATGTACTAAGGAGTAGGATCTTTCCTTTGCATAACAACAATAATAAAGTCATGGTTTTCTACCTTATGGGTTTCCATTTATATCTGGTGTCCATGTGAATTATTATTATGTGTTGATGTGATGTGTTACTCTGCGTATTGCTTGTTGTTCACATATTCAGATTGTTGATCATTAAGTATTTAGTTTATCATGGAATGGTTATGTTAATGAGTTTAATCAAAGAATTTTAATGTACATGAATGGACTAAACTAATTCACCCCTCCCCCTCTCAGATTAGTCAAGGGTTCATCAATTGGTATCAAAGCAAGGTTCCTTTGGTGTTAGACTAATAGCTTGAAGGAGATATGAATGAGTCATGGACTATCAAAGTGTACCTGTGTTGAATTCAACAAGATTTCATGAATGGAGAGATAATGTTAAAACGGATTTAATAGCTTATGGACCTTAGGTATGGAAACTTGTATGCGATGGTTACTGCAAAGACTCTTCCTCTTGGCAAGAACAAAATTGGAATGCCAAGGCAAAATGCATAATGTATAACAGTATTCATAACAAGGATCTTGATACAATGATGGATTTAAGCTCTACAAGATAAATCTTGAATAGATTTCATTTCATGCATGAAGGAGACACTAGTGGCTGCATTGTTAAGAAGAAGAAGAAAAACCCCTTTCAAAAGGAAAAGGTTCAATCAAATGAGCTACCTATTAGTATGAATGGATGTGATTTCCATGAAGAAATTATTGTTGAAGAACAAGCCAAACTTGACCTGTTTTTTACTGAAATAGGAATATTGAAGAATGAAAAAAAATATTTGAATAAATTAGTACAGATATGTGATGAAGAGAACATGAATACAAGAAGGAAATAATTAGCCTAAGGACACAACTTGAAGAAGCAAGGAGAATAGAGGTTGAGGTTGTTTCAACTAAAGGTGATCCAGTTGAAAAGAACATATTATATAGAAGGTTAGAAGAACAAAATATATCCATGAAGAACTCAGGAAAATCATCTATTAAATAGGACACCACAATCTTGAAAACACGTGTAGAATATGAGACAAGCAGTGTGGATAACAACGAGAGAAACAAAAGAAAGTAACATAATCGAGATAAAAAAAATGTACTAAAGAAAGTGAAATCTTCTCCTAAATATGAGGATATGAAGCCTGCAAGAATTGAAAAGACCAGTTTCGTGTGCATTTCCATAAACTTGGCCATACAGCAACACATTGTTGGAGAAACCAAACCAAATTTTATCAACAAGAGATGCAGCATAAAAAGAAGCTACCTCAAGTAGGCAATCGAAGGAGACCTCTATCTACTAGAAAATCATATGTTGGAAGGTACATAAATTTCTTCTATGGCTATTGTTTCTTCTTCTTTGCATTTGGACATAAGGTTGTTGATTGCAAACTTATTGAAACAAAAAATAGAAAATACAACATTTTCTAGGAGACACATGGTGTTATAACCGTAATAATCCAGGCTACATAGCCAAAGACATGAAGTTTTCCTAAAACCTAAATAATTCTAGACAAAATATGTACACTCCAAGAAAACCAAATAATGTGACAAAAGGAAATAAAGATAGTAGAAGGGTGTCTACTAAATTTTGGAAAAATAAGGAAAATGAAAAACTTCTAACTTCAATAACTAAATGAATTCATCATGAGCCTAAGGAGGAGCTACTCATGGAGGAAATGAAGATTTTATTAATGAATGTTAGAGTTGAAGTTGCTCAGGGGGAGAGAATTCCCATTAATTTGCATCAGAAATATGACAATCAAGCATATAGAGGCACAAAGGGCTTTTGTTACAATCAGGAATAAGATGCATTGCATGCATTTGGGAGATCATCCCTCTACTTAAAGGGAGAGAAATTTAACCATCCAAAAAAACTAATCCTATGATAGAACAACATCATTGCAGGAAGGAAGAAGTACAGGCAGTCTGTAGGCTCAGGAATTTTGTCCATGGAAGAATCTCTCGGCAATTTCTCCTGGAACCTGCTTTGTTTTCACGTAGTGTTTGGGCCAAGAATTAACAAAGGCTTGTGGGTTGTGACGGATTCATTTGATTTTTTGGGTTTTTTTCAATATCATTATTTTAATTATGAGGGGATTTTTCCAGCTCCTCGCAAGCTATGGAATGCCTTCAAGGAATCCTACCAAGAATATGTTGTACCTTTGTGTCATTGAGAGTGTTGTGTGAGAGATCTAGGACAGAAAAAAATGTGTTGGGTCCGCCGGCTTCTTTTTCTTCCCAGAGTCGAAATAACAAGAAGAAACACAGCGCAAAGCTAGGTTCGATTCCTCGGAAGGCCCATTCATCATTTGTGAAGAGATCTCATGAAGGGACATCGTTGGCACTGCCTGTCAGCTCCCCGTAATTTTCGAAAATTGGTAATGACCAAAAATACAAGGGTAACATCAAACTAATCTTTGGAGTCCTAGGACCTAGCCTTCCTGGACTCAGAGAGGGCTCTCTCTATGCTTATGTAAAGGATTTAACTTGTTTGATTTTAGAGTTTGATTTTAGGCTAGTTTTAGGGATTAGGGTTTGCTTGTTTGTTTGTTTAGTTGGATAAGTTGGCAAGAAGAATAAGTAGAGTAAGAGAGGATCAATCCATTGGGCTATGGAGTCTGCAAAGATTTTGAAGAGTGCAAAAATAGTTCAAGGGTGTTTCATAGGGAAAGTAAACATGCCCAAATGGATCTAAGTAGGTTTTGAGTGAGTGAAATGAACATGGAGGAGTGAATATAGTAGTTAATGGGCAATCAAGGATCCTTTAACAAAATAATAACAAGAAAAATATTTCAGCATGATTAGCATAGTAAAAACTTGAAGAGAAATGAAGGATTCTTCAACCAAACACTACTAAGCAGACCTTAGAGCAACATATGAGTAAACTTAGAGAGCAGTTAAGTATTCTCTGAAACTTACTTGCAAACAAATATATTTTTAACATAACATCTCAGTAAAACTAAAGAGCACTAAATAATTCATTAGTTAAACTTTAAGGGAAAAAACACAAATATTAAAGGATGTAGACAAAGCAGGCTGCCAAAAAGACATATCCTACTCTAAGATTTCTATCCCATGATCAAATAAACATAATGAGAATTGAAGAAAACATGTACAAAGGTGGAATACATCACCATTCAAAAAAGCTTTATGAATCCTAAGAATGAGCTCAATCCACAGTTGCTTATTCCAAAGCCATCACAAGACACCAAAGCCAATTTCACAAATAAACTCAGAGTCTACATCATATTATACTCAGAAACCAACCAAAAATTACAATAAGGCCTCAAAGCTCTATTTAAAAATCAAATGAGGATTTGGAAACCCTAATATGATTCTAGAAACCATAAATACACCATAAATGTCATTTATGTCCAAAGAAGCCATTCAAGGCCCAAGGCACATAATAACTATTGCAATAAATGAAAGATAACCTAAACATAACTCCTTAATCAAAGCTGGAGTGATTTTCCCAAAAAAATCTCAAAAATATCCTTCAGTGTGTTTTTTTGACTTTTTTGCAAGGGGGTAGCTTCATAGGTCTGAAGGTGCAGTGCCTGCACAGGAAAATTGGGTCCACTTGCAGCCAAGTTTTCATGGACTTCCCGATGTCAAAATTGGCTCTGTGATGGCTCTTTGGAAAGCCTGTTGAGTCTAATTTCCAAAATTGCCTTTGGTTTTCTGATAGGGCATCATTAAACTATTCAAAAATTAAATCTCCCAAAGCTGCTCAAGGCACAGCGCCAGCCCTGAAAACATGGCAGAAAGGTGAAAATTGGCATGTTTTTGGGCCTTTTGAGGGACCAAAACTGCTCCAAATGCTTTGAAATTTGGTTTGCATGATTTCCTTGGGTTGATGAATCTAAAAATGTAATATTTACCTCCATTGGATGTCTGTAGGAAAATCGTAGCACCAAGGGTGTTGCGCTTTCAGCCCTTAATATCAGTCAAAAAACCAAAAATGTCAAAAACTTGCCAAAATTTTCAATTATCTTCCTCATGGGGTTTGGGAGGCCTATAGAGTGGCTTCAGCAAGGATTCCAAGGTTTTCTTGGTCTTTTTCCTCCTTTAGTGCTTGTATTTCAGCAAGGGATCCTTTAAGCTTATCCCTTGCAAACTTGTTCTTCAAGGCATAGTGCTTGGCCATATTTTTATGTAGGCCAAGGTCTCTTTGTGTCTTCCTCAGCTGCTTGTTTTCATCCTTGTAATACTCTATGATATACTTTGTCATGCCAATATTAATTTTTAGGTCTCTAATCTCTGCATCCTTGCTTTGGAGCAATATGCTTGTAATCCTCTCCTCACCTTCATTTTCACGGTCAAGGTCAATGAATTGGCACTCTTGTTTAGTTTGATGCTTGCCTTTTTTTAATCTCCAATAGTGACCTTTTCCTTGCCTTTGTCAAGATTATTTTTTGATGTATAAGGCATGGCCCCTTGCCTTTTAGAGGTAGAAAACACATGCATTTCTCCTCTTTGGTATGTCAAAGAAAGAGGTTTGATTGTGCTCATGTTGGTGTCTTCATTTTTTTTTCCATCTTCACGGTTATCAATGATATCCATGTTGTCATTATGGCTTTCATAGTTGCTTTCCTCATTGGCATCACCACTTTCATGAGCCTCACTATGTTCAGTATCATCTCTACTATCCTTGTTGTTTTGATCAGTGTCAACATCATCCTCATCATCATCATTATCACTATGAGCTTCATTGTTTTCACTATCTTCATGGCCATCATGACCGTTTTCATGACTGTCACTGCCTCCCTGTTTACTGATTCTTTAATTATTGTTGTGATTTTCACTTTTATCAGCACCCTCTCTGACATTTTGGTCCTTGGTGTCATTGTTGTCATTAGCATCATTATTGCTATCAATTTCCATGTTTTCTGCCTCATCACTATTCTCTTTTCTTCCAACATCATCACTTTTTCCTTCATGGTCACTTTCTTGTTCACTGCTACTTCCCTCTTGATTTGATGCATTGGGAGAGGGTGAGGAAGGAAGGTTTTCTTGAGGTGAGGATACATGTGTAGATGATGAAGCATGATCAGTAGGAGATGATGGGAGAGTAGGGGGATGAGGATGAGATGATGAGGGCAAATTTTTCTGAGGATGGAGTTGTGGGTTTTTGAACACTTCATGAGAAATGAACACCTCCCATGGTATGCCTTTTTTCTCCAACTGATGTAGCACAACCATCTTGATTAAAGAGTGATGAAACAAACTTTGCATTTGTTGGGAATAGTTCCTCTTTTGAACAACATAAGACATCTTGTCGATACTCCTATAGAGGTAGTATGGTAAATGAATCATCTTAACCCTAGTGAAGTGCATGAGTAATCTGATATGATAGGAGTAAAGCCTAGAGTACCTTCCCTCACATGTGAAATATTTCATAATGACCCTCAAAAAGGGTGCATACCTCTCCAGCAAATGTGAAAAGTGAAAGATAGATTTGTAGCCTTCTTTGTATCTGGGTTTAAGAAATGGCTCATAGTAGCTTATGTCTAAATTTTCTCTTTTGAACCATTTTTCACCAAAATTGGGTATGCCTGTAGCATGGGAAATGACATATGAGGAGAGTTAAAAGGTCACCCCTACAAAGTTTGATTTTTTTTCATGTAGGTTAAGGATGAATAACCTTGTAAGCTCTGGGTGACTTTGTACCTGTTGTACTCTTTCACAAAAGTGAAAACATCCCACATTCTAAAAACATGTGACAATCATAGGAGAGGCATTAACCTCCATAGTGTCTTTGGTTTCAAACCTATTAACCTTCCCACCTCTGTGTTTCTGCCTCCTAGGCACTTGGCCTTCTTCACCACTACCATTCCCTCCTTCTCCTGACATTTTGATTACTGTTGTTTTGAAACAAACCCTAGCTCTGCTTTTGAAGCTGATATGAAAGGTGATGGAATGATGGTGAGAAGGCATATTTTTGAGAGTGAGTGAGAGGGATGAATGAATGTGTAAGTTTATGTAACAGAGCCTTTAAGCTTTGATGGACAACCAAGTCTTCAGACCACTGCAAACACACTATTATATCCCTGTTTGACTCATATCTCCTTGTTTGCAGGTGATGGAGCTTTAAACAGGGTTTTTAGTATGAAGATTAGGGTTTTACAGTAGTGTTTGCTCAATTTCTCTTAACATCAAACTATCAAAATTTACTGGAGGGAAAAGGTATGACATCCACCTACCAATTAGCAATGTTTTGAAGACCCTTGATAGTAGCTTGGAGGTTTTTTTTTTATGTTTTTGGGCGTTTGCAAGTGCAGCAGGAGCTTCAGGCTGAAAGCGCAGCACCTGCACACATTTTTGGGCTTATCGGGCTGTGAACGCGCAGTGCCTGCACGCATTTTAGGGCTTATCGGGCTGTGAATGTGCAGCGCCTACACGCCTCTGCACGAGCCTGTTGGGCCTCTTGGGAAAATGCACAGTGCGCCTCCGAACACGTAGTGTGTGCCTCTAAACGTCCAGTGGAGTGAAAATTTGCATAGGAAAATCCTCTGAAAGCGCAGTGCCTGCCCCTAAAGGCGTAGCGCCGACCTGAATGTGCAACGTCTAGTAGACTTGCGCAGTTTTGACTAAAAAATCACAATTTTATTTCTTCGAAGCTCTAATGATCTTTGAAAGTGCACAATAAGTTATGAGGAGAACAAAATGATCCTTTATAGCCTAAGAAATTAAATTGAACTTTGATAACCCAATTTGCTAATGTTTTTTTTACTCCCTTTCTTTTAACTGATATCCCTTTGACCCTTTTTGCTTGTAGGAGATAAAAAAAACTGAAATGGATTTTCCCTTTGCTCTTTGGATTATGACAAATTCACCTTTGATATTTTTTAGAGAGGGTTGCACACAATGGAATTTTCAAGGCAGTGTTTTTTCAATATAATTTTGAACTTGTCTTTCTTCCATTTTCTCACTAACAACCTTACAGTGTTGGTATGCAGGTTTACTAAAACATGGTGAATTTAACCTCTTTAATCTTGGAGGCTTGATATGTCTACTTTTGACACCTTTGAGACAATCATTCCTTTGCCACTACCATGGGTTTTAAACAATGCCTTTCAACTCCCCAGGCCACTGATGTTTTCAAGGTACCTAAATTTATAATTTAAAACTCTACTTACTAATAATCCTTACCTCCTTTCTTTGCATATTTTGTTTGAGTCACAAGGCTTACTTTCTTTGTCTTTTTTATGTCCTTGAACATTTTTCACTTAGCAGGTATTGTGAAAACCCTGAAGTGGCTCTTCCTTTTATCTTTGAAGCCTGCTAACTTTATTTTTGACAACCTTGAGAAACTTACACAATGGCAACATTTCCAAAACTTCTTTTGTCCTTGCCTTGAAACTTAAATCATCTTTTACTTGGTAGGGGGATGAAAATTCTGTCTTCACCTCCTTCACTGATATTTAGGCATGGTACTCTTATCTTTGAAAAATTCTAGAATGTCACACACAACAATCTCTTCAAACCTTCTTTCTGTTGTGGAGGCCTAACATCTTCATTTTACTTCCTTTGGCTATCTTTCCAAAACGCTAGGTTTCTGGGATGCTTGAGAACAATTATCAGTGTTGTCTTTTGAGTTCTCTATAACCCTTTCAAGTTCATTATTTTTTGTCCAGTTCACCTCACCTTTTTCCCAATTTTATCTGTAATTTCTAAAATACTTATCTCCAGGTTTGGTTTCTTGGTGTGCCTCCTTCATATGTTTTGCTGCATTGGATCCTTGCTTGGCACACTGTTGGCCCATTAAGCCAAAAACCCTAGTTCTCTTCAAGCACAAGTGCTTTCCTATCTTCTTGCCATGAGTTGTCTTGATTTAGGACCCAACCTCCTACCTCATCAATTCCTGCTGATGGATCTCTTAACACTCCTGCAGAAGTGTTAAAATCTTAGCATTCACAAAACTTGAATTTTGACAAGGTAGTCTTCTTTGGAGACTTTCAGATCTTCTTTGAATAACCATGTCTCAATATTCCAATACATTTGAGTCAGCCTTTTGCATAAGAAAAAAAATATTTGGAACACCAATGATGACTTTACAACCTATGAAACCCTAATGACTCAGTAGGAGGATCCTTTGACTTGATCTTTGACTAAAACCTGGTTTAGGATCTTTAAGTGAAAAAACAAAGTTTTTGACAAATTGATATATTGGAGATCCAAAATCCAATGTACTTGATTTATCTAAATAGCTTACAGAGATGGTTTTGAGACCACCAACCCTTCAGGAACCTGGTGAACATGGAAAGGAAGGGTTGTTTGGTAACCCTATATGAGAAGTGGAGTGATGGACAAAAAGCAGAACAGGATACTAAGGTTATAAGTGGGAAAATAGGATATAGATGAGTGGCACAAGCCCATGAAGGGTCTCTTAGGAGTGGTAGGTTAACCATGGAATGGAAAAATAGTAGAATAGTGAAAAATTTGTTATAAGGATAATGAAGGCAGTGAGATTTCTAAAACTCACAACATTCAGGAATCTTGTTTTAAAAAATCTAGAACTGATATTTTGTCATATACAGATAGTAAAAACTATTGATGACTAACAGTGGCTCCACTTGGGGAGGGAAACTCCTTTTCAGTAGGTGTCCAGGACCTCAGAGCTTAAATCTCTTAGTTTTGAAGACCAGTGCCTTACTTGCACTTTGCATATTTCTTTCCTTCATCTCTGATTTTTTCTTTTTTGAAGCTATGATCTCAAAATCAGAAATACATTCTTACTTCAGCTTCATTTCTACCTACACATCATACCTTGCCTAAAATTTATTCTTCTTTTGAGTGCACTTGGACTGGCAAACCCTTGACATTATTTTTATGTTGAAAGCAAAAAAAACTATCTACTTGTACCCTTATCACTTCCAAGAGTTCAGATTATGCTGATGAACTCTTTCATTCTCTACCTAATCTATTTATCTGTCAAGATTAAGCTATTTGACATAATTTTATTCTCTAGCCTACTAACATGAAATTTAAAACATGATCATAGCAAGATTAACCAATCTGATTTGTCATGGGTTGTGGCATTTTGGACAAGTTGCACACAGATACTTATTTTTGTACAATCAAAACTAGAAAACATGAGGGTTGTGATTTAGAAATTGTTTAGGCATCCCTCTCTTTCTCTTTGGTTCAGATTTTGAGCATTGAGAAACAACAATTTCTTTTCCTAATATATCTTACTGACAAGTCAAGTTCGAATAATCTGACAAGTCTTCTTTCACTAATCTATCAGCAGAAATTTAAACATGTCTAATCATGATTAGGTTGTATGATTAAACAAGACTCTTTTTCTTAACAAGTAGTGGCATTTAGGCTTGCACACTTTCAAAAATACTCTTTTTTGGGTATGGGGTTGTACCTATTCTTTTCCTGCCCTCTTTTACTTCCTTTTTTCTGTTTTGTGTTTTTTTTTCTCTTATATTTCATCAAGAAATGTTATGTACAATGAATGAAAGTTTCAATTTAGGAATTTTGACAAAAATAGTGCTTGAGCATCCTGCCATTGACAGGACCTTCGAATAACTTAGTTCCATCTGGCTCTTGCAAAAATAATGCATTGTTACCTCTAACTAAATGAATGATGTAAGGACGCTTCCATAAATTTTCAAATTTGGCATGTTTTCGTTTGTCTTCTCTCCTTAAATCCCACTTCAGCACTTTGTCTCCAATGTGAAAATTATTAGCCTTGGTCTTTCTGTCAAAGATCTTCTTGATTTTTTCTTACACTTCTTGTGTCCTCTTGTAAACTTCTGCTCTTGACTATTGTAAATGAATGGTTTGGTTCAACCTTCTTTGCGTATCATTCTCTTCTGATTGTACCTCTTGGAGCAGCTTCATCACTGGCACTCCCAAGGATGTTGGGAAAACTGCGTCCATGCCATACACTAGTTGATAGGGAGACATACCGATTGATTTCTTGGTGGTTATTCTATCAGCCTATAGTGCATGCACTAGTTTTCTATGCCATGCTTTTTGGTTTTCTTCCAGCAACTTCTTGATGTAGATAAAATGTCTTTCGGAATAATCACATCATTAGGATTAGGTCGACGTTTCGAACCAACTAATGTGGTTCATCCTCAGGACAAGGTGGAGAAACTAATCGATATTGATGAATAAATAGAGGAGATGTATCATTACCCGGAAATAGCCATTAGGAACTAGTTGTTAAAAACTAGCCGTTGAGACTAGTTGGTAAAAACTAGCCGTTAGAAAGTTAATTAAGAATTCAATTTAATTTATTTTTATTTTTATTTTTTTTTTAATGAAAAAGGGGGTTTATATTTAGTTAAGAATTCAATTTAAATGATAAAATTAATTTAATTAATTTAAATTATTGACTAAATATAATAGGGAGGGTTAAACCTTATAATTTAAAAAATAAATAAATAAATAATAATCATTTAATTATATAATCAATAAATTAAAATAAATTAATTAAATTAAAATTTTTAATTAAAAGGGTTAATAATTCCAATAAATAATAAATCAATTAAATTAAATTGAGTTAAGAAATTAAAAAGGCTAATTCAATTAAATATAGTAGGGAGGGTTAATTTATTTAATAAATAAAAACATAACAATAAAATGACGATAAATAAATAAATAAATAAAAATAAGAAAATAAATAAATAAAATAAATCAATTAATTAATTAACCACTTAATAAAATTAATTAATTAATTAAAAACTAATATAATGTATAAATGTAAATATATAAATAAAAATAGAACAAAATTACCTAGCAAGAGCTGGGGTCTAGCTTTTACTTAATTTCCAACCATTATGACGATTGAGATTCTTAGAATGCCGCTCAATTTCGATCGCCTCCCTTAATTTCCTATGGTGGAAATGATCTACTTTGGCAACAACTTTGGAATCTTCAATGCAAACATGGTGACATGATTTCTCCACATGCTCAGCAAGGGCTGAGTTACGGGATCTATTGTGCCTAATATCTGCAGCATGCTCCATGATCCTCTACCTAATGGATCGTTGCCACCAAAGGAAATTAAGGGAGGCAATCGAAATTGAGCGGCATTCTAAGAATCTCAATCGTGATGATGGTTTGAAATTAAGTAAAAGCTGGACCCTAGCTTTCGCTAGGTAATTTTGTTTTATTTTTATTTATATATTTGTATTTATACATTATATTAGTTTTAATTAATTAATTAATTTTATTAAGTGGTTAATTAGTTAATTGATTTATTTTATTTATTTATTTTCTTATTTTTATTTATTTATTTATTTATCGTCATTTTATTGTTATATTTTTATTTATTAAATAAATTAACACTCCCTACTATATTTAATTGAATTAGCCTTTTTTATTTCTTAACTCAATTTAATTTAATTGATTTATTATTTATTGGAATTATTAACCCTTTTTAATTAAAAATTTTAGTTTAATTAATTAATTATTTAATTTACTTATTTTTATTTATTGATTATATAATTAACTGATTATTATATATATATATATATATATATATATATATATATATATATATATATATATATTAAGTTTTAACCCTCCCTATTATATTTAGTTAATAATTTAAATTAATTAAATTAATTTTATAATTTAAATTGAATTCTTAACTAAATATAAACCCCCTTTTTCAAATTAAAGAAAAAAAAAATTAAAAAAAATTGAATTTTTAATTAACTTTCTAACGACTAGTTTTTAACAACTAGTCTCAACGGCTAGTTTTTAAAAACTAGTTCCTAACGGCTATTTCCGGGCAATGATGCATCTCCTCTATTTATTCATCAAGATCGATTAGTTTCTCCACCTTGTCCTGAGGATGAACCACATTAGTTGGTTCGAAACATCAACCTAATTCTAATGATGTGATTATTATGAAAGACATTTTATCTATATTATGGATCACAAAAGTCTTAGATCTAACAACTTCTTGATGATTTTCACCAAGATTTTGTTAGAGGACTCAGCCAGCCCATTACCCTGAGGGTAATAAGTTGTTGAATGCCCTAGTGTGATGTGGTACTTGTAGCAAAATTCCACCATATTTTTGGACTTAAATGCAACAGTGTTATCAGTGATGATATTTCTTGGGCAGCCAAACTCGGATAAGATGTTGGTTTCAAGGAATTTGATGATGACTAAGTCAGTGGAATTCCTAGAAGGGATGGCTTCTATCCACTTAGTGAAATAGTCTGTAGCAGTGAGGATCCACTTGTGTTGGCCAGATGAGGTAGGGTGGATTTCTCCAATGAATTTAAACCCCATTGTTGAAAAGGAACTTCAACATTGATAGGATGCAAAGGTAAAGGTAGAATTTTTCTCTTGCCATCAAATATTTGGCACTTATGGAAAGTCATCACTAGCTTGTGGGTATTAGGAAAAAGGGTGAACCAATAGTAGCTAGTTATAAGGATCTTGTTGGCAGTGGTTTTCCAGTAGAGGTGACCTCCACACTCTCCCTCATGCAACTCATGCATGATTCTATCTGCATCATCTTCAAGAAAACAATTAAGAAAGATACCAACAGAATTTTTCCAATACAAAACTTTATCTATGATGCAGAAATTTAAAGCCTTTTGTTTCAAGAATTATCTTTTGTTTTGGGCAAGGTAGGAGGAGCATTAAGATAAATAAGCACATATAAAATATCAGCATACCAAGATGAATTCAGAAATAATTCTTCAATGGGTGGAGCTGTGAATTATTTTTGTTCCTCTAATGCATCAATCATATTGATGTCTAGTTCATGAAAATTTGATTCAGCCATGAGTTTTGCGAGTCCTTGTCCTTTAATCAGTGTAGTGGGTCTGATTTCCAAATCATATTCTAAGATAATAGCAATCCATTTACCCATTTTACCATCTGGGTCCTGATTTAGAATGTCTTTAACAATTGTATGTGGAAAAAAATCTATGATATGGAAATGAAAAATATAAACTATAAAATATTTCAAAGATTTTACCAAGACAAAGGCTTGTTTCTCCATGATGTTATATTTTAGAGGTACATCCCCTAATGCTTTGCTGAAAAAATCTATGGGTTTTTCTCGTCCCATTATGTTCTTTTGAAGCAGTACTGCAGAAAAAATATGTTCTGATGAAAAGGAGAAAATGAAGAAATCTTTGGTAAAGTCGGGGCTGATTAGAATCGGTGTATGAGTGAGAGCTTGTTTTACCAGTTGAAAGGATTATTTGGCTTCCATGGTCCACTTGACTCCTACTCCTCTTTTCAGCATGTTTTTGATGTCTCTTAGGAGTTCAGCAAGGTTTGGTTTGAACCTCCTTAGGAAGTTGATCTTTCTAATGAAAGATTATAGCTCTTTAATGTTTCTTTGGTGGCTGATTTGTAAGATACCCTCAATCCTTTTGGGGTCTATCTTTATCCCTTCTTCAGAAATGATGTGGCCTAAGGTTTTTCTTTCTTGAATACCAAATAGTGTTTTCTTAGGATTCAAAGATAGGCCATACTTCCTACGTTTTTCAAAGACTTTTCTCAAGTGGACTAGGTGTTGTTCATCAATTTTAGAATAAGCAATGATGGTAATCAAGGTATATGACTATGAATTAGCCTATGTCTTTGGAAAAATATATGTCCATGGCTCTTTGAAAAGTAGCCCCCGCATTCATTAACCCAAAAGGAATTTTGACATACATGAAGGTACCCCAAGATGTAGTGAAGACAGTTTTATGTTGATCACTTGGAAGTACTAGTACCTGATTGTAACCTAAAAAGCCATCAAGTAATGAGATTCTTTTAGAACCTACCACTCTTTGCAATATATGATCCATCTTGGGTAAAGGGTAGTTGTTTTTCATGGAAGCTTTTTTCAAGTTTCTAAAGTCTATACATAGCCTAATCTCCCCAGTTTTCTTCCTAACTGACACAAGGTTTGAAACCCATTATGAATACCTGATTGGGACTATGATCCCAACATCATACATATTTTTTCTTTCTTTCTAAACTAGAGGTACTATTGTGAAACCAGCTCCAAAAAGAGAAGAAAATAGATATCAACGCCTTAGAAATAAACCACTTCGAGGGGGCAACCTCCAATACATTACATGAATGAACAATTCTTGGATGATTCAAATTACAAAACCTCCTTTCTATATATAGGAGTCCATGGGGCCACAATGTAATCCTAGCAGGGCCACAATGTAATCCTAGCTGACCTAACAATAATAATTTAAGGCCATAATAATAACAATATGGGGGTTACAAGGGTACAATAATAACAATAAGGGGGTTAAACTAACAACAATAAGGGACTATACTAGTAATATAGGGACCTAACATTCTCCTCTCCTTCAAAAAAGTGTTGTCCTCAACACTTGAGTAGCTTTGGGTACTTTTGTATAAAATTCTCATCCTCCCATGTAGAATCTTCAATGGGTAAGTTCTTCCACTTGATGAGATACTCTGAAATTGATCGATTCTGTAGCTGTCAAGTTCTTTTTTCCATGACCGCTTCAGGTTCCAATATGATTTTTCCTTCCTCATCAAGTTCTGGCAATATTGTTTGAACTGGAAGATTTTCACCTATAACCTTCTTTAAGCATGAAACATGGAAAATTGGATGCACTCGTGAAGAATCAGGAAGCTCCAATTTATATGCCATACTACCAATATTTTGCAACACCTTGTAAGGACCATAGTACTTTGGTGATAATTTATTATCCTTCTTAACTTTCTTGAGGGACATTTTTTGTATGGTTGTAGCCGTAAAAATACCCAGTCTTCTACATCAAAACTTCTCTTACTGTGATGTTGATCTGCCTGCTGTTTCATTCGATTTTGTGCCAAATTCAGGTTGTCCTTTAAGAGTTGGAGAAATTCTTGTTGATGCTCGATATGATCTTCCACTGCTTGAACCTTCAAATTTTCTCTTAAAGATGATGTGATGGATGGTGGATGATATCCATAAAGTGCCATAAATGGGGTCATTTTTGCTGCAGTATAGAGGGAAGTGTTATACCATCATTCAGCTAGAGGTAACCACTTGACCCATTGTGTTTGTTTATCAGATACAAAACAATAAAGATATCCTTCCAAACATTTATTTACTATCTCAGTTTGGCCATCGGATTGAGGATGATCAGATGAGCTATGAGCTAATCGAGTACCCAAACAAGAAAATAACTCCATCCGAAAATTTCCAGTAAAAATGGGATCTTTTTCGCTCACAATAACCCTTGGGTTTCCATGTAGCTTTTGAATTGTGTCCATAAATCTAGTAGCAACTGTACTTGCTTTAAATGGATAAGATAATGCACAAAAGTGTGCATACTTGGTAAGTCTATCAACTACCACCATGATGACACTCTTTCCTTCGAACTTAGGTAAACCTATGATAAAATCCATTGAAATATTCTCCCAACATTGACTTGGAATGGATAAAGGTTGTAGAAGACCCGGGGTCTTAATTGTCTCAACTTTATTCTACTGGAAAACCAAACATTTCGCCACAAACTTCTGAATATCAGATTTAAGGCCATCCCAAAAAAATTCTTTCTTCACCCTATGGTAAGTTTTTAAAAATCCTAAGTGTCCTCCTAAAGGAGAAGTGTGCAATTCCAAAATAATATTTTGTTTTAGTTGGGAATTCTTACAAAGATATAAGCAATCTTTGTACCATAAGGAATCATTTTTCCAACTAAATGTATCAGATGTACTAGGATCTTGCTGCAACTTTTGAATGAGTGTCCACATGTCATCGTCCTTCTTCCATTCATCTCTTGCTTTGGTTTTCCAATCTGGTTGGATAATAGAAATGGCACAAATCAATGCTTCCACCTCTTCATTCTTTCTTGAGAGTGCATCTGCAACAACATTTATCTTCCCTTTTTTGTATTGTTAGTCATCAGTATTTTTTCCTATTGTGATGACTATATGCCTTGCCTAGATTTTCTAGAAACCAATTTCAAACAGTCAATTTGTCCTCTAGAAAACCCCTCAGAGAAATTTTTATCTTTTTTCCTCTCTTGCAAATTGTGTGAGAAGTGGTCATCAAGTTTCAGTCTTGATAAAACTCCCCTGTCCATAACTGTCATAAGCCTTGTATCTCTGAACATTCAAAATCCCCTATTTTCACATAGCTCACTATCAAGCATAGGACAAAGTTGTCTCCTCCCCTATCACTGTTTAAATTCCCATATGATGACCTGAATATGCCCAAGAAGTCCTTCAGAAATTATGACAAACTGTCTAGGTTTAGGTGATGGTGTTTAGGGTAAGTATCTTGAGAAGAATATCTCTAGTCAAAACCTTGTTTTTAATATCAGTCAGCCATCCTCTCTTCTTATCTAGCAAAACAAAACCCTTGTTTACCCCTAGGTCATACACCATCAAAATGGTCGCTATTTTTTGTTTCAGCAAAGCTTATAAGGTTCAAATTTAGGAAGAAACAGAGTAACAAGGTCCTATGTCCGAAGAAAAGTGATCAAGTGAAATTTTCAAGCATTATCATCATGATACCTCAGAAAAGGCCTCCAATGATCAAATTCATTTTATCAGTGCATCTCTGCAGGGGTGCTAGTGTTCGCAATATGATGCTAAATGTTGTCCTTGATGGCAACCCACTTGATGAAGATGATGGCAACCTCTTATTGAAGATGTTCTTGATGCTTGATGAATGAGTTTATTAATGATGTAAATCTGATGTTCTACAATTAGCACAGAAGTACCAGAGAAGGAAATATCAGTGAGGGCCCAAGCAATAATGAAAAATGTGTGTTTCAAGGCATACGCGGGTTTGTCAAGGAGAAAGCGCGTATGCACACGGAAAAGTACGTGCCAAGTCGTGTATGGTCTTTTGTGCTCCAAAATTAGAATACCAAGGGGCATTACCATGGTATTGACCCATTGTATTGAGCGCTGGATTGTCTATTTGATCCCGTCCAGGAAAACCATCAGAAGTAATGTGGTTTTGACTCATGGTATTGAAAAAGGCTAAATCTATATAAGGAGAAGAATTTCATTGTGCAAAAAGTGTGTGCATGTGTCTGGGCTTTAATGAATACTTCACTCTGAAGTATATCTGCATGGTTGAACTCTGCTCTTAATTGATAGATCTGATTCTATGATGCATCTATGAACATAATGAAGGTTCAAGATCTCTAGATCTTGAAATGGTGAATCTCTTGGATGATCTGAAAAGAAGTGATGAAGACCTGGCGCAAATCTATTGAAGAAGTTGAAGAAATCTGGTAAGTTCATAGATCTGGTCTGATCTGCAAAATTTATCTTTTATAGATCTATACGCAGGTTCATTTCGTGAAAAGCGCATGTATACGCGGCTCTATTCAGACAAAAGTGCGTATGGGCTGTTAGGGTTTTTCTGATAAGTTTCACAAATGTATACGCGGGTTCATGAAATAAACGCGCGTATATCATGAGTACATTTAAGAAAGAAATCACAGCATAATTGTTATTTAGTTTAGTGGTTTCTCAAAAGATAATTGAGGTTGCATATGTCATTATGAAGTTTGGGTATCTAGAGTATTCGTTACGGTGGTTTTCTTGTTACGCGATAAATGAAAAGGTATGTTTGTTAGTAAGTGAAGGATTGTTGAAGGCATTGATCCCGGTTGAAAATTGATGAAATGTGGTGCAGTGGTCTTGGGGTTGAAGCCTGTGATGCGATGGCGTAGAAGCTTTTTACGTCGTGACTTGTGCTAATATCGAGGGTAGTAGCTCCCCTTCCGAGGTGAGGGTGGTACGAGAGCGAGAGAGGTTGTGGCTCACTCCGGGTGGTGGTAAACGAGAGAAGGTTGTAGCCTTCTACATGTGGGTGCACACACTCTTTGTGTAGTCTTGCCCCCCGATTACATGATTGTAAGAAGTTTTTCTTTATAATAAATATTGAAGACTGAGACGACGGCAGCGGTGGTTTTCTCCCGAATTGGGTTTCCACCTAAAAATCCTGGTGTTCATGTGTGTTTCCTATGTGTGATGATTATTTTGTTCTTTACTTTGTTTACTATTTTACGAAAAGTAAATGCAATGATCTGAGTTAAAAATTGAATGCATAATTAGATCTCTAGCCATATGCGAGTTCTGCAAAGGATATCCACGTATATACGCTAGTTGGCTTCAGCGAAGTAGCGTATGGGTTTTTAGAAAGGAAAAATAAAAAGTTTTATTTTCTGCATTAATATTGATTCACCCCCCCCCCCCCCCTCTCAGTATTTTTCCCAACAATTGGTATGAGAGCATGTCCTTCTGAAAAAGCTTAGCCGCTAGAAGGAAGATCAAGCAAGATGAGCAATCATGAGGGAACAGCATCTATCAAGCCCCCGCTCTTCAACGGAAGCAATTTAATCTTCTAGAAAATGAGGATGAGATCCTATCTTCAGTCTATGGGAGCTGATGTATGGGCCATTGTTGAACAAGGATATCAATATCCAGCTGTTACACCAATAGATCCAACTGAAAGGAAGAATTATGAATCAAATGCAAAAGCAGTCAATGTTATAACAAGAAGTCTAACTGAATTAGAATTTGTCAAAGTCATGCAGCTGAATACAGCAAAGGAAATATGGGACAAAATCATTCTAAGTTATGAAGGCGATGCAAAGGTAAAAAGTGCAAAACTCCAAACTCTCAAAATTGAATATGAAAATTTAAAGATGCATAGTGATGAGAGTATTGCCAGTTTCTTTTTACGTCTTGATGATGTTGTAAATCGTATGAGAAATCTGGGAGAAACAATAACCGAATCTACTTTGGTTGAGAAAATTTTAAGATCGCTAACGACAAAATTTGAGTCAAAAGTTTCTACCTTTGAAGAAAAACAGGATCTTCAAAATCTTACTGTGGTGCAACTTCATGGCATACTAACTGCATATGAAATGAGAAGAGGAGGACCATCTGAAGTCAAAGAAGCTGTTTTTAGAGCTTCTACAAAAGGGAAAGAAGTACAAGAAGCAGAAGGATCAGGATATATTTCGGAAGAAGATGAGGCAAATTTTGTAAAGAAACTTCAACTTGGTATAGGACGGTTTAGAGGTAAGCTTCCTTTCAAATGTTTTAATTGTGGAAGAGTTGGTCATTATGCGGCTAAGTGTCCTTACAAAGAAACACCTGCAAAAGGAAAGGAAGTAGCTAGAAATAAGAACTGGTCTAGCACTAGAAGAAGTTACTATACTCATGATGACAGTGATGGAGTATTTGATAGTGAGGAAGAATTTGAACAAGATCTTAGACTTCTCATGGCATTTGAATCTAAAGAAGAAAAGGATACTTTTGTGGATGCTCTAGAGGACAATTATTTTCTTGAAGAAAACAACCAACTCAAAAGACGCTTAGAAGAAAGAAAAATTATCTTAGAAGAATATAAAATTCTCTTAGAAGAAAGAAAAATAACCATCGAGACTCTGGAAAAGCAGGTTGAAGAAGCAAAGAAACACAATGAGAAATTAGAATGTGAAGTGGTAAGTGTAAGAAAATAATTTGAGAAAGTAAAGACTCTGAATTTTAGATTTGCTAAAGGATCTGAAACCTTAGATGAGATTATCAAGGTTCAATGTTCTCCTCTTATAAAGATAGGTCTTGGATACACTGGAGAGTCCTCTCAAGCTTCAGCACCAAATTATCTAAAAGCAACTATAATTGGTTTACAAAATTCTGCCACTCAGCCAGGGAATAAAGAATCTTTATAGGTAAAGCATGATTATCCTAATGCAAGGAACACTAATAGGAATATCTTTCAAAAAGGCACCAATCAACAGGTAAATTCAAATAGAAGATTTCATGATCGCAGAAATTTCTTCTTCAATGGACAATGTTTCTCATGTCACAATTTTGGTCATAAAGCTGCTCAATGTGTTGCATATAAAACCATCATGACAAGAGAAGCAAGAAAGAAAAGGATTGATGTTGAAACAAAGAAGAAAACCTATAACAACTTTTCTCCTCTTCTAAATGAAGTTGAATGTGCTTATTGCAATAACTTTGGCCATGAAGATTCTGAGTGTAGGAGCAAAGTGCAGCCAAGAGAGCATCTTCCTTCAAAATCCAAAATATGGAAAAAGAAGGAACCACAGGTTGAAAATTGTGGCATAGCGTTATTTGTGGAAGGTGAAGAAAATCAATGGTACATTGATAGCGGATGCTCAAGACACATGACAGGTAATAAACACAAACTTCGTGCATATAGTGCTCTAGAAAAGGAAAATAAAGTTACTTTTGGAAATGATACTCCTGTTGTAATTAAAGGAAAAGGGTCTGTGTTTCTAAAAGAAAAGGTGAAGGCTAATGATGTCATGTATGTGGATGGATTAAGGCATAACCTGTTAAGTGTATGTCAAATGTGTGATCAAGAAACTGAAGTTGTTTTTAGTTCAAAAGAATGTGTGGTTCGTGATCTTGATACAGGTAAAACAATTATAAAAGGAAAAAGAACTCCAAGCAACCCGTATGTATTGAAGAATTGCAAAGATCAATGTTACTCGAGTAAATCTTCAGAAAACTGGCTATGGCATAGAAGGTTGGGGCATCTAAGCTTCTCTCAAATCAACAAATCAAGCAGACTTAATGCTGTTCGTGGTCTTCCTAATATTACTCTACCTGAAAGTATCATATGCAAATCCTGTCAATTCGGTAAGCAAACCAGAGTGCAATTCAATGCCAAGGAAGGATCGTCAAGTAAGCCTCTTGAACTCATTCATACTGACATATGTGGACCTATGAGGAAAAGTCACCACGTGGTGAAGAATACTATATCTTATTCATTGATGATTTCTCTAGAATGTGTTGGATTGGGTTGATCAAACACAAAGATGAAGCATTTGAAAAATTTCAGATTTTCAAAGCGCTGGTTGAAAATGAATTAGATCTAAAAATCAAGTGTCTTAGATCTGATCGAGGAGGAGAATATACATCGAATGAATTCTTTGAATTTTGTGAACAACATGGCATAAAAAGACAGTTTTCTGTAGCAGGCACTCCACAACAAAATGGTGTAGCAGAAAGAATGAATAGAACAATTCAACAAATGGCTAGAGCTATGCTTGATGATTCCGGAACACCTGATATTTTTTGGGGAGAAGCAGCTCACACAACAGCAAATATTCTTAACAAGGCACATGTTAGGGTAAATAGTGACAAAACTCCATATGAACTTTGGTATGGTAATTCTCCCTTTGTGAAACATTTTAGAGTTTTTGGAAGCAAATGCTTTATCAAAAATAATGATGAAAAGCTTGGCAAGTTTGAACCTAGATCAGATGAAGGAATACTTCTTGGTTACTCATCTACAAGCAGGGCATACAAATGTTACAATAAAAGGCTTTGAAAGATTGTTGAATGTATTGATGTTGTTATTGATGAGTCTCATGCAGTCCCTAAAGAAGAAAGACAAACAACAGAAGAAGATGATGGTAACTTTTGTCCTTCTACATCAAATAGAAATGATATAGACAGTGGATCCAATGAAGAACCTGAAGATGATTTATCTGGAAAGGCTCCATCCAGATATGTTCAAAAGAATCATCCTGAATCTCAAATTTTGGGAGACAAGGAATCAGGTGTACAAACAAGGAGGACTCTTGTGGGATCTCCTAGCTATCTGGCATTTCTATCTACGATTGAACCACACAATTTCAATCAAGCTAGCAAAGATGAATGTTGGATTCAGGCCATGAATGAAGAACTTGATAAAATTGAAAAGAACCACACTTGGGAATTGGTACCAAGACCACATGATAAAAATGTCATTGGAACCAAATGGATATTCAAGAACAAGCTAAATGAGAATGGGGAAATTATAAGAAACAAAGCTAGACTGGTTTGCAAAGGGTATACTCAACAAGAAGGTATAGACTTTGAAGAAAATTTTGCTCCTGTAGCTAGACTTGAAGCCATAAGAATGTTTCTTGCTTTTTCAAGTTTTCAACAAATCAAAGTTTATCAAATGGATGTCAAATCTGCCTTCCTCAATGATGATCTAGAAGAATAAGTTTATATAGAACAACTGGAAGGATTCATTTTGGGAAATGATGAAAATCTTGTTTTTGGACTTAAAAAGGCTCTATATGGTCTCAAACAAGCTCCAAGGGCATGGTACTATCGTCTTGACAAATATCTTCATCAACAAGGATTTTCAAAGGGGTCTTCTGATAGTAACTTATACACAAAAATTGAAAATAATAAACTATTGATTGTGGTGGTTTATGTTGATGATATCATTTTTGGGATTAATGAAGAATCGATGAGTCAGAAATTTGCTTATGCCATGCAGCAGGAATTTGAAATGTCCTTACTTGGGGAACTAACATTCTTTCTTGGCTTGCAAGTGCATCAAACCACAGATGGTATATTCCTATCACAAGAAAAATATCTTAAGCAAATTTTGAAGAAGTATGGCATGGAAGAATGCAAACCTGTAAGTACACCAATGATAATCGGATGCAATCTCAGTTCTCATGATGATTCTCCCACGGTGAATCAACCAGAATACAGATCAATGATAGGAAGTCTACTTTATCTCACTGGGACTAGACCAGACATTATGCATGCAGTTGGGATTGTCGGACGATTCCAAGCTAATCCAAAAGAGTCTCACCTTCAGGCTGTCAAAATAATATTCAAATATCTACAAGGAACTCAAGATTTTGGACTATGGTATCCAAAGAATGTTGATCTTACTCTTCATGCTTACACTGATGCAGATTGGGCTGGAAATGTTGATGATCGAAAAAGCACTAGTGGTGGTGCATTCTATATGGGGCCCCGATTAGTATCTTGGTTTAGCAAGAAGCAAAATTCTATTGCTTTATCTACAACAGAAGCTGAATATGTGGCTGCCACATCTTGTTGCACTCAACTCCTTTGGATGATGCAAACCTTGCAAGATTTTCAAATCAAATGTACACCTCCTATCTCCATTATGTGTGATAATACAAGTGCCATCAGTATCTCAAAGAATCCTGTTATGCATTCGAAGACCAAGCACATTCTCATCAAGTATCACTTCCTACGTGAACAAGTGCTTGAACAAAAGGTGAAGTTGGAGTATGTTCCCTCCAAGGAACAAATTGCTGATATATTTACCAAACCTCTTCCCAGGGAAGCGTTCGAATATCTCATACAGAAGTTGGGTGTTGTCTCTGCCTCTCAGAAGATCAGATCTGATTAAATTTAGAAGATTAAATTGGATACGCGGGTTTCCTAAATGACAGTCGCGTATATACGCGAGTTTAAACACATAAAGCCGTGTATGGTTGGTTGCTAGCAATTTTTGCTTGGGGTCAGCATTTTTCAGCACATCTGCAGTGTTTTTTGGTATCTTTGATGTTGTTTGGAGTCACTGGTGGTATTTCAGCTCTTATATTTATGTTTCATTCTCTGTTTTTGGGTGAAGATGCCTTGATGATTTGTTGTTGAAAGTGTTATGGTTAAAGGGGAGCTTTGGTCATATAGAAAAGATGCTTGGATGCACATTTTCAGGGGGAGCATTAGTCTTGCTGAGTATAATGCATTTTTGGCATTATGATGGTTTTGAAATGTGATCTCTCTTGAGGTCTTTCTTGTATTGGTCATAAAAAGTCATATTTGTATTTTTGATGAAAAGGTCATGTTGCAACCTATGATGTAAAATTGTAATATTCAGTCATGTAAGGACCTGATCAAATATGTAAACCCACTTGGTTGGGTACTTGAGTCAAAATGTGTAAACCCTCTTGATTGGGTATTTGAGTCTCATATGTAAATCCACCTGGTTGGATATTTGATGTAAGTATGAGTCCTTGGTGATAGGAAAGGTCTTAGAGTCATTGAAAAATATGTTTGAAGATTCAGCGTGGATTCAGGGGGAGCATGGTAACTTCAGTGCACATCAGATCTACAGCGCTCTTCTCGCTCCATGAGGAGAAAAACCTTGTGTTGGTTTTGATCCGCCCTTTGCCCTTGATGTCAAAGGGGGAGAGTGACATGGTGTTTGAATAGGGGAAGAATATCATTCTGCTTAATGTATTTATCTGTTATGGTGATACATGGTGTTTGAATAGGGGAAGAATATCATTCTGCTTAATGTATTTATCTGTTATGGTGATCAAACACCATCATGGTTTCCATCAAGTCCAAAGGGGGAGATTGTTGGCAATATGATGCTAAATGTTGTCCTTGATGGAAACCCACTTGATGAAGATGATGGCAACCTCTTATTGAAGATGTTCTTGATGCTTGATGAATGAGTTTATTAATGATGTAAATCTGATGTTCTACAAGTAGCACAGAAGTACCAGAGAAGGAAATATCAATGAGGGCCCAAGAAATAATGAAAAATGTGTGTTTCAAGGCATACGCGGGTTTGTCAAGGAGAAAGCGCGTATGCACGCAGAAAAGTATGTGCCAAGTCGCGTATGGTCTTTTGTGCTCCAAAATTAGAATACCAAAGGGCATTACCATGGTATTGACCCATTGTATTGAGCGTTGGATTGTCTATTTGATCCCGTCCAGGAAAACCATCGGAAGTAATGTGGTTTTGACTCATGGTATTGAAAAAGGCTAAATCTATATAAGGAGAAGAATTTCATTATGCAAAAAGTGTGTGCATGTGTCTGGGCTTTAATGAATACTTCACTCTGAAGTATATCTGCATGGTTGAACTCTGCTCTTAATTGATAGATCTGATTCTATGATGCAT
Organism: Pinus albicaulis; assembly: GCA_034641835.2. NCBI lineage: Eukaryota > Viridiplantae > Streptophyta > Pinopsida > Pinales > Pinaceae > Pinus > Pinus albicaulis. Next base: position 926,137,989 of record CM076572.1, on the reverse strand, counting down.
CTATGAACATAATGAAGGTTCAATATCTCTAGATCTTGAAATGGTGAATCTCTTGGATGATCTGAAAAGAAGTGATGAAGACCTGGCGCAAATCTATTGAAGAAGTTGAAGAAATCTGGTAAGTTCATAGATCTGGTCTGATCTGCAAAATTTATCTTTTATAGATCTATACGCAGGTTCATTTCGTGAAAAGCGCGTGTATACGCGGCTCTATTCAGACAAAAGTGCGTATGGGCTGTTAGGGTTTTTCTGATAAGTTTCACAAATGTATACGCGGGTTTGCTTCAGTAAAAGTGCGTATATACGCGGGTCTGTTTAAGGAAAAGCACGTATGGTATTTGATTTGATGGTTTCTCAAAAGATAATTGAGGTTCTGCATATCTGTTATGAAGTCTGGGCTATCTCTGATATTCTGATTACAGTGGTTTCACTGTTCTGACTGATGAAATGAAAAGGGATGTTTATTGATAAGTGAAGAATTGTGTTGAAGCTGTTTGATCCAGTTTGAAAATTGATGAAACGTGGTCTGCAGTGGTGCTGAGGGTTGAAGCCTTCAGTCTGATAGTAGAAGCTTTCTGTCAGCAGAGGCTGGTGCTAATATTAGGGGGTAGCAGCTCCCTTCTAGGTGAGGCTGGTAAACGAGAGCAGGGGGTTGTAGCTCCCTTCCAGGTGAGGCTGGTAAACGAGAGAAGGTTGTAGCCTTCTACAGGTGGGTGCCTGCGTGCTGGTATAAGTCTGCACCAGTACATGATTGTAAGAAGTTTTTCTTTATAATAAATATTGAAGACTGAGACGACGGCAGCAGTGGTTTTTTCCCGAATTGGGTTTCCACCTAAAAATCCTGGTTTTCATGTGTGTTGCCTATGTGTGATGATTATTCTATTCTTTCTGCACCTGTTTACTGTTTCCTAAATGAATAATGCAATGATCTGAGTTAAGAATTGAATGCATAATTAGATCTCTGGCCATACGCGAGTTCTGCAAAGGATATCCGCGTATATACGCTAGTTGGCTTCAGCGAAGTAGTGTATGGGTTTTTAGAAAGGAAAAATAAAAAATTTTATTGTCTGCATTAAATATTGATTCACCCCCCCCCCCGCCCCCCCCCCCCCTCTTAGTATTTTTCCCAATAGTTAGGAAGGATGACATTAATCAGTTTTGGGTAAGAAAACACTTCAAGGAAAAGCTTCAAAGCAAGAGAAGTTGATTGTTTGAAGACTAAAGAAAACACAGGTTTAAGAAGAATAAATTCAACAAGATTCATCCTTGTAAAATAAAAACACCAAGAAGGTCAAAAAATTATTCATCCTAGAAAAAGGAGTACAAAGGTGCGTTAGTTTTCTGGCAAAAGACTTCCAGCAGTTTAGGCATCAAAATGAAAAGCATAAAAAGGGAACAGCTGGCTTTTTTATATCCCCGTAGCCTAGACTCTAAACCATCAAAGACACTATCATCACAAAGGAAGCTAAAGCTACTACAAAAGAGAGTTAACCTACGTGATACAAAGCATATATGTTGGAGTTTGAAATATCTTACCTGTTCACTATCCCCACAGTAAATTTCTACAAGAAGCTTGTCTCATATAGATTGATAAAGGATAAATCATTTGAATTTACTCCTTCAATGATAAGCAGATGGAAATCACTTGTTTTTATGAATTTCCTCCTTCTATGATAAGCAGATGGAAATCACTTGTTTTTTTGAGGCGCCTCCTTCAATGATGATAAGCAGAGGGCATAGACAGTTCTGATTATATTACCTCCTTCAGTGATAAGTAGACACATGACACAAGGTTTATTTTTCAAGAGAGGCTTCATTCAAATCATAAGCAGAGATCCTAAGCAGTTGTGCTTGCATTTCCTCCTTCAAATCATAAGCAAAGGGCAAAGACACCGTTTTAAACAAGCCTCCTTCAAAGATGATAAGCAGAAGGCATAACACAAACGGTTTGTTTAGAAGGCTAAAAGCTTCATTTGGAAAACAGAGACTGAGCTTCAAGTAGCTTTAAAGGACCTCCTTAAATGACAAACAGAGATAGGGAAAAGATTGCTTTAAAGGGCCTCCTTCATTTGAAAAACAGAGAGGAAAATTTTAAAGGAACTACCTTAAAAAATCCAAAGAAAGTTGCATCTCCTTCATACATAAGCAGAGGGTACCCACAGTTTGTAAAAGGGCCTCTTTCATAAACAAGCAGAGGACAAACACTTGGTTTGAAGTGCCTCCTTCAATTATAAAGAAGAGGGCACATATTTGTTTTTATGAGGTATCCCTTTAGAGAAAGGTAGAGGGCACATTTTATAAGTTGAAACAGGGGAGGTTTACCTTTACACAAAAACTGAAAACTTGTTTTACTGTTTGCAAAATGCTTTTTAAATAAAACACTGTAACATATGTTTCCAACTTTTCATAAAATAGGGTAAATGAGAAAAACAGGAAAATTTTTAATGAAACTATTTTAAAAAAAGGCCAAAAGGAGAAGAGTATGTGCCATAAAATCATTTCAAAAGGCACAAAATCCCTCAACAGGCATATCTTATCCTCATTTTATTGATTGGAAAATGGAGGGGGTTTTTCTAGTTCATTGGCAAGCACTCCATGCACTTTTTCTAGGATGTGACGCGCCTGTACCTGAGCGCTACGCGCCTGTAGCAGCTCACCGAAGGAAAATATAAAGGGCACGATGCACCTGTATACTAGCGCGACGCGTTTCAACACCCGGCCCTCGTGTAGAGTTCTACCCGGTGCCCACAACAGTCCAGCGTGCAGACGCTATGCGCCTGTGTGGAAGGGCATAGCACCTATCCATTACTGCAAAAAGGAGCCCAAATTGAATTTTTTATACCCAATTTGGTTTTTCATCACAACAAAGAATTTTTTCATGGTATTCCTCACTATCTTTTACCCCTCAATTTCTATTAAATCACAAAAGATGTTTTGAAAACCGAATTAAAGGAGAAAGAAGTTTTAAAGGAAAAGAAAGCCTGTTTTTATTTAAGGGTTGTTTAGTTGATTTTGGAGAAGAAAAAATAAGGTTAAAATGCCTCCAAAGAAAAAGGTTAAAAAGAGAGGTCAGCATAACAGATTTGAGCCCAACATTGTTCGAGAAATCACTACCTCTCCCTCAGTCTTGTCCTGCTTTCAAGAGGTAGGCTACTTTGATTTTTGCAGTAGAATACCAAAGGTCACTAGCCACTTCTTATTTGATTGAGTTGTTTTCCATGAGATTGGATGGAAAGCAAGTTCACATAGCAGGTCTAGATTTTGAACTCACTCCTATATCTGTTTCTAAAGCAACCAAAATCCCTAACATAGGAGAGGAGTGGTTCAAACAGTCATACCTTGACCTCAGCCAGTATCAGCCTTTTCTAAAGCCAAATCATCAAGATGCATGCAGCTCCATTTTTCCTTTTTCACACTTTCTGGATGACTATGCAGTCCTCATGAAGATAATCATGAAGTTTTTCACTTGTGAAGGTAGATTCTCCCGAGTATATTCCTATCACATCAGACTCCTTATGCATTTCACAAAAGCTAAGATGCTAAACCTACCCTTTTTCCTATTCAAAAGTATAGACAATATGTCTTCCATTGTTAAAAATAAGCCTCCAGCTCAGTAGAAAGAAATTTTATTCCATCACTCTCTCATTAAGATCATTATCCTTCACCAGCTGAAACAAAAGGGCATCCCTTGGGAAACTTTCATCTCTCACCCTGATTTCACTTCTACATCTTCTATGCCACTACAAATCAGGCCATTGTCATCCCGAGACCCTCCTCATGCTCATTCCTTGCCCTCCACAACCTATGTATCCTCTTCTTCTCATGAGTCTACTCCCCAACAAAAACCATCCTCCACAGATGACAGTGAGAAAGAAGAATGTAGTAAAATAAAATAACAAGGAAGTGATGGTGACAAACAACAAGGAAGTGATGGTGACAAAGAAAAAGAATGTGATGAAAGAAGAAGTAGAGGGAAAGAAAAGCATGATGAGGAAGGCAGTCTACAAGGGAAAAGTGAAAACAATGATAATAGCAAGGACAGTGAAGGAGGCATTGATCAACAATACAGTGATCATGAAAGCAGCCCTCAAGAGGAAGGTGAGAGCACTAATGATGATAAAGGAAACTCACAAAGGGATGGAAAAATCACAGATGATGAAAGTGGAAGCCCACAAGGAGAAAATGAAAGCAGTGATCATGAAAGTGGTGGCCCACAAGGAGAAAATGAAAGTAGTGATCATGAAAGTGGCAACCCACAAGGAGAAAATGAAGACAGTGATCATGATGAAGGCAGCCCACATCAGGTAAACATCAAAAAAAGTGACACCTTTGAAGACCAAGGTCAAGATGAAAATGATGGAAGCAGTCACATCAAAGAGGGAAGTAATAAAAATAGTCATGACAGCAAGAGGATGGATGAAGGCAGAGATAGTTTTGGAAAGGAAAAAACAGCAAACCTAGACATCTCTCACCAAACAGAAAAAGAACATGATCTTTATAAGATTACTCTTGATGATGATTTCATTACAAATATCAAATTTAATGAACAAGGAATTTCCCCACAGCAAAGTAACCAAGAAGTGCGAACAGAGAATGTTTTTGGAGAAGAGGACAGCCCTGAGGCTGTAGGAGACCAAACTAAACAAGCCTAGATATTAACTCCTCCTCTCACTCATCATCATCAAAGTCAAGAGCATGTGTTTACTGCCTCTCCAAGGCAAGGGGCCATGCTTCCTTCATCAAAAGTAGCAAAGGCTAAAAACACCAGAACAACAAGGAAGAAAACCACTCAAGCAATGACTAGAAATATCACTAGGGCACTAAGGAGTAGAGGCAAATTGCCAAAGAAGAGCAATGTAGAATTGCCCAAGAAAACCAGAGGAAAGAAAATCATTAAAGGTAAGGGAAAAGAGAAGATTGAACAGTAAGAGAGTAGCCATGAGCATGAAAGGGAATTTGACATAATACAAATAGACAATGATGCTGAAGATGATGAGGCCAGTATTCTTAGATCTCTTTTGCAAAACCGGGAGGCTCAGATTAAAGACTTGGAAAATGGCCTAGAAAGGTCAAAAGACATTATCCACTATTTGCAATTGCAAAATAATCAAATGAGTGGACATATGGAAATATTTGAGGCCCAGGCACTCAAATACAGAAGGGAAGCTCAAAAGTCACAAGTGAGGCTAGAAGAATACATGGGTGAGTATGTGGAAGATGATGAAGAAGAAGGGCCAACAAGAAAGAGATCTAAGACCATGGGTCTTAGAAGAGCATTGCAAAAGTAGAAAGAAGAAGAATCAGCTCATGCACAGCGGTACCCTCTTACGGAACTCCTTGCTAAAGAAATTCAGAATGATAAAGAGTCTTGGCTTGAGAGGTAAAATCAGCATTTGGAAACCAAATTGGAGAAATCTAACAAGGATTTGGGCCTACAAAGAAGAATGACCGAGCACTACAAGAATTTGAATCAGTTTTCCCAAAGAAAACTCAAAGCTGCACAAAGGAGGCGCCCGGCGGAAAAACATGGAAAAGGCCTATCCCGACTTGTAATTCTTGCTCAAGATTCATTGCATGTTTCTAAAAACCCTTAAGGGGTTTACACACCAAAATTGGGCATTTTTGGACACATTCTTGTTTTTTGTGAATTTTAGGCCTAAAAGCATAAAATTATGAGTGCCTTAACTTTTTCTCGGAGAATCCTCAGCTGAAGATGAACATATTTTTGGATTCCTTGACATCAAAGGAACATGCTTAGAAATTTTCAGATCAAATGAAGCTATTTTGGTCTCTAAGAAAAGCCAAAAACAACCATTTTTTACCTTTCTGCCCCTAATATCAGCAGTTGTTACACTCCTGGGATTTTTCATTGTTTCTACTTTTTGACTAACTTCCAAGCATTATATTGGAAAAAATCAAGTAGTTTTAGAAATTAGACATCTGTATCTTTCCAACGAGCCATCACGTGACTCATTTCAACATCGGGAGGTCCACCAAAACTTCACTGCAAAAAAGACTTTTTTCTAGTGCTATGCTCCTGCAGATTTTGTTGAAAAGCAATTTTCTGTGTGATGACTAGGCCAAATGTGCATTAGGCAAGTTTTTCTTATGTGTCAGGCCTTAAAAGTATTTCTTTTTTGCTATTTTGGTCCGAAAAGATATTTGTGAAGGATATTTTATGCCTTGGACTTTGTTAAGCCTCAAGGACAGTTTTAGATATTTGTTTTTGGCCAATGGCCTTCTAGTTGCTCTAGGTGGGTTTTCCTCCTCTTTGGCTTAAATAAACAAAGAGGATCCATTGTAAAAAAGAGGCATAACTTGATATATTGAGATCAATACATAGCATTATGAGCTTGGAAGAAATACTTGTTGTATAAAGTGGATGATGTCTTGCTTGGCTTGATGGTGGAGGAGCATAGTGTGCAGGATTCCATGGCTTGGTGAATGGTGATGTTTCTCTTATTTGTTTATGTTTCCTTGTTTTCATTAATGTTCCATACTTCTCATTTTTTGTAGATCAGAAAAGTATATGTTGAGACATGCTCATGGAAGCACCTCAAACATCTTGCATGTTACAACTTTGATGTTTTCCTCTTCTTGATCATTTCTAAAGGATTCTTAACTGCCCTTTAGGTCCATCAAGAAATTTTTATTTGTTTAATTAATGGTCAATATGTTTTGCTATCTAGTGTGATTTAAGGTATGCCCTTCTTACTTATAGTTTCCCAAAACTCCATTTCTGAAATCTTTCTATGAAATATTGGTTGTTTTAGTTAATTCAAAGAGGTTTCGTTCGATCTTTCCCTTTGTCCATGCTTGCAAACTTATTTCAGAGTTCCCGATAGCTCAATATATGATGTTTAGGAGTTCCCTCTTCATAGATTGATTTGTTTGTTTCCCAACAGCTGAAGGTGATTTTCTAGAGTTAGAGGTTCTTATGCTTTTATGTATTGCCAGATTGTTTATCTTTCATATGTATCAGTTTGAGTTTTATTCATAGAGATTTATGGTTTTCCCTACCTCATGAATACCTGCTTTAAAACTATATATGTTTAAGATCTCTTTGTATTTCACAAACTTAATGTTCATTTCACTTCATTTTCACCCAAAGAATCCATTTACCTTGACTAAATCGGCCCTGTAGTAATACCTTGTCCACCATTTAGACAATCCTGACTTTATCTGACCCCATAGCCTTGTTGATTTGATGATCTCTCTTTCTATTTGTCCATTTTTATCAGTTTACCTCAAAAACCCAAAAAACAAACCAAAATATACTTAACAGCTAGCCTAAAATCACACATACAAAGTGAACAAGTTCACATCCTTCGCATAATAGAGAGAGCCCTCTCTGAGTCTAGGAGGGCTAGGTCCTAGGACTCGAAAGATTGGTCTAATGTTACCCTGTCATTTGATTTACCAATCGGCCAAATTACGGGACACTAAAATGTATATTATTTCAAATTCATTACCCAACATATTTGTGACCCATTTTTGCTGCTCTTCTGAAGATAGTCTTTGTTCCAAAAAGTGTTTAAGACTATCATGATCAGTTTTTACCTTGAAGTGTCTTCCCATTAGGTAAGTTCTCTATTTCTTTAGTGCATGCAGTATTGCTCACATTTCCTTCTCATAAATAGGTTTTTGTAAATACTTTCCTTTGATCGGACGACTTTCAAGAGCAATGGGTCTTACTTCTTGCATTAAAATAGCACCAATTCCATTTCCCGAGGCATCACATTCCACAATAAAGGTTTTTTTGAAGTCTAGAGTAGCTAAGACTGGTGCTAGGCACATTGCCTCTTTAAGATGTTCAAAGGCCTTAGTTGCTTCAGGTGTCCATGAAAATGCATCTTTCTTCAATAATTTTGTTAGAGGTGCTGCTATTCTCCCATAATTATTAACAAACTTTTGATAATACCATGTTAACCCGAGAAATCCTCGCAACTGCTTTATGGTTGTTGGGACTTTCCATTCCTTAATGGCTTTAATTTTGTTAGGGTCTACCTTAACACCCTCGTGAGATAAAATATGACCCAGATATTCCACCACTTATACTCCAAAGAAACATTTGGATGTTTTTGCATATAATTGTTTCTCTTGCAATCGTTTGAGCACCCTGTCAACATATTGAACGTGATCCTTCCAAGACCTGTTGTAGATTAGTATATCATCAAAAAATACTAGCACAAATTTTCTAAGGAAGGGTTTGAAAATGGAATTCATCAAGCCTTGAAATGTAGAAGGTGCATTGGTAAGGCCAAAAGGCATGACCAAAAATTCATAATGACCCTCATCAGTTCGAAATGATGTTTTCGGAATATCTTCAATCTTCATTCTAATTTGATGATACCTTGAACGAAGATCCAATTTGGTAAAATAAATTGCTCCATGTAATTCATCCAATAATTCATCAATCACAGGAATGGGAAATTTATCTTTAATGGTGAGCTTATTGAGCTCCCTATAATCCGAACACATGCACCATGATCCATCCTTCTTGTGTACCAATACTACAGGAGCAGAGAAAGAACTTTGACTAGGTTGAATTATACCCGCCTCTAACATTTCTGCAATCATACGTTCAATTTCACTCTTTTGGACATAAGGATATCTATAAGGCTTGATGTTTGGAGTAACACTTCCTGAAATCAAATGAATAGCATGATCATGATCACGAATAGGTGGGAGTACTTTTGGAGTTTCAAAAACCTTGGAATGATTGTCCAAGACTTTTTGGAGATCTGCAGAAATAGATGATTTTGATGTTGGAACTTCTAGTGAGCATAATTGTGCAATTATGCCTCATTGTTATTTCTTTAGAAGCTTTGTCATGACATTAGAGCTTATTATCCTTCCCGGCTTCCCTTCAATACCCCGTAATTCGACTTCCTTTCCTTCTGAAAAAAAATTCAAGAAAAGTTCTTGAAAATTAAAAGCTACCGTCCCCAAAGATTGTAATCATTGTACTCCTAGTACAACATCAGCACCTCCCATAGGAATGGAAAGCATTGGACTATTCAATACATATTCCCCCATGGTTAGCTTGATATTATGGCATTTTTCAGAGCAATTTATAGTTCCTCCATTTGCAACCATCACTTGACATTCTGGTGCTGGGTATAGGAAACAATTCAATTCCTTGGCTACCTTACAATGAATAAAATTATGGGTACTACCTGAATCAATCAACACTATTACCTTTTTCTTCTTGATATGTCCTTCTATCTTGTGAGTTTGAGGAGTGGTAATTCCTGCCAATGCATTACACGATATGTCAGACTCATTTCTTCCTCGTCTTGGGTTGGTTCCTGGTGTATATCCTCTTCTTTTTCATTTTATTCTTCCTCTTCACAATCTATGTAAAATAATTTCTTCTCAACACACTTATGACCTTTAGTGTATTTGCTATCACAACTGTAGCAAAGCCCTTTTGCTCTTTTTTCTTCCAATTTTTGTGGTGTCAACCTTCTAGGTTGTGGAAATCTAGGAGTAGCAACACTTCCCTCTTTATAGAAGTGAGTGGTAGGTTTCCTTGTCACCATAATTTTACATTCAATTTTTCTTTCCAACCTGAATTCCTTCTCCAATGAATCAAGTTCCAAAAAGCGAACTTCATGTTGGATGTTATCCTTTAAATTACCTATGAAGAGATAAATCTTGTGTTCCTCTAGAATATCAGTTACCCTTATATTCAATTTTTGGAAGTCCTCAATGTGCTCCCCCATTAAACCCTTTTTTTTGAGATTTATCAATTGGCTAAAGAAGGCATTTCTCTTTGTATCCTTATAATGTGCTATCATTTCCTCCATAAAAATTGACCAAGTGAATTTTTTTACGGGAGAAAAACCATCAATACCATAAAAATGTATTTTGTTCTAAATGTAAAGTTGCAATGCGTACCTTTTGTGTGTTTTTCACATTATGGAGATCAAAATATTGCTCCATCTATAGTATCCATGTTACAAGGTCCTTTCCATCAAACTTCCTCATATCCATTTTTGGAATATGGTGGTTCTTCCCGCCAACATCAGATTTTATGAAATCACGATTAACATTTATTTTGTTCTCATCATGAGTTTCCTCTACTATATTTTCACCATAGGAAACATTTCTTGTATCAACTTTGTCAAACCTTCCATGTCTGCTTTTAAATCCTTCTTCATGTTTTCCATTTTCTCATCAATGTTAGCTTCCATGTCATCCATCTTAGATTCCATGCCAGCTTCCATGCCATCTATCTTAGATTCCATGCCATTCTTTAAACCATCCATCTTAGATTCCACGCCTTTCTTCAAACCATCCATCTTAGTTTCCATGCCTTTCTTCAAAACTTCCATGTCATTTTTTGTTGTTCTTTGCGAGAGCGAAATTTGTTGCACTTTCTCTTGTAATTTTGATATGTCATGTTTCCATTCTTCGTCTTCATGAGTCATAGTAGAGCTTTCTAAAGGCTTAATGGGTCTTTAATTATTTTTAGGGGCCATTTTAGAATCCAATACTGATATCTATTCTACAATATTCCCTTGGAATCAATTCAACTTGATTCTTCAAACAAGACTTATGCAATTCAGAAAAGAAATACACACCTTTTACTTGATTTTGAGTAGCTCGATATTGAAATTGAATTATCTCTATAATTTTAGATCCTCAATATCTAAAATTCACCCCTATAGTATCCCTCTGAATATTATTTCAAATTCCACAGGTATGATCTGATTTGGATTCTTCAAGTCAAAGTTATGTCCAATCTCCCACAATGACCCAATTTTGGATTGGTTCAGTAGAGCGAACTTGTATGACTTGCCACGTGTCATTGTTTCCTCCTTTGGCTCTGAAATTAATAGACTGAAAACTAGAGTCTGTGTACGCATGGCCACTTTTTACAACATTCCAATCCGATGCTCAGAGAGAGAGCTATGAAGATTTTCCCACGATCACCGCTTTGAGATGAAATTCAGAAGCCTCAAAAATCCCTAACTTCAACATATCATATCTCCAAAAAATATTGTAAACCAATATCTGAAATTTTGTAATGATGTTCCTTAGGATTGCGTCTTCACACTCTAAAAATTTCAGCTTCTGAACCTTCGTAGAAAAAACGTTATTACGAAAATACCACGATGACCTGTTTAGGTTAAATTCAGGAGCCTGCAAAATGACCTAACTTGCACAGATCATATCTCCGAAAATATTTCGAACCAAGATTTGAAAATTTGCAACAATATTCCTCAAAATTTTGGCTTCGCACTCTAAAAATTTCAGATTCTGAACCTTCGTAGAAAAAACGTTATAGAGAAAATTCCACGATGACATGTTTGGAGCAGTGAAACCCTAGAATCTCAAAGCTCTGATACTAGATGTTGTGAAACCAGCTCCAAAAAGAGATGAAAGGAGATATCAACGCCTTAGAAATAAGTCACTTCAACGGGGAAACCTCCAATACATTACATGAATGAAAAATTCTTGGATGATTCAAATTACAAAATCTCATTTCTATATATAGGAGTCCATGGGGCCACAATGTAATCTTAGCCGACCTAACAATAATAATTTAAGGGCACAATAATAGCAATATGGGGGTTACAAGGGTACAATAATAACAATAAGGGGCTTAAACTAACAACAATAAGGGACTATACTAGTAATATAGGGACCTAACAGGGACTACGACGGTTTTTATTCTTCTCAATTTTTTCTTGAAAGGTTTCTGATTTTCTTTGAGAGGAATTTTGTGTTGAATAATGTTTGTGTTATAGGACTTCAGGTCTTCATAACCCCATGAAAAAAAATCTTTGAATTCTTTGAACAACTCAATGTATTTATGTTTTATGTGAGGTAACATAGTTTTGGACAGCTTGATCATTTTGGGATTTTCTATGCTGCCTATGTTGCATTCTTCTACATCAACCTTGGTGGTTTCCATTTTTGGCTTCCTAGCAACATCATTGAAGTCAAAAAACTCTTCTAATGGGGCAAGACCTCTTGGTAATGAATTATCTTTGCATTGTAAAACATCAAGGTCTTTCTGATCCAAATCTTCAAACAATTCAGCCTCAAGAGGATCTCTTAGCATGTTTATATTAGCAATACAAGACAGCTCTGTTTGGTGGGCTTGTTCTTCAGCAAATAAATCTTCTTGATGGATTAAATCTGATTTTGAAAATTCAAACTTAGTTTTAGGCTACAACATGTCTTCAATCTGTTTTTCATTTTCAAATACTTTCCAATAATTAACGTTGTCCGGGACTGTTGGTATGCACTTGAATTCTATTATGTATTGTTCATTTGTATGAGGTGTTTAGAAAGTGTTGGCAACAAAGGCAAGTTCATTAGCAAGTGTGTTTTGAGCTCTAGGAATGGAGGTAAGTTCATACTTCTCAAAAAAATTCAGGAGGTCTAAGGCAGCATTCCTATATTCTCTTAGCCTAGGATTTTTGGCTGAATACTCTCCTTTGATTTGTCTAATGATCAGCTCAGAATCTCTTAGAACAGAAATTTTCATAGATCCTATGTCTTTTAGCAAATGTAAACCAAGGAGAAGAGCCTTATACTCTGCAATATTGTTAGTGAATTTAAAATATAGTTTTTAGGAGCGACCCTCATTTTTGTTGTGTATCCAAACACCAGCTCCTAAACCATCTTTTCCACAAGAGCCATCAAAGCTCATGCTCCAAAGTGTTTCAAGTTCAGATTCACCATTATGTTGTTGTTCAGGGCTGCTAGAATTTTGGCTGTCATTTTCTTCATTTCGTTAATGATTTGACTATTATGGTAGGCCTAGCTCTTTCTCATTTTCATTTAATTGTTCCTTAAATGAATCTTCATTGTACAAGATAAATGAGTCAAGGTCTAAGTAGATGGAATAGAGAGGGGTGTTGTTTGGCCTATCTTGGATGCTTACCATGTATTTCATGTGAGTTTCCCGGTACAATCTCCTTGTTTGGTTAAAAACCGGGATGGTAGCATATGACATGTCCATTTGGATATTTCCTTGAAGTTTGGCTCCCCATGATCTAGATAAAAGCATGCCATACTTCGGGGGAATGTCAGCAACTAATATGTCCATGACTAGGCTCTTGGCCAGGATTTGTGCAAGAGTGACACACAGATCCTTGATTAGACCCAAACATTTGACTCTACTTGAATCAAAAGAGTACACGTCTTTGTATGGTTTGGTTATTTCGAGGCCCAACCTTTCCATCACTACCTTAGGCATAAGATTGTGTGAAGCACCAAAGTCTAGCATAGAAATATACAATATTTTTCATGTATGTTTAAGCTAACATAGAAGGGAGGTATAGCTCCTTCTTGAAATTTTCCCTCCACCTCAGGTCTAAACAACAGCTCAGGCATGTCATCAGTCAAGTTCAGAGTGTCGGTGTCATTTCCTATGTTTAGAACTTTCAAAGATTGGGACCTATACACATCTTGAGTAACTAGTTCAGTAAGAGGTATGGTTATATTGATCTTGGAGATATCTCCCTCAAAATTGAAAGGTGTTTGTGTTTTTGACATATTTACATTAGTTTTATCAGCCATGATTTTTTCTGCAATTTTAATTTTCTGATTCTGATTTGAAACCTTAGTCAAAAGAGCTTTTTCAGGGCCACTAGTTTATGTAGTAGGGCAGCTTGGGGCACCATTTTGTTGGCTAGTTTTTTCCTTGTTTTGGTCAGGTTTCTTAGCCATGGTGTTTGTGTTTTCTGATGTCCTCTTAGGAGTGTTTTTAGGGGTCTTCCTAACAGCAGTGTCTAATTTTTTTTTCTTGGAGGCATCTTGGTTTTTCTTACTCCTAAGGTCATATTGCCTATGAACCTCCATGATGGCATTCTCAAATCCTAATCTATAGTCTTCAGAATCCTCATAGTTTGTTTTAGTTTGATTTGAGGAAAATATACCTTATTCTTCTTCGGAGAGAAATTTGTTATCATCATCATCAGAGCCTATCACATTTACATGGTTTTCTTCCAGCTCTTCAGCCTCTCTTTCCTCCTCATCTACAAAATTTTCTTGGAAAGGAGGTATGATTTTTTGGCCATTCTCTCTTTATCTGATCTGAGTAGGGTCTCTTCTGAAATTTTGGTTTCTATTTCTGTTTTGAGGGTTGGCTTGATTTTCCCTAGGAGGTTTTCTTTCATTCAAGCTGATTTTCTCCATCATTCTTTCCATTGTCCTAACTAGGCAATCAATTTTAGCATCAAAAGAAGAGGTTGAGGCCATAGTGTGCTCTTTGTATGTAACTCTATTTTCTGACCTCATCCTAGCCCTCTTCTCAATTAGATTGGCTTCTACACTGATAGCTCCCCTTTGCATGTCTTCTAATGTTAGGGGTTCTCTTTCTCTCAACTATTAGGCCATGTATGGATCAAAGCCCTCTGGAAATTTTACTAAGGCTAGGCCCTGTGGGGGTTTCATATGAGGTGGGATGGCATTGTATACACTATTGAACCTATTTCAGTAATTTTGGACACTTTCCCAAACATTTCTTTTAAGGTTGTTATACTCTGAAAGGATCTAAAGTGGATTTTTATTAATCTCCCACTTGTTTATGAATGTTTGATAAAGAGAAGGGAGGTCATGTATGGTGTCAGGAGTTAAGTTTTTTAACTATTTCTTTGTTTCTCCTCCTCGACTTTGGGCAAAAATTCTCATTTGTATGGTATCCTCTTCTATTTCCATGTAGTCAAAAGCATCATTCATTTTGTCTACATGCTAATGGGCAGTGGTAGAGTCAGCTCTAGCAAAGTGATGGATTTTGGATTGGTAGTCATTTTTCAAAGGTAGTAAAGGTTTTTGTAGTGCCAGAGGGGCAAACCATGCTGCCATGATGGGAGGAAATGGGATCCAAGGCGGATTTACAAGGGGAGGGTTTATGAGAAGAGGTGGAGGGTGAAGTGGAGTGGTTTTCATAGTGGATGTATGAGTGGGTGTGGCAGAAGTACTTGGACCAACAAACTGATTTTGAGCAGACTTGGAATGAAATGAGCCAAAGTGATGGAGAAGCTGAAAATCAAGAGGAGTAGAAGGAGAGTCTTCTCTGCTAAGAATTTGGTGAAAATTTGTAGGTTCAAGGTCTGTCTGGTCTATCCCACTTCGAGACTTGGTTCTGAATAGGTTTCTTTGATGATGCAAGTTAAATTAGGTATCTTGCAAGGTTGTGAGATGTCCAGGGGAAGAACTTGCTCTATGGATTGTTCTAACACTAGTTGAATCTTCAGCTCTAGAAATCTTCCACAAAATATTCTCTAGGTCATCAACTATGATAGGAGGGTTGGGGTCAAGGTGAGATCTGGTGTTAATTCTTCATGAAGCCAAATTTCAGACCTACAATATGGAGAGGCTAAAAGTCTAAGTGTGAATTTTTTGAAAGGTAGGCCTCTCTAAATGTTTACTGAACTTACACATTGTGTGACTAGGCCTTTAAACCACTTAGGACTGATTTGACACAATCCTAGAGGAGTCTAGAAGAACTAGTAGAGCTAGTAGGCCTACTGGGGCTAGTGGAGTTTCCAGGTGGATGTTTTTTTTCTGTTTTGAGGATATGTACTTGTGGTCCACCACAAACTATTGACAAAACCAATCTAGAGATGTTTTCAGGGGTTTTCTGAGATTTTTATGTGATACTAAGGTCTTCAATGAGTGATCTCCATTTGAGTCATCATTTTGCTAGGATGGTGAATCAATTAGACACTACTCTTGGCTAACACTTGAGTTTACTAAGTTTGACAAATATTTGAGAGTTCCTAAGAGATACTTAGGATGTTATTGACTCAATTTCCCACCATGATCGCCACTATGTTAGGCGATGAGGTGGCGATGAATCATTGGATACTATTTGACAAGGGTTTTTTGAATTCTTTAAGGATGTCTAAGATTGTTACTTACTCAGAAGGTCCCACTGTGATCTCCATTATGTTAGCTCCCCACAATTTTGGGAGATTAGAAATCACCAAAAAGACAGGGTAACATCAAATAAATCTTTGGATTCGTAGGACCTAGCCTTCCTGGACTCAGAGAGGGCTCTCTCTAAGCTTATGTAAAGGATTTAACTTGTTTTATTTTAGAGTTTGATTTTAGACTAGTTATAGGGATTAGGGTTTGCTTGTTTGTTCATTTGGTTTGATAAGTTGTCAAGAAGAATAAGTAGAGTAAGAGAGGATCAATCCATTGGGATATGGAGTCTGTAAAGATTTTGAAGAGTGAAAAAATAGTTCAAGGGTGTTTCATAGGGCAAGTAAACAGGGCTAAATGGATCTAAGTAGGTTTTGAGTGAGTGAAATGAACCTGGAGGAGTGAATATAGTAGTTAAGGGGAAATCAAGGATCCTTTAACAAACTAATAACAATAAAAATCTTTCAGCATGATTAGCATAATAAAAACCTGAAGAGCAATGAAGGATTCTTCAACCAAATAATACTAAGCAGACCTTAGAGAAACATATGAGTAAACTTAGAGAGCAGTTAAGTATTCTCTGAAACTTACTTTCAAACAAATATATTTTTAACATAACATCTCTGTAAAACTAAACAGAACTTAAGAATTCATTAGTTAAAATTTAAGGGAGAAAACACAAATATCAAAAGATGTAGACAAAACAGGGTGCCAAAAAGACATATCCTACTCTAAGATTTCTATCCCATGATCAAAGAAACATAATGAGAACTGAATAAAACATGTACAAAGGTGGAATACATCACCATTCAAAAAATCTTTATGAATCCTAAGAATGAGCTCAATCCACGGCTATTCAGTCCAAAGCCATCACAAGTCACCAAATCCAATTTCACAAATAAACTCAGAGTCTATATCATATTATGCTCAGCAACCAACCAACAATTACAATAAGGCCTCAAAGCTCTATTTAACCAGAAAATGAGGAGGTGGAAACCCTAAGAGGCTTCTATAAACCATACATACACCATAAATGTCATTTATGCCCAAAGAAGCCATTCAAGGCCCAAGGCACATAATAACTATTGAAATAAATGAAAGATAACCTAAAAATAACTCCTTAATCAAAACTGGAGTGATTTTCCCAAAAAAATCTCGAAAATATCCTTCAGTGTGTTTTTTTCACTTTTTTGCAAGGGGGCAGCTTCATAGGTCTGAAGGAGCAGTGCCTGCATAGGAAAACTGGTTCCACTTGCAACCAAGTTTTGATGGACTTCCCGATGTCGGAATTGGCTCCGTGATGGTTCGTTGGAAAGCATGTTGAGTCTACTTTCCAAAAATGCCTTTGGTTTTATGATTGGGCTTCATTAAACTTTTCAAAAATCAAACCTCCCAAGGCTTCTCAAGGCGCAACGCTAGCCTTGAAAACATGGCAGAAAGGTGAAAATTGGCATGTTTTTGGGCCTTTTGAGGGACTAAAACTGCTCCAAATGCTCTAAAATTGGTGTGCATGATGTCCTTGGGATGATGAATCCAAAAATGTGAACTTTACCTCCATTTTATTCTTTTAGGAAAAGCGTAGCGCCAAGGGTGATGCGCTTTCAACCCTTAATATCAATCAAAAAACCAAAAATTTCAAAAACTTGCCAAAATTTGCAATTATATTCCTCATGGGCTTTGGGAGCCCTGTAGAGAGGCTTTAGCAAGGATTACAAGGTTTTTTTGTTCTTTTTCCTCCTTGAGTGCTTGTATTTCAGCAAGGGCTCCTTTGAGCTTGGCCCTTGCAAACTTATTCTTCAAGGCATAGTGCTTGGCCTTCTTTTTCTGTAGGCCAAGGTCTCTTTGTGTCTTCTTCAGCTGCTTGTTTTCATCCTTATAATACTCAATGATATACTTTTCCATGCCAAGCTTTCTTTGTAGGTATCTAATCCTTTCATCCTTGCTTTGGAGCAAGATGCTTGTAATCCTCTCATCATCTTCATTTTCACTGTCAAGGTCAATGAATTGGCACTCTTGTTTAGTTTTATGCTTGCCTTTCTTATCTCCAAAAGTGACCTTTTCATTACTTTTTTCAAACTTCTTTGTTGATGTATAAGGAATGGCCCCTTGCCTTTTAGAGGTAGAAAACACGTGCCTTTCTCCTCTTTGGTATGTCAAAGAAAGAGGTTTGATTGTGCTCATGTTGGTGTCTTCATTTTCATTGGGATATTAACTGTTATTGTCAGTGATACACATGCTATATTTATGGATTTCATGGCTGATTTTCTCATTGGCATCACCACTGTCATGAGCCTCACTATGTTCAATATCATCTATGTTATCTAATGCAGGGGCATTAGGCTCAAAAGTTACTTTGTACATAAGTATACATAGGGGGTCCCATGTTCTTTAAATTTCTTGTAAATATTAAATAAATTTGGTAGGGAATTGTAATCATTCTCAAGTCATTTTGAGAACATGAGAAATTGGTTAAGATAGGAATACGAAGAGTCAGTTTAGGATTAGTTCAGTTATTGAGTTTGATTTTAGGAATTGGGAATGCTAAGAGTTGCTGAACTGTTTGGAGACCTGAATCGATTCAGGTCATCCTTGTGGTATAAATGTAATCCTGAAGAGGGAGAGAAAGTGAAAACCTTCGGAAACGGTAGGAGGATAATGGCCATTGGCCCGAATATATCGCTTTGTCATGAATTTTAAGCGATTACTTTTGAGGTTGATCGCCCGTATGTATATATATATATATATATATATATATATATATATATATATATATATATATATATATATATATATATATATATATATATCTGTTTATGGATAATTGTTTATAAATCCCGTGTGTGAATTTATGTCTTCTTGGTCGAATCGTATGAGGAAATTATCTCTGTGTAACTGTGCATTTGTTGTTTAAACTCTGTGTGGGGAATACCTTGCGTGTTTGTACGTTCGTTGATTATTTCTGTTCTAATTCTCTGTAATTATGTATAGTCTGAATGTCTGCATATGAAGCTAAAAGTGAAACCCTGTTGAGGAATCATGGTGGTGGGATTCGAATTCCAGGCAGAGACCTTCTTGTGATGAAGAACTGGCTTAGTTGGATATTTGCAATCGTGGAATTATTTGGTTGAATATCTAAGGGGTATCTCGAGTACCGTGAGGAGAACTGATATATGAGCCGAAGCATCGATTTGAAAGGAATCGACGCTTTCAAAACTAGAGCATCTAGTTCAAGCACCAGAGATTTTCACCTAATAAGTGAAGCTGTGTATCGAGGCGAGTCTTCAATGGGAGAGCGAAAGCTGAGTTGATTATAAGTGTTTAACCTTGCGAAGTCTCGAATAGAGTGTTGATGGAATTAAATGGAACCTGGAGCGTGGAAAGAGTGGAACCATGACCGAGAGGAACAGTGAACGTGGTTTGGAGTGAACAGTAAAGGCGGTTCTCGGGTTTGATTGCACCGCTTTCGTTGGGCAAGCGGTATCTGAGAATTGGGAGCGATTCCATAGAGCAGTCGACGCTTGGCATAGGCGGGACCCAAGAAAACCGCTCTCATTGCGTCACATCGCGTGTTATCGTTCGTGCACCTAAGCCCAGCGATATCTGTCCGATCAAATGTTGCGGCATGATGGAACATGAGCCCTCCGATCGGGTCGACAGTTAACCGAGGTAAGTGTCGTATGTTGTTGTGGGCCCGAAGCGTTTGATAAATTAATCCATTTTTATTAAAATTTAAGGGGTCAGAATCATATGATTAAGGGTTGAGAGCTGGTGACCATCAAATGTGAGGAGTATACATATGCGATGATATATATAAGTGACGATTAATCTTTTATTAAAGTCAGTTTATATATATAAGTGAATGTGCATATATGGGAACATTCGAACGTTGTGTGAATATTCATATGACGTCGTTGAGTTATATACAAGCGCATAATTATCAAAGTATGGTCTAACAGAACGTTGAATCATAGAGGTGCCCTTGTGGGGCCGAGGCATAGAGCTGACAGGGACTGTGGGTGTGACCGCTATCAAGTGGTATCAAAGCTTTAGGAATAGCTCTTTTTGAAAAGTCCAAGTTTGGTGAATGCAAGGAAACCAGACTTGTGGAAAAATTGCAGAGTCCAATTGGAGGACAATAGTTTTGAAGACTACAAATTTGAAGAAGGAAGATCACACAGCAAGGATACACAGAATCACAGTGAACATGATTTGCAGAGTGAGTGGAGGAAAGGATCATGATCTTGCAGGTAATTAACTTTAATCTGATTTGAAATTGTAGTTGCAGAATTATGGTTGCTGAAAATTGAAGACAGAGCTTGATAGTGAAGATAGTAAGCCTGGTATTCAGCTAGAGGCTGGATAAAGAGGACAATTGCAGTGTTCTCAAGAGAAGTGAGAAGTGTTAACTCTGGTTGGAGGATTGTTTGCAAAAATCAGAGTGCAGACAATTGAAGACATCTTAGCAGAAGTAGATCACAGCTTTGAGAGAAATGATAGAATATTCCCGAGGGATTCTGAGTGCAGAAAGAGTGTGGCAGAACCTAGAAGATTCCCAACAGAGGTTGGATGAGCAAAGAGTAGAGGTGTTCTTGAGAAAGTTGCAGAGTGAAGCCTAGTGAGCAAAAGAGAGTGCTCAGAAGGTTCCAGAGAGAAGGGACCAGTACTTGCCAAAAGCCGGATCCAGAGGGAAGGATTGGTGAGGTGAGTTGCAGCAAGAGAGCTTGTTGTTGCAGAGGCTTAGTGCAGCTTGTGAGTGAAGAACTCCTAGAGAAGAAAATGGCTACTGAGAGCCATAGCAGAGACTGCAGAGATTGCAGAGGTTCTGAGAAAGGCCACAACAGAAGAAGGAAAGAAGATGCCAAAGCAAATGGCATGAAGAAGAAATCCACAAATGAAGAATGGCAGAAAGAATTAGCTGAGATCAAGGAATATTTCAACAGATTGAAACTGAGGATAGAAGAAAGCCAGAGAGTTGGTTGGCTCATGAGGAATAATGTGAAATGGAAACCTTGCGAAGTCCCGAATAGAGTGTTGATGGAATTAAATGGAACCTGTAGCGTGGAAAGAGCGGAACCGTGACCGAGAGGAACAGTGAACGTGGTTTGGAGTGAACAGTAAAGGCGGTTCCTGGGTTTGATTGCACCTCTTTCGTCGGGCAAGCGGTATCTGAGAATTGGGAGTGATTCCATAGAGCAGCCGACGCATGGCATAGGCAGGACCCAAGAAAACCGCTCTCATTGCATGCCATCGCGCGTTATCGTTCGTGCACCTAAGCCTAGTGATATCTGTCTGATCAGATGTTATGGCGCGATGGAACATGAGCCCTCCGATCGGGTCAATGGTTAATCGAGGTAAGTGTCGTATGTTGTTGTGGGCCCGAAGCGTTTGATCAATTAATCCATTTGTATTAAAAGTTAAGGGGTTAGAATCATATGATTAAGGGTTGAGAGCTGGTGACCATCAGATGCGAGGAGTATACATATGCGATGATATATATCAGTGACGGTTAATATTTTATTAAATTCAGTTTATATATATAAGCAAACGTGCATATATGGAAACATTCGAACGCTGTGTGAATATTCATATGACGTTGTTGAGTTATATACAAGCGTATAAAAATCAAAGTATGGTCCAACAGAATGTTGAATCATAGAGGTGCCCTTGTGGGGCTAAGGCATAGAGCTGACAGGGACTGTGGGTGTGACCGCTATCATTGTCCTTGTTGTTTTGACCAGTCTCAACATCATCCTCATCATCATCATTATCACTTTGAGCTTCATTGTTTTCACTTTCCTCATGGCCATCATGACTTTTTTCATGACTGTCACTGCCTCTGTCATTACTTCTGCTTTCATTATTGCTCTGATTTTCACTGTTATCAGCATTCTCTCTGAAATTTTCGTCCGTGGTGTCACTGTTGTCATTCGCATCATTATTGCTATCAATTTCCATGTTTTTTTCCTCATCATTGTTCTCTTTTATTCCAACGTCATCACTTTTTCCTTCATGGTCACTTTCTTGTTCACTGCTACTTCCCTCTTGATCTGATGCATTGGGAGAGGGTGAAGAAGAAAGGTTTTCTTGAGGTGAGGATACATGTGTAGATGATGAAGCATGATCAGTAGTAGATGATGTGGGAGTAGGGGGAGGAGGATGAGATGATGAGGGAAAATTTTATTGAGGATGGATTTGTGGGTTTTTGAACACTTCAAGAGAAATGAACACCTCCCATGGTATGCATTTTTGCTCCAACTGATGTAGCACAACCATCTTGATTAAAGAGTGATGAAACAAACTTTTCATTTGTTGGGAATAGTTCCTCTTTTGAACAACATAATACATCTTGTTGATACTCCTATAGAGGTAGTAGGGTAAATGAAGCATCCTAACCCTAGTGAAGTGCATGAGTAATCTGATATGATAGGAGTAAAGTCTAGGGTACCTTCCCTCACATGTAAACTATTTCATGATGACCCTGATCAAGGGTGCATACCTCCCCAGAAAATGTGAAAAAATGGAAGATAGATTTGCAGCCTTCTTTGTATCTGGGTTTAAGAAATGGCTCATAGCAACTTATGTCTAAATTTTCTTTTTTGAACCATTTTTCACCAACATTGGGTATGCTTGTAGCATGGGAAATGACATCTGAGGATATTTCAAAGGTCATTCTCGTAAAGTTTGATTGTTTGTCATGTAGGTTAAGGATGAATAACCTTGTGAGCCTTGGGTGGCTTTGTACCTGTTGTACTCTTTCACAAAAGTGGAAACATCCCACATTTGGAAACATGTGACAACCATAGGAGAGGCATTAAGCTCCATATTGTCTTGGGGTTCAAACCTATTAACCTTCCCACCTCTGTGTTTCTGCCTCCTAGGCACTTGCCCTTCTTCACCACTACCATTTCCTCCTTCTCATGACATTTTGATTACTGTTGTTTTGAAACAAACCCTAGCTCCACTTGTGAAGCTAATATGAAAGGTGATGGAATGATGGTAAGAAGGAAGCTTTTTGTAAGTGAGTGAGAGGGATGAATGGAGGTGTAAGTGTATGGAACAGAGCCTTTAAGATTTTATGGATGGCCAAGCCTTCAAATCACTGCAACCACACTACGGTATCCCTGTTTGACTGATATCTCCTTGTTTACAAGTGATGAAGTTTTAAACAGGGTTTTTAGTATGAAGATTAGGGTTTTACCTTAGGGTTTGTTCAATTTCTCTTAACATAAAACTCTCAAAATTTACTGTAGGGAAACGGTATGACATCCACCGACCAATTAGCAATGCTTTGAAGATCCTTGATAGCAGCTTGGAGGTTTTTTTTGATGTTTTTGGGCGTTTTTAGGTGCAGGAGGAGCTTTAGGCCAAAAACGCAGTGCCTACATTTGTTTTCGGGCTTGTCGGGTTGTGAATGCGCAGCGCATGCATGCCTCTACACGAGCCCGTCGGGCCTCCTGGGCTAACGTGCATCGCACCTCCAAACGCACAGCGTGTGCCTCTGAATGTGCAACGCAGTGAAAATTTGCACAAGAAAATCCTCTGAAAGCACAACGCCTACCCCTGAGCACGTAGCACCGACCTAAACACGCAGCGCTGGGTGGACTTGCCCAATTTTGACTAAAAACTCACAGTTTTATTTCTTCAAAGCTTTGATGATTTTTGCAAGTGCACAAGAAGTTATGAGGAGAAAAAAATGATTCTTTATGGCCTAAGAAATTAAATTTAACTTTGATAACCCACTTTGCTAAAGTTTTTTTTACTCTCTTTCTTTTAACTGATATCCCTTTGACCCTTTTTTCTTGTAGGAGGTAAAAAACACTGAAATGGCTTTTCACTTTGCTCTTTGGATTATGACAAATTCACCTTTGATATTTTTTAGAGAGGGTTGCACACAGTGGCATTTTCAAGGCAATGTTTTTTCAATATAATTTTGAACTTGTCTTTCTTCCATTTTCTCACTAACAACCTTATAGTGTTGGTATGCAGGTTTGCTAAAACATGGTGAATTTAACCTCTTTAATTTTGGAGGCTTGATATGTTCGCTTTTGACACCTTTGAGACAATCATTACTTTGCCACTACCATGGGTTTTAAACAATGCCTTTCACCTCCCTAGGAAACTTATGTTTTGCAGGTATCTAAATTTATAATTTAAAACTCTGCTTATTGATACTCCTTACCTCCTTTCTCTGCAGATTTTGGTTGAGTCACAAGGCTTACTTTCTTTGGCTTGTCTATGTCCTTGAAATTTTTTCACTTAGTAGGTATTATGAAAACCCTGAAGTGGGTCTTCATTTTATCTTTGAATCCTGCTAACTTTATTTTTGACAACCTTGAGAAGCTTACACAGTGGCAGCATTTCCAAAACTTATTTTGTCCTTACCTTGAAACTCAAATCATCTTTTACTTGGCAGGGGGCTGAAAATTATGTCTTCACCTCCTTCAATGATCTTTAGGAACGATAAAATTTTCTTTGAAAAATTATGGGATGTCACACACAACAATCTCTTCAAACCTTCTTTCTGTTGTCATCATGGAGTCCTAACATCTTCATTTTACCTCCTTTGGCTATCTTTCCAAAACCCTAGGTTTCTAGGATGCTTGAGAACAATTATCAGTGTTTTCTTCTGAGTTCTCTATAGCCCTTTCAAGTTCATTATTTTCTGTCCAGTTCACCTCACATTTTTCCCAATTTTATCTGTAATGTCTAAAAAACTTCTTTTTAGGTTTGGTTTCTTGGTGTGCCTCCTTCATGTGTTTTGCTACAATGGATCTTTGCTTGGCACACTGCTGGCCCATTAAGCCCAAAATCCTAGTTCTCTTCAAGCACAAGTGATTTATTGTCTTCTTGCCATGAGTTTTATTGATTTAGGACCCAACCTCCTACCTCATCAATTTCTGCTGATGGATCTCTTAAAACTCCTGCAGTAGTGTCAAAATCTTAGCATTCACAAAACTTGAATTTTGACAAGGTAGTCTTCTTTGGAGACTTTTAGATCTTCTTTGAATAACCATGTCTCAATATTCCAACACATTTGAGTTAGCCTTTTGCATAAGAAAACAATATTTGGAACACCAATGATGACTTTACAACCTATGAAACCCTAATGACTCAGTAGGAGGATTCTTTGACTTGATCTTTGACTAAAACCTGTTTTAGGATCTTTAAGTGAAAAAACATAGTTTTTGACAAATTGATATATTGGAGATCCAAAATCCAATGTACTTGATTTATCTAAAGAGCCTACAGAGATGTTTTTGAGACCATCAACCCTTGAGGAACCTAGTGAACATTGAAAGGAAGGGTTGTTTGGTAACCTTAGATGGGAAGTGGAGTGATGGGAAAAAAGCAGAACAAGATATTGAGGTTATAGGTGGGGAAATAGGATATAGATGAGTGGCACAAGCCCATGAAGGGTATTTTAGGAGTGGTAGGTTAACCATGGAATGGAAAAATAGTAGAATAGTGAAAAAATTGGTATAAGGATAATGAAGGCAGTGAGATTTCTAAAACTCACAATATTCATGAATCTTGCTTTTAGAAATCTAGAACTGATATTTAGTCATCTATAGATAGTAAAAATTACTGATGAATAACACTGCCCATTTCATATGCTACCGTCACAACTCTGCATTTCTTTTCTGGAGCAAAGATATTGTCTCCTTATAATTGTAATGAAAGGATTCGAAGCGTTTCTCCCTCCCCATCGGTGGCTAAATAAGCCAAACGAATGAAACCCAATTTCTAAAGGTGTCGACAACATTTTCAGAGCAAGATGTTGAAGTTGCAGAGGAGTTGTTTGGATTTGAAAAAATTACTAGTGTAGAAGAAAATTTAAATGATTTGAAGGAGGCCTCATCATCTTCTTCTTCTTTGCCTCCAAATGTTTCATCTCCTATTCATGACTCATCTCCTATTTCTTGGCTGAAAGGAATAAAAAATAGAGAGCCTGCAAGATTGAACCTCTGAAGTGGATTTTTCTACAGGCTAGCATTCAATACTAATGTTCCTCGTCGTGAACGACTGGGCATTATAGGTTTCAACATCACAGGAGGGACGTTGAATTTTTCCTCGCTACCATCTAAGACAATTGGACATTGAATTTAGCGAAATCATAATGGTTACATAGCCAGTTCCAATTACAAATCTTGTGCATTACTACCTAGTGATATTTGATTTGAAAATTAATACTAGTTAATGTTGTGCTAGTTTCATTTCAGATATAAACTTTTCTTTGAATTGGTTTACTTATCCTTCATGGCTTTGTTTATGAGCATTTGATTGGAAAACATTGTACTTAGTGAAATTATGAATTTTTCATAAGCTTAAAAAGCATAATTTTAAATGACATAACAGAAGCAATAACAAACACAACAAGCACATATAACATATCTTAACACAGAGAATTTTGATAAAGGAGTTCACCCCTCCTGGGCTACATCTCCTAGGTCCAGCTTCATAGTGTGATCTTTGTATTAGCTTCAAATGTGCTCAAATATTTGTTACATGCTTCAAAACCTCTTAGAACCTATTCCAATGAGTTTAAAACATCATAATATCTCAAAAATTACTATTTTTTTGCTAAATTTGGACTGTGGATGCTCTGGAAATGACCCCAACACTTGGTGGCCTTGGCCTTCAAAAATATTCAAATGCAATAAAAGAATAGTATATGACCTTTTTTTCCTCTTAAACCTACTCCATTGAGTTCCTAGCATTAAAATTATCCAGGAATGACTTTTACTGAGCTCAATTTGGTCGAAAATTGTGTGAGTTATGTCCAAAACAAAATTTTCCCCAATTTCCTCCACTAAATTTGGTGGACAGCGAGTTAAGTCTGACAATTTTGGGACTGCTTCCGAATTTGGTGCTCTCCACTAAAAGTTTGATAACTTAAAATTGCGCTTAAATTAAGTGATAAGTGGAGTTTAGGATAATATAAGTGAGGGTTTAATGTTTAAATGCATTTATCTCTAATGGTGGATTAGTGGAGTCTTAACGTAGTTTAACTACGATTTATTATCATAATAGATGCTTTAACAAATCCTGTCGTTTCAAACCGTCGGAACTCTTGGTCTCAGCGCTTGGGCGTATGGGGAGGGGGTTGGCCCGTAGGGATGGCCCCCTCTGGATCTCCATTTAGCAGTGTTTTAAACTTCAAATATGTGTGTGGGGGCAAATCTTTCAAGCAACGTATAACTAATATATTGGGGAATGGAAAGTGATGTGTGTGTGTGGGGGGGGTGGGGGGTTGTACATAAGAGCTTCCACATGAAGGCATAGTGATGAGGGAAAGGTCGCGGTGTCAAACCCCGACCTCTGCCCTCCACATGTATTGTTTTGTTCCGTGTTAAAACTATCAGACCATGGATATAAAACCTTCCTCTTGAACCATTGAATTTGGTTTAATCATATATATATACACACATTGCGCTATGGTAATTCAACCCAAAACCTTGGTGTAATATTCATATGTGCTCCAACCTCTATTATGTGGAATTTTCACCATAAATCTACCAACCTTCAAGACCATTGGGTGGGAGCACATGGCAGCCCCTGTCTGCACCATGTGTCTTACCCTTATTGGTCCTAAAATAAAAATGCCAATAATATAAAATTACACCAATCATATAATTTGATTAGACTTAGGATAGGAGAAAATTTCCCTCATAGTCCACATTGGAAAATCTGAAGGTGCCACTTGTCATTGGCTACAATCTAGAGAATATTACTGCAATGCTGATTGTACCTGCCACATCAGCACTGTACCTATTCTGCTCATTTTTGGCTTGTTTTGGAAAACGAACAGTAGACGATAACTCAATCATACGAACTCAGATTTTGATGAAACGAGTTGCGCCAGAATCCTAGCGATGAACTCTATCTGATCATTCAGGTTTGAAACAATTTTGAGCACTTTGAATTTTTAGGTAATTTTAGGCCCTGATCCAAATTTTGATCACACCTTCCCACTGACGAGCTTTTGGAACCACAAAAGCCGATAATTATCTTCTTGAGCTTCAACACTCTTCTACTTTCAAGTTCTATCAATTGATTTTACTTGAAAAGTCTAACTTGACAATTATCTTGACATGCCTTGCATCGCAACTGGCTATGTCTCTCAACCATTGTTCTATGGTTGTTGTTGAACCACTTCAACATTGCTGACTGTTTTTTACTGATACATATCCAATTGTACCGCATATATCTCTACGTTCTTGGAAAACTATTAGCCTTCCCACTGGGAATGAAGTCCCTCTTGCAACAAAGGCATACAAGCTTCTTCTTGGAAATCCTCTTATCCAAATTAAACTTGTAATATGAGTGAACTATTGGTGTCAACACAAGAAACCAGCTTGTTCTACGATGGCTACAAAATACTTTGCATCTCGTCCACTTCTCACTGAATGGACCTCAAACTGCCTGTGACATCTTGTCACAAGAACACAAAATCAATCTTGAAAAGAAAACAATATGCAAGAATTGAAATGACGACCACCTCATTTTTTCTCCTTCAAAGCAATGACTATCACTTCATGTAACATCAAGTACATGGTGATATTCTTGCACATTGGTGTATCCAATATCGACTCACAATCACAAACACCATCGACTAAAACATAAGTCGATCAACATAATCGAAAAACATAGTTGACAAAAAACATGTGACATCAACAACACAAATCGACATGAAATATGCAACATAATCGACATAAATCGATATGAAATGTGTGCAACACAATCGATAGAAGTCGATAAGAAATATGCAACACAATCGACATAAATCGATATGAAATGTGTGCGACACAAGTCGACAAGAAATAATACATATTGACAGCACTCATGCGTGTATCTATATATAATGAACCTATCACAATTTCTCTATTTACATATACAAAATCTCATGCATATGTACACTTTTCAACTCTCTCTTTCAAGTAAAAATAAGTACATATACCCAAAACATATGGGTGATCATAAGAGCTGAACTGAATGATAAATTGCTACAAAATAAATGAGTGACATACCCATATTTTACACCTTATTGGCGAAATTTTACAACAAATAAAAATGCCTTCAACTGAACAACATTCACATGAAATATTGCATCATACAAGTTGTAATAATCTGCTACAACTTTTCATACTTCCAATAGAAATTCATGTATACATAAGGCTGAAATTTGCATCTATGTACAAAGGAAATGCATGCCTTCCTTGGTCAGGAAACCGAGCCATTTCTTACCAATCCACTTCAATGGATATTTTTCCTACTGAACATCATCTTCTTGTGAATCATATTGACTCACATCGATGATGGAATCTCATGTTCCATTCTCGCCAATATTTTTCTCCACTTCCTTCAAATGATTTGGAAGATTTGTTGGATACAGTGTCCAACATTGGGAAATGAGACATCCCTTCTTTTGACAATGAGTGCAAATCTTTTGTACCTTATGTTCAAGTCACCTTTGCTTTGACTATTTCCTGTATGATATCACTCTCTTCGAGCATCTCGAAACTTTATGGTTATTCAAACCAAAATATGAACAACAAATTTTTCTCCCATTCATCCACACATATTTTTCATGTTTAACATAATCATAAAAAACATGATTATAGGAAGAATTATACCTTGAATGTTGCTTTGAATGTCCATATTTATCACCTTCCTGAGGAGATGAACTTGAAGAAGTTCCAGCTCTCTTGTGAATACCAGGCCTTTCCTCAACCATAATTGTCTCAACCATGCCTTGTGCATGTTTGCCTAATCCCTTACCTTCATATCCCATTTTTATCATCAATTTGGACCCTATTCCTCTAGAGTATTTTTCAAATGAACCTAAAAATTTATCTTCAAAGGAAATTGAAGACAAACTTGAATTATTTACCTCTTCTTCAATCACATGCCTGGGTAATGCTTCTTTGGCATCATGGAGCTAAATCTCCATCTCATGCATCTTTTGAAGAAGTTCTTGCTTCTCTTTCTTCATGGAAACCAATTGCTCTTGAAGTTTAGTGTTCTCCCACATATCTTCATACAGATGTTGCACCATATCTTTCATGATGTATAAGTGATGCTTCATCTCTTTATGAAAGAGTCTAGAAAAGGAATATGTTTTAAAATCATCACTTAATGAAGTTTCCATCACAATGTAATAAACTAAAGAGCTTCACATTAATTCACAAAGCTTCATGCCCTAACATTTTAGCTGTAGATTCAAGCTCAATATCTGCAGCTTATATCTCTTCAATAACCTGAACCTCTTATGCAAATAATTCCTTTTGTGCTTCAAGTGTTGCCTGGAGTGGTCCTAATTTGGGTAAGGATTATGCTTTCTCAGCCTTCTTCCTTCTTGTCCTAACTTCTAGACTAGCTATCAGTAGCTTCCCTTCTCCTCTAGCAATCTCAATCTTGTAAGCATCCATAAATTTGCACTATTAAAACCCTTCAAGTAAAACAAGAAAGAAAACTTGTGCTCTGATACCAACTTGATCTGAAATTGAATGCTAGTTAATGTTGTGCTAGTTTCATTTCAGATATAAACTTTTCTTTGCATTGTTTTACTTATCCTTCATGAGTTTGTTTATGAGCATGTAATTGGAAAGCAATGTACTTAGTGAAATTATGAGTTTTTCATAAGCTTAAAAAGCATAATTTTAAATGATAGAAAAAAATAAATAATAAACACAACAAGCACATATAACAGAGCTTAACATAAAGAAGTTTGATAAAGGATTTAACCCCTCCGGGGCTACATCTCCTAGGTCCAGCTTCATAGTGTGACCTTTGTATTAGCTTCAAGTGTACTCAAATTGATGTTACAAGCTTCAAAACCTTTTGTAAAATGTTCCAATGAATTTAAAACATCATAATCTCCCAAAAATGACTATTTTTTTGCTGAATTTGGACTCTGGATGCTCTGGCAATGACCCCAACACCTAGTGGCCCTAGCCTTCAAAAATCTTCGAATGCACTAAAAAGCCTGTAGATGACCTTTTCTACCTCAGCAACCTACTCCACTGAGTTCCTAGCATGCAAATTAGCCATGAATGACTTTTACTGAGCTTAATTTGGTCCAAAATTGTGTGAGTTATGGCCAAAACAAGTTTTGCCCCAATTTCCTCCACTAAATTTGTTGGACTTCCTGTTAAGTCCGACAATTTTGGGATTGTTGCCAAATTTGGTGCTCTACACTAAAAGTCCGCTAACTTAAAACTGTGTTTAGATTAAGTGATAAGTGGAGTTTAGGATAAGAGAAGTGCGGGTTTAATGTTTAAACGCAT
Organism: Pinus albicaulis; assembly: GCA_034641835.2. Lineage (NCBI taxonomy): Eukaryota > Viridiplantae > Streptophyta > Pinopsida > Pinales > Pinaceae > Pinus > Pinus albicaulis. The sequence goes on along the minus strand of CM076572.1, from coordinate 926,106,808 downwards.
TTATTGCTAATGGTGGATTAGTGGAGTCGTAACGTAGTTTAACTACGATTTATTATCATAAGACATGCTTTAACACATCCCGTCGTTTCAAACCATCAAAGCTTTTGGTCTCGGCGCTTGGGTGCATGGGGAGGGGGCTAGCCCGTAGGGCTAGTCCCCTCCGAACCTCCATTTAGCGGTGTTTTAAACTTCAAATATGCACGCGGGGGAAAACCTTTCAAGCAACATATGACTGGTCTATTGGCGCAAAGGCATAGTGATGAGGGAGAGTTCGCGGGGTCAAACCCCGACCTCTTCCCTCCACATGTATTTATTTGTTCTGTGTTAAAACTATCGTACCATGGATATAAAATCGATATGAAATGTGTGCGACACAATCGACACAAGTTGATAAGAAATAATACATATTGACAGCACTCATGCATGTATCTATATACAATGAACCTATCACAAGTTCTCTATTTACATATACAAAATCTCATGCATATGTACACTTTTCAACTCTCTCTTTCAAGTAAAAATAAGTACATATACCCAAAACATATGGGTGATCATAAGAGCTGAATTGAATGATAAATTGCTACAAAATAAATGAGTGGCATACCCATCTTTTACACCATCTTGGCGAAATTTTGCAACAAATAAAAATGCCTTCAACTGAACAACATTCACATGAAATCTTGCATCATACAAGTTGTAATAATCTGCTAAAACTTTTCATACTTCCAATAGAGATTCATGTATACATAAGGTTGAAATTTTCATCTATGTACAAAGGAAATGCATGCCTTCCTTGGTCATGAAATCGAGCCATTTCTTACCAATCCACTTCAATGGAGATTTTTCCTGCTGAACATCATCTTCTTGTGAATCATATTGACTCACATCGATGATGGAATCTCATGTTCCATTCTCACCAATATTTTTCTCCACTTCATTCAAATGATTTGGAAGATTTGTTGAATACAGTGTCCAACATTGGGAAATGAGATGTCCCTTCTTCTGACAATGAGTGCAAATCTTTTGTATCTTCTGTTCAAGTCACCTTTTCTTTGACTATTTCTTGTATGCTATCACTCTCTTCGAGCATCTCGAAACTTGATGGTTATTCAAACCACAATATGAACAAAAAAAAATTCTCCCATTCATCCACACATATTTTTCATGTTTAACATAATCATAAAAAACATGATTATAGGAAGAATTATACCTTGAATGTTGCTTTGAATGTCCATTATATCACCTTCCTAAGGAGATGAACTTGAAGAGGTTATATCTCTCTTGTGAATACCAGGCCTTTCCTCAACCATAATTGGCTCAACCATGACTTGTGCATGTTTGCCTAATCCCTTACCTTCATAGCCCATTTTTATCATCAACTTGGACCCTATTCCTCTAGTGTATTTTTCAAATGAACCTACAAATTTATCTTGAGAGGAAATTGAAGACAAACTTGAATTATTTACCTCTTCTTCAATCACATGCTTGGCTAAGGCTTCTTTGGCATCATGGAGCTGAATCTCCATCTCATGCATCTTTTGAAGAAGTTCTTGCTTCTCTCTATTCATGGAAACCAATAGCTCTTGAAGTTTAGTGTTCTCCCACATATCTTCATACAAATGTTGCACCATATCTTTCATGATGTATAAGTCCTGCTTCATCTCTTTATGAAAGAGTCTAGCAAAGGAGTATGTTTTAAAATCATCACTTAATAAAGTTTCCATCACAATGTAATGAACTAAAGAGCTTCACAGTAATTCACAAAGCTTCATGCCCTGACATTTTGGCTGTAGATTCAAGCTCAATATCTGCAGCTTGTATCTCTTCAATAACTTCAGCCTCTTATGCAAATAATTCCTCTTGTGCTTCAAGTGTTGCCTTGAGTGGTCCTAATTTGGGTAAGGATGATGCTTTCTCAGCCTTCTTCCTTCTTGTCCTAACATATGGACTAGCTATCAGTAACTTCCCTTCTCCTCTAGCAATCTCAATATTGTAAGCATCCATAAATTTGCACTATTAAAACCCTTCAAGTAAAACAAGCAAGAAAACTTGTGCTCTGATACCAACTTGATCTGAAATTGAATGCTCGTTAATGTTGTGCTAGTTTCATTTCAGATATAAACTTTTCTTTGCATTTTTTTACTTATCCTTCATGAGTTTGTTTATGAGCATGTAATTGGAAAACAATGTACTTAGTGAAATTATGAGTTTGTCATAAGCTTAAAAAGCATAATTTTAAATGACAGAACAAAAGAAATAATAAACACAATAAGCACATATAACAGAGATTAACATAGAGAAGTTTGATAAAGGATTTAACCCCTCTAGGGCTACATCTCCTAGGTCCAACTTCATAGTGTGACCTTTGTATTAGTTTCAAGTGTGATCAAATTGATGTTACAAGCTTCAAAACCTTTTGGAACATGTTCCAATGAATTTAAAACATCATAATCTCCCAAAAATGACTATGTTTTTACTGAATTTGGACTCTGGATGCTTTGGAAATGACCCCAACACCTGGTGACCCTAACCTTCAAAAATCTTCGAATGCACTAAATGCCTACAGATGACCTTTTCTACCTCTACAACCTACTCCATTGAGTTCCTAGCATGCAAATTAGCCATGAATGACTTTTAATAAGCTTAATTTGGTCCAAAATTGTGTGAGTTATGGCCAAAACAAGTTTTGCCCCAATTTCCTCCACTAAATTTGTTGCACTGTCTGTTAAGTCCGACAATTTTGGGACTGTCGCCGAATTTGGTGCTCTCCACTAAAAGTCCACTAACTTAAAACTGCGTTTAGATTAAGTGATAAGCGGAGTTTAGGATAAGAGAATTTCGGGTTTAATGTTTAAACGCATTTATTGCTAATGGTGGATTAGTGGAGTCTTAACGTAGTTTAACTACGATTTATTATCATAAGACATGCTTTAACACATCCCGTCGTTTCAAACCATCAGAGCTCTTGGTCTCGACGCTTGGGTGCATGGGGAGGGGGCTGGTCCCCTCCGAACCTCCATTTAGCGGCGTTTTAAACTTCAAATATGCGCGTGGGGGAAAACCTTTCAAGCAACGTATGACTGGTCTATTAGCGCAAAGGCATAGTGATGAGGGAGAGTTCGCAGGGTCAAACCCCGGCCTCTGCCCTCCACATGTATTTATTTGTTCTGTGTTAAAACTATCGTACCATAGATATAAAATCTATATGAAATGTGTGCAACACAATCGACACAAGTCGATAAGAAATAATACATATTGACAGCACTCATGCATGTATCTATATACAATGAACCTATCAAAAGTTCTCTATTTACATATACAAAATCTCATGCATATGTACACTTTTCAACTCTCTATTTCAAGTAAAAATAAGTACATATACCCAAAACATATGGGTGATCATAAGAGTTGAACTAAATGATAAATTGCTACAAAATAAATGAGTGACATACCCATCTTTTACACCATCTTGGAAAAATTTTGCAACAAATAAAAATGCCTTCAACTGAACATCATTCACATGAAATCTTGCATCATACAAGTTGTAATAATCTGCTGCAACTTTTCATACTTCCAATAGAAATTCATGTATATATAAGGCTGAAATTTGCATCCATGTACAAAGGAAATGCATGTCTTCCTTGGTCAAGAAATCGAGCCATTTCTTACCAATCCACTTCAATGGAGATTTTTCCTGCTGAACATCATCTTCTTGTGAATCATATTGACTCACGTCGATGATGGAATCTCATGTTCCATTCTCGCCAATATTTTTCTCCACTTCCTTCAAATGATTTGGAAGATTTTTTTGATACAGTGTCCAACATTGTGAAATGAGATGTCCCTTCTTCTGAAAATGAGTGCAAATCTTTTGTAACTTTTGTTCAAGTCGCCTTTGCTTTGACTATTTCCTGTATGCTATCACTCTCTTCGAGCATCTCGAAACTTGATGGTTATTCAAACCACAATATGAACAACAAATTTTTCTCCCACTCATTCACACATATTTTTCATGTTTAACATAATCATAAAAAACATGATTATAGGAAGAATTATACCTTGAATGTTGCTTTGAATGTCCATATTTATTACCTTCCTGAAGAAATGAAATTGAAGAGGTTCCAGCTCTCTTGTGAATACCAGGCCTTTCCTCAACCATAATTGCCTCAACCATGCCTTGTGCATGTTTGCCTAATACCTTACCTTCATAGCCTATTTTTATCATCAATTTGGACCCTATTCCTCTAATGTATTTTTCAAATGAACCTACACATTTATCTTGAGAGGAAATTGAAGACAAACTTGAATTATTTACCTCTTCTTCAATCACACGCTTGGCTAAGGCTTCTTTGGCATCATGGAGCTGAATCTCCATCTCATGCATTTTTTGAAGAAGTTTTTGCTTCTCTTTCTTCATGGAAACCAATTTCTCATGAAGTTTAGTGTTCTCCCACATATCTTCATATAGATGTTGCACCATATCTTTCATGATGTATAAGTGCTGCTTCATCTCTTTATGAAAGAGTCTAGAAAAGGAGTATGTTTTAAAATCATCACTTAATGAAGTTTCCATCACAATGTAATAAACTAAAGAGCTTCACAGCAATTCACAAAGCTTCATGCCCTGACATTTTGGCTGTAGATTCAATCTCAATATATGCAGCTTGTATCTCTTCAATAACTTGAGCCTCTTATGTAAATAATTCCTCTTGTGCTTCAAGTGTTGCCTGGAGTGGTCCTAATTTGGGTAAGGATGATGCTTTCTCAGCCTTCTTCCTTCTTGTCCTAACTTCTAGACTAGCTATCAGTAGCTTCCCTTCTCCTCTAGCAATCTCAATCTTGTAAGCATCCATGAATTTGCACTATTAAAACCCTTCAAGTAAAACAAGCAAGAAAACTTGTGCTCTGATACCAACTTGATCTGAAATTGAATGCTAGTTAATGTTGTGCTAGTTTCATTTCAGATATAAACTTTTCTTTGCTTTGTTTTACTTATCCTTCATGAGTTTGTTTATGAGCATGTAATTGGAAAACAATGTACTTAGTGAAATTATGAGTTTGTCATAAGCCTTAAAAAACATAATTTTAAATGATAAAATAGAAGCAATAATAAACACAACAAGCACATATAACAGAGCTTAACATAGAGAAGTTTGATAAAGTAGTTAACCCCTCCGGGGCTACATCTCCTAGGTCCAACTTCATAGTGTGACCTTTGTATTAGCTTCAAATGTGCTCAAAAATATGTTACAAGCTTCAAAACCTTTTGGAACATGTTCCAATGAATTTAAAACATCATATCTCCCAAAAATGACTATTTTTTTGCTGAATTTGGGCTCTGGATGCTCTAGAAATGACCCCAACACCTGGTGGCCCTGGCCTTCAAAAATATTCGAATGCACTAAACACCTGCATATGACCTTTTCTACCTCTGCAACCTACTCCATTGAGTTCTTAGCATGCAAATTAGCCATGAATAACTTTTACTGAGCTTAATTTGGTCCAAAATTGTGTGAGTTATGGCCAAAAAAAGTTTTGCCCCAATTTCCTCCACTAAATTTGTTGGATTGCGTGTTAAGTCCAACAATTTTGGGGCTATCGCCAAATTTGGTGCTCTCCACTAAAAGTCCGCTAACTTAAAATTGCGTTTAGATTAAGTGATAAGTGGAGTTTAGGATAAGAAAAGTGTGGGTTTAATGTTTAAACGCATTTATTGCTAATGATGGATTAGTGGAGTCTTAACATAGTTTAACTATGATTTATTATCATAAGACATGCTTTAACACATCCCATCGTTTCAAACCATCGGAGCTCTTGGTCTCAACGCTTGGGTGCATGGGGAGGGGGCTAGCCCGCAGGGTTGGTCCCCTCCGAACCTCCATTTAGTGGTGTTTTAAACTTCAAATATGCGCGTGGGGGCAAACCTTTCAAGCAACGTATGACTGGTCTATTGGCACAAAGGCATAGTGATGAGGGAGAGTTCGCAAGGTCAAACCCCGGCCTCTGCCCTCCATATGTATTTATTTGTTCTGTGTTAAAACTATCGGACCATGGATATAAAACCTTCCGCTTGAACCATTGACTTTGGTTTAATCATATGACATATATATATATATATATATATTGTGTTATGGTAATTCAACCCAAAACCTTGGTGTAATATTCATATGCGCTCCAACCTATATTATGCAGAATTTGCACCATAAATATACCAACCTTCAAGACCATTGGGTGGGGACACGTGGCAGCCCCTAGCTATGCCATGTGTCCTACCCTTATTTGTCCTAAAATAAAAAATGTCAATAATATAAAATTACACCAATCATATAATTTGATTAGACTTAGGATAGGAGAAAATTTCCCTCATAGTCCACATTGACAAATCTGAAGGTGCCACTTGTCACAGTGTCACTGGCTGCAATCTGGAGAATATTCTTGCAATGCTGACTGTACCTGCCACATCAACACTGTACCCGTTCTGCTCAGTTTGCACCGGAATCCTAGTGACGAACTCTATCTGATAGTTCAAATTTGAAAAAAAATTGAGCACTTTGAATTTTTAGCTAATTTTAAGCGCTGATCCAAATTCTGATCAATATTCCTGATATTATGCTTAACTGGTGTATTTTTTGTTAATCAGATATTTGCATAATATGACCTTTTCACACATTGGATGTGTTGGCGTAGAGAGGAGGGTGGAAATGTTATTACATTGGATAGTTGCAAAGAATTGAGTATTATTGTTCAAAAAATAAAGAGCGTCTGATATTGTGGAGGGCCTGAAAAAATTACTGATGTGGCTGTGGAATACTACTGATGTGGCTACGAAATATGGCGTTACATGTAGCATTGAAATTATGAGAGTGTTTACATAGTTATATATTCTCATATTGGGATTGGCGTTGTGCATTAATGAATTATCTTTGGCCAGTGTTAATTATATGCTAGAAATTGGTGCTGCATTATCTAGTGTGTGGTTCAGTTCAGTGGTTAGCTGCAGTAGTTTTGTTAATATTGACCTCTGTTGTAATATTACAATTGGAGCAACGTTATTATAATATTGGCAATGCTGTTATTTATATGCATTAATATTATTTGATGGGAGCAAGGCTCACCCTACAATCATTTATGTTTGGACGAGTTTCTACTTTAATTAACATATGGATTTGAGCCAATTCAGCTGACTATCAAAGCGTCACAAAAAATCGAGCAAATCACAAAACAATAACCTTTGAGTTTTCATGATGTTATATTGGCATTGAAATTTGTATTACATGCATTACTTGTAGCGTTGATTGCTTGGGGCAGCACTAAGTAGCATTATCTAGTATGGAGCAACGTTATGATATTGTCTAGAGCGATATTATGATGGAGCGTCAGTATTTATGGCATCGTTATTTACTCGCCCCTGCATGCGGCCAAGAAGATTGTCAAGAGCTGGAGCTGGATCCAGAAGTAATAGTGGCAGCGTTATTGGCAGTCATCATGATTGTATTCAACAATCATGATACCGACTGCAAGCCGTTTGTAGAAATACCAACTGCACTTAAAGTCCTTGTGTGGGAGTATCCCGGAACCAGGCCAATTCGATCTGTTCCAGTGGCACCATGAAAATCCTATAGCAGAGCGGGATATTTACAATACAGATCGAGGGCGACGACTTCATCTACAAATACATGCAGCTCTCTAACCTCAACACACTGCTCTGTGGCAACAACTCAAAGACACCAATAGTATCTACGTCAATACAACATAATCTATGATTTTTTTCTAACTATCATAACATTATATATGGAAATTTTTGGAGAAGAATTGACATAACTGAATGATAAACGGAGAAGTATTTATGTTTTTGTATTATATACAGTGCATTATGTTATTTGCAGGAAAGTTGCTACCCAAGGTGAAATAATTCTTATTAATATTCATTTCAGATAACACCCATGCTTGGTTTGAGCGCTGTCATAATTAAGAAGGCGGAAATAATAGAAATAGTTTTCACCACGACATTGAAATTGATGTGTGATGCTATATGATGGCGTTATATATTATGGCACTTGTATAAAATGGAGGTTATGTTATTATCTCAACGGTCATTAAATTTGAGAAATTATATCTTCATTAAATTGTTGCATGAATTTGTTGTAGAGCGAGTCGAAAGTGTTCATGGATCTGTGTGTGTAAGCATTGAGGACCTACATTTTAAGTGCATAAGCTTCTTGCATTGAAAAAGTATGGATAACACAGGGATATTATTAGTTAAATGATGGTTTTATATGAGTGTTGGGTATATATATGGTCAATACTCCAAAAATCTTTGGAAAGGGATATGTTTAGCGTTCTCCAACAACACATAATTTTTGTGGCCTCAAACCAGTCTCAATGTGACTTATTCATGTTCAAAAGTCTCAAATGTGTGGACAACAATTTTTAGAAACATCATCTTTGGCAACAACAGGCTAAAAAATACCCAAAATTTGAGATTGTCCTTGACAACATTATAAATATATTTATGGCAGCTTCTTTCATATATATATATATATATATATATATATATATCAGTGTTATATATGTTCTTTTATAGCAGCACTCAATGGTTTTATGTCGTGGTTCTTCTTATTGGTGTGATCCATAAGCAAGTGATTGGAAATTATATTCGAATGGAAGTTGGTGTTATGCCAGATATCCTACCCAAAGGTTATTGCTAAACCATTTTACCCTTTTTTATATGTTATGAGCCACAGATTCAATATTCAATGAAGAGTACATTTCGGTTTTCTTAATGCTAAGTGTTTGTCGGAGCAGGGTCCCTTAGGACCGAATTTTGGGATAAAAATATGATATTTTTTGTAAAGTTTTTGTAATTTAAGTCTTGCACACTAAGCGAAGCACAAGTCAAGGGGCTTTGGGGTGGTTCAAAGCCCCTCATGAGTTGTAATGGGCCAAAGGGTAGAAATAGGGGCCGCAAACCACAGTTTGCAGACCTTAGATGAGCGCGGGCTAAAGGTATAAATAGGAGTCTAGATCGAGTCGATAAGGAAAAAAGGAGCAGTAAGTCTGATATGTTTTGATGTTCTAAGATAAGAAGCAAACTTGTGTGGGTTTAGAAGGCTCCTATTGGCTATGTGCGCAGAGACCTTAGTCTTGTTGTGTGCGGATCCCGATGGTTGTGTACGCCGGTAGAACGAAAGTATTGTAAGGAAGATTAGAACTATGAATGAATAAATGAATGTTTTGGATGAAACCTAAATATCAAATGCATTTTTCTTCTGCTTTATGATATGTTTCTTCATGTTATTTCTGTTTACTGTGTTATCTATGCTGGGATCAATTTCACAATTTTTTTCTACCTTAGATGAATGATTAGTGAATGGATCTATCGTTGTTGAACATAAATATTATGAATTAAATAGTATTGAAAGGATTGTGGGATCTATATCTGTGTGCGCGCAGGGTAAACTATGTAAATTGTCCTAGATCTGCCTGGTTAGGGTTTCTGGTTAGGGCTTTTGTTGCGAAGGTTAGATCACAGGTGTTTTAGATCTAAAGACACCCACATCATTTAATTCTCTCTCAGGGTGTGGAAACCTAGTTCCAACACCCCCCCATACTGCTTCAGGTGAGATTTTGACTTACACAAGTAGGTCACTGCCGAAAAGGTCGATAGTAAGAGGGTTTTTTTGGTTAACCTTAACTCTAAACCTGGGTCAGGACTCCTTAATCCAACAGTGTTCTATCAACAGTACCCTTGTGTTCAGAGAGTTCTCACATCAATATTTGGCAGCACACTTATAATGTTAAATCATTCTGAAGCGTATTTGGAGCGACTTTCATTCATCTGGAGTGGCATTCATTCGCTGGTAGTATCAAAATTGTTTATGCAGAACAAAATAATGCAGGTTGTAGGACATTAATGCATTAGAGGACAAAAACACATTTGTAACCCCCCTACCATTGATGCCAAAGGGGGAGGAAATCATCAGAAGGAATACACTTCTCAGAATGAGAGGGGGAAGATGTGTTGCCATCAATGCCAAAGGGGGAGGCTGTTGGAAATATTGTCATTGATGGAAAATGAGAGGATCGGGATCAGAAAAGGTATAAATGAACAACAAGGAAAAGAAGACAAAACTACAGTGAAACTGTTACATTGAATAAATTGTAATAATGCGAAATTGTTGATTGAGCTAAATTGTTGTGATGTAAAGGTGAGTCTCTAAGGCAAAGGCAAGACTCCAAGGCAAAGACAAAGATGCATTAAGCTAAATTATTGTGATACATTAATGTTATACTTTGTTATTTGATTTTGGCATTAATTTGATCCATTCAATCATTACATGTGGCTTAAATTGATATTGGATTATTTATGTATTTTAATATTCAAGATATGAAGTGTGTGGAAACGAATAAATGGAAAGAAAAGAGTCAAGCCTATTATCTTCATATTCCTATGTGGAATACAAACAGCCATCAAACTATCTCTGGAAAATATGTCATTTTGGAGTGCATAGTATGGTTAGAGAGCTGGAGAATGTGAGAGAGCGGATTGATATATTATGCACATATGGAGCTGATGTGAAGCAGATTTGAAGGGAGAAGTAAAGATGGAGATATGCAGAGTTGATAACCAGGTAAATAACCATCTTATTTTCATGTTGTGTGAGGGGATTTTGGTCCCATTTCAAGTTGTGTCTTGATAAAATGTTCAGTTGGAGCTGGTTGAGGTAGGAGTCTCTTATGGGTGGTAGCCTGCAGAAAACACATGGGATTTGAAGCTTCCCTTCGTGTTGTAGCTTGCAGAAATTTGAGGTAGCAACCTCCCGTAGGTTGGAGGCTAAATAATATCAGATGTACTAAGGAGTAGGATCTTGCCTTTGCATCACAACAATAAGAAAATCATGGTTTCATCCCTTATGGGTTTCCACTTAGATCTAGTGTCCATGTGCATTATTATTATATGTTGATGTGATGTGTTACTCTTCTTATTGCTTTTTGTTCACATATTCAGTTTGTTGATCATTATGTTTTGAGTTTCTCATGTAATGGTTTTGTTAATGAGTTTAATAAAATAATTTTAATGTCCATGAATGGATGAAACTGATTCACCCTCCCCTCTCAGTTTAGTCAAAGGTTCATCAGATACAAATGGAAAAACTTCATTTCTATATATAAGAGTCCATGGGGTCATAATATAATCCTAGCCGACCTAACAATAATAATGTAAGGGAACAACAATAACAATTGTGGCTTTTATGGAGCACAATAATAACAATATGGGGGCTACAGGGGTACAACAATAACAATAAGGGGGATACACTAACAACAATAATGGACTACACTAGTAATATAGGGACCTAACATGCCCCTCTCCTTCAAAAAAGTGTTGTCCTAAACGCTTGAGTACCTCTGGATGCTTCTGTATAAAATTCTCATTCTCCCATGTGGAATCTTCAGTGGGTAGATACTCTAAAATTGATCGATTTTGTAGCTGTCGATTTCTTGTTTCTGTGACTGCTTCAGGTTCCAATATGATTTTTTCTTCCTCATCAAGTTTTGGAAATATTGTTTGAACTGGAAATTCATCACCTATAACTTTCTTTAAGCATGAAACATGGAAAATTGGGTGCACCCGAGAAGAAGCAAGAAGCTCCAATTTTTATGCCATAGTCCCAATATTTTGCAACACCTTGTAAGGACCATAATACTTTGGTGATAATTTATTATCCTTCTTATCTTGCTTGAGGGGCATTTGTTTGTATGGTTGTAGCCGTAAAAATACCTAGTCTTCTACATCAAAACTTCTCTCGTTGCGATGTTGATCTATTTGTTGTTTCATTTGATTTTGTGCCAAATTTAGGTTATCCTTTAAGAGTTGGAGAACTTGTTGTTGATGCTCGATATGATCATCCATTGATTTAACCTTAGAATTTTGTCTTAAAGATGATGTGATGGACAGTGGATGATATCCATAAATTTCCATAAATGGGGTCATTTTTGCTGCAGTATGGAAAGAAGTGTTATACCACCATTCAGCTAGAGGGAATGACTTGACCCATTGTGTTTTTTTATCAGATACAAAACAACTAAGATATCCTTCCAAACATTTTTTAACTATCTGAGTTTGCCCATCGGATTGAGGATGATAAGATGAGCTATGAGCTAGTTGAGTACCCAAACAATAAAATAATTCCGTCCAAAAAATTCCATTAAAAATGGGATCTCTGTCACTTACAATAATATTTGGGTTTCCATGTAGCTTTTGAATTGTTTCCATAAATGCAGTAGCAACTGTACTTGCTTTAAATGGATGAGATAATTCACAAAAGTGTGCATACTTGGTAAGTATATTAACTACTACCATGATGACACTCTTTCCCTCCAACTTAGGTAAACCTGTGATAAAATCCATTGAAACCTCCTCCCAATGTTGACTTGGAATGGATAAAGGTTTTAGAAGACCTGAGGTCTTAATGGTCTCAACTGTATTTTTCTGGAAAACCAAACATTCCTCCACAAACTTTTGAATATCAGATTTAAGACTATTCCAAAAAATTATTTCTTCACCCTGTCGTAAGTTTTTAAAAATCCTGATTATCCTCCTAAGGGAGAGGTGTGCAATTCCAAAAGAATCTTTTTTTTAGTTGGGAATTCTTACAAAAACATAAATGAACTTTGTACCATAAGGAATCATTTTTCCAACGAAATGTATAAGATGTACTAGGATCCTTCTACAACTTTTGAATGAGTGTCCACACTTCTTCGTCATTCTTCCATTCATCCCTTACTTCGGTTATCCAATCTAGTTGGATAATAGAAATGGCACAAAGCAATGCTTCCACCTCTTCATCATTTCTTGAGAGTGCATCTACAACAACATTTAGCTTCCCTTTTTTGTAGATGATTTCAAATTCATAACCCAACATCTTTGTGACCCATTTTTGTTGCTCTTCTGAAGATAGTCTTTTCTCCAAAAAGTATTAATTAAGACTATCATGATCCATTTTTACCTTGAAGTGTCTTCCCATTAGGTAAGGTCGCCATTTCTTTAGTGCATGTAGTATTGCCAACATTTCCTTCTCATAAATAGCTTTTTGTAAATACTTTCCTTTGATTGGACGACTTTCAAAAGCAATGGGTCTTCCTTCTTACGTTAAAACATCACCAATTCCATTTCTTGAGGCATCACATTCCACATTAAAGGTTTTTGTGAAGTCTTGCGTAGCTAAGATCGGTGCTAGGCACATTGCCTTTTTAAGATGTTAAAAGGCCTTAGTTGCTTCATGAGTCCATGAAAATGCATCTTTATTCATCAATGTTGTTAGAGGTGCTACTATTCTCCCACAATTCTTAACAAACTTGCTATAATACCTTGTTAACCCGATAAATCCTCACAATTGCTTTATGGTTGTGGGGAATTTCCATTCCTTAATGGCTTTAATTTTGTTAGGGTCTACCTTAACACCCTCGTGAGATACAATATGGCCTAGATATTCCACCTCTTATACTTCAAAGAAACAATTGGAGGTTTTTGTATATAATTGTTTCTCCTCCAATAATTTGAGCACCCTGTCAGCATGTTGAACATGACCCTTCCAAGACCTGTTGTGGATTAGTATATCATCAAAAAATACTAACACAAATTTTCTAAGGAAGGGTTTTAAAATGGAATTTATCAACCCTTGAAATGTAAAAGATGCATTGCTAAAGCCAAAAGGCATGACCAAAAATTCATAATGACCCTCATGAGTTAGAAATGTTGTTTTCGAAATATATTCAATCTTCATTCTAATTTGATGATATCCTGAACGAAGATCCAACTTAGTAAAATAAATTTCTCCATATAATTCATCAATCACAAGAATGGGAAATTTATCTTTAATAGTTAGCTTATTGAGCTCCCTATAATCCAGACACATGCGCCGTGTTCCATCTTTTTTGTACAAAAATATTACTGGAGAAAAGAAAGAACTTTGACTAGTTTGAATTATACCAACCTCTAACATTTCTTCAATCATACGTTCAATTTATCTCTTTTGGAAATAATGATATTTGTAAGGCCTTGTGTTTGGAGGAAAATTTCCTGGAATCAAATAAATAGCATGATCATGATAATGAATAGGTGGGATTCATTTGGGAGTTTCAAACACCTTGGAATGATTGTCCAAGACATTTTTTAGATCTAGAGAAATATATGATTTGGATGTTGGAACTTCTAGTGAGCATAATTGTGCAATTACACCTCGTTGTTCTTTCTTCAGAATATTTTTCATGACATTAAAGATTATTTTCTTTCCTGCCTTCCCTGTGATACCCCGTAATTCAACTTCCTTTCCTTCTGAAAATTTTTTTCAAGAAAAGTTCTTGAAAATTAAAAGCTACCATCCCCAAAGATTGTAACCATTGTAATCCTAGTACAACATCAACACCTCCCATTGGAATGGAAAGCATTGGAATATTCAATACATATTACCCCATGGTTAGCTTCATATTATGGCATTTTCCAGATAAATTTATATTTCCTCCATTTGCAACCATCACTTAACACTTTGGTGTTGGGTATAAGAAGCAATTCAATTCCTTGGCTACCTTACGATGAATACAATTGTGGGTACTACCTGAATCAATCAACATTAATACCTTATTCTTCTTGATATGTCCTTCTATATTCAGAATTTGAGGAGTGGTAATTCCTTCCAATGCATTACATTATATGGTCTAACTCATTTCTTCATTATCTAGGATTGGTTCCTAGTGTATATCCTCTTCTTTTGAATTTTCTTGTTCATTTTCTTCCTCCTCTTCACAATCTATGTAAAATAACTTCTTCTCAGCACACTTATGACCTTTAGTGTATTTACTATCAGAACTGCAGCAAAGCCCTTTTTCTCATTTTTCTTCCAATTGTTGTGGTGTCACCCTTGTAGGTTGTGGAAGTCTAGGAGTAGCAACACTTCCATATTTATAGATGTGAGTGGTAGGCTTCCTTGTCGGGATAATTTTATGTTCAATTTTTCTTACCAACCTGAATGTCTTCTCCAATGAATCAGGTTCCCAAAGGCGAACCTCATGTTGGATGTTATCCTTTAAAGTCCCTATGATGACATCAATCATGTGTTCCTATGGAATATTAGCTACCCTTATATTCAAATTTTGGAAGTACTCAATGTGCTCCACCACTGAACCCTTTTGTTTGAGATTTATCAATTGGCTAAAGAAGGTGTTATTATTTGTATCCTCATAATGTTTTATGATTTTCTTCATAAAATTTACCAAGTGAAAAAAATTTCACGAGAGAAAATCCATTGATACCATACAAATGTATTTTGTTCTAAATATAAAGTTGCAATGCATACCTTTTGTATGTTTTTAAATTACTGAGATCAAAATATCGCTCCATATGTATTATCCATGTTACAGGATCCTTGCCATCAAACTTCCTCATATCGATCTTTGGAATATGGTGGGTCTTCAATCCAACATTATAGTTTATGAAATCATGAATAACAATTGTTCTCATCATGAGTTTCCTCTACTATATTTTTTCCATTATGAATCATTTCTTGTATTAATTTTGTCAAACCTTCCTTCAAACCTCCCATGTTTGCTTTTAGATCATTCTTCATGTCTTCCATGTTGTCTTTCATTTTTTCTTCCATGTCTTCCATGCCATTATTCAAACCATCCTTCTTATCTTCCATGCATTTCTTCAAATCATCCATCTTAGCTTCCACACATTTCTTCAAAACTTCCATTTCATTTTTTGTTGCTCTTTGCAAGAGCGAAAGTTGTTGCACTTGCCCTTGTAATTTTGATATATCATGTTGCACTTCTTCCTCTTCATGAGTCATAGTAGAGCCTTATGAGGGCTTAATACGTGTTGAATTATTTTTAGGGGAAATTTTATAACCAAATACTGATATCTATGCTTCAATATGCCCTTGGAATCACTTCAAACTAATTTTTCAAACAATACTTATGCAATTTGAAAAAAAAATACACACCTTTTTCTTGCTTTTGAGGAGCTCGATATTGAAATTGATGTATCTCTCTAATTTTGGATCCCCAGGATTTTATATTCAATATTTTAGTATCCCTCTGAATCTTCTTTCCAATGCCATGGGTCTTACCTGATTTGGATTCTTCAAGTCAAAGTTATGCCCAATCTCCCAAAATGGCTTAATTATGGACTGATTGAGTAGATCAAACTTGTACATTGTGCCACGTGTCACTGTGTCCTCCTTTGGTTCTGAAATTGATATACAGGAAACTATAGTCCATGTAATTTTGGCCACTTTTTACAAAATTCCAATCTTATGCTCAGAGAGAGAGTTATGTTGATTTTCTGAAGGTCACCTCTTTGAGATGAAATTTGGGACCCTGCAAAAACCCTAAATTCCACAAATCATATCTCCGAAAATATTGCAAACCAAGATCTAAAATTTTTACACGAAGTTCCTCGGGATTTCTTCTCAAATTGGTTTTTTTTTTTTACTTCTAAACCTTTGTAGTAAAAAATTTATAGAAAAATTTCCAAGATGACCTATTTAAAGCAGCTAAACCATAGAATCCAAAGATCTGATACCAAATGTTTTGAAACCAGCTCACAAATTAAAAGAAAAGAGATATCAACGCCTTATAAATCAGCCACTTCGAGGGGGAAACCTCCTTTACATTACATAAATGAACATTTCTTGGATGATACAAATGACAAATACTCCTTTCTATATATAGGAGTCCATGGGGTCACAATATAATCCTATCCAACCTAACAATAATAATGTAAGGGCACAACATTAAAAACAGTGGCTTTTAAGGGGCACAATAATAACAATATGGGGGCTACAAGGATACAACAACGACAATAAGGGGGCTACACTAACAACAATAAGGGAGTACACTAGTAATATAGGGACCTAACATACACTAGTATTATAGGGACCTAGCATCAACACTATCATTCTCTTTTTCTGACTTTGTTATATTCAATGATTCTATTTCAGGGTTTGAATGTTAGATTCCATCATGCCCAAGTGAAAACCCTACTCATATTTTTATTCCTCTTTTCATATCATTCATTTAAAAGTATGTAATCATCAAGAAAACGGCCAATCTATTGTGTTTTTATTACTCTCCAAGACTAATTCAGCATTGCACTCTAGTGGTGATTCTGCCTCTAGGAAATAAGTCTTCTAAAGTTATTTATCTATTCTTGTAGATGTCTTGGGAACTTACCTCTTGAAACCAGATGTTGTCTCTAGGGAACAACATCAATTGGTGTCATTGTCAGGGACATAAGTGAAATTTTTTTCCCTTGGTTTATAATATTTTATAGTTAATTCTTGAGGGTAACAAGAGTCAGGCTTTGGTTGTAAATCCTCACCTGCTTATTTTCATTTTTGGGATTTTTTTTTTTTTTTGGGGGGGGGGGGGGGGCGGGGGGTTTTAAGTTGTTCCTTCATTCTTAGCCTATTATTTTTCCCCACTAGTTTTTACTATGATACCTAGCTATCCTCATTGTGTGCCTTCTTTTTACAAGTGGAATGCATATTTTCCAAGATTCACCATAGTTGAAGGTAAAAGTCCAGATCAGCATCTCACACACTTTCATGAATGCATGAAGCAACAAGGTAGTTTTCATGAATATAAGTATGGGGTTATTTATGTTTAGTTTGGACCAGGAAACTAGGGTTAGATACAATTATTTACCTTGTTCAATCATTTCTTCTTTGAAAGACTTCCATTCAGAATTCAACTCTTTCTACATAACCTCATTTGCACGATATTTTATTCTTGAAGATTGTTGTGAGTATTTTTATCTAGAAAAATTATTCAAGACTAGTAATGAAGTTTTTTAAAAAGTTGGAAAAAATTAACTTCAAGAAGTTCCATTTAATCTTGATAATATATGAGATAATTAAAAAAATTATTATCAAGAAGTTTATGAATCCAAGAAACAATATTATTGTGTAAAAGATGTTGGAAATTTTAAAAAATATTGTTATTCAACAGCCCCACAAGAAGAAGATTTGTTGATCCTATATAAATCTGATCAAGAAAGCATTGAACTGCAGGAAATTTCAAAGCTACATAAAAAATCACCACTCAAAAGTCAAGAAAAAGGAGACATTATTAAGTTCCAAACAAATCCTCAGAGATATTATATTTTTTAATTTAATGGTCCTCCTATTTATGATTGGTATGACTCAGATAGAGAGTTGGGTGTTCCAAAACATCAAAATTCCCAAACATGGAAAGGTGCACAAAAAGAGGAAGTTGATAATGATGTTGACAAAGAGACTCTAGTCTATGACTCATATACTTCAAATGAAGAACAAGGTATGAGAATATCCAAAGGCTGCCACAAGAAGAAAGTGATTCCCGGCAAATAAAGGTAAGAAGTTCACAAGAAGTCGGTCATATGTATTTTATTTCAAGAAGAGAACTGTGTTTTCACAATGAGCCCAAAGTTGAAGAAATGAATGATAATCATGTTTTATATTTATCGAAATTTGGTTTCCCTAAAGCATCCCAAAAAAATAATGAAGCTACTCACTAGAGTAAATTTTTATTTCATATATTTTATGACCCTATAGTTGATTACATGGACTCTTTGATAAGCTTGGAGGTGAAATATTTTTTATAGTTGGTTCTTATTTCTGGGTATCCACTAGTTCCCATTGGTAGTTGTTTTACAATTTTTTTCTTCTTTTATTTTAGAAAGAGGAAGAGAATTGGCATGAGATCAAGCACCCAGAAATTATCATGGTGCCACAGGAAGGCTGATTACACTTAATTGAGATCAGCCATGCATATAGGTAGGAGTTTTCACATAAATAAGCTCAGTCTCAATATTTAATTTTCAATTTGCATAATTTTTATTTCAATTTGTAGAAGGAAGAATAAAGGTTCAGAAGACAAAAAATTTAGGGAGATTTTCATATTTTACAGATTCAAGGAATTTATGACTCCATGCCCAATAAGGTTACTCACCTACAGTTCTCAGTGTTTTGCAATAAAAACATTGTCCCCAGTTGGGGTCAATATGTTGTTGCTCAAACTTACACAGCAAAAAATTGAAGTTTTTGGGGAAAATTTGAGCCAACGACTAAAATCAAAATAAATATTACTTAAATTTGAAAGAGGGGCAGCATGTGTTGATGGTGTTTATGGATTTGGTTTGACAGATTATTTCCTTTAATGTGAAGTTCATTGTTTATAATTTCCATAAAATTTTTAATTATGGGTTAGAAATAAAAAGACTTGATTTTTATAAGAATTTTAAGTACCCTCAAGCCTTATGCATAAGAGAAAATTCTTTTATTAAAATTATTAGGCTCAAAAGCCCAATATCCAAGTCAAGTTTTACAATTCACAAGCCGAGTGTCGAAGTACACTAATCAACAACATATCACAAGGAAGAAAATTTTAAGTACTCTCGGGCCTTATGTAGAAGAGTGAGTGCTTTTATTAAAATTATTAGGCTCAAAAGACCAATCTCCAAATCAAGTTTTCCAATTCACAAACCGAGTATCGAATTCCACTAGTTAACAATAGATCACAAGGAAGCACATTTTAAGTACTCCCATGCCTTATGCAGAAGAGTGTGTGCTTTTATAACAATTATTGGGCTCAAAATCCCAATCTCCAAGTAAAGTTTTCCAATTCACAAGTTGAGTGTCGAAGTCCACTAGTAAACAAAAAATCATAAGGAAGCACATTTTAAGTACTCAGAGGCATTATGCAGAAGAGTGAGTGATTTTATTAAAATTATTGGGCTCAAAATCCAAATCTCCAATTCAAATTTTTTCAATTCACAAGTCGAGTGTCGACGTAAACTAGTCAACAATAGATCACAAGGAAGCACATTTTAAGTACTCTTAGGCCTTATACAGAAGAGTGGGTGACTTTATTAAAATTAGGCCTTACGCAGAAGACTGGGTGCTCTTATGAAAATTAGTGGGCTCAAAATCCCAATCTTCCAGTCAAGTTTTCCAATTCACAAGCCGAGTGTCGAAGTTCACTGGTCAACAACAGGTCAAACCAATGGAGGAGCCACCAAGGAGTTGGTATTAGTGAAAAACAAGTCAAATCGGGTTATATGTGATAGCCATTACAAACTATATATAAAACTGTAGTTGCAAAAATATGGGATATATCCCATAAGTCCATAATAAATGGAAACATCTTGGATAACTCGGGGTACTACATAATAAGGCATATAAATGACCGATGGTAAGCGAAAATCCAAAAAATTCCATGCAACTATCATTTCGTTTATTGAATGTCGTTGAATGGAAATATTGGACACATGATTAAAGTTTGTGGTGTCAAATTGGCCAGTGAAACTATTGTTGGAGTGAATAATTTATTTTAGTTTTATGGCATATAGTCAAGAACAATATTTTCCAAGCGATAAATTGTCAACCAGTGCTTGTGTCATGGAAGACAAAACTTTTCTCTTGTCGGTACTCTGCTTGAAATGAAACTTCTAATCTATGGGAAGGAAGAGGAGTAAAAGGACAAAGTTGGTTAAGAAAGAATGTTTTTGGCACTATTTGCTGGTAGAGGCAAGGTGAACCTTATACTGGAGGAGAATGATTTGACTGTGAGGATGACATTACATTGCATGAGGATTGAAGATAAAATTCAAGGTCATGTATCTACGACATGAAAGTATATTTCTTGTTCTGCACTGGAAAATGATAGTCAACATCCAATTGACGAGATCATTAATAAATGTAACACAACATTAGCATAAAACATTTAAGAGGAGGATGAGAAAATTTTAGAGGATGTATTGCCAAAACTTAGTTTCCCTTCTGATTTTTCTTATATTCCCCAAATAATCTCAAGCTCTTTCCCCTGAAAAAAAAAAAAAAATCCATCACATGATTTTGGAAAACCTCTTACAAGTTCCAAATATGAACTTTTTTATTGGAAATTTCTTGTAGAAGGAGAAAGAAAGAAAAGAGGAAGATGTATCTGATTTTGTGATTGTTACATTTGTTACAAGGAAACCCAATTATCCATAGTATCATGGAACAAATACTCAAATGAATGATCATATGACAAAGCTTGATTTCTTCTACAACAAATGTACTATTGTTTCTTTGATTGAATTTGGCATGGAATTGAGTGAATTAATTGAGGTCATATCTGAGAATGAATCTCCATAGAACGATATGCTAGGTGATGTAGTTTTTCCAAGTGGAAACAAAGAATAAATTGATCATTTATTTGCTAAAGGGCTATTGAGAACTGGAAAATATAGAGTTTTGTTTCAGCTGAAGATGAATGTAGATAGTGGTTGTATTTTCCTTAACAAAGTTGATGGTTCTCAATTGGCCATGTTGGTATAGGAAAAGTTTTAGATGGATTTGAAATCTCATCCAAATTCTATTTCTATTGGGGGGATGTTAGCAAACCTCAAGATCTATGACATGTCCCTTGGTCCAGATCACTGGTGGGGTTGGATTTGCGACATAAGTGACACATGCTCTAATTCACTTGTAAAGTGGAAGTTTCAGTCTTTCTATGTAGATGATGATGACTTTGAAGGCCATGATTATGTCTCATCTCCGGACTTTTAGTTATAAAAATTGTTTTTCTATACAATTTCATTCCAGAGGTAACAACCTATTTCATAATCTCAACAATACCATAAGCTCAACATGCACAATTCAAAGAACTAAGGGAATGTCTCCTTAGTTTTGTAAATATTGAAGTCAGTGTTACATAGAAGAAAAGGATCAATTCTTGACCCCATATTTTGTGTTGTAAATATAACTTAATGGAGGGTAAGAACACATTGAAACAATACAAGATTTTGAAACCACAAATTCTCGTTCAAATGGACAGCGTGCACAACAAACCATTTTAATTGCAATAAGGCAGGTTTTGTGCTTTGCAAAAGATATTTCCATGATGGAAATTATAGAATTGGCATGTCTGCAGCTAATTTTAAATATTATAAGCAATGGAAATTAGATACTTAGCTGTAAAGTGACAAATGGATGGATTAAGAGACATTTCTTACTCTAAGGGTATTTTTCTTCATAGGAAATACTAGAATAGTGTCATCGATGGGTAATTTTGGTAGTGAAGGAAACAATGGTACCTGGCTCCAGATCGACAACTCAAGTTAGTTCATGTTTCATCCAACGACATGTAACGGCCCTTAATAGATTATTTTTAATGAGATAGAGGGTGTTGCAAAGTGGTATGGCGAAACCACTCATCAAGAAATCAATGGCCATTGTTGATTGCCACACCCCTCTTACATTTTCCAAAACCACTAGAAGGAGGTGTCGCATAGTTATTTTCGGTTTCCAAAAAACCATCAACAATTTTCGCGTATGCAGGACGATGATTAGAGCACACCAAACCTCCACATCAACTTCAAATATTATTTTTATATTGGTTACAAAGTTAAATTCCTCATGTTGTTTTGTTACAAAGCCCCACACTATTATCCACCAAATTTCAAACATTGTAATGTTTATTATAAAGCGGGCTAGGGGTTTAGTTTTTAAAATAACCATGTAAAATCTTTAATGGATGCGTAATATTTTATTTTCAAGGGTTGTGGTTTATTATATTAAAAAAAGGGTTTTGAATATTGTATAGATAATATTTATATATTGTAAGCAAAACAATTTTATAATTGTTTCTGGAAAAGTTAGTCTATGGTGCAGGAATTAAAGTCGAGGAATTAGATTTTGGACGGGTTCAAAGACTCTTAAATCTAGAGCTTAATGGTGTAATGCTTAATCTTCCTTGAAGAATAAAGGATACATAGACATATTGATGGATTCCTTTATGTATCATAGTATGTTGTGTTTATTGCTCATTATATTATCTTTTCAGGTATTTTTTTTCTTCATTTGAAGTTGATGTATAATGAAGTTGATTCTTTTTAAGATATTTTCATATTTATTAATGTTAAAATTGGTGACAGAAAGTACATGTTCCTTGTTTAGGAAGTTTTAATAAGTGCTTCATCGACTTCAACTATTATTTTTTTGTTTACTTTGTTATATTCAATGATTCTCTTTTAGGGTTTGAATGTTGGATTCCATCATGGCCAAGAAAAAAACTTACTCATCAATTGGCATCATTATCGGGGACAGAAGTGAAAATAGTTTCCTTGGTTTTATAAAATTTTATACTTGATTCTTGAGGGTAACAAGAGTCAGCCATTGGTTGTAAATCCTCACCTGCTTGCTTTCATTTTTGGGATTTTTTTTTTTTTTGTGGGGGGGGGGGGGGGGGGTTTAAATGGTTTTCCCTTCATTCTTAGTCTATAAGTTTGCCCCACTAGATTTTACTAGGATACCTAGCTATCCTCATTGTGTGCCTTCTTTTTACAAGTGGAATGCATATTTTCCAAGATTCATCGTAGCTAAAGGTGAAAGTCTAGCTTAGCATCTCACATAATTTCATGAATGCATGAAGCAACAAGGTATTGTTCATGAATATGTAAAGATGAAGCTATTCATGTTTACTTTGGACCAAGAAGGCATGGTTTCATACAAGTATTTACCTTGTTCAATCATTTCCTCTTTCAAAGACTTCCATTCAATGTTCAACTCTTTCCGCAGAACCTCATATGCACTTTATTATCTTTTTGAAGATTGTTGTGAGTATTTTGAACTAGAAAAATCCTTCAAGGCCAGTAATGAAGTTGTTGAAGAAGCTAGAAAAAAATAACTTTAAGAAGTTCCAGTTAATCTTGATAATATAGGAGACCATAAACAAATTAATTATGAATAAGTTTATAAATCCAGGAAACAATTTTTTTGTGAAAAAGATGTTGGAAATTTTTAGAGATGTTTTTCTTCAATAGCCCCACAAGCAGAAGATTTGTTGATCCTACTTAAATCTAATCAAGAATGATTGAACTGGAGGAAATTTCAAACCTGCATCAAAATCACCACTCAACAGTCCAGAGAAAGGAGACATTTTTAAGTTGCAAACAAATCCTCAAAGATATTATATTGTTGAATTTAATGGTCCTCCTATTTATGATTGGTATGACTCAAATGGGGAGTTGGGTGTTCCTGAACAACAACAGTCTCAATCATGCAAATTTGCACAAAAGAGGAAGTTGATAATGATGTTGACAAAGAGACCATGGTCTATGAATCATATACTTCAGATGAAGAACAAGGTATGAGCATATGCCAAAGACAACCACAAGAAGAAAATGATGCCCAAAAAATAAAGGTAAGCAGTTCACAAGAAGTCGGTCATATGTATTTTGTTTAAAGAAGAGAATTTTGTTTTCTCAACTAGCCCAAAGTTGAAAAAATGAATGATAATAATTTTTTATATTTATCAAAATTTGGCTGCCCTAAAGCATCCTAACAAAATAGTGAAGCTACTCGCTAGAGTAAATTTTTCTTTCATACATTTTATGACCTTGTAGTTGATTACATGGAAACTTTGAGAAGGTTGCAGGTGAAATATTTTTTACAGTTGATTTATGTTTCTGGGTATCCACTAGATCTTGTTGGTATTTGTTTTACAATTTTGTTCTTCTTTTCTTTTACAAATAGGAAGAGAACTTGCATGAGATCAAGCACACATAAATTATCATGGTGTCACTAGAATGTTGATTACACTTAATTGAGATCAGCCCTGTGTATAGGTGGGAATTTGTACATAAATAAGCTCAGTCTTGGAATTAAATTTTCAATTTGCATAATTTTGTTTCAATTTGTAGGCAGAAGAATAAAGGTTCAGAAGACAGAATTTAAAAGAGATTTTCAAATTTTATAGATTCAAGGAATTTATGACTCCATGCCCAATAAATCTATTGGCCTGCATTTCCTAGAGTTTTGTAACCAAAAAAATATCCCTGATTAGAACCAAAGCCAATATGTTTTTGGTCAGTCTTACATAGCAAAAAAAAATTAAAACTTTTGGGGCGAATTTGAGCCAACAACCAAAATCAAAAGAAAGCTTGTTTAAATTTGAAAGTGGGACAACATGTGTTAAAAGAAAGTTTGCTTAAATTTGAAATAGGGAAACATCTTGGAGAGCTCAGTGTACTACATAATAAGGCATGTAAACGACCAGTGGTAATGTAAAACTCCAAAAATTCCATGTGACTATCATTTCGCTTGTTGAATTTCGCTGAACGAAAATATTGGACCCATGATTGAAGTTTGTGGTGTCGAATTGGCTAGTGCAACTATTGTTGTAGTTGTGAAGAATTTATTTGATTTTTATGGCATATCGTCAAGCACAATATTTTTCAATCGATAAGATGCCAACCAGTGCTTGTGTCACAGAAGACAAAAATTGTCTCTTGTTGGTACTCTGCTTGAAATGACACTTCTAAACTACGGGCAAAAAAAAGGAGGAAAATCAATTGGTGAAGAAATCATGCTTTTGGCACTATTTGTTGGTAGAGACAAGGCAAACCTTAGATAGGAGGAGAATGATTTGACTATGAGGATGACATTGCATTCCCTGAGGATTGAAGATAAACTTCAAGCTCATGTGTCTACAACATGCAAGTATATTGCGTGTTCTATGTTGTAAAACGATATTCAAGATACAGTTGACGAAATCATTAATAAATGTAGCACAACGTTAGAAGAAATCATTTCAGAGGAGGATGGGTAATTTTTATAGGATGAATTACCAAATTTTAGTTTCCCTTTTGATTTTGCTTATATTCCCCAAATCATCTCAAGCTCTTTCCTCTCAACATCAAAATGAAATCCATCACATGACTTTGGAAGACCTCTTACCAGTTCCAAATATGAACCTTTTTTATTGGAACTTTCCCATAGAAGGAGAAAGAAACCAAATAGGAAGATGTATCTGATTTTGTGATTGTTACATTAGTTACAATGTAGACCACTTCTCCCCACTGTGATAGAGCATACACTCAGATGAATATTTTCATGACAAAGCTTGATTCCTCTGCAACGGATGTACTATTGTTTCTTTGATTGAATTTGGCATGGAAATGAGTGAAATAATTAGAGGTCATATTTGAGAAAACATCTCCATAGAACAATAGGGTAGGTGATGTTGTTTTTCCAAGTGGAAACAAAAAAGACATTGATCATTTATTTGCTAAAGGGATATTGAAAACTGGAAAATATAGAGTTGTGTTTCAGCAGAAGATGAATGTAGATATTTTTTGTATTTTCCTTTATAGAAATGATGATTCTCAGTTGGCCATGTTGGTATAGGAGAAGCTTCAGATGGATTTGAAAGCACATCCAAATTCTATTTCCATTGAGGAGATATTAGGGAACCTCAGGATCTGTGACATGTCCCTTGGTCAAGATCACCGGTGGGGATGGATTTGTGACATATTTGACACAGGCTCTAATCCACTTATAAAGTGGAAGTTTCAGTCTTTTAGTGTAGATGATGATGACTTTGAAGGCCATGATTACGTCTCATTGCCATAATTTCAGTTGTATGGATTGTTTTTCAGTACAGGTTCATTCAGGAGGTAACGACCTATTTAACAGGCTCAACAATACCATAAGCTCAACATGCACAGTTCGAAGAAGTAATGGCATGTCTCCTTGGTTATGTAAATATTGAATTCAATATTACATAGCAGAAAAGGATCAATTATTGACCCCATATTTTGCGTTGTAAAGATAACTTAATGGAGTGTAAGAACACATTAACAATACAAGAATTTGAAACCACAAAGTCTCGTTCAAATGGATAGTGTGCACAACAAAACATTTTAATTGCAATAAGGTAGGTTTTGTCCTTTGCCCAAAATATTTCCATGACATAAATTATAGAATTGGCCTATCTGCAACTAATTTTAAATATTCTAAGCAATGTAAATTATCTACTCAGTTGCAAAGTGACAAATGGATGGATTAAGGGACTTTTCTTCTTCTAGAGGGTATTTTTGTTAATAGAAATGACTGGAATAGTGTCTTTCATGGGTAAAGTCGGCACTGAAGGAAACAGTACTTGACTCCAGATCGATGACTCAAGCCAGTTCATGCTTCATCCAATGACATGTGATGGCCCTTACTCGACGAATTTTAATGAGATAGAGGGTGCCGCAAAGTGGTATGGCAAAACCACTCATCACAAAATAAATGGTAATCATTGATTGGGACACCCCTCCTTACATTTTCTAAAACCACCAGAAGGGGGTGTTGCATAGTTGTTTCCGGTTTTCAAAAATCCATTAGCAGTTTTATCATATTAAAGACAATGATCGGGGCCCACCAAACCTCCACATCAACTTCAAATACCATTTTTATATTGGTTACAAAGTTAAATACCTTCAGTTGTTTTGTTACAGAGACTTGCACCATTATCCACTAGATTTCAAGCATTGTAATGTTTATTATAAAGCGAGCTTTAATGGGTGTGTAATATATTTTTTTGTAAAGGGCTGGAGTTTTTCATATTAAAAAAAAGGGTTTTGCTTATATATATTAAGCAAAACAATTTTATAACTGTATCTTGAATAGTGAGTTTAGGGGTAGGAATTAAATCTGGGGAATTAGATTTTGGACGGGTTCGGAGACTCTAAAATTTGGAGCTTAATGGAATAATGCTTTATCTACCTTGATTAATAACAAATACATAGACAAATCGATTTTGGATTCCTCGATGTGTTGTAGTATGTTGTGTTTATTCCTTATTGTATTCTCTTTTTAGAATTTGTTTTTCTTCATTCAAAGTTGATGTATGATGCAGTTTTTTCCTTTTAAGATAGGTTCATATTTATTAATGTTATAATTGGTGATAAAAAATACATTTTATTTTTGGAAGCATTAATAGGTGCTTATATTCAATTATTCTCTCTTAGGGTTCGAGTGTTGGATTCCATCAGGCCCAAGTGAAAACCATGCTCATATTTTTATTTCTTTTTTCATATGAATAGTTTAAAAATAAATTATCATCAAGAAAAATGCTAGCTTGTTGTGTTTTTGTTACTCTCCAAGACTAAGTCATCATTGCACACTAGTGGTGATTATTCCTCTGGGCAATAAGTCTTCCAATTTGTTTTATCAATTATTGTAGATGTCTTGGGAACTGACCTCATGCAGCCAAAGGTTATCTCTAGGGAACAACATAGGAGATAAATATATCTCTAGGAACTTTTGGTAAAAATTTCAGACATTGGTTTTTTACAATTTTAGGGATTTGCCTTGACGAATTTAGGGTTCTTTAATGCTCCTTAAATATTCTTCAAACATGTAAGCTTGTAATTTTCATTATAATTTTTTATGTTTTAAATGATGAAATTTGGAGGAGATAGGACAAGAGATATCTAGGTACCTGTGGTAGATATTTCAAACTTTGGTTCTTTATAATTTTGGAGATAAGTCCTATATAATTTAGGCTTATTGAATGGTCTTGAAATCAACATCAAACGTGTTAGTTTGACATTTTTTCTATAACTTATTTTCTAGGTATTTTTAGACTGTGAAAAATTCAGAGATGCGAGGAGACATATAGAATTTCCTCAAGTAAAAATATCATAAAAACATTTGAAAAATTGGATACATGTCTTGTTGTACAATTTTGTTCTTGGAAGAAGAAAAAAGAAACAAGTTTTGGGAGAAACAAATGTGTTAAAGGCAGAAGCAACAAATGGAGCTAGTGAAGGAAGAAGTAACAACTAGACCTAGTGAAAGTAAAAATAGATAACAAATTTGGTGAAGGTAAAAGTAGCAAGACAACTTAGTGAATTAGGTTGGTGCATATGGATGTCTTCCAAAAAATGGAAATTATACCTCGTATAGGTTGGTGACAACAAATATTACAACAGAGGGGATCAGTGTCTCTTGTAGATTGGTGCCTACAAATATTACAACAGAGGGGAATGTTGTCTCTCGCAGGCAGGGAAAATTTTAGGGGCTAATATTCGTAAGTGGGTTAATTTTTCATGCTTTTTCCAATAAAATGATTCGCCAATTTCCATTTTTTTTCTAAAAGTTATTCACCCAAATTTTATAGTATAAAATTATTTTACTAAAAAATCGTCAAAATTTTATATAGAATATTATAATTTTTTTATAGATATAAGTATTTTATAAAATAAGTATCCCCAAAATTTTTGAAATTTGCATATGAGGGACTAGTAAGATTCATCAATGCTTTTAAACTTTAAGATAAATTTCCATCCTTAAATTTTTCCCTGCTTGTAGGTTGGTTCCTACAATTATTATAGCAGGGGGATTTTTTCTATTGTAGGTTGGTGCCTACAAATCTTTGAGTAGAGGGGATTGGTGTCTTTGATAGTTTGGTGCCTACAAATCTAGTTGTAGGGGGGTTATTATCTCTTATATTTTGGTGACTAAAATATTGCATTAGAGGGAATTTATGTCTCTTGTAGGTTGGTGCCTACAAATATTGTAGTAGAGGGGATTAATCTCTCATGTAGGTTGGTGCCTACAAAGTTTTTAATAGTAGGTTGGTGCTTGCAAAGTTTGTATCAATAGGTTAGTTTCTACAAAGATTTGTTATAATGAGTTTTTCATTTATATATTATGTTCCATATGTGAGATTGCTTAGTTATGAATCATGCATGTTTAAATAAGTAACAATTGTCTTATACTAATTCAAACCCCCACACCCCTCTCATTGTAACTGTGAATCCAACAATTAGAATCAAATTCGGTTCCTTCGGAAGAAATCAAACCACTAGAAGGAAAATCTCAGAGGGACCATAACCATGTCCAATCATGAAGGTTATTTCACAAATAAAGCTTCATTATTTGATGCAACAAATTATGCCTATGGAGGGTAAGGTTGAGAACTTATTTAATGCCTCTTAGTTTTAACATTTGGAAATCTATAGTGGACAGTCATAAAGAAAAAACAACTCCTTCATCTAATCAAAATGGTAAGAAGTATTGTGTAAATAATTAAAAATACATGAATTCATTATTATATGGCTTATCATAATTAGATTTTGTAAAATTAATGCATTATGAATCTGCAAAGGACATATAGGAAAATTTTCAAAATAGCTATGAATGAGATGAAAAGGTAAAGATGGAAAAGTTCCAACACCATAGAAGACAGTTGAATAACTTGAAGATGAAGATGAAGAAGATAATGTGGGTGAGATTGTTAATATTATTAGACTTGGTGAATAAGTTAAGGAATCAATGTTTGTACATAAGGTGTTGAGATCTCTCCCCTTAAGATTTGATGTAAAGGTCTCAAGTATTAAGGAAATGAAGTATATGGAAAATATGAAGATGGATGAGCTACATGGGATTCTCATTGCATATGAAATGAGGACAGAAAAATTAAATTCAACTCTTAAGGAAACAAATTTCAAATATTAAAATAAGATAGAATAAATTAAAGATGTTGGTTATTCCAACAATGAATTATATGTAGAAGAAGCACAATTTGTGAAAAAGCCGAAAAGAGTATTTAACAAATAGAAAGGTAAACTAGCATTCAAATGTTTTAATTGTGGTATAATACGACATTTTTTTGCTAAATTTCCATATGAAAAATGTGAGGATAGTGATGATGAAGAAGAACATGAAAATATAAGAAAGTTTAACAGACATAAAAGAGGAAAGTATTCCAAGAAGAAAATTTTGTATTATAAAGAAGATAGTAGCTCCTCATGAGAGAGTGGTGAATGTGCATGTAATATTGAAAAATAACTTATTTTCATAGCCATTGATGAAAATATTTTTTATAAATTGTTATCAAAAAATTGTACTTGATTGGCTGCTAATTAGACAAATCTATGTAACTGTTTCAAACCAGCTTGTGATTAAATATTAGCCTCTTCATTCTGAGAGGGCTCTCTAAAAGGCGTTTTTGATATTAGATAATGATGAAACTAGATGGCTAACTCTATTTGAAAAGTAACTTGATTTTGATGTATGTAGGTTGAAAAGAATACAAGTTTGCAACCATTGGGCTTATGGAGTCAACAAATCAGTAGATTCAGTGGCAAAGTTTCTTGACATGGAAGTTGAGGAGGACAAGAGTTTTTAATAAATTCAAATCACACATAGAACATAGGGAAACATAATCATTTCATCAACAAAGGAATTCAAAGCATAAACATATGAATTCTGAGTAATAAAGATGAAATCTACTGCAAGTGGTACACATAAAAATATAAATCAGAAAGACATTAAAAACTCCATGAGAATCTCATGTCTATCAAGAAGAAGTCCTATGTATTACTGATATAAGTCAAATTACATAAAGCAGCAGTAGTGCAAAAAATATCCAACCCTTTACAACTTCGATAATCTGACTTTAAATAGACCTTCTTACATTAGAGATGATCTGCCTTTTGGCTAGATTCATAGAATTCTTCTAATGATGCCTTACATAACAGAAAAACATCTCAATCAATCAAAAAATGGCAGCTATACTCTAAAACAGTCATTTTCCTAATAGGATTCAAATTCCTATTTATTACATCAAACTACCTTATCTCTTAAAACAGTTACATATCTGTCTTAAAATAGTTACATATCTGACAACTAATGCTTCACATGTTTGAATAAGCTACGACATAGCTCATCACTACTTGACATCTTAAATATCCTCCTCAACATATGGAAACAAACCCTATTTTTCAGGAAAGCAAGATCCTATCTTCAACGAAGGCTTCAACTGATGAGTTGTCTCCATTTCATGGTCTTCAAGTCATAAATATTTGCTGGAAAGGTCCCTTGACCTGTTGGATGTGTCCACCTGTCCAAAAATTCTTTTAAAATGCTAAAAAACCTTCAAAGACAACTCGCTATGAAAACAAGGCAATTTCGTAGCGTCCAAAAAATGACTTCTTCACTCAAAATTTCAGCTTCTTTGTTCTTGCATGGTGTCCATCATGACATGACACTTCATCATCACCATTCTCCCCTCTTGAAAGCTACAAAAAGTGGTTTTAAAGGCAAAAATACAACTACAGAAATTTTCATAGCGTTTTCCTGGCTTTAAGCCTAGGAAACACTACAAAACTGTGGAAAACTGTGTAATTTCTAGATTTTGACCTTGTTTCAAAAAGGTACCTTCCACCTGTATAAACTTGGTTTTCAACATGCCATTAACATCTTAAAACATAATCAAACTCAACTTAAGAGCCTTGAGGTGTTTCCTCTTCATTAATGATGAGTTGAGCTATGGGTTCCTCAACTACAGTCATCCCTTCTTCTCCAGCTCCTCATGGATCAATTCTAAATGCTCTTGGAGGTCTTTAACTTGGTCTTTCAGTTTTTTGTTGTTAGATTTCAAATGCAGGTTCATTCTTCTAACATGCTTCACCTCTTTCCTCAATGGCATAGTCCATTTGATTAATTGTTGTGTATCATCTAAGGTCTTTGACACACTATCAACCTGCTCTTCCCAAATCTCTTTCATTTTCTCAAACTGCACTTTTTGGACATTATGTTTCCTTGCCTCTTTCTTCAAGACTGTTATTTCATGATTTGCTAACTTCAAATTCTCCTAAAGAACCTCAAACTCTGTTTTTTCAATAATTATCTCCTTTCCTTTCTTTTGCTTGATGACTGATTCTTCTTTTGCAGGTGATGAAAGGTCAATAATGCTTGGTAATGTTTGGGTAGTTTTAGTGACCTTCTGAACTTCTTTACTGCTTTCCAAGAGTTTTCTAGCATGTCTTTTCATGGGTTTCCTAGCCTGAAACAGAAAACCTGCATCCTCACCTTCAAACTCTAACTTCTTTGTTGATTTAGCTTTCTTGAGCTTCTTTCCTCCCTCATCTCTATTCTCAGCTTGGACTATGGGAGTCTCTTCAATATCAATGGCATGCATAATGTCTTCTAAATTTCCCTTAGCCACTATTTGGCTTCTTGTGATCCTTTTGCTGCCATGTTGAATCACAGTTGGCTCTTGTTTTGCAGGTTTTCTCATAGTTGACTTTTGTTTTGCAGGTGAAACAGCAGGTGTACCAAGTTTCTGCAATTTCTCTGTTTCCATGGTTTTTGGTTCACTTTTCTTTGCCCCTACTAGTTCACTTTGTTCTTCCACCGAAGGTGATGTTATACCTCTAGGTTTAGGAGTTATTTTAGGGGTGATGGCATCCATTTCAAAACCACTGACAAACAGAAAAGAAGACTAGTCTCTGCCTAGTCTTTTTAACTCATCTAAAACCAGCAACTTTATTAAACGATGATGAAAAATTGAGGCTTCACTTCCTTTATATTTAGCTTGAACTTTATTTGCCATTTTTTTAAAGCTTCTATATAAATAAAAAGGTAGATCAAGAGATTTTGTTGTGTAACCAGCTCCAAAAAGAGAAGAAAAGAGATATAAACGCCTTAGAAATGAGCCACTTCGAGGGGGAAACCTCTAATACATTACATAAATGAACAATTCTTGGATGATACAAATGACAAAACCTCCTTTCTATATATAGGAGTCCATGGGGCCACAATGTAATCTGATGGGCCACAGTATAATCTAGCCGACCTAACAATAATAATGTAAGGGCACAAGCATATTATAGGGGTTACGAGTGCAGTAATGTGATAAGAGCTACACTAACATAATAAGGGGCTACACTATTAATATAGGGACTTAACATGCCCCTCTCCTTCAAACAAGTGTTGTCCTCAACGCTTGATTATTTCTTGATGCTTCTGTATAAAATTCTCATCCTCCCATATGAAATATTCTACAGGAAAGTTCTTCTGCTTGCTGAGATACTCTGAAATTGATCGTACTTGTCGAGTTCTTGTTTCTATGACTGCTTCATAACTTCTTTCGATGTGATGTTGATCTTCTTGTTGTTTCATTAGATTCTGCACCAAAGTTGGGTTATCCTTTAAGAGTTGGAGAACTTGTTGTTGATGCTCGTTGTGATCTTCCACTAATTTATCATCCATATTAGCTATTATTTGATCCTTCAAACCATCCAACTTAGCCTCCATTTCTGCTTTTAAACCATCTATTTCATCTTCGATTGCTCTTCGTAAGATCAAAAAAATTTGCACTTGGTACCGTAATTTTGATATCTCATACTGCAATTCTTCCTCTTCATGAGTCATAGTAGAGCCTTCTAAAGGCTTAATGGATGTTGAATTCTTTTTAGGGGCCATTTTAGACTCCAATATTGATATATATTCTACAATAGGCCCTTGCAATCAATTCAACTTGATTTTTCAAACAAGACTTATGCAATTCGGAAAAAAAAATACACAACTTTTACTTGCTTTGAGGAGCTCGATATTGAAATTGTATTATCTCTGTGATTGCAGATCTTCAATATCTGAAATTCAGCACTAAAGTAGCCCTCTGAACTCTCTTTTGAATGTCACAAGTCTGACCTGATTTGGATTCTCCAAGACAAATTTGTGTCCAATCTCCCACAATGACCTATTTATGGACTGGTTCAGTAGAGCGAACTTGTACGACTTGCCACGTGTTGTTGTTTCGTCCTTTGTCTCTGAAATTTATAGCCAAGAAACTACAGTCCGTTTACTTGTGACCACTTTTTACGGCACTCAAATCCACTGCCCAGAGAGAGATTTATTGAACTTTTCCCACGATCACCTCTTTGAGATGCAATTCAGGAGCCTGAAAAAGCACTACCTTCCACAGATCATATCTCCAAAAATATTGTGAACCAAGCTCTGAAATTTTTTGACAAATTTCCTCAGGATTTCAGCTTCGCACCATACAAATTTCAGATTCTGAACCTTCGTAGAAAAATTTTTATAGCGAAAATGCCACGATGACCTGTTTAGGAGCTTGAAAAAAGGCCTAACTTCCACAGATGATATCTCCGAAAATATTGCGAACCAAGCTCTGAAATTTTTAGAAAATCTTCCTCGGGATTTCAGCTTCGCACCCTAAAAATTTCAGCTTCTGAAACTTCGTAGAAAAAAAGTTATAGCGAAAATGCCACGATGACCTGTTTGGAGCAGCGAAACCCTAGAATCCCAAGCTCTGATACCAAATGTTGTGTAACCAGCTCCAAAAATAGAAGAAAAAAGATATGAACGCCTTAGAAATAAGCCACTTCGAGGGGGAAACCTCCAATACATTACATAAATGAACAATTCTTGGATGATACAAATGAACAAAACCTCCTTCTATATGTAGGAGTCCATGGGGCCACAATATAATCCTAGTGGGGCCACAATGTAATCCTAGCCGACCTAACAATAATAATGTAAGGGCACAATAATAACAATATGGGGATTACAGGGGTACAATGATAACAATAAGGGGGGCTACACTAACATAATAAGGGGCTACACTATTAATATAGGGGCTTAACAGATTTCTTACCAACAAAATGTAGCAGAAGCTTGAAGTGGTAAGAAGAAACCTTATGATACCTCCCTTCACTAGTGAAGTATTTCTAAATCATAAGTAGTAGCTTTGAGAAATTATCTTTAATGTAGCTCCTTGGAATGGCATTTGTAAGGTCAACCTCACTATGTTATGGCTTGATAAATTATTTACATTCTTGCATGTTGAATTTGAAACCTTTGAACCATTTTTCTTCTCCTCTTGGAATTCTTGTTGTTGCTACAATAGTCTCTAGTGTTATAGTGAGGTTCAACATTCCCACTTTTGCAGCTTTCCCATTGAAATTGAGGACGAAATCTTTAGAAACCTATACATGGCATCCTTGCAATCTTTGGCAAAACTGCAAACACCATGTTCTTCTGAAAACTTCTGAAGTTGTTGGGTCTTCATTTATCAGGTTAATGTCTGATGGCTCATATCTAAGACATTGGCCACCTTTTTCGGTCTTCCTCTTTGTAGCCATGTTACTTTTATGTCTTCTCTGCCTCGCTTGATCAGTGATACCTGCAAACCTTTGAAAATACCAGCCACAACTTGGGCTCAATGAAATAGCTCTCTAGAGCTCAGTAACATGCAAAGAGGGATCAAATAATGACAAATGACTCAATTGGGAAAGATTTTAAAGTTCGATGATTACTCATGGCATAATCATGACTCATACATACTTAAAATGGTAATAATGACTTCAGCCATGACCATTGTACCTTGATTTAACCCTAACTGACTCGAATATCATCTATCCTAACCCTTTCAATCATTGACTGAAACCTATCAGTTGTTTTGAAAAGACAGACATGAATACCTCCTTTCGTAACATACTTAGTGTATTTCCAGGCAATTTCGCTACGAAAGTATTAGCAGTTTCGTAGAGAAAAATGCGTTTTTTTCTATGTAATTCCCTACAAAAGTAGGGATTATTGGCTAAAATGACCTTTTCGGAGTTGTATGCTTAGGAAATGAAATATTTCAGGTAATAATGATTGATTTGACATGAAAAGACTTGAATGGGGGTGGGTTTGGACCTTAGGATAAGATAATAAGAAAAATTTAAAATTTTCCTTAACCAGGTAATGAAAAATGAATTCTATGACCATACCTTTGACACATGAACCTCTCAGACTATGTCAAATGATGTTTCATTTTTTTCTGAGTTATAACATAAATAATATGAGGAAAATCAAGAAAATAAAATGGATTTAGAGGATGATGATATTAATGGGGAAGTAAACCTTGAAGCAGAACGTGTTTTTTCCCTAGAAGAAATAGATAGAAACAAAGGAAAGATTAAAAAGTAGAATGATTTATTGCAAAAATATGAGAAGAAAAAAAATCATGATCTTAATGAAAAAATAGTTTTCATCCTAAAGACACAACAATAAGAGGTAAAGAGGATAGAAGAAATAGTGAGAAGCCAATTGAAAGAAAAGGAAAAATATTATGAAAAGCTAGAACCAAAATTTATATCCTTAAGAAAGGAACGAGAGAAAGAAAATGTTCAATTGAATCAAATATTGAAGTTTGGAGAGTATCAAAATCTTAGATGTTATTCTCAATTGTTTGATGTCACATTTCCTCAAAACAAGTCTTAGCTACAAAGAAAATTATACCTCTAAGGAAGAATCAAGCACAAATCCATTAGAAAAGGAAAATGAAGAAAAACCCAAAAGCTAGGCTAATGTCCTCAAGAGTTTCTTCAACAATTAAAGAATTACCAAGAAAGGAGATAAAGACTAATAGAGAGATAATTTCCTAATGGGGTCTATTAACAATGAAAGCATCTTTAGGGAAGAAAATCAATACTAGCAAAGACCTAAATTTTCTCAAAATATCAACAAGAATGAAGTTGAAAGAGTTACTCCACCAAGAAGGCCTTTCACATCTCGGTAGCAAAATATCCTCTCTTTTTTATTTCTTTGTTTGTAATAATTTTGGTCAAAAAAACAATAATGCAATAAATGACTATGTGAGAAATAGATATTGAAGATCTTATAAGACATAAAAGAATGGTTTTGTGAGTAACAAAACTAGAATTCTTAATCAAGGTTGTTGTTTTTATTTTGGAGCAATGGTGTACCATTTTTCAGTGATAACAAAGGTGATGTTAGAATATACAACTCATTTTCTCCCCTATTGTATCATATTAAATGTTACAATTGTAATAATTATGGGCATAAAGCATGTGATTGTATAAGTAGAACTTGATTGTTATACAGTCTCATTTTCAAGTAAGGATTTAAAATATTTAAGCTTCTCAAATACTTCATGCTTTTCTTTAAGAAATGTAACCTCTAGCATTCTTGTGTAATCATTGATAAGAAGCATAAACCACCTCTTTCTTTTTAAATTTTTTGTTCTTGTTGTCTTGTAGAGGTCTATGTATACAATTTCAAATGGATTTGATGTTAATTACTCATTTGTTTTGAAACTAACTCTCCTTTACCTATTATGTTGACATGTCTTGTAAATATTTTACATAAGTTTTGAGATCCTTGGCACATCTCTTATTTCTTTTGTCATGTTGATTTTTTCTAGATTGTTAAATTTTATATGACCCATCCTTGTATGTTGTAAATAGATTTCATCTACTTATCTCATAAAAAAAAAATTCCTTTGAATTCATCAAGGATGTATACCTCGCTCGGGGTTATATTTGTATTTTCCACTAATATTCTTGAACTTGATTTCCTAATATCACATCCTTTAGAATGAAATGTGAGGTTTTAACCTTGATCACACATTTGACTGAAAATTTAACCCTTCAACATGCAATACATTATGTGTTTTAGTATTTCCATCATCAATACTAATTGTACATTTTCCTAATATCCTTGCAGAAGTATTATCCCCAAATGTAATGTTTCATTATTTTTATTTTTATTATTTCTCTTGATCCTACCTATTTCTCCAAAGGCACTAATGAGTTCTACTTTAAGGTTCAGTTCCCCGTCAATTTTTTCTTCTGAAACTATTTTTTCTTTCATATTGTATTCATCTAATTTATCGTTGGACTTTGTATCCATGGCTATGAAGAAGAACTATTCTTTTTCAACCTTAGAAACATATCCATCACTTCCTTTAGACAAGTTTTTTCCCCTCTAGAGTAAAAAATCTTCTTCTTGGTATATTTTCCTCTTTTGTGTCTATAAGTCTTGCTTATATTTTTAAATTCTTCATCATTATTTTCTTCCCTTTTTTCATATGGAAATTTAGTGGAAAAATGTCGCACTCTACCACAATTAAAAAAATTGAAGCGTAGCTTACCTTTGTATTTGTTAAATCCTCTTTTTAGATTTCTCATAAATTGTGCTTCTTCTGTAGTTGATTCATGGCTATAAAAAACACAGGATTTATGTCCTTTTGTCCTCTCTGATGCTTTGAAATATGTAATTAGAATCCCATGTACCTCGCCAATCATCGATTTCTCCAAATCCTTCATCTCTTCAATTGTAGAGACCATGGCATCAACTCTTAAGGGCAATGACCTTAGCACATTTTGCACAGCTATTGGTTCTTCAAACTTCTCACCAAGTCCTCTAATGATATTGAAAATTTCATCCACATGGAGGGAATAGGCTACAACATTTTCTTCATCTTTCATTTCCAAACTCTTAAAACTATCTTCCATGAGCATGAAGATTTTCCTTCTTCACCTTGTCATCTCCTTCATAGATGTTTTTTATTTTGTCCCAAATTTCTTTTTCTCATTCAAAATGCATCATCTTGAAATTATAATTCTAATATACCACAAACGATAGTATTCATGGCTTTTTCATTATGTTCACTAGCCTTCTCCCTAGTCATGTCTATTGGAGGAGATTTTGGGGTTGTATAACCAATCACAACTAGTTGAAAAATGTCAAAACCCAAGAGCCATTAAGTAATCTTACATCCTTATACTCCATAACGAGTAGTGTCTTCCATCAGACAAGGGTCTTTGTTTCTACAAAAACCTTCTTGACTAGATATGTATGCCCCCAAAATCTACCTTCCAACAGTTAGATTCTTTTCGAAGGAACTTTCCCTAATACCAATTTTTTAGTACACACTTATACTGAGAGAGGGGTGGGGTGTGACACAGTATTAGATTTTTTTTACTTATTTAAACATTTATGAACCATAAGAAAAAAAAATCACATATGAGATCTATTTTTTGTAGAACATGGAGTAGAACATGGAACACAAGATTTACATGGTAACCATTTCAAGAGAAAACCATTAAAATTATTTGTTTAATTCTTTATAGGGACCGACCTACTCGAGACATAAATCCCCACTGCTACAAATATTAATAGGTACCAACCTATTAGATACACCAATCCCCATCGATGAAAATATTTTTAGGCACCAACCTACTTCACTAAGTCTACTTGGAACTTGTGCCTTCACCAAGACTATTAGCTACTTCTTCCTTCACTAAGTCTACTTCTCCCAAAACTTCTTATTTTTGGAATCTTCCCAAGAATGAACATGTACAACATGCCACATATTCAATTTTGCAAATATGATTCTAAAAAATTTACCTAATGAACTTCTATAAGTCTCATCAAATCTTTGAAAATTTCACAGCCTGAGAAATCCCATAAAATAAGTTACATCGAAAAATGTCAAATGGAATATTTGAAACCAATATTAGGAATATTTAAAAACCCTAACTTCCAAAGGGAATATCTCCAAAATTATAGCAAATAAAGCTCTAAATTTTATCTGAGATACTTCTATATGTCTCCATAGGTCTCTAAACATTTTGCAGTCTAAAACATCTTAGAAAATAAGTTATAGAGAAAATTCCAAACTGACCCATTTGAAACTGATTTTAGGACTATTCAAAAATGCTAAATTTCACGGGGAATGTATCCAAAATTTTAGTGAACCAATGCTTGAAATTATTAACACATGTACATGAATATTTCACCTCCATCTCCTCATAATTTCACGATCTAAAACATCCCAAAATAAAATTTATAGAGAAAATTCCAAGATGGCTCATTCACTCCACAAATCACATTTTTGCTCCACCTTTAAAACCCCAAGAGTATTACCTAACTTCTCTTCTGCACCTCAAATATCTTCATGCTTGATGGTATTCAAATGCACCCATCTATCATTTATTTATAGTGTTTTTGCATTCACTTATGGGACCAACTTGTAAAAATGGATGGGATAACCTATACTTTATAGCTATGATGACATGAAAAAATCTTTCATATTTCCTCATTCCTATGGAGTTAGAGAGATTTTCATATATATTTGGAAAGGTATAGGAATAATATTTTCAACCATGTATCATATGCTCCTATTTGAGCTAAATATTTATATTAAAAAGGCCTTCAAATATAAGGTACCTAAATTGGGCATAATAAAAACTAGGTATCCAAACAATATTTCCAACAATATTCATCTTGAAATCTTTATCTTTGACATCTTTAGTCTTCGCCCATATTTGAAATCAATGATAACAATATTTCCAACAACAATATCTATGCCACATTTCAAACCAAATACATATGCCTTTTTCACTACTTAGGTCATATTCTTTTGAAATACGATCGACTATAATGTAACTCATGGTTTGTGTGTCATACCTTTTAAGATAATGGATTTTATATGGTGTGATGATCACATTTTTCTCCTTTTTACATAAAACGCTTTATATCATAACAAGGTGCATGAATATTAAAGTCCATATGCCCTATATGTCATCCTAATATCATTTAGTGCTCGATCAAGTGCAAAGCCATAATATATATATATATATATATATATATATATATATATATATATATATATATATATATATATATATATATATATATATATATATATATATAAGTTCTGGAATCACAGGAACCCTTTTATGAAAACATCAATAATTATCTCATGAATTTCAACCATATGCTTCAAAGGTACTTATTTCTCTTTTTAAATGTTATGTACAACCATGCATATAAAACCATTTTCATTATGAACAATAAAAGTAATATCCATCAACATGGATATGTTATGGATCAATAAAATCAACAAACCACTAACTTGTATGCTCAATGGAAGTGTCATATAAAATAATTGACGAACTTTTCCTATGGTACCTCACGTACTTTAGATGATTTATTAACATATGGATATAATATTTGCAACACTTTGCCAATCCTTATGGTAAGTGGGTAATACATGAGTCAACATGAACCGTAATAAAATATTTCTAATTAACCTACAACCCTAGATAATTAATTACGAATTAAAACCTAGTTAATCTAGAGGTCTTTTTCACTTCTCTTTTAATCCCCTTCCTCTCATCCTAAGATTTCTCCTTTTTTTCGTAAAATTAAGTAGTGACTCCATTGCCTCCCCTCTCCATTAGTAGTGTTTGAGGTAAGGGGGATCTTTATCCCTACCTTTCACATTGCATGTGGTATTTCTCCCCTACCTAGTATTCATACTCCTCTCTCCTAGAGCTTCTCAATTTTGTCCTAAAATCAAGTGGTGACTCCACTCTCTCTTCTCTCTATGTTCATAGTGTTTGATAAATGGGGTTCCATATCCCTACCCTTTATATTGTGTGTGGTAGCATCAAATCATTCACTTATTCAAGTTGTATTTTCCTTTAGTTGCTTTTTCGCTTCAAGACAAGTATCAAGGCTTAAAATCTATTGTATTAATTAAATATATGAAAATATCAATATAAATGTATGAGTGATTGAAACATTTGTTAAATTTTGAATTACTCAACACTACCTCTTCCACCAATTGAATTATGGGTATAAGTATGTCATTTTTACTGAGCTTAAATTAAATATCAAGTGGGGTAACTTGTAATGTATATAACCCAAAACTATTTTATAGGTTTTGTATATTGCTTCATGTTTATGTTTTTCTTTCAATTCTCACCACCATTTTGTCTCTTTTGTGAAATTCCTAGCTTAGTTTCTATAGATATATCTCTTGGGTATATAAAACATTATTTTACATATTTACACTAAATATATCAAGCATGCCTATGTTATTTATTAAGTTTCATGAAAATTAAAAAGTAGATGACCAAAAAACATCATCTAAAATGGAATAACCTATGCCTATATTCTCAAATCATATTCTATTGGATATTAAAAATATAAAAACAAAATACCATTCATTAGCATTGCTTGGCATAATTTATTAAACTGTTTAATTATGATATGCCTTGGTCCATTTATATAGAAATAAATTTATTAACTTTGAATTTATATTAATGAAGCAGAGTTCAATTGGATTATCCAATAAATGAGCAAATTCCTAAGACTATTCCATGCAATGATTCTTATAAATTATGGTGCATTATCAATCATTTGAAGGGTTATTCCTTCCCCTCACATAGTTTTTTAAACATTATTTATTTATTTGGTTGGAGTGGTTGAGATAGGAATAAAATAACCCAATATTAAATTAAATGAAAATTTTCATGCATCATTGGATTCCACAATTAAATGGTCACTTTATTACTAGTTCTCAAGTCTTCAAATTACATTTGTGCCTAAAACTTTAAAACTACATAGAAGAGTATACATTCAATTATTTATTGCCATGTTCAACAAAGCATACGTTCCCAAGTGTTAAATTATGATATGAAAAATATATGATACAAATGAGAGATGTGTTATATCAATGTGTGAGATTAAATTTAGATGGTATTGTATATATATTTAACAATATATGTTATTCTCTTTAAAAACCACTCACCCAATTGCATAATTATATTTAACATAAAAATCATTTATTGTATACAATTTATTTCCATTTTATTAAATTATGCATTAATGAGATTAATATTAAAATATTTAACACTCTCTCTTAGTGGAAATTTCATTTTTCACAACTCTAACATTTCTTGAAAGTTTTCAAACTTTTCTCAATAGAGTGCTTTGGTGAATATGTCTACTACTTATCTTGGGACCTATAATTAATCATCTCTATTTCTTTAATTTGCACATGTTATCTGAAATAGTGATGCTAATTATTGACATGCTTTGTTTTTTAATAATGAATTGGATTCTTTTTCATCTTCATGGAACTTTGGTTGTCACAATGTAAATTTGTAGGTTATATTTGTAGATGCTTCAAATCACATAAAATTCTACATGTCCACATTGATTTACATTGATCTATAAGTTGAGCCAATAGTTATTTTGTATTATGCTTTAGTTGTTGAAAGTGCTACCGAAGATTTTTTTTCCTTTCCCATGAAATCACTCCATTGCTAATGAAAAAACATAACCTATTTTAAATTTTATTTTAGCTATATTACCTTCATAATCTGCATTTAAAAAACTATTCAACAATCCAATACAATACCAAACTATGAGGTACCTTAAATATATCTAAGTACTCCCTTTTTTGCATTCTAAAGTGTTTCAGGGTAGTTCAAAAATATTCATAGCATTCCAACAACAAAAAAATATTTCTATATTAATTGACAGTAAGATAAATCGATCCTCTTACAAGTGGACAATAAAACAATTCATTCACTACCCCCAATTTATCATCTTTCAAAAATTTTAAATTTACCTCTATTGATGTTTTGTTGGAATCATAATATTTTATTGTAAAATTTTCCAAGAGATGTGGAGCATACTTTGTACGTAAGATGAAAATCATGTTGAGTTGTTACCCAACTTCAATGTCCAAACAATAATGTAGCAATCACAAGCTAATCATATTATATAATTTGCAAAAAATATCACTTTCTTTCTTGAATTTAGTCATAATTATTAGCTATAATTGTTAATTCATCAACATATACAACCATAAGGATAACATCTTCACATATTTTTTAGTTATTCAAGTTGGGATCAAAATAATTTCTCTTGAAGCTTTTTCATTTAAAATGTACCTTAATATTTTCATATCACGTTGAAGGAATGTATTCTAGTCCATACAAATCCTTTGTCACCTTCATATAATCTTTTATTTTTATTTAGGTTTCTCCACATACACTTATTATTGTATATCTCCATTTAGAAACGAACTTTTAACATCCATGTGGTGTACTTTCCATCCAAACTATGCTACAATATCTAACAACATTTTGATTGCAATTAATTTTGTAGTAAGATTCCTTCCTTTTGTGCATATCATATTGCAACTGACATGAATTTATATTTATATCTAATTTAAATTTTGTATGATAAAGCCATTTACAACCTATTGATTTCTCAATTATGGGTAATCCAACTAAATTCCAAATGGTGTTTTTCATCAATGCGTCGTATTTCATTTTCATTGAATCTCTCCATTCTTGTTTCTGATTTTCTTCATTAAAAGGCATCGAATCAAAAAAACATAGAAAATCACTTATCAAAGCAATATTTACTCATTGTCTTCATTTTGACATTGTTCTTATCTTTCCTTGATGTATCTCATACGGGTTTTCTTCCTAAATAGTCTGATTGAACCATTTTTCTCGATATGAAACTTTCTTTGGTCAAGCTAGCTACTATCTTGTATTTCCAAATCCAACTTTACTTTTACTTCCTTCACTTCTTTGTCATCTTCTTTTCAATAACTCCTAAATTTAAAAAATGTTTTAATTTCATGCTTTCATTATCACCCTACAAGACTTTACCTTTCCATTTTGATGTATA
Source organism: Pinus albicaulis (assembly GCA_034641835.2). Lineage (NCBI taxonomy): Eukaryota > Viridiplantae > Streptophyta > Pinopsida > Pinales > Pinaceae > Pinus > Pinus albicaulis. The sequence continues at coordinate 926,061,911 of CM076572.1, read as the reverse complement.
CACGTGGAAATATCTCATCAAAATTACATCTTCACTTATAACAATCTTTATATTTTCAAGATCATATAACTTGTATGCATTTTATCTAGCGTTATATTCAATAAATATAATTTTTTTCATTTTTAACCTCCAACTTAAGTTTATCTAAATTGAGAACATGTGCATATGCCTGGATATAAGATTAAACTATACTATGGAGAATATATGAGTGACAAGTGAGAGAGACTAAATGAAAGATGTATCATATCATTGTTTATAAGATTACATAAAGTGGTGTTGTATACATATCAAGCAAGTTCTTTCATTCTCATTAGGAACCACTCATCTAATTTCATAATTACATTTAACATAAATGCCATTTATTTTATACAAATTTTCCCACTTTATTAAATTATGCATTAATGAAATCAACAATACAAAATATAACATCAAAAAGATCATTGCAACATCTTTTCAATATATAACACTGAAAATAATAAAGTTGATATCCTTTTTCATTTTTTTCATAATAAGTATTAAGTACCCTCTATGTTTATTTAAATTTTTAAAGAAAGTCTTACAAATTAATATCAAGTTTGAAAAATGTTTGAATGTTTAAAATTAAATAACAGTGACAAATCAAACAATTCTAGTTTAAGATATCCTTGTAAAAAAAAATCAAATGCCAAACAACAATAGTGAAAGTCAAATTCAATAACAATGAAGTGCAACACATTTATATGAAGATTGTGGATTTTAGTCATTTTAAAACAAACTTACATGATAACATGATACTATTTTCATTTCATGCTCATGTGCATTCTGCAATCATTGTCATTTGTATCTATCAACTATTTGATATAATTTCATTTTCCTTATAAAGATATAAGTATTTGAGAAAAACTAACAACTACAAATATAACTCTACAGGAATGCAAGTTCATATGTTTCATATTTAGGGAATATTCCTAGTAAGCAGGTATGAAAAACCGTGGGAATGAACCTTTATTTTCATTCTAAACATAATAGTTTATAAAAAATACATTTAGAAATTCCAAGGATCTCTAGAAGTCAAAACTACCTTGTCTACATGAAAATAGTGTCTCAAGGTGGTGTTTATAAGGAAACACGTAACATTGTTGGAAAATTACTTATGCTAAGAGGGGGGTGAATCTGTATAACATTGAATGAATCATCATAACATTTTTTTATCAAAACATTAATCACACAATTAAACACTTAGAGCAGCATAGTACATGAACAACAAATATAAACATGCATGTAACTCCAAAACACAACATTATAAGAAACAAAAATGAGCACCATAGATTTTAGGTGGAAACCCTCAAGGGGAGAAAAACCCCATATCGTTGCTTTTTTTGTACTCTTCTTATTAATTTTAATCTCTTATTTTACATCATTTTACTAGCCACCACTAGCTATGAGCAACCACACCCTCAACATAAGTTTTCTAGCCCCAACTCCCTATCTTAGAAAGTTGCCACTTGTTGGAGGCCCCAACCTCCTCAATATAAATTTTTTTGCCACTACCAGCACAAAAGCCCCAAGTCCATATCTTAGCAAGCCACCACTTTTCAGAGGCCCTAATCTTCTCAATATCAATTCATTGGACACTGCCAACTAGGAAGCCCTAATTCCCTATATTAGCAAGCCACCACTTGCTGATGACCCCAACATTCTCAACCAAAATGGACCATGATTTCAGTCATTTTCATCCTAATCTTTCTTCTGGAATCAACAACAACCTTCCTGCAATCAACACAATTAGTGTTGAAATTGTAACTAGGTTCAATCTTCATAATGAATATTTATAATTATGATTTTGTAAGAAGGTAAAAAAGAATATATTTGAATCAAAAGAAAATTACTTTATCATGTCCCATTTGGACATTTAAAAGAAAAATAAAATTTAATTTTTAAAGAATATTTTAGTGTCTCCAAGTTGACAAAGTCATCCCTCCATTTTTCAAGTCATCCTGCCCAAGAGTCGCATCCTTTCGCATGGAAAAACAATTGCATATTGACATTATAACTTCACCATTTTGGAAACCAACTCAACTTTTTTGGAATAGAAATTCGAATGTATGAGGCACACTTCTTTTGTGACATATAACCTTACTAAGGCATTAATTTTATGTGAAAATTCAAGCTACAGGAGGACCATTATCTCTGAAGAATGTGAGTTGCGGGAGGGTTTTCATATCTGTGAAATGTGAGTTGCAAGAAGATTCCATTAGAGAAATTTCGAGGTCTAAAATGGGCCTAAAAAAAATGTACACCCAAAATCAAATTTATAAGAAGCAATAGGATTCAAGATGATTATGTCAGCCATGGCGGATGATTGACCATTTTTTGGAGTAAAAAGGTAAAAAACATAAAAATAAATAAATAAACTACTTTTTCAACTCATATTTTCAACTTGTCTCCCTAAAATTTTACTCAAATTTTAATGAGGAGAACTACCTGGATGAAAAAATTAATTCCTCATCCAAGGAGTATCCATCTTTCATACTTTCGATAGGCCCTGCTACACGAAAAATGAGAAACACATGAAAAGTGCGATTGCAATAACTTTTTTTCATGTATTTCTCATTTTTGTGTAGTCACGAATCCATCGAAAATATGCAACATGGGTACACTTTAGATGAACAATTAAATTTTTCATCTAACAAGTGCTACCGCTAGAAATTTGAGTAAAACCATAGGGAGATAAGTTGAAAGTACGATTTGAAAAAGTAGGTTTTTATTTTTCCCTCTAAAATTTGATGTGATCTAATCTTATTTCATATTTTCACTATTATTTTATAATATTCCTTAGGAGGCCCATTTTAGACCTCAAAAATTCTCTAATGATTATCTCTATGAAATGCAAGTTACGGGATGGGTCATTATCTTTATCGAGTATGAGCTACCTAAGACACTCTATCTCTGGGGGACGTGGCATATAAGGACAAACATGTGGTAAAATTATTGAATGTAAATTTTGAGCTATAGATGGAAGGTTGAATTGGAACTTGGGTTACTGGTCAACTTATCTATTACTTGGATTTCTCTTGTTGACTAAATATTCTATAAGGAAAGTATTGTTGGGTTTTCTCCTTGTGGGTTTTTCCCTTACCTCTGTTGAAATTTGGGGTTGATTTGGGATGGATTTCCCTAAGAAAAACGTAATTACCCCAAAATGAAACCATCTTGCCCCAAAAGAGAATTAAAAATTGGATAAAGAAATATTATTATTGATCTATTTGGCACTCCTCTCTTTATTCACTAATGTGACAAAACTTGGGAAAGAAATTTTATAAATATATTTAAAATATTTTTTGTTAATATATTGTGGGCTAAATGGTGAAAATTTCAAGCCGACTTGGCTTGAGAAACACCATAGAGAGGGCTAGTCATTTCAACTCAAGATTATATAAGTAAGAGGCTTGTAATTTGATCAACTACACAACTCATGTGCATTGAATCCTTGGAGAGTATCTTCTGAGGTAACCGCAAGCTTCAGAGGCCCTAGCCTAAGAGGTGAAGAGATTTTTTTTGTATCCTCTCTTTTTTTATCTTGGATGAATTGAGGAGACTTATGGCCAAATTATAGATATTTTTATGCGCATAGTATTGTTTTTTTTTCCTCTTGAGGACAAGGTTAAAATTTTGCATGGAAATAGGAGGGTCGAGACCCTTCAAAGTGACCTCAAGATATCTGTGACAAAGTTCGAGTTAGAGAATTTTACTCACTAGTTTTTAAAGGTATATCAGGGCATTGGTTCTTGGCATTATTTCTTTGTGAAAAGGTCGCAGGTAATTTTGTTCAGTGAACAAGGTCGAGTCTATGTTTTAAGAGGGTCGTTAGGCCTAATAATTAGTGGGAGCAGGGTCAAGTTCTTCTCCAAGGAAATCATAGGGTTTTGAGGAAGATTGAGCCATAATTTAGGGCTGACATGGATGTCAATAAAATCCCTAACCAGGGCCAAATATCTGAAATGATAAGAATTCAGGGCTGAAGTGTTTGATTCTTCCAAGAAGAGGTAAGATTTATTTCCTTGTCTTATGTATTGCAAGAAGTAATAGGTACTATTTGGTCAAATTATATGGAATTCGGTGTACAATGTTAAGGGTTGTCGAAAAGTTACTAATGGGAAGATCGGAGAAGCCCTTAGCATCCAAAAAGGGCTTGTCATCTAGCCCTCATTCATTGGGTTCAAAGGTATAATCCTATGTGATTGGGCAGTGTTCTTATGGTAGTGAAACTTTTCCTTATGACAAAGGTATATGATTGTAATATGACATGGTAGTCCTTATATGACTATGATATGACATGAAAATTCTTATAAGACAATGATATGACATGGTTGTCCTTATGATATGTATATATATATGGCATGAAAAATATACATGGAATTTCCCTTATGAAAGTATAATACATGTGATGTATGGCATGTCAGTGATGCAACGAATTATGATATATATAGCAGTGGTATTGGTTCTTGTATGACAATGATGTTATATGATACTTGGCATTGATATTGGTGACAAATATGTGATATGATACTAGTTTGTATGAAAATGAAGTGTTGGAAGTGATACTTGATGATGTATGAGTTACTTGTCCTTATTTATGGTAGAGCTACTTAAGCTTATGACAATTATTTGAAGGCATATTTTGTGGTTTCATCTATTGATCACTAGGAGACCTTTAGAGGTCTTATGGAGGGCTTGCGAATGCCTCCATCTTGGGTTGGCCTTAGAATGCCTAATGTGTTTGATGTTGAGATACATATGTCTCATTGTACTTTGTATCTTAGCTGAACATTTGATGAATATTTAATGAAGAAGAAGAATTTACTTTTGGGTTTTCCCCCTTGTGGGGTTTTTCCCTAGTCTCTGAACGAAATCCTAGTGTCTCTATTATGTATGTTTTTCTTATGTTGTTCCTTACTGTTCTACTACATTATTGATGTTATTGTTCCCTCTATATAATTGCTAATGTTGATATGGGGTGAATTTAATCTGAAAATTGTTGAAATTTTTTAAAAATGCAATCATCTACAACAAAGAACAAATCTAGGCCTAAATTTAACAACCTATGGCCTAATTTTTGGTGTCCCTTATCTTTTTTTTCATTGTATTTGTATAATTTCTTGATGACCTAATGAATAAATTAAATGCTAAATGAAAAACATATATAAATATTCACAAATAATTATCATGTTAATAAATTCTCTCTTGCATTTAAATTTCAACATGCTATCAGAGCTAGTTTCAAGAATTTGTCCTTGAAAAAAAGTCAGTCATTATCTAAAAATTGGTTCCCTGGTTTCAGAATATCAAAAAATGCCTTCTTGTGAGAATAAGCATTGTTCATTTCTTAGTAAAAAAATATGTCTCCAACGAAGAAGTTGTAACGAGGATTGTTCTTTCAATGAAAATAATAAGTAAAATAGAACCATTATACAATGGGTTGAAATACCACTGCATATAGAGTCCTCAATTACTCTTACATCAAATATTTCGATACAATTTGAACCCAAGATTATCTAAAGGATTATTAAATTCATATTATAATCTCCCTTGGTTTTCCTTGAAGATTATTTTGTGATTCATATTGATAATTGGAAGGATACCTTAGGACCACTAAAGATCTTCATCTCAGAAGCTAACAAATTCTTAGGCTTATTCAAAAAACCTGAGAAAAGGCGGTCAAAATAACTTACTTGACAAGTTTCCATGATCCATTTTTGTGATTGGTCATAGTGAACTAAGTATTTTCTTAGTTCTGATTGAAAAAAACTTCAGGAAAACTTGAAATACCTTTGAACCTAAATATTGAAGCATATCTTATGTTTAAGTGCAATTTGGACTTAATATTACCTTCCATTGAAGCATGTGAAGGGAAAAAAAAAGGAGGATGAAGCAAGAGGTTTGATAAAGAACGAATTTATTTCTCAAATACAAAACAAATTTTATGTGGAATACCTTTGTTGAGGATCAAACTTTGTCTCTCTCCATGATGAACAAAATTATGTGTTGGACAGATTTCTGTGATACCCATCATTGTGATATGCTTTGGATCAAATTTTTGTGAAAGTATATTTATTGAAGGATGAACTTGTAATCATTTTTCTAGACAAAATCATTATGATGACAAATTTTCATATATTTGTAGAAGCACCATGAAGAAGGATGAATTTCTGCATTGGAAAGGCCAAAATCGGGCTCTTGTTGAATCATATTAGATCAAAGATATTGATGAGCCAATTTACTTGACTAGGAAGAAGGGTGGACCAGAGGATGCTACGTCAAGAAGGAAGAATCGTTGGAGTAGAAAATATTTGTTGGAGGGAAAAGTTCCCTAAGGCAAGGGTTGGAAGCCTCCACAGAGCAGAACAAGATAATCAACAAAGAACACTAAAACAATCATGCCAAACATATGAATTATAAAACTTTGATCTGTAGACATACCAGGAGGTCCTACATTTGGTGATGTTCCTATAGGGTCTAAACCCTCTTCTTCCTCCAAGATGTGCAGACCTGAAAGTCAATCACATAAGCATATATGTAATAGATAATTCAATGTGCATACATAAAAATATGTTAGATCATCACATATAAACATATAAAATATCATTCATGAGATACCAACATATCAGGAACAAGGCATGAGCTTCTTTATTGATTAACAACAATAAGTGTAATAAAGGTACAACTTGATCCAAGCCAAAGGCACTGACGAAGCCTTCCTCTGGATCCGTCCAGCCCCAGCCACGAAGACAACCTCTCTAATAAGCACAAGGAGATACTATATAAGTATGATGAACATCTCTACAAATGAAACCAAGGTTTCCTATAGGCTGAGAGTGCAGGAGGCACGTGAAAATCCCATCAAATGCATGTGGAAGGAGTGAGAAAGAAAACTCATGTCTGAAGCGGGCATAGCATGCTCATAAGTAGTAAATCATGTTCATTGATCAAGTATAAAGTGGATCTAGAATGTATAGATAAGCATACATACATAGTCGATCACCATATCATAGCCGTGAAAGAACACAATGCAGTATGTCTCAATATCAAATATAGAAAAAAATTTAATCAATTATGCTAGAAAATTGGTCAATCAATGATGCTGCATAATTGATCCTCATAAAAGTACCAAGTCATATAGGTGGAATAGTGGTACTACATAAAATCTGGTGCCAACATATAATATGTTGTTGTGAAAGATTGCAACATATAAAGGTGTGAGGTGTCACTGGCAGAAAACTAAAGGAGTTGTCAATTGAACCAAGACGTTGACACAACATGAGGTCTTCACTGACCAGAGATGGTACATTTCTACCCTATGGGAATAAATGAACTGAAGTTGATCATGTGAGAAATCGTTTGACTACTGATCATTTATGTATACCATTAACAAACTCAATACAACTCACCAATAATGATAATGAGTCTCAATGTATACCAGTACAATCAAACAAGTGTGAATAGATGTGTTGAAGTCGAACACTTGAAATAATATATCAATCAGGATACATTGATGTATTCTCACTATCGATAGTGAAGGAGTCTGTCATTGATGACTGCAAACCCTAAGGTACTAAAAATTAAAAACTCTAGACTTTTTTCCCAGAGCAATGAGTTGGAGTCGATGGGAAAAGATCTACTGGAAGGAAGGCATTAAGGTGTCCCACATAAACCAACGCGAGTGTAACCCAAAAGCCAATAATTTGGAATAACTTGGATGAAGAAAGATGAACTAACCATTCTAAAGTACATTTCCGGTATACAAAAGATGTAGCTAGCACACTACATAAATCCTCTGAACCAACCAATAATTAAAGTTGACACAGAGACAAGGAACCCACCAATAGGGTCAAATGGAAACCAAGGTACTACACGAATCCCAATGTGTGATAATGTAAGTTGACGTTGAAAACAAGGGAAACCACTCAGAAAAATACCCGTAATTTTGATTGATGCTGATAACAAATTCACCTATCAATGATGTAAATAGGGCTAGGGTGCAACTTTAGGTCTAATCTCAGAGAAATTTGTCAAAGTTGACAAGAGCAGACCCACCAGTAAGAATTCAATGGAGACCTTTTTAACCAGCATGAGTGAATTACCATTTTGTTGATGTGATATTGAGAATAAATTGACAGACCAGGTATGGCTGACAGAAATGAGTCAAGAGACACCCAAGAATGGTCGACAACAGGTTTACTTCCCTTGAACAAAAGCACAACTTGATGTGACTTTATGGAAGGATAAAATAACTTTGTATAAGTTTGCAATGTATGAGGAATTAAAAAACTCTCCATATAATTGGAAGAGATAACCAATTGGTGGAGGAATGACTCGAAAACAAGGTTATGGCTTCCCTAAAGTAAAACTAAGTCCCATCCCGATTGAGGAAAGACTCATTTTAAGTGATTTATTCAAGGGTGACACGACTGAATTTTGTTGCCATCAAATGATGAATAAATTGTCCTGTTTCTGCTCTCTTTTTTGGAATATTTGATTTTTTTATCTTTTTCATATTTAAATCCTGAAAAAGAAAAAAAAAATCCTATAGTACAATGGAGAGAACGAGTGTCAAGCGAAAGTGCACTAGTTCCTAGGATTGGAACATTCTTATGCCCAATGCAAGGTGGCGGATGTTGGTCATCGACACTCAGCGGATGTTCCCTCCACGGAAAAAGGTGTCAAGTCACAAAGGCTAATGAATGCATGGTTTGAACTTGCAAAAAATTCATGGTAAAAATTGGCTTATATGTGAGTCCAATGAAGTTGGCTTAAGGCCAAAAATGGTACAAGTAGTCAATATGCAATGAAAGAGTACAACTCAACACATGGGAGCCTCTAGGGTATAAATCTAGAAAAACAATGAAGATGAAGAAGAATGAGGCTTCAACACAAAGTCATGGTGGGACTAAAGAGGACCCTCAAGCTTACACAATACTTGCAGCATGGGAAACATATGCTAGTGAGGATCTAGCTAGGAAGCCCATAAAAGGAAAGGCTCTACCACTATGTTACGATTTTCAAGACGGCGAGTGAGAGAGGTTAAAAATCACAACATAATGGGGTCGACCCTATGGATAAATATCACAGTATGAGGTTAAGATGCACGATGCAATGGAAAACTGATGTAATAACCTATATGCCAGTTCATAATATGATACCTGCCATGATTGGTCAACGATCATGGAGTCGAAGCGATAAAAAAAATATCACTAAGTCATAAATATTCTTCATCACCCTGAAAATAACCTTTACCAACACTATGGATTATCATCATCTTGAATCCTATTGGTTCTTGAGAATGGTTGGATAATGAAGTATTAGATGATCAAGATTCGTTGGATGGATTGAGAAACTATGGATTGCTTAAATTCTTCATGATTCCCAATATGAGATCTCAAACTCAATTATTGGAGATGTTGATTCATTATTGGGAGCCAGAGCAAGAGAAATTAATCATAAACCAAAATCCTTTACAAATCAAAGGAGAAGATATATGTTTCATTATAGGACTGTCCTGGAGGGGAGAAGCAGTAGATCTGAAGTGGAAGGCCCAAGGAGGTCTTAATGTTGTTGATTATATTGTTTTGTATTGTGCACTAGAGAATGGAAAAGTCGGTTCACAAGTCCTGATAAAAAAAATCATGATCCCGTCGATCAAGATAATCCTTTTCACTATTTCTAGGATATCAAGTTCGGCTTTGTTGCATCATGCCTCACAACCATCTATGTTTTTGGCAGTATAATGCCTAAAACCAGTAGTATATAAATCATGCACAACTCTCCTATCTAACATGAAAAAACAACTAACATAATTGAGACGGGGGAAGATAAAGAACTTCGGTTATGGCACCATCCTCTGCTCATTTTTATTTAAGTAGATTCATGCGCTACAACCCAGAGTAGAAACTGCAATCAACAGTCTTGGAGATCCCAAGATGGCCAGATGGGAAGATATGATCAAGTGACTAGGCAGAGGCGAATTCACTCAAGCGACCTTTGATGACGATTTATTCCACTGGTGGGAGAAACAAGTCGTGGCCATAGAGGATTACCCATATGCAAACCTAGACTTCAAAACGGACCTAGAGTTAGTACTTATTGAGGGAACTTCATGGGGAAACATTGGTAGTATTTTTATTTTTAACATATTTGATTTTTAAAATTTTTGAATATAATCTCAAGAAATTTAAAGTATTTTTTTCATGAAAATAAAATCTTACAAGATTAAATGATCATGATACAGATGTTGGAACAATGAGAACTGAGGGTCTGCCAAGACATAGGTGCCGCGACAGAGATGCAGAGAGAGCATCAACTAAGTCTAAGAGGGTCCTCCATACTATGTAGAGGAACTTGGAGAGTTTGACTCGCCAAGTTCCAATGGAAGCAGTAGAGGATCTTCCTGAGGATGTACAGAGACGAGTGGTTGGAGTACCATGAGATTTGGTGTGACTCTTCAAACGAGGGTCGAATTCCATTGTCTTCTACTAGGATGCGCATCCAGGGCAAGGCCCACAGACTTAGTTTTTAGATGACACATATTTTTTTATATGGACATGATCAGGTTTGAGCCCTAATTTTGTAGGACATTTGTCCATATTTTTTAATATGTTGACACACTTATCTATATATATATATATATAGATATTGTGCGATTATTTGATCATATATACAGATGATTTTTTGTGATGAATGATTGATATGCCAATTCAATGCTTTGTTAGCTATAGAATCAGAAAAATGAATTATTTGATCATGGAATGTGAATTAAAGTAATAAAATTAAATGATATTTGCAATAATAGCGCTCTCATAAATTGAATATGTAATAAAGGATTCCTCACACGATAAACATTATTTAATTGAGACACAACCAGTTGTGAGTCCAAGTAAAGCATTAATGATTCGATACCATAAGATATTTCTTCAAAAAGTAAATTAATAACGACACTATACTCAGCCATATTATTTGAATCAGGACCAATACATATGCCTCTTGCGACCAACAAATGACCAGATGGATAATGTATTACCCAAGCGATGGAAATTAAATTCTAAGTGTCTCTACTAGCACCATATGTGAATCCTAAGTACATCAAATCACCCATCGAAACCTGCCAAAGCAGATCAAAAAAACCATCATCACCACAACACCTATAGACAAAAAATAAAACTACGTAAAATATTTTAAAAACAAAGAAAATGTTAGGAAAAATCATAGGAAAAATAATTCTTGATATATAGCCTATTTCTAGGCTCTGACATCACATTTCCTTCAAAATTAATCAATTCATAAGCATCCCTCTTCAAGACCCTTTTAGCAATGAAATGATCATACCACATAGGTTTGAATTTTCCTACCCCCAAGGTGTATTTATCTTGGTCATAGACCAAGACAAGGTCACCTTCAGAGAAAAACCTAAGCCATACAGACTTTTCATACCAAGCTTTTGCTTTTTTCTTATGGGCCTCATTCATTATGGCGGCACCGTGACGCTTCTCATCAAGATGTTCCAAATTGAAAAAGAGCTCTTTGAGACTTGAGGTGTCTGGAAGAAGTTGTACTGCCAACATAAGAGATGGAATATGATATTCTATAGGAAATATCGATTCCAAACCATAATCCAACTAAAAAGGAGTGAATCTTGTAGCAGTCTTAACAAACATTCGGTATGCCCATAGTGTAGGATATAACATGATGTGCTAGTTGGAATTAGCTTGATTAATCGTCCTTTATAGGATAGCCTGAAGGGATTTATTTATGGCTTCAACTTTTCCATTAGCTTGAGGATAATAAGGAGATGAATGCTCCTACCAAAATCCCAGTTTCAAATCCAACTCAAACATCATCTAATTCTGAAAGTGATTACCATGATTAGTGACAATCTCTTTAGGAATACTGAAATGTGAAATGATTTGATTAAAAAGGAAAAGTGTTTTTGTCTCACCATAATTATTAAAATTAGGAATAGCTTTGACCCATTTGGTGAAGTAGTCTACTGCTATGATAATGTACTTGTGTCCCTTAGCTGAAATTGGGTTACAAGTAGTAAAATCAATTCCCCACTTAGTAAAAGGACCAACAATGATGAGAGAAAAAAGTGAATTTGGATGAGCACATATTTTTTGAGTATAGACTTGACAAGGATGGTATTTTTTGACCACCTCAATACAATCTTTAAAAATCAAGGGCAAAAAATACCCTGCACACAAGATTTTTTGGGTTGTAGCAAGCATGAGAAATGACCTCCACAAGAACCATGGTGATAGTCATTCAAAACTAACTCAGATTGTTCTAAGGAAAAACAACGTCTAAGAATTAAATCAACCCCACGACGATATAAAGTATCACCAATGATTAGATAATGCATAGTCATGTGACGTAACTTTTTACGTTCATTCTTAGAAAAAAAACTGAGGAAAATTAGAATTCTGGAGATATACAACGATGTCTCCATACCAAGGATCTTGTGAAGTGATAAGAAAAATATGTTCATCTAGAAATTATTCTTCATAAGTAACATCTCCTTCACAAGGCAATTCTGAAATCAATTCTGCGAAAACCAAAGATTTATTTGATTTAGCTAGCATAAACTTAAGATCAAACTCTTGAAAAATGAAAATACATTTATAGTATGTTCCCCCAATCACTCGCCTAATGAGGGAAAATGGAAATGGATTGGCATCATCCAATACAAAGGTTTTTTTGAGAAAAATGTAATGACAGAGTCATTGGACAAGATGAACTACTGCTAAATCCAATTTCTCAATATGAGAATACCGAATTTCAGGACCAACTAGGCCATGGCTTTGATAACTATCATGTTCTCCCTAAGGGTGTCATATTTTAAACCATAACCATACAGATAGTTTCTTTTGCTGCAGTGAGGTACAAAAGGAATTCTTTGCTATGATCAAGTGGACTTAGAAAAGGAGAAGAGGTCAATGCCTTCTTGAAATCATCAAATGAGTGTTGAGCGAAATCATCCCAAAAAAATGGAACTCATTTCTTAAGTAAACGCATAAATCCATTTGTGATCTCAGTGTAATTTATGATAAATTTCCTTAAAATTTTGGCTTTTCCATGGAGACTTTGAAGTTGAATAATGTTCGACCGGAGAGGAAATTGAAGTATTCTCTCGACCTTGAAAGGATCAACATGAATCCCTTCATTAAAAATGATGAATACCAACAACCAACAAGATGTAACTGTGAAAACACACTTATTTGGGTTCAACCAGATTTTATAATAACGTCATCTCTCAAAAATTAGACAAAGGTGTTTTGGATGTTCCAGCACCTTATGAGAGCAAGTAGCTAAATCATCCAAATAAGCTTCAATTATATGTTTGATGTTGTGGAAATCATATGACATAGCCTGTTGAAAGGTAGTCCTAACATTTTTAAGGCCAAAAGGCATTTTCCTACATGCAAACGTACCCCAAGGGAAAATAAATGTTGTCTTATGTTGATATTAAGGACTAATTGTTATTTGATTATATCTAGAAAATTCATCCATGAAGGAAAATATTTTATTCCCAGCACACTCATTAATCATTTGATCTATTAACAGAGTGGGGAAATTGTCTTTATGGAAGCCTTTATTTGAATCCTTGAAATTGATGCATACCCAGATTGTTCCTTGTTTTTTGTCGATAGGAACTGGATTTGAAACCCGTTTAGTTAAAGGAAAAATGTAGATGAAACCTTCCTTAATAAAATTCTCTACTTCAGCCTTGATAGTCACAACTTTCCTAAGGTTAATTGTTCGAAGCTTTTGACGCACAGGATTTGAATTTTTGTATGTCTTGATCTCATGCTAAACTATACTAGGATCAATCCTAGGAATTTCCTCATAAGACGAAGCGAATACACCTCTAAACTCCTTAAAGATATCAGTGTAAATTTTGATCTCTTCAGGGGAACACTCAGCTCCAATGAAGATATTCTCAATAACTTTGGGATTCATAGAAATGTTCACCAGAATAGTTTTTGAAATATTATCCATGTTACCTTCAACAAAATTATGTGATGGAGCCAAAGGGTTTAAAACTTTATGAACACTTCCACAAGAAATAGGACAAGCCAAATTTTATTCAACTTTACGCAATTCAGGGAGAAAATAGGACTGATGATGCAAATCTTCCCATGGTATTTCTACACCAGTCATTCCTTCTATAATTTCCTCCTCAGATTGTAAAAAAATATCGAGGAAATCCATAACCGAAGTGGAATCAATTATCCAGACCGATGCCACATCATCATCGACATCCTTTGATGGGAGAGGGATGGGATCAAAATCTACAGAATTAACAGTAGATCGAGACGTAATTTCTATTGCAGATATAGGATAATACATTCCACCCAATTTTCATTCTTATAATGTGGTTGTAGGAGGGGGCAAGAGAAAAGGATCCGAAAAATAATGATTTCTAAAAGACATTTTCGAGGAACAATCCTGGATTATTAAATCGCATTAACATGAGCAACGAGAGATGGAAAATAAAAAGTACCCAACAAACAAGAATACATCCCAACTCCTAAATTTTCAATAGGTTGCTTCGTTTCCTTACCAAGGGGAAAGTGGAGTCAACATATGCATTAAGGTCATTGGGAGAATAGCCTAACTGATCAATCGTAACAATTATCCCTTTATGAGGAAAACGTAGGATGTGGAATAAATATGAGACTATGGAATCAATTGCATAAACCCAATTCTGACCCAACAAAATATTATAATCGAGATTAGCATCAACTATCTCTAATTCCAAGTTAACAACCTTTCTCCCTACATAAATAGGGAAGGCATGAAGAATCCCATGAGGCCTATGAGAATGACCATCGAATGCAATTAGGAAATTGGGAGAGGGAACAACTTCAGGGGACCCGATAAATTTTCAACATGACATAGACATGACACATGCAGGAGCCCCTTCATCAACTATGGTTCAAAAGATGGTCTTCTTACGATATGTAGGTTTAATCGAAAAAGCCATATGATGAGGGAGTATCATTTTAACATTTTACATATAAAATGTAATTACTATAGATTTTTGTGGGTCAATTGCTCTGATCGAAGTGATCAAAGCACTCCTTTATGCAGGACATGACTGGAGTACCTATAATGATGACATAGCACAGGGGCTCTAAGGCTAAATCTTCAAAAATGGAATAGATAAGCATCCCTAGCATTGGGATTATAAGTAGATTTTTCTTAGGAGCCTTTCAGCATCCGAGGTATAGGCTCAACTACGAGCCTCTCTATATGAATAGGTTCTTAAGTATCAGAAGCATATTTAGCCTTAGAAGGCTTTGGCTATCCATAATCATGAGCTCTATTTGAAATATCAACATGAGACTTAACCATATATACATTCGATGTAGATTCCCCTTCCTGGTTTCCCCCTATAGGGGTTCTAGTACTACCATTCGCACCACCAAGTAATTATTTCCCTTGGAGAAAAGGGTCAGTAAGCACATCCTGAGAACTAGAAGAACCCTGTTGTGCTAATAAGTGTTGAGCATCTTAAATCTTAAGGAAAATATGAGTAACATGACCCCCACTGCATAACTTTCATAGGAATTTAACCTTCTTTTTAGATTCCTTCTTGCCCTCACCAGTGTCACCACTAGGTTTATTCGCATTCCCATTCCCTCTTGTATCTTTTTTCTTCCCATCAGATTGCTAATTTCCTTTGGGATTTGAGGATTTAACAAAATCAACCGCTAAATGTTGAGAATGAGACACTAACGACATAGTCTGTGTCGCAGAAGAAGATTTCAACGAAAATTGTTGTAATTAATTTAACAAACTAGTTGTATTACTATCGATCGATCCTGCAACTTTTTCGGCATGGGGGCCTAGATTTAGTTTGGCGAGATCAATTTTTGATCTAGGAGAATCAAGCAAGATCTTATAGAGGACTCCAAACTAGGAATAAATAGGTTCTAATTTTTGGGCTCTAAAGGTAGTTTTTTCTTCATTGAACACCCATGAAAGTGATACATCCTTAGATATATCTAGTTGTAATGATTTTAAAAACCATTCTAGAAGAAATTAAGCAGGGATATAAGCCTTGATAAATCTCTTCCTTATGCGCCACTCTTGAATGTGGTCAAAAATATGGGTAGCCTTGTCCCACTCAAAATTGGTGTTAACACTGGAAAATAGTACAGGAGAAGACGACATTAATTAATGTTAAGCAAAAGGATTTACAGGGCTGGAAGACATTACAGAATCTAGAAAGTATTTAAAAATCTCTAAGGTCTGAGGAAAATCAAATGTGAACTAGTCCTAAATGCTATTTGCGCGCATAATCCTTCATGAAGAGTGCCTTCCGCACTCCTAGGAGTGGGGAAATTCCACTATCCAGGACCACACAAAGCAAACGATAAGTGACCCCTTACTTGGAGCGACCTAAGGAAAGCCACCAACGCCTCCTTAGATACTATGTGAGCACACAATGGAATATTTGGTGCACAAGAAGGAATCATACCCCTCTCTTGGGTCACCATCCTCCATGTACCAAGAGAGGGAAGGGAGGATTTGAAATCTCCTATATAATGCCACCATGAGATGAAGAATGGGTGAACACATTGTTATGTTGGCCAAAATTTCCCAAGCAATACCAACAGTGTGTGAGCTGGAGCTGAAGATAGAGGGGACTCAATTTTTGGCCACCCAACAAGTTCAGTCCAACATAGTAGAGAGAGAGGGAGACTGCACCGAGGCAAGCTTGGGATAAAAACATCCTTGAATCGGGACCTAGAACCATTGTTTAGGGGCCCTTTGGCAAGAGGGTAAAATTTCACTCTTATTACTACCAACGCTCAATAAGAGGGGCCTAGAGCCACCGTTCATATTATTGTTGTCATTTGACTCTTTTCAAAACTCATGTTTATTTTTTTAGTTTTTATTTTATATATGCATGTTATTTATCTATCTAGTATGCTTATTGATTCTAGCTAGTTCCACTAACTTGCTTGACTCCACTACTTTTCTATCTGTTACCAATAACTTAAGTGGGTAGACCACACCCCTTAAGTTGGTGTGATTTCGTACATATGTGCACCAACCACACCCCAATAGGATTGATGACTCCACTAACGTTTATTACCAAGTTTATGTGGTTGTGAATTTTTTGCAGAGACCTCTGTCTGTGTTGTGGAGTAGAGTTGAATTTCCCCTGATTTATCTTGCAGTCCCTAGTTCATCCCAAGTGACAGACTGAAGCAGAACAACTCCAAAAAAAAATTTGCAGGAATTTACGCACATTTTCTTCTCATAGAGGCGCAGAGCGCGTATTCAGAGCTAACCCACGCGCAGACAACGCGCTTGTTTCAGCGTTTTGTGCGCAAAATAGAGAATGAGAAATTTCTCCCAATTTTCTATTTTTTCCTGCTTGTAAAGTGCTTGGAAACCCCTAATACACCTGCCATCACTGGTTGTGGTACCCTGCAGCTTGTTAAAGCTCACTCTTAGCTACTTTTTGTAGGCTTAACATCAGTTTTACTTCAAGTTGATTTTTTGCAAAGTTCACACATAGTTTAAGTAGGGGGGGAAAATAACTTGCATTCCGAAAAAAAAAAGTATGTTTTACAAATTTTGGTACTTACAAACCTAGATAAGTAGCCCAAGTAAGTGGCTCAAGACCACACATGCATAGCTAGTTTTATTTTTTCTAGTGTGAAATTTTTAGACTAGTTCAATTTTTGCACTAGGAATGTTATAAAACTAGCTCCAAAAATAGAAGAAAAGAGAGATCAATGCCTTATAAATCAATCACTTCGAGGGGGAAACCTCCAATACATTACATAAATGAACAATTCTTGGATGATACAAATGACCAAAACCTCCTTCTATATATAGGAGGCCATGGGCCCACAGTATAATCCTAGTTGACCTAATAATAACAATGTAAGGGAAAATAATAACAATATTGGGGTTACAGGGGTACAAAAATAACAATAGGGGGGCTACACTAATAACAATAAGGGACTAAGCTAGTAATATAGGGACCTAACATGGAATTTTGGGACTAGGATTGAATTGTTTATAGAAGAGCAAGTAATCTCTGCTACCTTTGCACACTCTGGTGATCCTAGGTAAGCATATGAACGCTCCCTATTCACAATTCTCCATCTCCCTATAGTTGGTCGCATAGATTAACTAAGAAAAATAGAAAGCGGCCCATTATCCACACTTGTTTTTCATTTGACCCAGGAACAATAAAACATAGTTTAAATAGGGGATTTTGTAAAGGATCATCGATATCCACATGTTCAAACTATGTGCTCACACACACTCACCCACTACTCGAAGCCCAAGACTTGAACACTCACCTAGGACAGTAGTTCTTAGTGGCCAAAAACTAGGGCAGCCTTTTCCCTATAGGTGACAGTGCAGGCAAGCACCAGACCCTCTACCCTTACCTTGATGGATTCTCTTTGGCTGATTGGAGGCATCGCCAGATCTTAGGGGACATTGTGCCAGCACTCGTAAGAAATATTCTCAAGGCCCAGTTACTTTTGAGTGTGTGAGGACGCATAGGTCTTCTAAGATTGAGTGTCATACGCAAACAAACAAAAACCACTTTTTGATTGCTTGATCACATAGATTAATTTAAAGAGAAATTTATTTTATTTTTCGCTTTGTTTTATGTATGTGACAATAAGTTTTCTTTGATCATAGACTCTATCCTCTCAAATTTTTCCAAAACCAAACCTGGTCGACACCTAAATGGTCCCAATGGAACCTTGTCGATCCAGGTGTCTTTTGGACCTCCCCCCATTACCAGGAGGGGTTCTAGGTCTTTCGCCATTCAGGCATAAAAAAAGAAACGCTGCCACCATTATTGGTTCGTCCTTTATTGGGGCAGTCAGAGTTGGGAACCCTAGTCAGTCTCCCAACACCACACCACACACCACTCCTCCTACTACCCCTAGGGGGCAGAGGAGTGCATCCCATTCAGGAAGCCAGTTGAATACATAGTAGGGTACGTTTCACACTAACCCTCTTTCTTACCAGAACTTTGTGTCTTCGCAGATTGCACTGGCGTCAGCCTCTCAGTCACACTTCTTAGCTTCATTGAATCTGCTTGATTTAACCAAGCTGACGAATGACCGCATCGCACAGGGTCCTACATGGCCTCCCATGGCCACGAAGCTCCCTTCGGATGTTCCAAATTTTGAAGGCAAGCAAACGGAAGACCCAGGTAATCATGTCATGAACTTTCACCTATGGTTCTCATCGAACGGTATCATTGACGACACTATTTTATTGAGATTATTTCAATGCACTCTTACAGGAGTAGTCGCAAAGTGGTACGGAGCAACCCTCAGCTTCACATGGAACCTTTAGCACCCTCACTAACATGTTCCTAACATATTTTTAGTTACCCATTCACCATGATTTTGGAATGGAATTACTGACGCACTTTAGACAAACCCCTGTCGTCCATATCTCAGACCATCTCCATGAATGGAGGCAGCGTGGTAGTTTATGTAAAGCTAAATTCGACGATCGGATTCTCTTAGATTTTTTCTTGAAAAATATTACAGCATATATTTCAAAGGATTTGGTGCAACAGAATCCCACATCCAAAGAGGATGCAATCAGCAAAGCCCAGAAGCTTGAGTTGATTTATACGCAGTCAGGATACATTTATAACATCCTGCCTAACGCCCCGCGCCTGCAAACTTATCAAGAACTGCCAGGTGCGTCGAACTCTGCAGACGAACTAATTGGGTCATTGACCCAAGGTTACCTAGGCAGAAGCAGTCAAAACCCTGGTTACACATACAATTCTACCCAAAATGTGCCTCAACCAAGTTTTCAAATTCATCATATGCCTCAGCAAAGTTTTACTAATAGGGCGCCAACGTATCACCAGGGAGGACCTTATCCTCCAGCTCAGGGGAATCAGTACGTAGAAAGAAACACTCACGGAAGAACTCCCCTCCAATAGTCAGGTGCAAACTAGAGACCATGCTATGCTTAGTCCCTAGCACACAACCCACCTATGCATAATTATGCACAGGTGAACTTTGTGCAGCCGTCCCAAAACCAACCACACCAATACAACCAGGAGAACTGCCCTCCTAACATGGTGAAGAAAAATCCAAAAACAAGCCAAAAGGGAACCCTGGATAGGGGGGCAACAACCAGTAACACCCACCACGATCCCAGGCTAGAGGCAACTCCAAGTGGAATCAGAACCAGGAGCCGAGCAATGCCCAACAGCAGAGAAAAATGCCACCTCTTTGAACAAACCATTCTTGTTCGATATGTGGTGAGTACGGTCACTATACTCACCATTGTCCCGATCTCCCTGAGTTGAAGAAACTACAGAGTAACCGAAGACAAGGAGGAACTTCCCAACAACCAGCTGTGATGCAAGAACATTTCCCCCATCAAGGGGCGGTAAGCACTCAGTAGCAAAATACAGATGATTCCGGCAAAATCAGCCATGAAATCTACATGACTGGAGAAGAGATGTTTTTCCAAACACAAAATCGCAATTACGACACCCCACCAGACACCAATACGTCAGGGGCAATTACCAGTGCACCGACTTCACCTTTGACCATTTCAAAGATGCCTATAGAACCATTGTTAAAGATGGCGAAGGGACCTAATAGGCGAGTAGGAAAATACTCCAAAGCAACCCATAATTATAGTATCGTGGATGACTTAGCACAATCTCCCGTTGTTATGTTAGCTTTGGAAGTATTGCAGTCATGCCCAAAAAAATGGAAAGCCCTTCTTTATGCGTTAGGCGCTATCAATCCTGTCGATACGCGCCTAATGGCTTTTGACTTAGACAAAGCCACCCCTCGGCTTCCTTCCATGGTTTCCTTCCAGATACCAGTGTCGGTGCAGAATATCACTGTTAACCGATGTGTCATAGACGAGGGTGCATCCATGTGCATCATGTCCAAAAAATTTTGGCATAAGTTAGGTTCTCCCGAACTAAAACCCTCAATCATTACGCTTTGAGCATACGATGGTCATCCTTCGACCCCCGTCGGCCTCTACCAAAACGACCCAGTCTGCTTAGCTGGAAAGATGGTCCACATAGACATTGAATTCTTGGACACTCACTTGGACTACAATATACTCCTTGGGCGGAGTTATATGTATGCCAAGTTTGCCATAGCCTCCTCTGTCTTGTGCATCATAATGTTCCCCCATGAGGACTGCATCATTACTGTATACCAACTGACGCACAGCGAAAAGCGACCCCTAACAAACAGTGATGTAATTATACCCTATGTAGATATAGCCTCATATTCTCTCTCATGGTACTAAGAATATGGCCCCGGCCGATTCAAACCGTCGTCCATTCTATGGTCATTCCTAGGATATCCTCCCATAATCCCTGAGTCATCGCCCGATGTCATAGGGGCTCCGGTGTGCATGATGTCCAAATCAAGCAATGAAGCTGGTCAGGACATAGACATAAGCAGTAATGGCACTGATTCATCGGCCATGACAGCCTCTCTAGCCTACGCCGCCTCCCAAACCCCTTTCCTCTACCCCCCAGCTGGTTTCGTCTCCTAGCAGGTTTTGGCAACATTAGTATTACCCAACATATCGTTGGAAATCCCAGTTTGGTACCTCGTTCCCCCTGCAGGAACAGGAGCCACTCATGTTACTGCCATAGGATTGAAGCCCCTCAGTCCCGAGGAGGCCCCACTCATACAAGAAACGGTCGAAACCACCCCTGCAAAGGAAATTCCCATCACAAAACTAATGATTACGGCTAAGAAAACTGGGAACAGAGGAAATAAGATGGTGACCCCCGTCATTCAACAGGAATCACCAGTCTACACCATATGCGACGTAACAGGTCACCCTACCCATATCTGTCCAGAGATGGATGAATTAAAACCACTCCTTGGATCCGAGATATATGTCGCGACGCCGCGTTCCCGTAAAAAGGAACCTACCACCAAAGGTAAAGGCAAAGCTTTGTGTACCAATCACACATGCGCTCTCTGTAGAAACTACGAGCACTATACCCATCATTTCCCAGAGATCCCGCAATACAGGGACACCTTACACGCCATCGAGCGATCCTATCAAGAGGATCCCTCAACTCAGGCATCCGAAAATGAACCTCGTATCATCCTCTACCTACAGAAGGAACAACGAAGGGCACAAGAAAGACACCTAGTCATGCTCGTTACACGTTGCACACTATGCGATGAATGTGGCCACTTCCTTGAAGAGTGCGCAGCCCTGGAACCCATCCACAGATGGTATCTTATAGAAAGGGTTTACTACGTTGGATTGCGGGCAGCGCAATTCACATGTTCATTATGCACCGAAAATCACCTTTTGGAGAATTTTCACTATATCCCCCGATTCCGGCTAGCCCCCACTAGCTTACGCTCCGCCATAGTCCACCTCTCCCAAGAAGACGACATGGATGCAGATTCCACGGACAACTCCACAACCCAGGAAGATGTGACGAGCAGATCCACCATATTCTTGTCTGTTGAATAATGACCGATCAGGGGACCCCTAGTTACCCCTAACCACCCTCCACAGAGAAGACCAACATGCACGTTATGCAAAACACCAAATCATGCGGTCGTCCATTGTCCTGATTTAGCATCATTATGACGTTGGTTCCCCGCCATACCTCAAACTGAGCATGACAAAACCCTCATATCAAGGATTTTTTGCCTTATATGTTAGGGCAATCATTATGAGTGACATTGAATTATGCCTCGCAACTTTGTCCCACCATTGACATGATTCATACCATAGAGAAGAGATAGGACGACCTCCAGGAATGGCATAAAAATTACATCGTCGGGTCAATGTCCCCACCCCCATAGTGGCGTACCAGGTAAGCTAAGACAACACACCAACCAAGCATGACCCCGACCAAGCCTAGGATAACATGCTGTCTATGTGACATATACGACCACCAGGTCAACCAGTGCAGAGAAATGAAGCACCTTGCAAATAGTTTTCGTATAGTCTCTTCTCTCCCTCAGAAACTTCTCTCTAACCAAGAGAATATCACGCGTACCTATTGCTATATTTTTTCACACTTTCACCATATGATTAAATGTGTACACCTCCCCAAGCTAAGAGTGATAGGAGCAGAGTTGAGTCTACACTCCCCCAAAGAGGTAGACACACCCAAGCCAACAATACAGAAACGGAAACAGAAGACAACCTCTTCTACAACAAACCCTTTTCGAGTGTCCACATTTGGAACAATGAGTAGTGTAGAGTCTCACATAATCTACTATGTTGGCACAGTGATACCATACACTATCTGCACGGACCAAAATCACACCCTAGAGGTATTCCTGCTAATGGAAACATTAAGGCACCTCTGCAGCAAGCACAATTTTCACCTACAAGAAATTGACCATCTTAGAGGGGAACCCAACTTTGCGCTCACGCAGAATCCCATTATGGAGATTCTTCCCCCACCAAACGTCAATGACACAATCCACCATATACGATTTGTATCATCACATATCGGAAATAGGATTCCAACTGCCCCCACGTCCTAGGATTTCCACCCTATTCTTGTCGCAAAAGATCAAGGTACCTTGCACTTTTGCATTGATTTCTGCAAGATCCCAAATTTATATGCCACCATTGAACTCCTTGATGATACCCAGCCTCTAGAACAGCACCTAGTACAACTAGAGCCTGTCGAAGAAAGTCGACGATAATCGTTACAACACAACGAGGTCCACAAGAAAAGGGTAAAAGCATCATTCGACTGCCACTTCACCCCTCGCTCATTCACCGAGGGAGAATTAGTCCTCTGCTATGATGTTGCAAAAGAAGCCCTAGGGCCAGGAAAGTTTGAAACCTTGTGGAAAGGACCCTACATCATTAAACATTGCCTCCGACAGGGGGCATACATTTTGATGGAACTCGACGGGACCTGCCTCAATAACCCTATCAATGACCTTTACCTCAAGAAATTCTACCCATAAGGACCAAGATGACCCTTCCCTAGAGTGAGCGTACACAACCCTAACCACTTATTATTTTTGACCAAAATACGTATTTAAAAAGCGCTCAAAGTGCCACCATGGATCACCAACCTGAACTGTATTTCAGATTTGCTAATGGAGCATCAAGATGGTCTCAAATTTTAGCCACAACTTCCTGGGTAATTTACCACCCTGACCGATCACCACTCTACTAAAACAGTGTTTGCATCGGTTCAACAACAAACAATCAAGCAGAATATGACGTTGTCATCGGACTTATGTGTGATGCCCTCCATCAGGGTATACGCCATATGCATATCTAGCTCTATTCCCAGTTAGTAGTGTCGCAGTTAAACCAAACATTTGAGACAAGAGATACACATATGTTTAGAAAATATTCGTGTACCAAAAGATTAAGCAGACAATTTGACTATATCACATGTACACATACCAAGGAGTCAAAACCAAACAGTTGATCGCATAGCTAAAAATATCCTAAACTGGAATGCATCTCAAATAAACCATCATACATAAAAAACCAAAATAATATAGATATCCATCAACATAACATCATACATAAACCTAAACAAGTGAAACATCATGTAGAGCCGCAAAAATAATCTCTCATATATATATATCACAATATGTATGTCTGAGTACAAAAAACCGTGTCGCTAGCCCAACTGCTAGCCTAAAGATACAAAATTCGTCAAAAATAAGGGAAGAATATTCATAATGTGTGCTTTCCATATGTAAAAAAATACTCTAGGGTGGTGTCCCCTCAGGAGGGGCACCTGGACCCACCAATGCCCCCGGTGCCACCACTGGAGCTGTCGTCGTAACCACGATCACCACCCGACGAAGAACGGGCTGATAGTCCCTCTCGCGGGCCGTCATAGTCTCCAACCAGACCTCCTCAAAGTCATCCATAAAACCTCGAGTAGGCATCCCCTGGGTCAAGCGGTCCATTTGACCCCAAAAATCCTCAAGAACTGACACCTGAGCTGTCAGTTCTGCAATACGAGAATCTGTTGTATCTACGTGAGCCACTTCCACATCGGCACAAGCTCGCTCTGCCGCAATCTCTCGAGCAGTCGAGCTGCTGCCCTCCCCTGAAGGGCCATCACCACTGCCAGGTTCCCCAGCAGTACCTCCTCCCTGATCACCCCTATGTCGTCATATAGGATTGTGGCCGACCAACCGAACCACGAGGTGACCCACCTCACCAACATCTACAAGAGTAACCAAAATGATGCCAGTGTCACTAGCAAAACACATAAGTACATGTATACTCAAATAAATGTAGAAAACATACACAACATACCTGTGGGACCCCAAGCATAACCAAAAGGGAGACCCATGTCCGGATCCCCCCAAAAGTCCATTCCTGCATATGGGTATGGTAGGAACATCTAGGGTTGGCCTCAAACCAGGCCTCTGTCGTGGCATTCCAATAATGCCCCACCATGCCACCACTACCTCGCGGCATCACCGGAGCCCATCTCCTCATACGGGGCACCCGCAGCCCCCCAGGAGGCACTGCCACTACTGGCCTCAATAGCACTACCCTCTTGTACATAAATATGCACAAGATACTGGCATACGCAAACAACTTAGATCCACATTAGACCTTTTTGAGTTGCAACACCATCCCGTCAAAGCAGAAATGGGCAAAGTCGAAAAAATGCCCGAACCTCAACTAGTGTAGCACTCCAACCTCCGGCCCTGATGCCCGATGCAGAGCAAATGACCCTGCTAGTCTCACAATCACTACCAAAGCACATCGCTCTGCCAGATCTATAACTGATGCAATGCTGATGCATCCCTTTGTAAGAGGCGCCCCACCACAGTGGCGTCTCCTAAATCTCTCCAAGTCCACTCTCCCGGCAGGGAGTGGATATCTCAGTGCCTCACCCTGAGGCAGTAAACCAATCACAAAGTAAACATCCATCTTAGGATGGATGACCAAGTATGTCCCCCACAACACGAACATGTTGTGCCTCCTGCGCCAATGACAGATCACGTAACGTAGTAGTCGGTCATGCGATCGCAGAAGCTCTTTCTCCATGAACTTCAGAAGCCCCCATAGCGTCAGCTGACGACGCACCCCAGCATCAGCATCTAGCTCAACACGGATCACGGGCCAGTCCTGCTCCCTCCACAATAACCTGTCATTAAAGCAAGTACCCATTAGTACATAAAAAAACCCAAGATAGGCAAAAATCCAAAAATATTTTTTGCCTCGGCTTTGTGCACCTGTCCCTCAGACATGTACGCTTAGCATGCACCTGTATTTTGCACAGGCACTTAAGGCACGCTAAAAAATGGGAAATGAGCGCATTAGCGCACTTATCCCCCGAAGAAGCACACAAGGGGCGCACCTTTTCCCTAATCGCTTGTGCAATCTAGGGCAAAAAAACACCTAGAATTCATACAAACCCAGTCTGTAAGGACCACCGCACCATCAAACTAAAAAAAAAAAAAATCAAGTACAGGACGTCATGAAGGGTACCTGGGCATGATCTCGTGAATCCCTGGTGCTCAGGTTGACCGCAATGGCAAGAAATGCTACGTGGAGTCTTCTGACCTCTCAAAAACTCAGCAAGTATAAATGAATTGAATTAGGGCCATATCCACCCATATATCACCCTTTTCAAAAACTTTGGAGGACCATAACGAGAGATCAGAATTTCCATTCTCCGAACTGTAAGTTGTGCCACAATCAACACTCCATGATGAATAGAGGCAATGCCACACATTCACACTCCCAAAAAATAATTTTTCAGCGCCGGCAAGTATGCCCTCTCTCATCTTCTTTTTTAAAGCTCATGAATTTCAATAATATTTGATAAAGAAGGTGCTTTCACTTGAGGTAGTTGTTTTTGTAGGAAAAGCTCACAAACCATCCACAACGTCATCTCCTAGAATTTCCAGAGAAGGTATCATTCTACCCCTAGCATGAAAGAGTCCCAGAAAACTCTGCATCTCCTGACATCATTTCTCCATCAGAAATAAACCATAGGATCCTCATATTCGACTGTGTTTATCATCACCTCACCTTGCACATGATAAAAATTCACGTTGGTCGGTAGAGCCTCCCCTCCATGGCGCTCGCCACCCACAATAGACCATATATCACAAAAAAAGTGACACCATGGCCATACCACTTTAGTCCGGGAAGCACCTCATGCCCATCCATTCACCAAGCATAAGGTCAAGTTTACCATACAAGCTAAAACCCCCTTCCTGGACGACCAAGTTATATAAGCAGATCAAGAGTGCACCACCGCGCATCGCATTTGGCCCACCATACCTTCACTAGCATAATCCCATCTACGATACTTTCTCATATGCTTCATCAACCCCCCACATGAGACCAACCAATGGGACCCCCACCCTCAGGAAAACACCTTCCTCACACCATCATTGAGCGAACACTTTCATGTTTTGGGGTACCCATCTCTGTGTTTTGTACAAACCAAACCTCATTATTTTATTCTTTTGTTAAGTGTACAAAGACCTCGAATGGTGCACTACATCCTTCACCCTCTCATTTCATCTTTTCTCCCATGGCAGCAGTTCCTTAACACCCTTGGTTGGAGTATTGTACCCCCACACACCAGACACCTTGACATTCATAGCCAGTTTATACCCACCCTGGAAGTCCTACTGACTCCAAGGTTTTCTCCATCAGGAATAACTATGAATGTCGCCAAGCTGCTTAATATAATCTGACCTTGGGCCACTGAATCCCCATCATCAGTTTTCAGTCACCCCTCGCCAACATGACTATGTTAAACCCATCACATCCATGTCCCCGATCCCTCATATCGACGACCGCTCATTCAGTTGAGGCTTCCTTTTTGTTGACTTCGACATAGTTTTTCCAAAAAAGAAGTGGTACCTTGGATCACCCCTCCCCATACAAGGGGAAATATCAGGTGCCACTGTGGGAGACATCATTGTCCACAGATTTCATCGATCCTCCGGACATTCGACTACAACAAAAGCTTTCATATTAATATGGTATTTTCCCTTACAACCATTTCACTTTGATCAAATTCGTTGAAGACCCGGGCCTCCATAAGCATCTCTTTCAACAATGCTTACACGAGAAGGTCCCAGCCAGCGCCTATGCGTATAATGCATAGCTATATGCCATACCAAGTTTACACATATGGGTACTATATTACACCTATTGTCAAAGAAAAAACGCCCCTGAAGGCGTCGGCAGTTGTCGTCAGCAACCACCAACATCACTACCATATCAGTGATACAGACAGAACACATATCTGTCAACTAAATTTGTTTAACTATCCACAACATTACGAACATGGGACATGCCCACCTTGTAGAAAATTTGTATATGTATTGTAAATTGTATTTTCTTATAGGGATCCCTTAGGCCACGGTCATTCTTGGAAATAGTGCAGGGTGTTTTCAATTCCAAGCTTCACGCGGGTCTCTCTCTCTCTACACACGATATAGAAAAGAAACTATAATGTATTTCATTCTTCCTAGAACTCACACATTAGGGGGAAACTGTTAACACTAGAAAACCGTACAACAGAAGACGACATTAATTAATGTCAAGAAAAAGGATTTACAAGGCTAGAAGACATTATAGAATCTGGAAATTATTTAAAAATCTCTAAGGTCTAAGTAAAATCAAATGTGAACTAGTCCTAAATGCTATTTTCACGCATAATCCTTCATGAAGAGCGCCTTCTGTGCACCTTTTTGCCTGATATGCGTGCAATCCTGGGAGTGGTGACATGTCACTATCCGGGACCACACAAAGCAAAAGACAAGTGACCTCTTACTTGGAGCTGCCTAAGGACAGCCACCAACGCCTCCTTAGACACTATGTGAGCACACAATGGAATATTTGGAGCACACAAAGGAATCATACCCCTATCTTGGGTCACCATCCTCCATGTACCAATAGAGGTACAGGAGGATTTGAAATCTCCTATATAAGGCCACCATGAGATGAAGAATGGGTGAACACATTGTTATGCTGGCTATAATTTCCCAAGAAATACCAGCAGTGTGTGAGCCGGAGCTGAAGATAGAGGGGACTCAATTGTTGGCCACCCAACAATTTCAGTCCAACATAGTTGTTACACAGCGATTTGTCACCGTCCTTGCAATCCCCTGTCCCGCACATTGGAGGGCTTATTCTATGACCTGTGAGCAGTGACATGACCTGAAACCACTTTCATGGCATCCCCCTGGACATGGAAATTTATTCCCCTGAAGACAATTCCTTGTGAAAAACCCTAAAAATAGCCCTTTTTGCATTGGTGCAGCCAGATAGTTCAGCCCTCGTGCCAATGGGGGAAATCCTCCAAAGAGGGCGAGCCAATTGGCACTCTATCCTAGTGTTTCACCCATGCCAGGCTTAATAAGGAGTGTTTTTTAAAAATAAATGGCGGAATATTGACTCCAACCAACTCCTGAACCAGTCTCTAAATTGAGTTGGGAGGTTTGGCTCTGGATCTCCATGTAGAGGAAGTAGTTTTCCACCTCTCATGGAAGCTTCCTTGAGGATAGGGCCAATCCCATGATTGTAGGGATCCCAACTCCCCTTCCACCATCTATATAAGCTTGCCATTTTCCTTTGTAAGCTAATATCCAAGAGCCTTCATAGCCTAAAGAATGCTGCAAGAGCCTTGATAGTCCTCATAGATCCAAATCAGTAGCAAGGAGATTGACGACTGAAGAGAGAGGCTTGTCCCCGTTCCCGACGACCTTTACCGAGACGTATTCCACTGTCGACCCACCGAAGGAAGATTCAGCGTCAGAGCCAGGTTGTATTTTCCTTTGTATGAATTAATGATAAGCGACTTTGGTTATGGTTCCACTCATATTGTTCATTATGATCATGAGTTGTGTCTTCTCTGACTGATACATAATTGCATATATTGGGTTTTATGCTTGTATGTTTGTCGTGTTTCTTGCGTGTGCAGGTGTTCGATCGCGGCAAACGTGAGGATTGTGATCTGTCGAAGCAAGGAAACGAGAGCGCTATCTTCTCTACGAAAAACAGCATTGGATTCAAGGTAAGCCTTCTTCGCCATTTGGTTTATTGCGATTAGGAACTTGCACCTTAGCGTGATACGATTGTTGCTAGACCCGATCTGGGCTAGTAGGTATCACCTCTGTCCGCAGAGGAGATTTACCTCTACAACAAATTGGCGACTCCACTAGGGAGTGTTGATTTGGAGTATTTTCTTGTCTTTTCGGTTGATTTTTTACTTTGCTTGCTTGATCAGCTCTTTTGGCTGGCTCTTTCCATGTGTTTGGCTTTTGTTTAGCTTTACCATCACTAGTCTATTTCTTGGATTGCTCTTTTTTATTTTTCCTTAGTAAACTCAACTGGCGCGCTTATTAGCCTGACATTTGTGCCAATTGGCACATGTTGCCAGTGTATTACCTGCGCCAATCATGTTCTGGTGCTAGATTCCGCCTGACAGTAGCACCAATTCTGTATGGTGCTAGGGTTTGCTCTATTTTAGGCTTTCTGAGTTTGATCTGTGATTTTGGTTTCATTTTTACGACTGCTTGAGTGTTCTAGAGCCTTGTTTGACTGACTGTGACCTTCATCCTTTGGTTGTTTGCCCATTTCTATCAATTTTACATTCTAGCCCTAGGGCATCTAGGTGCTATAGTGTGTCGAGCCTCCCGTGGGAGTTTTTGGTTTCTATCTATTCAATAAACCTTTTGATTGCTTCTCTGCATTTGTTTGGTGGTTGTCTATCGTTTCATTGCGCTATTTGAGTGATTGATTTCTTCTTCATTCGAATTCTTCTTTGTCTCGCTTTGAGCCTAGATTACATGGTTCATTTGAATCTTTGGGATTCTCTTGGTTTTGAGGGATTGTTTTGTCAATTTGAGGTCTGATTGTGTGTTTTCATTGAGTGAAATTTGATTGTTTTTACTCATTTGTTATCGCTTCTCAAATTTCTCTTTTCATTAGTTTTCATTTTGTTTAGTGCACTTTGCTCTTAAACATTGAAAATACAAAAAAAAATTCTCTTTTGCTTTGATTAGTTAGTGTGAATTAAATCTTTTCCATGTTATTAGTTATTAGTAACTTTAAAAGAAAATCTTTTAGTTTCCATTAGCTGCATTAGAGACTTTACTGGTTGTTGTCTGATCATTTTGTTATTGCGTGAAAAGCTCTTAACTCTCTCGTAATTAGCTTTCATCGAAATAAATGATATACTGTGGCATGTAGTGTGCATTTAGGAGATTTTGAGACATAACACTCGCTAGGGCCTGAAAATTGAAACATAATTGAAGATAAACATTAAAATTGATTCAATTTACACTAAGGTAGCATTGAAACATTAACGAAATATTTAGAGTTCTAGGATAGAGACGTGTTCCGGCGTCTTTAAACCTAGTAGTTTTCGTTCGCCACTTGGCTTTAGATAGCACTAGTACAGACTTGTGCTCCCCGTACCGTCGTGTATATAAAGGGAGACCCCATTAGGTTGCCATCCTTTATCCATAGGAAGCCAAGTCTGTCGCCCTATACCCGTGATACACCGGACACAGCATTCGGGGAGATTGCCTGCACGTACGTTAATTCCTTGGTTGATTTCTCTTTCATTTTGAAACCAAGGTGTATATTGCAGTTCACAGTTATTTGGTACACCCTTTGCCTAGATTACCAGAGTAGTCATTTTGATCTTTTCTGACTCTTCAAATTTGAAAATATCACCAAGCGCTTGTCCTTTCACGCTTGCTTCAAAATTGAAAGAGATAGAGTCATCTTTCATCCATTTCTCGACTCTTAAAACATGAAACGATGAAGTTTCTAAGTTTCAATGTCGTAAAATAAATCACCTGCGATCACACGCCCTTTTAGATCTTGCTTGTTGGCCGTTTGATTGTGTGCCTTGATTCATTTTAGCCCGTGTGTTGTATTTGATCTTTTCCTTTTGTCATTATTTTCATAGTGGCGAAACCCTCAATTTCGTCTACTGGTAGTCCATATACGGACGATTCATCAAAGGTTTCTCAATCCTCTGCTGAACATCAGCAGCCCATCGTTTCCGAGTTTCTCGATGGGGGACCGGTTCTGTCTAAGCTTCCCTTTGGAGGACCAATTGAGTTCAATTGGCCCTTCTCCGACCCTTGGTATGGATTTGGAGTAGGGGAACATTTACCTCCATTTACATCGGGTTCGCCTTTTCTAGCTGTTGTTATTCCCCCTAGTCCTCGCCATCTATTACGAGATCTAGTGGCAGGTTCAAATATGGGTGCATCCAGCCATTCTCCTAGTGAGGAAATCCCCACGTCCGGTGAAGATTACTAGTTGTTCCCAGAAGACAACCCCGAATTATCCATCATGTCTTCACCTGGTCCCTCACTACCAGCAGGGTATAGATCTTTAAGTCAGATTATGACCGTTGTCGCCTCTATGGGGATATCAACTCCTTCTACGAGGCCGGTTATTCCTTCATTGGGGATGTCTCCTAGGACACCCATCACGTCATCCCCTTAGGTCACTTCTGTACTCGTTAGGCCCACCATCTATGTGGCCGCATCTACACCCGTTGTTACCACTCAGTCCGTAAGGGCTGCGTCACTTCCCGAAGACGTCTATATAGCATCAGCTATGCCGGAGAACATCTCTCCTGAGGAGTATTGATTTTACATACAACAATCAAACCCCAAGGTCGGACAATCCTCTCAAGATCCCAACCACTCGTATTTTTCGCATTATGCACAGGATGGTACACCCGTTTACGTTTTTCCATATCAGTATGATGAGTACGGGAATCCTTTACGTTTACCCGCTCTAGAGGCTCACCTTCATGCTCAAGGTTTTCCGTCTAACCAGGCTGGGCAGTCTTATAACCCGCAAGGACAACCTTTTCAAGGCCAACCTTCGGGCCAGCCTGGCTATCCTTATGACCCGCAAGGATAGCCCTTACAAGGCTACCCTTCGGGCCAGCAGGGGCCATTATACGGTCCTCAAGGACTGTATTACAACCCTTCAGGCCAACCTATGAAGCCTCTCCCTAGAGTCCAACCTGGGAAACCTCAAGGACTCACAGGTCAACCGGGGTACCAACCAGGGCCAGTATATGGTCCTCGGGAGCAAGTCCAACCTTCCCAACCTATGCAACCTCAGTATCCTATTGGTCTGAATGTTGCACATCAGCTAGGATCATCTTATGGTCCTGTTGCAGGTCAAACTGGTTACCAGCCACAACCTGGCTCCATTCCACCATCAGGCCAACCGACCCATCCGGCACAACCTAGTGTCCCACATTAGCCAGGTCAACCCGCACAACTGGCGCAACCTGTTCGCCCGGGTCAACCTGTTCAACCAGGGCAGCCCGTTCAGCCAGGTCATCCTGTCCAACCAGGCCAGCCTGTACATCCTGTCAACCCTGCCCAACAACCGATGTATTCAATGCTACAACCGAACCAACCGGTGCGCCCTAATTATCAGGCTCAGCAGGGTCCCACCTATCAGCAACCCGCTCAACCTCAAGGCGGTTACTGTCCTCAAGGTCAATCTCGACCGAATTATAACCAGACCCAGGGTTCTAACTATTATCCTCAACAACCCGTACAAACCTATACTTAGCAGCCGAATCCACATGCTGCTCAAACGGGGCCGACATATAATCAGGGTCCATACTCTGGTTATCAAACCCCGTACACTGGTTACACGCCCTATACCCCCTATGGTCAAAATCCTTCAGGACAGAACTCATGGGGGCAAGGATATGCTCAACCAGCATGGAGTACAGGTATCGGTCCTTATCGAGGGCCTGGCATGTCGTTCAATCCGCAATTACCGTTCTGGGCTACCTTGGAATTGTCGGACGTTTCTAAATTAACCAATGATCTGATTCTTCACAATCCTTATTGGCCTCCGGTTCCAACCAAGGTACCCGACAACTGCCCTAAGTTTGAGGGTAAAGCTGGAGAGGACCCCCAAGCTCATGTAATGACCTACCATTTGTGGTGTTCATCTAACTCTTGGGTCGATGATTCAATTCGTCTACATCTCTTCCAATGCACTCTTACTGGCACTGCCACTAAGTGGTATATTGAATTACCCCATGGCATCTTTCAGGATTTCAATACCTTAGCCATGGCTTTTCTGACTCACTTCCAGTTACTGGTTCGTTACGAAGCCGGGATGCATCTCCTGACTTCTTTGAAGCAGGATAAAGCCACCCACATATCTGATCACATTCATGAGTGGCGATGTCGTCGTAGACTGATCAAGTTTGATATACCTGATCAGCTACTAACTCATTGGTTCACCACCTCCTTCGTTAGCAAAATCGCCCAAGATATTGCTATGGGGGCATGTGTGACTGAAGAACAAGCCATAGCGCGTGCCCAGTATCTTGATCTAGTATATTCTCAGTCCAGCACGCTTTATGATATTTTGACTGATGCTCCACACCCGGGAACCTCTAAAGCTCCACCCACCCCAGTGGTGGATGGTGTTATTGGTTCCGTGTCTCAAAATTCTCAGAAATCCTCAAACGGGAAGCAGAAGTCCAATTCTTCCCATAATTCTGCTCCTCCCGCCCCTCCAGATTCTGGAAAAACTGCGGAGGTCAACGTCGTTCAGGCTAATCCTACGGAAAAAGCCTCCAAAGGAAAGAAGAAGGGAAAAGGAAAATCCAAACCCGACGCCCCAAAACTAGAGTCTTCTAAACCTCGTACTAATGACGGTTCCCAACGTAAACCGAAGTACCCCTGTCTTATTTGTGAAGGAGACCATTATACCAAAGATTGTCCACGACAATCTGAAATTAGTCAACTTCTCAAAGGCTCCAAAGGGACTCCGGCAGTTCTTAAAGAACCATTCCTGTCTCAGTAGACCCAGATGGTTGAACAGCATTCACCATCTGCACTATTTGGGTCCCAGGTCTTTATGATGAATGGTGCTGCACCTGTCTCAATTGCTACGCGTTCGAAGGATTATGCTGGATCGCGTCAGGCAGCTGGAAAGGAAGTTGTGGATGGACCACCTCCCCCACCTGTCTCCGGTCCTTTGGAAATTGAGAAGCCCAGCGCTGAACCTGTTGTTAGGCCACCCTCTAAAGGTGTTCTGCGAAGATCTTCCTACAACCCAAATGCCCGTGCTACTCATCACTATAGTATTGTTGAGGATTTGGCACAGGCGCCTTCTACCATGTCTGCATTGGAAGCTCTTCAAATTTTTCCATCACAACAGAAAGCTCTGTTTCTGTAATCGGTGGAATCAATCCCACTGATTCTAATCTTCTCACCTTCGACCTAGAAAATTTTACCCCCAGACTTCCGCATCAAATTTCTCTTGTTATTCAAGTTGGGATCAACAATCTTAATATCCATAGGGCCGTTGTGGATGAAGGTGCTTCTACCTGTGTCATGTCATCCGCCTGCTAGAAGGCCATTGGCTCTCCGGCTCTTTCATCGTCTCCCAATGCCTTAGAGGCATTTGATGGTCAGGAATCAAAACCCCTGGGTGTTCTCGAGAGTTTGTCGATTATGTTACAAGGGAAGATAGTCAACGTAGAAGTAGAAGTGGTTGACGCCAAGCTTAACTACAATCTGCTTCTCAGCCGCAGTTGGACTCACGCCATGTTATGCATACCGTCCACCCTCTTCCGACTTCTCAAGTTCCCTCATGAGGGAAAAATCGTTACTGTGGATCAGTTGTCTTTATTCACCTCCACCTCTAAGAACAACGTTCCTTACGTGGATCAGATCCCCAATCCCCCTAACAGTGTAGGACCCGATCTCTTCAAGGACCCCGTCCTCATGGATATTTTTCCCACACCACCACCGCAGACCATTCAAGTTAATATGATCTCTAGGTCTGACGACCCATGGATCATCCCTTCACTTGAACAGGTGACTGATTTTGGAGAATCGATGCCCTTAACTCCAGTAGAGATTAATTACTATGAAATCATCGCCACATCCGATCCTCCCCCTCCTCAACATGCTCTCTCGAGCATGGCTTGGCGAGGTCGACTCACCTGATCCTATAAAAGAGATTTTCCCTTCTGACGAAGCCATTTTTGAAACAATGTCTCTTAAGGAGATGTCTTGAAGTGATGGACATCATTATTCCTCTTTCATGCCCGGCCTGGGGGCAATGTCCGATTGTCTAGAGTGTTTTGCATCTCAGATTCCTACTCCACCTCTCCAGACACCCATATTGACACATGAGGTCCTTTTGGAGGGAAACCTAAGCAACATTACCCAAACCACTCCGATTGACATCTCCGTCAAACCGGGGATAGTTGAGAACATACATGTGGGAGTAACTTGTTCTCCTGATGAGATACGAGTTTATACAGATATTTTTCGTGAATTCAGAGACGTGTTCGCTTGGTCCTATGAGGAAATTCCTAGGATTGATCCCAGTATAGTAGTGCACAAGATTCCTACCTATCCTGGTGCGAAACCTGTGCGCCAATGCCTATGCCCAGTGCATCCTCGCAAAGCCACTACCATTAAAGCAGAAGTTGAAAAACTTTTGAATGTGGGCTTTATTTATCTGATTCCCCTCACAGAATGGATCTCAAATATTTTCCCTGTACATAAGAAACAGGGTACTATAAGAGTCTGCGTTGATTACCGTGATATTAATCAGACCTGTCCTAAGGACAATTACCCCAATCCCTTCATAGATCAAATCATTGATGAATGTGCTGGGAGTGAGATTTATTCCCTGATGGATGGATTTTTCGGGTATAATCAGATAAATATTTTACCTGCCGATCAACACAAGACTGCATTCATTTGTCCGTGGGGTACCTTTGCTTATAAAAAGCTCCCGTTCGGCTTGAAGAACGTTGGAGCTACTTTCCAGCGTGCTATGTCTTACGCATTCCACGACATATGCCATATCGTTCAGCCTTACCTGGACGATCTGCCAGCTCACTCAGCTCGATGAGAGGACCATCTCGAACACCTCCGCCAAATTTTCCTTCGCTGTAGACGCTATAATATCCAGCTTAACCCTCATAAATGTGTCTTTTGCATGGATTCTAGCCGTCTTTTGGGGTTTATAGTCTCCAAGGACGGGATTCGCCTTGACCCTCTAAAGGTCAAGGCTATTTTCAATCTCCCATCACCCTCCTCGTTACAAAAATTGCAGAGTCTACAGGGAAAAGCTAATTTCCTCCGACACTTCATACCGAACTACGTGGAAGTGGCCAAAGGATTCATGCATATTTTAAAGCAAAACATTTCCTTTCATTGGGACAAAATTGCTCAACGATCCTTTGAGAGGCTTAAGACGTTACTTGTTAATGCTCCGTTGCTTCGTCCTCCAAACTATCACCATGATTTCACTCTATACTTGGCCGCTGCATTTAGCACCATAGCTATGGTTCTAGTGCAGGATGACAATGATGGAAATGAACATGTTTTTTATTATCTATCACAGAATCTTCTCGACACAGAAACACGTTACGCTCACGTCGAGAAACTGGCATTAGCCGCAGTGCAATCTGTGCAGCGTTTCCGCCACTACATCCTGTTGCGTATAGTAACCGTGGTTTCGGATTACAACCCCATAACGTATATTCTATCTCAAAAATTACTGGGGGGGAAATACTCCAAATGGATCATTATCCTTCAAGAGTTCGACTTAGAGTTTACCACTGCTAAGTTGACCAAATCACTAGTTTTTGCGGATCTCATTTGCTCCCTCCCGACAGACTCCACGCCATCTCACTCTGAGGAACATATCCCAGACGAAACCCTCCTCCTTATCAATACTCGCAATCCATGGTACGGCGAAATTATTATGTATCTTCAAACGTCAACATTCCAGTCAGAGTTGACCAAAGATGCCCGACGTCGGATTTGGTATCAGTCTCAACCCTACCGCATTGTAGGAGATACCTTATACTGGGTTGGAGTAGATTCGGTGCTCCGCCGGTGCTTAACCATGGAAGAGGCTGAAAGATTCTTGAATGACTGTCACAATGGTGCCTGTCGCGGTCACATGTCTGGATATGCCACCGCCCAGAAGATTCTGTGTGCGGGCTACTTCTGGCCGTCGATATTCAAAGATTGTATTGTTGCAGTCTGAAAATGTCATGCGTGCCAGGTTTTTCAATGCAAGATGTGCGTGCCACCTCTCCCTCTGCACCCTGTCATTACCATTGGCCCTTTTGAAAAATGGGGCATATATTTCATGACGTGTAACCCTCATTCGGCCGGGGGGCATGCATATATAATCGTCGTTGTCGACTACTTTACTAAGTGGGTTGAAGCGATGCCTACACTAGTCGCCGACGGTAAGACAGCTGCCCAGTTTATTTTCAACCACATTATTGCATGTTTCGGGGTCCCTCAAGCCATTTTTTACCGATCATGGCACTCACTTTCGAGATTACATGATGGCCGAGCTGACATCAAGATTGGGCTTACGACATGATAGCTCAACACCATATTACCCCCAGGCAAATGGCCAGGTTGAAGCTGTGAACAAAGTTTTGGTCAAAATGCTTCAACGAACAATTGGTATTCATAAGTCCAATTGGCATCTCCAATTGTTCTCAGCTCTATGGGCCTACCGGACGTCAGCAAAGAGTGCGACCGGATTCACACCTTTCTAATTGGTGTATGGTCTGGAAGCAACTCTTCCGGTTGAGTGCGAAATTCCTTCCTTAAAGTTGGCTGTGGAACTTTTTCCTGACACTTCTCCGATGAGCAGAAGAAGCGGGTCAAAGCTCACTTTGATCAATCAGTTTCTCCACATTCCTTTATCGAAGGGGACCTCGTCCTCCTATACGACCAAGCGCACGACAAACTTGGAGCAGGCAAGTTCCAACCCATGTGGCATGGGCCCTACATAGTAAAACGAGTATTGAAAAATGGGGCTTATGAGCTTATTGATTATGAAGGAGTTCCGTTGGCGCAGCCTAGGAACGGGTTGTACCTTAAAAAATACTACGCTTGAGTTATTTTTGGTGTGGTGTGTGTACATAGGTGTGTATATTCATTTGTGTGCATGTGTGGTGTGATGTGCATTGTAAGTGTCTTTCTGTTGATTGGGTCTTCCTGATTGTGCAGATGTCTATTACTCCTTTTGTCGGTTTCGCGGATGGTGCCTCCCGCAGTACCAAGAATCTCTCCTTGGAAGCCTGGGTAATCTATGATCCTGATGGTGAGTTGATTAATTTACAGGGTGTGTGTCTACGGCCTACCACAAATAATGTTGCGGAGTATAGTGTTGTTTTAGAATTATTAACCGACGCTGTCAACCTCGGTATTCATGCATTACTTGTGTATTTGGACTCATGGCTTATAGTATTACAACTTAATGGTCATTATTCAGTAAGAAACCCATCCATTTTATGTCTGTATCTACGTATTCATTTACTGGAAAGAAATTTTGATTATATCACATATCAACACATACCCAGACATATGAATACATTAACAGATGCAGTAGCTAATTTGGTTTTAGATCGACATTTGCGCAACTTATAAAAACATCATCACATGTAAAAGATCCATCCAGAAATAGATATATAGATATATGTGTTAGATAGTTTGCAGTACATCACATAAAGTCAAAAAATATACATGTTTGTCTAATAATATCTGGAGACAACATGTCTCTCAAAAAATATGCATATAAAAGCCCTATATAGCTAATCAACATGGTGCTCGTGGTAACACACCACCGTGCGCACCAATCGCCTCAGCAGTCGGTGGAGGCGACTAGGCACCCCCGCAGTGTGTCGCTGGTAAGCCAATGGGATGTCTGCCAGCCGGGCATAGTCTGGGATTCCCCAAGCAATGCCCTCTAGGTTCTAGATCAGCTCACTCCCTTCGCCACCCTCAGCTTGAGGGTCATGTCCGAGAGGGTTCCTCCGTGCAATGGGCGACATGCCCGCGGGCCTCTCTGGGCCAACATCTGCATACACATAAAATTGTTGTTAGAAGAGACATGTATCACCCAAAAAAAAAATCATAAATACATAAAAATCAAAAAGAGAGTCATACCTAGCTCCTCGTCCCAATCGTCCCCCTCCGGAAGTGGGAAATCTAGGTCTCTAGTGAAATCGGTCCCAGCATATGGCCAATCCTCAACCACGATCAGTTGACGCCGTAACCACACAAAGAACTCAGGCCTCCAGGACATCTGCTGGCCCCCTCCTGACCTGGCCATAAGTGCTGCCCAGCGAGCCATCCTCGGCTCTCTCGGTACCGGCTCGGCAACTATTGCCCCTTGGCCCTGAAAAATGGGTAGTTGTTCCAGGGTGAACGACACCAGAACGGAACCATATCCAAACTGCGTTAGTTTGGTTTTTTTGCACTTTTTTAGCTGCCTTTTGATGTTGGTTGTCACTGCGGTGGCCCAATCGAATAGTGTAGGATTCGTGCACTCGGAGGCTAATAGGAGTTGCACCTTTTTTGCCTCATGCGGGGCCTATGATCCTACAAACCGTGTACTGGTATAAAGCACTACTCTGAGTGCTAGGTCGCAGACAGTGTGGATGTCCACTTTCCCACTTCCCAATCTTGTTCATGCCCCTGGGCACACTCTTGCCATTACCATCTCCATTTTCTCTCCAGAAGGTCTGTTGCCCATTATGATCGGCATTGGGCCTCTGCGTGACAATCCGGCTATAAATTAAACATCAGAGACCTCAAGAGCTAATACTTGGTCCCCGAAATTTGAACACTTCCTCATTTTCATCTCATATGCTGACCAAGTACTGTAATAGCTCAGGTTGAGCTCGTAAACATGGCGTGAGGAAGAATTTCTTGAGACCACAGTCTCGAAGTGCATTCATGCAAGCTTCGTTTTCCATAGCCATTTCATCCTATTCCCCATGTTCCCTCTCCTTCCATTAAATCACCATTGTGCCTGGATACCTGCACCAACATGGTCAAAAATGCCTTGTTAGATCTTTGTTACACTTAAAAATCCATATGGATGGCTCACATTTTAGAAATTAGCGGAAAACCACGTTGCACCATTGGCACGACTATTTTCCTAACAGTCACGCCAGTTGGCGCGACCCCTTTGTGAGTAAAATTCCATTGGCGCAGGTCCGTGCCCGATACCCGCGCCAATGGGTAGAGCCCTAAAATTTTAAAAGGTCTCCTCCAAAGGTTGAATGCTCAATGGAAATTCATAAAAAATGGATCAAAACAGAGCTTAAGGGAGCGCCTCTTACCTGGAACAAACGAGGATCTGAATGGTGTCCTGGATCAGTCACAATCACCGTCGAAATTTCGCACACAAAAAGACCATTGTTGCTCTCCGATAAGGTAAAAAGTAAAAGTAAATTTGTTTTTACCATTTGTGGCATATTTATAACTTTTGAAGTCAAAATTAGGTTTTAAAAGTCATTTTTCTCAATATTTTAATATATTTTGTCGAAAAATGGATTTTACACTTGCTTTTATGTGCAGCGACAGGTTTTTTTGTGACTTGAATGGTGATACGAGTTGTATTTTATAATTTTTCGAACTCGGTAAAAACACGAAAAAGTCATTTTGTAGTCATCTTTTAGCTCTTTTCTGACTCTCTAAACATGAAAAGATTGTTGAGTCCCTTGTCGTTTCGATCTCGTTAAAGTGGCTGCAAAACGACATCTACCCAGTATACGTTTACCCCTTTTTCGGGATGGGATAGATTATTTATGAAAAAGGAATACCCTAGCCTATCACGACTAGGAGGTTTTCTCATACATAGTTTTCTACCTTTTCGGATCTAAGGAACTATTTACGAAAAGGGACCGTTGGATTTTACTTTTCCGCTGTCTTTTCAAACTCTCTAAACATGAAAAGACGTCGAGTTCTTCCTTTGTCAGACTCGTTAAACCCTGATGACATTGGATTCAGTCGTAATGACGATATTTGAGTTTCTCCTTCCTAGGGCTCGTTAAATGTACTAGGATGGATTCATCCGAAGGACGGACTTATATTACAAGCATATGCTATCCCATTCAAGCTTGTTTTAAAAAATAATTGGGGTACTCGCCAAAAATGGTGGGGAAAAATGGAACCAGTATCATCGTCATGTCAGTAGTATGTCACTCTTGAACAT
Source organism: Pinus albicaulis (assembly GCA_034641835.2). Taxonomy (NCBI): domain Eukaryota; kingdom Viridiplantae; phylum Streptophyta; class Pinopsida; order Pinales; family Pinaceae; genus Pinus; species Pinus albicaulis. Next base: position 926,019,848 of record CM076572.1, on the reverse strand, counting down.
GGCACTTGTCTGCATTCGTGTTGGGTTGGGGACATCTCATCTCGTTTTCCACTTTCCTCCGTGGGTTTGGGTAATCCCTTTTGACCTCTCATCTTCTCTTTGCCTCGTCATCATGACCTCTGATCTTTTGATGTCAAATACTACCAAATCCACTGTCGTGCCGCCCATATGCTCAAGAGAAGTTGACCTCTGCAAGTATCAACCTTCCTCTAATTCTCATATGATCCTGATTCACGAAGACATTATGTTCCTCTGTCTCACGTCAATGATGTGGGAAACACTATGGCCCACCTTCGATCAAGGTCACTTCCTGTCGACTTCAGCTCATTATACGGGAAGCTGATCTAGAGACTCCCTTCTGGTACCTTGGAGCTTGCATGCCTCAATGGAAGGTTCTTCGCGTTTGACGTGAGGTTTTCATCATTGACCTCCGATCGAGTGATTCTATGGGTGTTCGATGCCAGCTCACTAATTCACATGTCGTTGATTGTACCTATAGTACCTTGAGGACCATTGTCATTATTGGTGGTACCTCTCGCGTCTGTTAACAACTTTCATCATTAGCTAGTAATCAGGCAATGTTCTTGCATGTTCGACTTCAGCTCACTTATTCGCATGCCTGAACTTGTACTCTGTTCGGGTCGAGATGGAGCACAAGACCCTGGATTTTGTCTATTAGAATCCAGGCTGCGATTTTGTGGATTATTATGATTGGTTACATGACTCATTCACTGGATGTATGTGACCATACCTGAGTCCATTTATCTATCCTCACTAGATGGCTGTGTCCATGCCTTGGATCTGGATTATTGTATACTCTGTTATGGATGGCTACGCCCATACCACATATATCATGTATTTGAGATATCAGTTGTACTTCTCTACGTAGGTTTTCCGACGGCAGTGTTTTCAGTTGGACACTTTCTCATAAAGCATTTCACCCCTCTCTCTCTTTTGAGCCTCATGCTTTAGGGGGCATCTGTTACATAGCAATTTGTCACCGTCCCTGCAATCCCCCGTCCCGCACATTGGAGGGCTTATTCCGTGACCTATGAACAGTGACATGACCTGAAACCACTTTCATGGCATCCCCCTAGACATGGACATTTATTCCCCTGAAGACAATTCCTTGTGAAAAACCCTAAAAATAGCCCTTTTTGTATTGGCACGGCCATACAGTTCAGCCCTAACGCCAATGGGGGAAATCCTCCAAAGAGGGTGTGTCAATTGGCGCTCTGTCCTAGTGTTGCACCCGCACCAGGCTTAATAAGGAGTGTTTTTTAAAAATAAATGGCAGAAGATTGACTCCAACCAACTCCTGAACTGGTCTCTAAATTGAGTTGGGAGGTTTGGCTCCGAATCTCCATGTAGAGGAAGTAGTTTTCCACCTCTCATGGAATCTTCCTTGAGGATAGGGCCAATCCCATGATTGTAGGGATCCCAACTCCCCTTCCACTATCTATATAAGTTTGTCATTTTCCTTTGCAAGCTAATCTCCAAGAGCCTTCATAGCCTAAAGAATGTTGCAAGAGCCTTGATAGTCCTCATAGAGACAAATTAGTAGCAAGAAGATTGACGACTGAAGAGAGAGGCTTGTTCCCATTCCCGACGAGCTTTACCGAGACGTATTCCACTGTCGACCCGCCGAAGGAAGATTCAGCGTTAGAGCCAGGTTTTATTTTCCTTTGTATGAATTAATTATAAGCGACTTTGGTTATGGTTCCACTTATATTGTTCATTATGATCATGAGTTGTGTCTTCTCTGACTGATACATAATTGCATATATTGGGTTTTACGCTTGTATGTTCTTCGTGTTTCTTTCGTGTGTAGGTGTTCGATCGCAACAAGCGTGAGGATTGTAATCTGCCGGAGCAAGGAAACGGGAGCGCTATCTTTTCTACGAACAACAACGTTGGATTCAAGGTAAGACTTCTTCGCCATTTGGTTTATTGCAATTAGGGACTTGCACCTTAGCGTGATACGATTGTTGCTAGACCCGATCTGGGCTAGTAGGGATCGCCTCTGTTCGCAGAGGGGATTTACCTCCACAACAATAGTAGAGAGAGACGGAGACTACACTGAGGCAAGCTTGGGATAAAAACATCCTTGCGTCGGGACCTAGAACCATTGTCTAGGGGCCCTTTGGCAAGAGGGTAAATTTTCACTCTTATTACTAACAGCGCTCAATAAGAGGGGCCTACAGCCACCATTCATATTATTTTTTTCGTTTGACTCTTTTCAGAGCTCATGTTTATTTTTTTAGTTTTTAGTTTATATATGCATGCTATTTCTCTATCTAGTATGCTTATTGATTTTAGCTTGTTCCACTAACTTTTTGCACTCCAATTCTTTTTCTATCTGTTACCAATAACTTAAGTAGGTAGACCACACCCCTTAATTTGGTGTGATTTTGTACATACGTGCACCAAACACACCCCAACAATTGGTTAGAAGCTTAGTTTCGGAATTATAATGGATAGGCAACTGAAAATGGTTTAGAAACATTGTAGCTAACTCACCAAACGCAGAAAGTGTCCCCCCTCTTAACTCGATATACCATTTCACCAAATTTCCACTTAATGTGCATTGGAATAGTCTCAACCTAATTGAATCATCAATCAAGTATTTTAATGAGCACCATAAGTGGAAAGTGGTTATATGGTCTGTCGGTTCCTCACCAGAATTCCCTTCAATTTTTGGTATATCATATGGAATTTTAATAGGGACCAGAGGCCAAGCCAAGTTGTAACGGATCGAATCATTAGTCAATTTCGAAAGATCTAGCAGATTAAGAGTTGTCAGAAAAGGTAAGCGTGGAGGAACTGGAGAATTCCAAGCTACAAGAGTGGAATTCCCAACAATAAAAAAAGAGTATCCTCGATTTTGAGAGGAACCAAGATGCCAAATATTACTCGTAGAAGCAACTAAACTCTAAGGAAAACCTTGTAGTCTAGGGGTATACAGAGGATATCCACCCCATACTACATGATTACTAGTCATAGGAAAAATTCCTCCTAGTGGAACATTATATGAAGGGGAACTCCTGGTAAGGGTTCTAATCAATATCCAAATGAGGAAAAAACTATGAAGTAACAGAATTAGGGAAGGGCATACTTCCTTGTTGACCAAATATATGGGAGATATTCCTAGACCTAAAACTGCTAACAGAAGGATATACCAATCCCTAGCTCCCTTGAAAAGGATTAATGTTTTGAGCATGGCCATAGAAGGGCATTGATCCTGCATTCAACGATGGATTGGAAAGAGGAACATGTCCACTTCCAAATGCAAAAACTTGTAAATATGTTGAACCACTAGCCATCAAATTCATAGATATGGAAGCAGTAGAAGGTAAGGTTGATGAGACTGAGGGAATCCCACTAGAAATCATTCCAAAAGGATAAGCACCACTGAAAGGAGTAGAAGGTTGGGTGCCTCCACTTGAAAATCGAAATGGAGGTATGTCTAAAAGTTATTGTACTATATTTATTAGTATAGATAGCAATAGTACCTCCTCCTATAGCTGAATAAGGAGTATGTACACCACTCGTATCAACAGCCATACTTGTGCCACTAACATTGGTTATTAACAAGAAGTAAGTAGAATGAACAGGGCTAGTCGACCTATGAGTCGGAGTACCCATGTACGATACAATGTAAGGAAGATGAAAAGTAATAGGTTATGTAGGATTCATAGGGGACTCAAAAACGTCTTCAATTTGTACTTCGTATTATGATTGGAAGAGTACTCTAGCAAGAACTTGAGTGTTTCCATCTGGATTATGGACTAGACTAGGTTCACCATATGAAATAAGAGCCCTAGGAGAAGGATATGTCTCTGTTGCATTAGTTGACATTGGTTCAAAAGAACCAACAGAATTACTCCTACGCCTTCTAGGTGAAGGCTCGACACTCGTAGGCCAAAACCCATGAAGCCTTCTAGACCAACGAACTGATCGATTGGCCACCTTTACATATAAAGAAACATTAAATACTCAAATCACTAATGGCAAGCTAGGAGCACAGATAACTCTCTAAAAATTTCCTAAAGATACAACCAAGAAAATAATTTCCAAGTATTTTCAGTTTGGGTGATTAGGACCAGGAACCAAAATACAAGAAAGCGAAGATAAGGAACTCCTGAAGGTAATTTGGGATGATGAGGGCCCAATCCTACTAGTGAAGGTATCAAATTAGTTATGTTTACCTCCAAACAATATCCTTTGTCAGTGCAAGTACCAAAGCTCCGCAAGGGCACCCCCAAAAAATACTATGAAAGTGATACAACGCTTGCCTCAGGTACCACGACCATTCCCCCCTGCAATCACCTGTGTGGTCCCTAGGAAAGGAAACTAAGGTCACCAAATTGTGGTCAAAATCCAGGTAGGAAACATTCGTGGGTCTAGGATTCGACAATTAGGAGAGGGGGTATCTCTCTTTCCTTATCTTCACACATACTCGTACTTGACTCCCATGTTAGAGGAGATTTCTTAGATAGCTTAACGATATTGGATTTCGACTCTTTAATAAACTTCTATACTTTCAGTTTAAGTGTCCTTAGATATTTCACTCTCCACACACCTATTTCAAAGCCCTAAATTCCATACAGTAATTGATGTTGCTATGAAAAAAATAAAAAGTATAGTTCATTTTAATTTTAATCGTTGATTTTAGATAGTCGTTATTTAAGACAAAGGAAGAAGAAGTGCAACTAATGATGTTTTTGTGCAAAATAAATCAATATAAAACCTAGGCTACATGAAAATTCAACACTTGTTTTCTTCAATGAAAGATATTTCTACAAGGGTTCTATGAGAAAGCTAAGAAAGAAAAAAGATCTTTTTATTTTTCAATTAAACATTGACACATTAAACACCTAACAAAAAGACTAAATGATGTCTAAAATGCATCTACCCTAATGCACACTAGAATGCAAACGCAAGGTTCAAATAAAGGCTCAAAAACAAAAAAATGTGATCCCAAAAGTAAAATCCAATTCAGCAAGCAAAGAGCAACAAATCTCAAAAGAAAAACACTCATCAAAGCAAAGAGACTCTTAACCTTAAAACAAGAATTCATGCATTTGCCAAAAACTCAAAATTCTAGAAAGCCAAAAACAAAAGAAAAGAAACACAAATAAAATGTTTTTCTTTTTCTTTTAAATATTTAAAGGACCAAAAATTTCAGGAAGGGAAAAAAAGCATCGATTTAAAGACAAACAACATAAAAAAGACTCAAATCCCACTATTCACCAATGATCACAAAGATAAAAAACCAGAGTGAAATAAGAGACCTAGTCACCTCAAATAATTTGGCCAGAAAGATACAAAAGATTCTGAAAATTAGAAAGAATCCAAAGGACTAAAATCTCTCATTCATCCAAGAATCACAAACCCGTTTCACAAACAAGCAAGAGAAAGAAAAAAAAATCCAACTTCTAGGTTGAAAAAGAAGCAAAACAAAGGGTGGGTTATAAAACAAGTTTAAGAGCAACAAGACCTGTTGCAAAGGCAGAAAACATCAAGACACTTCAGAAAGAAGATTTGGAACCCGACTTCAAACAAAAAAATCTTCAAAGACTACAAACCCTAGTTTACATAGGATTTTCTCAAACAAGATGAAAGATACCAACAACAATAGACATCAAGGTGATTCTAGGATTCATAAACATCAAGAAATCATAAACAAACGTGTTCAAGCCCTCAACGAAAGCCATAAATGAAAAAAAATGATTTTTCATATTTGTAGGCAACTGTTTAAAAACAATCCCGCGTGTATATGCCATTGTGTCTGAAGAAACACATGTATATGCAGATTTCTTTGGAAGAAACAACGTATATATGCAATTATATATGATAAACACCACGTATGATTGGAAAACTAAGGAAAAATCAAAAGAAACACCCAAATCCAAAAGATTGGGTTGAATGATCAAATTACTTAAGACTCAAGAAGGCTGGAAAAAACAAGAAACAACAAGATAAACCCAGATCAAAGAACAACAACCCTTCTAGGAAATACTTAAGGTATTCCCTAGTGGATTCGCCAATTTTGTTGGCAACAAAAATTCCCTGAGGAAAGGGCTGAAATCCTCAAAAGAGAAGAAAAATATAATCAACAAGGAACACTCAAACAAGCATGCCAAACATATGAATTATCAAAGTTGGATTTGGAGACATACCCGGAGGTCCTATGTTTGATGATGTTCCCGTAGGGTCCAAACCCTTTACTTCCTCCAAGACGTGCAGAGGGAAAGTTACATTCTCATAAGTGTGAAGTTACTATTTTATTCCAAGAAAGAGGTTCGATTTGCCAAGTAAGAGATTCTCAATTTAATTGACTTATTTTGTGAGACTATTGAGAATTCGTTTTTATTAATCCATTAAAGGTAAATGAGTTTAAACTACTTTATGTTAAGATTTTGAGGTGTTGGGGTAGCATCGTATGTTCTCTAGCTCCTAAACTTTGTGAAGGGACTAGAATACATAATATCTCCAAGACCCAGAAAGCGATTTAATAAATTCCATAATGTTTAAGAGATATTTAATTAATTAATATTTTTAATTAAGGACCCTAAGTATAACTTAAGAAAATTAAAAGATTAAAGTTAATTAAATCAAACATGTGATGAAAATGACTTAGGTCACACTGATCAAGCATATTATAATATTAGCCATTGATTCAAGATTAGATCATGACCGTTGATGTTTCCATGAGAAAATTATAAGAAGAGGGCTTGGGGTCAGTTGGAGAACATACACAGTGGTAGAGCACTAAAACTAAGCTGGAATTCTACGACATGGTTTGCTAAGAATTTCAGAAGTGTTTCAGCTACAGCGAGGGGTATTATTGGCAAAGGGGATGGTTTGATCCCAGGCCAATAGTGCAACAAGGCTAGAGAAGCAACAAACTGAGGCAACGTAGAAACAGCAGCTACGAAACTTAGCCAAGAGCCCAGCAAGGGCAACGTAGAGGCTTCAGGGGCTACATAGGCTTGACACAAGCCCATAAAGGGTAGCATAGTGGTAGCAGGAGGCCAGTAGGGCTGATGCAGGCCCAGCTAGGGCAACACAAGAGTAGTGTAACCTAGTCTGGGGTGATTGAGGCCCTTCCTGAGCAGCACAAGGGCTAATGCAGGCCATCAGGGTTGATGCAGAGGGCTTGAGAGCAGCGCTGGGGTTTTTGGATAAGTTCTGTAAATATCGTTTGAGGGTGTGAATCAGTCAGTTTTTCTATATCCAAAACAGAGGTATATTTGCATTTTATTTATTTCTCTGTCGGGTTAACCAGTTTGGTGCCCAGATTTTTTGTACTTGGATTCTACTTAATAATAAAACCCTCCAACAACCAGAAGACTAGTTTTCTGGCATTTGGTTTTTCTGGGGACAGTTGTCCAGAAAATCCTCGTGTGTCACTTTGTCATTGTGCATGTTATTCAGTTTATATCTATATTTGTAGGATGTTAATGTGTTTACTTCGATGTTAATGTTCAATATTTTCATATTATTAACTTAATGTAAGTATGAGAAGTAAATCAAAAAGTTAATAGTAGGGTTTTTGTTTGAGCATATTCAGAAATTTTCACATGGTATCAGAGCGATTGCAAATCTAGCTGGGTCTCCAACAAGATGGCTGAAGAAATCCTTGTTGTAGAAATCAGTAGAGAAATCAGCATCAGCAGCAGATACACTAGACCATAGAAGGCCGCATGGAAGTAGAAGGAAGCACAACCAAGCAGAGGCAAGGGTGACACAATCTCCATGTAGACTCACACAAGCCCACACACTTATGACGCAGAGGCAACACAGAAGCTGTGATGAGACTGTATGCTCATGAAGAGGCCATTCAGGGTGACATAGTCTAGAAGATGAGTTTTGTTCAGAGTGCCGGAAGCTGAGCTGCAGACCTTCAGTAGTTACTAGTGGGGTTAAAATTCTGTCGGTGCAGAATTTAGCCTAAGCTATGTTAATAAATAACAGGAGGAGAGCAACTTCTCATAATATTTCCTGCCCAAGAAGTCTGAATATTGGCCAAAGGATCGAAGAGATCTGATTCATTTTTTTTGGAAGACTTCCAAGAGAGGGAGTCAGTTGTCGGAGTGAGCAGAGGTGCCTTTCTCGCCAAGGACCCTAGATCCAAGTCTTTAGCATAGAGAGGAGGATTTGTTCCAACACATTTTTTGATCAAATGGCACCCCATGGACTACATTATTAGGATAGGTTGGATGGCCTATCCAAATTTGCAATCTGGAAGGCCAGAATCCTAGTAGTCATCGAGGCATACGACATAAGGGAGCATGCAGATAAATTCCTAGGTACACCAACCTATGTGAAACTCCTGGAGAAGCATGAAGAAGCAACAACACATGCCAAGCGCTTCATTATGGACGGGGTCAAAGATCATGTGGTTCCACACATAACCGAGAAGGCAACGGCTCATGAGATGTGGGTAGCTCTAACCACACTATATGAAGGAAGATCCGTCTAGAGAAAGATGCTTCTGGAGAACCAGATGAGGTTATTCATGATGGCCAAGCGAGAGGAGGTCGACCCTTTTCTATCCAGACTACAATCGATCCAAGATTATCTGACTCGCATGGGGGTCAAGGTAGATGACGATGGCATGGTGAGGACTGCTCTCAATGCAGTCACATAGGACTAGGAAATTTTTTCCCAAAATCTCTTGGGTAGAGTGGACCTTCCCAACTGGAACAACATGTGGGCTATCCTCTGATAAGAGGAAATCCGTCGGATGACCAAAAGATATTACAACACTAGTTCAAGCAAAGTGAAGAAGGAAGAAGAGGAAGATGTAGCATTAGCATCAACGAGGGAGCAATGGAGAAATAAGTGTGATATGTCGAAGATCAAGTGTTTCCAGTGCGGTGAACTAGGACATTTCGCCAGCAATTTTCATCAAAAGAAAAAGGACAAGGAAGCATCTAGATCCAAGGCTATTGTGGTGGATAATGGCTCCGGAAATGATGTAGCCATGAGTGCTCATGAAGAACGAAAGTGGGGCGATCTTGATCTGTAGAGTAGCTACAGAGTGAAGGCAGGATCCCTTAGTAGCCCAACTCTTGGATCACATACAAGCTACGGGAGCCTTAAGACAGTAGTGGGACAAGTGGAGAAGTGGGTGCAAAGAATCACAGATGGATCAGTGCAGTGCAGATGCAGCAATGTCGCAGAGGGTCTGATGTGACTTCAGCAGCACATAGCAGGCTTTCTTACGTAATGCAGAGTTGTAGCAGCGCAGAGGCTTCAGGAGGACAGCACAACGTAGGGGACTTCAGCGCAGAGGAGGTTTTCTTACGTAATGCAGAGCTGCAGCAGCCTCCAGATGGCAGCATGGAGCAGCACCCTATGAAGCTTCTTTGATGAGATGTAGCCCAACTGACTTGTCTGCCAAATATTGGTTAGGAGCACTTCAGGTTCTTACTCTCAGCAACTAAGTTGCAATGCAGCAATTGGCAGCACAATGCAGTAGATTGAGAGGGAGCTACAGTACGGATGTAGTAGTGGCAGTGGAAACATCATGGACAATAGTACAGAAGAGTAGCAACAACGCAGTGATGAAGGGAAACAGGCCAAAAATCAGTGCAGAGACCCACACCATAGATCAATGCAAAAATTTGAGGTGAAGTATTGTTGCTAGAGCACATTCCTCGTTGAGAAGGAGTGTTGAGATTTTGAGGTGTTGGGGTAGCATCGAATGTGCTCTAGCTCCCAAAGTTGTGGAGGCACTAGAGTACATGAGATATCCAAGACCCAAAAATCAATTTGAGAAATTACATCATGTTTAAGAGATATTTAATTGATTAATATTTTCAATTAAGGACCCTAAGTCTAACTTAGGAAAATTAAAAGATTAAAGTTAATTAAATTAAACATGTGATGAAAATGACTTAATTTACACCGATCAAGCATCTTTTAATCTTAGTCGTCGATTCAATATTATATCATGGTAATTGATGTTTCAATGAGAAAAGTAAAATAAGAGGGCTTGGGGTCAGTTGGAGAACACACATAGTGGCAGAGCACTAAAACTAAGCTAGAATTCTAGCATGTGGTTTGCTAAGAATTTCAAAAGTGTTTCAGTTGCAGTGAGGGGTAGTATTGGAAAAAGGGATGGTTTGATCCCAGGCCAAGAGTGCAACAAGGGCAGAGAAGCAGTAGCTACGCAGCTTAGCCAAGAGCCTAGCAGGGGCAGCATAGAGGCTACAAGGACTATGCAGGCTTGATGCAAGCCCAGAAAGGGCAACGCAGGGGCAGCAAGAGGACAACAAGGTTGACGCAGGCCCAACCAGGGCAACACAAGAGCAATGTAACCTAGTCTGGGGTGATGCAGACCCTTCCTGATCAGCGCAGGGGATGACGCAGACCATCAAGGATGACACAGAGGGCTTCAAAGTAGTGTTGGGGTTTCTGAAGACTGAAAAGGGTTGAGTTCTGTAAATCTCATTTGAGGGTGTGAATCAGTTAGTTTTTCTATCTCCAGAATAGAGTTATAACTGTAGTTTATTTATTTCTTTGTCGATTTAACCAGTTTGGTGCCAAGATTTTTTGTACTTGGATTCTACTTAATAATAAAACCCTCCAATAGCTAGAAGACCGGTTTTCCCCCATTTGGTTTTTCCAAGGATAGTTGTCCAGAAAATCCTCATGTGTCACTTTGTCATTATGCATGTTATTCAATTTAGATTTGTATGTGTAAGTTGTCAATGTGTTTACTTCGATGTTAATGTTGAATATTTTTAGATTAATAACTTAATCTAAGTAGGATAATTAAATCATAAATTTAATATTAGGGTTTATGTTTGAGCATATTCAGAAATTCAACAGTAGGGTTTCTGTTTGAGCATATTTAGAAATTTTCACACTTTATAGATAATAGTATCATAATAATGATTACACTAGTAAATATAAAACATTAATTCTTGACTTGTATAATCATGATTGATTTGATTTTAAAGTGGATTCCATGTGTCAAGATCATCCTTAATCATTTAGACATGACTTTCTATTTTTGGAGAGTCGCTTCCAAATTTACATGTGACTTACTATTTTTGGAAATTCATATTAGAATTGTCAGAAATGAAATTTTATTATCAGTGGTTCGAACATAACTGAAAGATATGATTTCTTCTACGAGAAGTTCATCCTTGAACTGCCAAATTTTAACACTCCCTCTAAGCTAAGGAGGAATTTTTTTATACATCAAAGATCATTTCTTCCTTTGATCTCTTTCATTCATCTTAGTACAACTCTTCTCTGTAACATCTGTAACAATGAAGTCATAATCTAAAGAAGAATCATCCACTTTAAACTAATTTGGAAAGGAAAGGATCATCACATGTCACATAGACAAGGATTACACTCAACCAATTTTCATCTCAAACAAAAAATTCAAGTGATAGAACAAATGCATCACATAGTCAAGACTCAAACAAGTCACATAGATAAGTATCAAACACAACCAAGTTTCTTTAAACATCAAGTGGTGGAACAACTGCATCCTAGACAAGTCACACAACCAAGTTTCTTTAAACATCAAGTGGTGGAACAACTGCATCCTAGACAAGTCACACCAACAAGTTTCACTACACCTAATGATCAGATAGGTGGCTCTTCCCACATCCCAGACTATGGGTCGAATGCATAATGAGGCCTGAATAGGCCCCTCATCCTCTAGAAATTTCTGACATCATTCCCTAATCTTGTGAGATATGACAGGGGGTAAATGCATCTCAATGTTATCGACCAGTTGTAACCGCTTCCTGGAAGGGTCGCATCCATAAGTCCAAGATGCTCTCTAAAAAACAAGAACTTTCCTTTCGACAAAGCCTTGGTAAGAATTCCAGTTTTCTGGTCATCAGTGATGTGATGGAGCCTCATTGTTCCTCTATGCACCATATCCCAGATATAGTGATACTTGATCTCAATATGCTTGGACTTGTCATGAAACACATAACTTTTTGCAAGCAGAATCCCACTCTTATTGTCACAATATATAACTATTGTGTCTAGAACTTGCTCAAATAGTTTCCCAAAAATATTTCCAGCCAAACTCCCTCACAACTATCCATGATAGCTACAATGTACTCAGCTTCAATAGTACTCATTGCAATAGTCTTCTGCTTTATTCTCATCTAAGAGATCATGGTAGATCCCAAGATAAAGCAGCACCCACAAGTGCTCTTTCTATCAGCAGAGTTTCCAACCCAAGTAGCATTGGCATATCCATGAATTCTTACATTTTTAGTAGTGTATTTCAATCCTAGATTGATAGTTCTATGAAATTATATGAGTACATGTTTTGCAGCAATTCAGTGGGAATGAAAGGGATCAATCATATGTCGACTTAAAGTGTTTACGAAAAATCTGTTGGGTATACAACCAAAGTCCCACATTGACTAGAAGTGGGGAGGATCATGGGTATATAAGGATGGACAAATATCTCCATTGGTATGAGGCCTTTTGGGGTAAAACCCATAAGCAAAGCCATGAGGGCTTAGGCCCAAAGTGGACAATATCATACCATTGTGGAGATATGTGGTGTCCAGAATCCTTACAAGTGGTATCAGAGCCATGCCCCGAAGTTAGCGAAGTGGATGAATCCTCGAATGCCGAACGAAGGTGGTGGGCCCCGGTAATATCACGATGGGATCCGTGGATGAGCTCGGTTAGACAAGCGGTATGCTCCGGATTCTTCATGGACGTGTCCTGGTCCCAACACGGTGAAGAGGAGTTGACCTGGGATAGAGCAAGCTCTCGAGGCAGGTGGTGCTCCATGTAAGGCGTGTGCTTCCAACGCATTGGAGCGGAGAATCCTGGTTGGTAGAGAGTGGACGGATGGATAGTCGTTTGAGGGGAGGCTCGATGGTCCTTTGTTTGAGGGGAGGATTTTTGGGTATACGACCAAAGTCCCGCATTGACTAGAAGTGGGGAGGATCATGGGTATATAAGGATGGACAAATATCTCCATTGGTATGAGGCCTTTTGGGGTAAAACCCATAAGCAAAGCCATGAGGGCTTAGGCCCAAAGTGGACAATATCATACCATTGTGGAGATATGTGGTGTCCAGAATCCTTACAAAATCATATGCCAGGCCTAGTGTTTACGAAAAACATCAAAGCACCAATGAGTTCTCTATACTCTGTGGGATTTTTCAGATTCGGTCCTGCAACTTTGCCACATAATTTCTTAAAGTTATTTCCATAAAAGTATGCATGGAATTACATTCTACCATTGAAAATCTTTCAAGGATCTTAACAACATATTCTCCTTGAGAAAGTTAATTTTCACCATTTCTTTTCCAAACCTTTAGACTCAGAAAGTAATGGATCAAACCAAAGTCTTTAATTTCAAATTCAGAAGCTTACTCCCTTTTAAACTAGAATAAAGCGTCAACATACAATACCAAGAGCAAAGTTATACCTTGGACATTCTTGAAGTAGAGGTTTAGGTTTGCACTGTGAGCATACTAAGCTTTGGCGCTTGCTTCAACCCATAAAGGCTTTCTTTAGTCTACATACATGAGTTTCCCTGTCATGTTCTTCAAAGCCTTGTGGTTTTTCTACAAATACCTCTTCCATGAGGAATCCATGCAAGAAAGCAGTTTTCACATCCATTTGGTAGTCCATCCTTGGCTAGTAGCTAAGGCAACAACAGATCGAATACTATTATATCGAGCTATAGGCGCTGCAAAAATCTCATCATAATCTATTCTCTCTTTCTGAGAGAAACCTCTAGCTACAAATCTAGCCTTATATTTTTTAGTACTACCATTTGCACCATGTTTAATATTAAACAAATATTTAGAAGTTACAACAAATTTACCTTGAGGTCTAGGAACCACTTCCCAGACATCATTCTAGATTATAGACTCGTATCCTTCAATCGTGGCATCTTTTCAGACTCGTAATTTTGAAACTTCTTCAAAGGTGCAAGGTTCTACTTGAATGATGTTGCTCATGGTAGCAACATACCCTTGAAACCGACTTGGCTTCTTAATTTCTTTGAACTTTCCTCTTGGGGTAGTATGTTGTTCAACATCTTGCAAGGTATCTTGCTGTCATGGTGGTTTTTTTCTGGTAGAAGGATCATGTGGTGGAGGATCTATAGGATCCATGGAACCCATGGGATTATCAACAAGATCATTCTCAAGTTCTAATTAAAACTCAAATGTAGACTCTTTATCATTAACAACTTGTCTTTTAGCAATGGTAGGAGGAGAAGAGTTTCTTGATTTTCCAAGAGTTACATCTTCGTCAAATTTTATGTCTCTGCTAAACTCTATAGTTCTTTGACCAGGTACATAAATTCTATAAGATTTTGAATTATCACAATAACCAACAATTGTATTTTTCTTACGTGAAGCTTCTAGTTTGTTCATTTTCTATTTCGGCACATGGAAGTACATATGATAGCCAAAAAATCTCAAATGAATCACCTCAGACCTTTCACCAATGAAGACTTCTTCAGGAGTCTTGTTATCTAAGGCGTGATGAGGGGTTCTATTTTGCACATAAACAACATTATTTGCAACTCCTCCCCATGGAAATTTTGGTAGATTTTGATCATGCAACATGGCTTTGGCTACTTCCATAATGGTTTTGTTCTTCCTCTCAACCACACCATTTTGTTGTGGGTTGTATGACACAATGGTTTCTTTCTTTATTATGGTGTCTGATCAATGATCATTAAAATAATTAGAGGTGAACTCTTCCCCATTATCAGATTTGAGATATTTGATCAAATTTCCAGTTTGATTTTCGATCAGAGCCTTGAAATCTCTGAACATGTCAAATGCTTCCCCTTTCTGTTTCAAAAATAATATCAATGTCTTGCGAGAAAAATCATCAACAAAAATTATGAAATACAAGTAGCCGCCAAAAGAAGTAACAGTCATAGGCACACATAAATTAGAATGTATGAGTTGAAGTATCTGACTAGTTTTTGTTCTGCTTGAAGGGAATGGTCCATTTACATGCTTTCCACTTGCACATTCTAGGAAAATATTTCATGATCCATTCTAATCTCAGGCATTCCATAAACCATTTTACTTATGTGAGGTAATTCTTTGTAGTGTAGGTGACTGAATCTTTGGTGCCATAGCTCACACTGAAAATTGGTACCATGAACCAATGCATGAATGGTTTTACCTTGAGTTCAAATCTTAATCCAAGAGTGAATGACTATCTCATAATTGAGTTCAAAGGTGAGGTTAGAAATTTTCCATTAATAAAAACAACTTTCATTATTTTATCTTTTAGCGCAGATATGGATACAAGATTCTTTTTCAAACCATGTACATACAAAACTTCTTACAGAAAAATAGATTTTCTATCATCTAACTGAAATGAAACTGAACCATAACGTTTAACTTGGTGAATATAATTATATCCAAGGATAACATTTAAATTAGTATCCCTCTCAACTATATTAGAGAGTGTTTCTTTTCAACCAGTAAAATGTTTGGAAGCACCATTATCAACTAGCCAACTATCAAATGAATCTGCAGACGAAGAACTCGAAAGAGCATAAACAACAAAATTATTTTGATTGAGTTCTTGTTGTATTATTTCTATACTTTGGATTTCTTGTTCTCTTAGGATGGTCATTTATTTCATTTTCAGAAGTGTCTTTTCTATAATCATATTTGTTTTTTAATCTAGGTGCTCTTCATTTTTCTCTATAGTCACAAGGAAAGTGACCATGCTTTTTACAGTTAAAGCATCTAAATTTTGACATCTCTAGATTCCCTTTAAAGGAATCATTTGATTTCAAAGCATATTTATTTGAAAAATTATTAGTCTTTATTACCTTTATTTCTCTTTTCATAAGCTGAAAATCCAATAGGTTCTCCTTCATGATGTGAAATTATTCCTATGGAGATAATTTTGGCCTCCTCTTGAATAAACTTTTCCAAGAGCTAATTAAATGTGGAAATAGTGATAATATTGTTGATGGTGGTAACACAATTCTCCCAACTAGGAGAAAGGCCTCCAAGCGCAGTCAACACCATTTCTTTATCAAGCGCAACTTCACCAACTGTTGACATTTGATTCTTGATTTTGGTTGTTCTCAGGAAGTATGTTTGAATTGTCTCTCCTTTGTTCATCTTGATGTCCTTCAGCTGATTCTTCAAGGAAATAATTTGGTTCAAGCTACTAATTGCAAACATGTCAATTAGTTAGTCATACATTTCTTTATCTTTCTTCAAACTAGAAACACAAATAATGATATTATTACTAAGAGAATCAAAGATAATTTTTCTAGCTTTGATTTTATCATTTTTATCTTTGGAATTTATAGCAACACTTTCATTCTCTGGTGGATCAGCTATTGTGTCTTAAACATACTCCAAAACTTTGTGTTCTCCAATAGTGATATCTAGTCTTGTTTTCCATGGATCAACGTTTGAATAATCATTTAGATTCTCCTCTACCTTGAAGTAGGACGGAGACATCTTAATCAAAAACATTTGGCAGCAAGTGGGGTCTCTTCAAGAGATATCTGGTCTCCTTGGACTTGTTTTCACCAAGGCTTTGATACCATGTTAAAAATGTGAAATTTTTATGCATAAATGTTTTAAAAAATTGCAAAAACTTAAAAGTTCTATACAGAAAATTGAATTTACTTTGCAGAAAGTTGAATGTACTTTGCAGAAAACAGAATGTACTATGTTGGGACTTGAAAGTACTTTGTAGAAAACTAAATGTTCTATGTTGTTACAATTACTTAGAATGTATAATTCTTTTTCAAAAAATTTCATATCAACAATTGTAGATAGAAAATAAGCATAAGGATCATATGAGGATAGCCAATGAAAAATATGAGACATTGAAATTTAGGTCTTGTTGTCACCCGTATTGTACAGGGACTTCGACAACACTTAGGACAAGAGTTTTCACTCTGATCCTCACCCACTATGATCTAGTTGTCTCCCAACAATAGGCTATGGGGGGTAGTCCCTATGGAATGAGATGGAAGGAAATAAATTGGAAACCAACTTGCTTGGGAGGCACAGATGAGTGGCCTAGCCACTTGGTTGAATTTAACAAAGACTAATGATAAAATTATATTGCCTTATTATGAGACTGGTGCCTTAATGGAGTCACAAATTTTTGCTAATGTTAAATAAAAACCAAATGACTGGATGGACACCCGATGCTTGATATAATTGACTAACCTATATGAGATGCAAGATTTAAGACCTAGGTGTAATGCAGTGATCTTAGTAAATTTTAGTTAGATGCCTAGTCTAAGTGTAACATTTCCCCTAACTATTTTGGGAAACAATCATCAAAGTAAGTTGTGTAATGGAAGCCAACGAGAAGTAGGCAATGACCTGATTAATGATACCTCCCCTTGTGTTCCACCCACCTGGTGTCTTCGACGCTGCAGAGACTGTAGCTCTGATGAATGCAAGGTCACTGTGTTAACCACTAGGAGAAGTTAAATCTCTCAAGCTAGATTGGAAAAGAGTTTCCTTATATCTTTATCTCCATAGCTTATTCTAGAAGGTAAATTATTAGTGTGATCTATATCTAGTGTGCAAATGCACGAGATTATGAGTGAGGTTTATCATGAGTTAAGATTTTCTTAAGGTATTTAAGTGTTTAATTAGAATTTGTCTTAAGGAAATAGTACTTAACAATGCTAAGATACAATCTTAAAATAAGATACATGCCAAGAGATACAATAGTAAATTTCAAGGAACCAACTCTATCCACCAATGATTACTAACATAAGATGTTAAGTCAAACCATGAGATCAATGAAATTAACCAATTTCAAATTTATGACAATGTATATCAGTAGTAAAGATTCAGAAAATTCAGAGTTAATCAATGTTCTAACAACAATGAGAAAATGCTAAATCAAGCACCACTTACATTTTCCCAATATCACAAGGATATGTCAATTGTCAAACAACTTGATTTAATTTGAAAACAGATATGTTAGCATTCTCAAGATATATTATTCAGTAAAATTTCAGATCTGAAATATTAATTACAGCAGTAAGTTAACCCACAACTCAGAAAACAAATGATATCAGCATCAATTCCCCAAAATGCCTAATTATAGTAAAAATCACAAAACTTGAGAAAAATCATTTTTAGGATTTTTTAGGGTTTGACTAAAAAAATTTCAGATCTGATATATTTATTTTAGCAGTAGATTAATGAAAGATCAGCAAACCAAAAATACTGAAGATAATCCCCACAATGTCCAAAAATAGTAAGCTTTGCCAAAAAACTGAAAATTCAAACTTTTTTTATCCTTATTAAGCATATGCTTCAGAATCATTTCAAACTTGAATTCACTGTTATGCAGTAAATTCCAACAAGCTAAAATGTTAGATCTAGGTCAAAGTAGAGATGCTCGAGTGGCCAAAAATTGTGAAAACGAAGATTTTGAAATTCTAAGCACTCTTGACCACATAGAATTTGACTTTAGGGGCTAATTATTTTTGTTTTTCTTGTTGTAATAATTTTTTTTAAAAATAAGGGTTTAGAGATCAAACCATAGGCCCAAGGCCTTCAAGATCCCACCGTTGAAAATCATTGAAATTTTTGGAAAATGTTGTTGCTTGAAAATTGTGAATTTAGAGACCTTAACTCTACAAAACCGCCAAGTATTTAGTGTTAAAACTTCATATTAGGGTTTCAGGTCAATTTTGGGAAACGAGGCCAAAAAATGGAGATCAAGGTCAGAGGAGCGGAATTTGCGAGGATGAAAGGGATAGGGTGATTGGTTGAGCCACAAGGAGGAATAATATGGCCTCAAAGGGCCAATGCTTTGCCCAATGAGGCTAGTGTTTGGGAAAATGAGGTTTTAGGGGCTTATGGCCTAAAGGCTAAGGAAAGGGAGCCGCAAGCCCTTAGAGGGCTACGGCTAGGGAGAAAAGAGGAAGAAGGGAGGAAGAAGGAGGAGAAGGAGGGATGAGAGGAGGGAGGAGGTAGAGGAGAGCGAAAGAGGTCGAGAGTATGGAGAGGTGATGGCAAGCCAAGGAGGTTTGAGGAGGAGAGAAGGAGGGAGTTCAAAGCCTCAAAACCCCATGGGAGGGCCAAAAAATGGCCCTAAAGCAAGACTTTGAAGCGATAAAGGTTGACGTTGAGGCCTAAGAGGAAAATATGGGGCTAGAAGCCCCAAGAAGTTCGAAACCCTTGCACAAAAAAAATTATGCTTCAACCTCTTTGATTTTCTGAAAAAGTCCTCTGTGGAAACCCTGCAAAAAATTCCAAGAGACCAGCTCTTACCCTCAAGGGCCTAGATCTAGCTCTTCTTCCAATTAACTCCTTGATCTAACCTGAAAACATAAAAATGTAAACACCCAAACCCCAATATATACAAAAATAAATCTAAAACCCCAACCCAAGTTTGAAAAATTTATAAATTTAAATTTACAAAATACACATGGATTTTCAAATAGATTTTAAGAAATTATTTTTTATGATAATTTTCCTTGAAATAATGGCTAAAACACTTCGGAAAAATTATTGCTCAATATAGTCCTAGCGAAGATTCAATCCACCATATAAAAACGAAAGATCCAAGAAAAGTAACCCTTGCCCACAATTTGTGAACATGGAAACCAAGGATTGAGTACTTGTAAACACTATGTATTACCTCAAAATAATAATCATAAAGCACCACATAGGAAGCCTATGTTGAGAAATCCAAGTAGGTGGCAATTCAACAATTTCTCTTATTATGATAATATCTTGTGATATTTTTCATTATTATTATGTGTTCTTTCAATTTATCTTTTCTTATCATCAAGACTAATGCCAAACAACGAATAAAATATGTTACAAGATGTAGGCATACTACTAGGGAAAAAGCCCACTCTTTGGGGAAAACCTGGTCGAAATTCTTCCTTCAATAGATTCAAGATGAGGCAACCAAGACCTTTATAACCTAGAGACTTCCTCCACCAAGTCATCCCTTCATTGTGTTAGCATCGAGATATCCTTACTGTCATGACACCGAGATCTCCTTTTCTTACATCTTTCTCACTGCACTGAAACCTCATCCTCATCACTACAATAACATCGAGGACATTATTTTTGAGATATTCCTCCTATGGTAGCCCTGAGATCCTTCAACTTTAATGACACTGAAACATTCTTATCGATGTGGCACCGAATTCTTTTTGTTGTGGTAGTAGTGTGATATCACTGTGGTAGTTAGCACTCAAACTGTACTGAATCTATAGTATGTGTAAATTTCTGAATCTAACAACCAGAAATCCTACTACAATTAAATGATTTACATTTCCTACTTTTATTCTTCAATTAACAAGGTATTTACAGAATTCTTCAGTAA
The DNA here is from genome assembly GCA_034641835.2 of Pinus albicaulis. Classification (NCBI taxonomy): domain Eukaryota; kingdom Viridiplantae; phylum Streptophyta; class Pinopsida; order Pinales; family Pinaceae; genus Pinus; species Pinus albicaulis. Next base: position 925,999,508 of record CM076572.1, on the reverse strand, counting down.
ACTTTAATGCAAATACATTGCAGCCTACACCAATATATGGATCAAGTACTAAAAAATAAATTCAATACAATCACACAAAGGACACACTTATTTTTGGACTAATATCCCCGGAAAAACTCAATGCGGGAAAACTGGTGCAGCAGATATGAGGGTTTTATTATTAAGCATATTTCTGAATGCAACTAGGGTGCCAAATCCGTCTCACCCAATAGAGAAAAATCCCGACAGAAGTACCTCTATCCGAAGACAGATATTTTGGTTGATCCAGCAACAAAATGCTCAAACCCCACAGGTGACTGTGTTGTCCCCATTGCTGCAGCAACAAATACTACCAGATTTGCACTGAGACTGTGTCACCCTCCTCGTGAGCCTTCCAAACTCAGAAATCAATCTATTGAACCAATGCCCGATCTGTCTCACAGAAACCCCAACGTTGCATCTTCAGTGACTGTGTCACCTCTCGCAGGCTCTATGTCACCCTCCTAGGTGTTGTGTTGTCCCTCCTCGGTGTAGCATTGCCTCTCCGCAATTTATTCTCAACCTTGGAATAAATTCCCACTATTGAACTGCCCCTCTCTGCACTAGAACTCACTTTGAAATTCTCAGCAAACTGCGCCCCAGAATTTCGTCTTAGTTCAAGTGTTTCTCCCCCCTGTGTGTGTGTTCTCCAACTAACCCTCAAGCCTTCCTTTATACTTTTCTTGTTGAGAGATCAACGGTCATGATCAAATCTTTAATAAACGGCTAGGATTAAAATAGACTTGATCCTCGTCACTTAGAAGCTTCTCACCCACATTTACATTAATTCACTTTAATTATTTTAATTTCCTAAGTTTTAACATGGGCTCCATTAAAAATAATTAATTATTTGAATAAAATGCACTCCAGGGGGAATTTCTCCAAACAATTTTTGGGTGTTGGAGATCTCATGTGTTCTATCCCCTCCATAAAAATTCAGAGCTAGATCACATTCGATGCTACCCAAAAATCAACATAGTAGTACATTAGAAACGAATTATGTGATAGAACTGAACCTCAAGACTGATCTGAAGTCACCTTCTGTGATTACACCGAGAGTCACATGATATCTGAAATTTCAAAGATAATCTGAATTACCTTTTTTTGTGATTTCTGTGAAGTCTGCACTTGTATTTATAGTTGTTTACCCACGGTAAATTAGCTGACATGTCCTTATGAAGAGGTGCGTCTTTGTTTGAGCCGACTTGATTATGTTAACTTGAAGATAAATTGAGGCCGACTTGAAGAGGTTTCTTTGATGTCTTTGATAAAGAGGTCGAGTTGATGAAGAGGATGACTTAGTGGAGGAGTCCAATAAATTGACTTTGACTCAATCCTAATTACATGATTCAAAAGCCCAAAATGAATCAATTTAAATTTGTAATGACTAATCTAGAAGTCCACAATGGGGACCTTAATCTAAATATGACCCAAGCTTGAAACCCATGCTTTAATAAGTAATTTAATAATAAAAAGTTTTTTTTGACAAATATATTAATAATGAAGACTGAACCTAGTTACATTCTTCAACACTCCCCCTTAACTAGGGAGGTATTCGTATGTCAAAGAGGTACATGGAATATCTCACTTCATCTATGAAGAATTGTATTCACCGCAATGCCATGGACTAGATTCTTGACCAGGGAAATCTATCCATTTGGTCTCCCAACATTTTAGGCACTGGATTCCTGACCAAGGCAATCTATCCAAGTGGGACTAAGATGGAATAAAGCTTTCAGCCTCTATAGCTACCATCAGTCTTACTTACTACCATCAACCCAGGGAACTAGGTGCACATCCACCTGATGCCACCCTCCCTACCAGACATCAAAACAATGTATTGGCCTGATGTCTTTTCCAAGCAATGATTCCCTCACAAAGCCTCAACAAAAAATCTCTCCCGATCAAATTGATCGACAACCAACATGCTTTGCAATACTTCGAGAGATTTCACCAGTACAAACACAACCCCAATCAGTGATACACTTTCAAATATATAATCAAAGAAAACCTTTGGGGTTTAGATATTTCTCTTCAACTAATCTCAGTAGGACTGTCAGTTGAATCTTTGAGAGAAGATTCCTCTTCCTACTTCACATGTAGCAACATATCTTCCAGAATGTATTCTCCAACCAAAAATTATTTTGTGCCCTCCCTCTTAACTAGGGGAGTTCTTCTATCCAATATCCCTCTTAATGTAGGGAGATTAACTTATTCCTTCGGTGTTGGAGAATATTTCATGGCTTGCATCCCTCTCATCATGCTTAACATAATGTCTTTTCTTATGGACATCTTTATTAGCGTGAATATGATGTACCTGCATAACTTAGACAACAAGTACAACCAGATTTAAAGAAGCATGAAGTCATTCATAACGAAATCTTATAGTAGCAGAAGCATTAGACTTTATAACCATAATCATCAAGAGACTATACTTCAATACTTCAACTTCTAGCCTAGGTTTGTTACAAACCCTAAATCATATTAGAAATTCAATCAAGATAACAAAAGGTTCGTTATGTCATATAGCGATCCCTAGAAATAAGTCAAAAGAAAAATAAAGCCATATAATAACTTTCAGAAGCCATATGATAGACTATCCACTAGGGTTTTATGTAAACCCTAGATTTAACTCAATAAAAACAAACACAGAATGAATAGCTTCCACTAGGGTTCGAAGTAAACCCTAGATTTTTTCTCAATAAATTATTAGCAAACATTATATAGATTCATTCGAATACTAGAGAATTTTAATTATTACTGGGGATTAGTTGTAGAACCTAGACTTTTAAATCATCATCCTAGAACTTCAAACTTTGACTAGGGCTTGTTTCCAAACCTTACGACTTATGAACATTAGAAATTTTGTCAACGTACATATCTAGGAGATTACCATTATGCATAATAATATCATATGGCAAACAATATTAATACATTAGACATATATCGAGCTAGACAAAGCTAGGAAATCAATCAGATGAACATATACTAGGGTTTCATTCCTAGGACTTTAAGTACATAACAAGGATTTTGCTTGTAGACCTAACCAAAACCTAGGGTTTCAGTTCATATCAAAGCAAACCCTTATTATATCAAAACTTTATAGGTTCGAGATTTCGAACAACATCATTTGAACCCTAATAAATTAGAGCTTTCTTGATCATATCAAAACACCAAACATGTCAACATCAATATATCAACCAAAATAGAAATTTCGCCATTAATAACCCAAAGTAAATTTAGGGTTTCATACATTATTAGCATACCTTTAGGTTAGGGTTTTCTAGCGAACCTTTTAGGGTTCTTTTAAGCAAACAATAAGAGATATAAGGTTGGTATATTCATCAGATGATGAATCATCCCAAACAATAATATTTTAAGATTCAAGAAAGCTAGACATAATGATGTTAATAGTATAACGTAAATCTCAAAATAAGAAAAAAAAAAGTTATAATATGTATAGACTAAAATATACCTGGATATGTTTCTTGACAAACCTTGTAGGAGCTCCTTGAAGTGTAAGTCATGATCTTCTATACCTGTAATATACACTTTCAAGAAAGACACGTGATACGATGAACATGATAAAATTTCTTAATTTATATCTCCTACATAACCATGGAGGATAGGATCCTATAAAAGTTGTGCCTTATTTCAATCAAGGACTTCTACGTAACATCTTGGATTACTTGTAATTTCTATAGAACAAGGATTAAGGTTCTAACATGTATGATATATAAGAATCACAATTTTATCTAGTTATGAACCATTTGAGGTTAGATATAATTAAGGATCTTAAAATTTCATGATTATACTTACCTTGTAATTACATACCTCTCATTTTGATATCTTTGTAGTAGTAATAGTACTTACTTGGTTCCTTGTACTCAGATCCTTAAAGAGTGCTTCCTTCAGACATACTTTGGATAGTTTTCAAATAAATATTCAAGTCCTCCTTACGCTACCTTCAACGATAGGCCTGATGTTGATAGTTTCTCATTCCATATTCTCTTTATTGTAACAATGAAGATTTGATTCTCATTGAGATGACATGGTCCAAGAGTATGCTTGATAGCTTGGTCACGCATTTTCATCATTGTAAGAACACTAAATTGAGACCATTGTACTATGGAAGCACCGAGATTGTGATTCTGTGTTGACATTTTGATAGTGGTGGCGTGAGTCACATCGAGTGCCTTGATTGTAACACCAAATCCTTTGCACTGTGGTATATCACCGAAATTCTGTGGTCATTGTACTATGAGTCCATTTCTGTAATAGACAAAACTTCTTGTGATGAAAACTAACCCATATCACTGTAATTTCCAAATTGAGTTTACTTCTGCAATTATCGTGAACTCCTATGGTGGTATCGAGACTTTCTCCATGTTATATCACCGAGACCTTAACTGTGGTGACACAGAAACATCTAAATTGTGGCACTGTGGTAAAGCTCCATCACCAAAATCTTTTCCATTGTAATATCATTGAACAACTTGGTATGATCTCTAAACTTGAGCACTGAGATATCCTATATGTTGTGTGATCCTATTTCAGAGGGATATGTGAGCTTATGTGATTGGTGGAATGTGAGGACCTTAGTATTCTATGAATTTCCTTACAGTGGAATTATATCTTTGAACTGTCGCCTTCCTTTATTGAAGTTCTACGAACCTATCTTGAAATTATTTGAACTATCTCCTATTGAAATGTATTATTGTTATGCTCAAATTTCTTGTTGATATTTACATCGAAATTTTTTTCATTGAGACATTCAAACCTCCTCCTTCTAGGTGTCTTTAATATGCTCACTGTAATCCTAGTTCCATTAGCCCAGAATTGCCCTTCTTCAAGCTTCTTTTGACCATAACCATATCTCTGATACCATGTTGATAAATCCAAGTTGGTGGAAGTTAAACGAATTCTCTTATTATGACAATATCTTGTGATGTTTTTCGCTATTAATATGTTCTTTCAATTTGTCTTTTCTTATCATCAAGACTAATACCAAACAAAAAATAGATGAGGACACAAGATGTAGGCACACATCCAGGGAAAAACCCTACTCTTTGGGGAAAACCCGGTCGAAATTATTTCTTCAATAGATTCAAGATGAGGCAACCAATACCTTTATAGCCTACAGACTTCCTCCACCAAATCATCCCTTCATTGTGTTAGCACCGAGATCTCCTTACTGTCATGACACTGATATCTCCTTTGCTTACATATTTCTCACTGCACCGAAACCTCATCCTCATCGCTGTGATAACATCAAAGCATTATTTCTGAGATATTAGTCCTGTGGTAGCCCCGAGATCCTTCCACTTTAATGACACTGAAACATTCTTACTGATCTGGCACCAAATTCTTTTTGTTGTGATTGAGTTGTGGTAGTACTGTGATATCACTGTGGTAGTTAGCACTCAAACTGTACCGAATTTGTAGTAGTACATTAGCAACGAATTATGTGATAGTGTTGAACCTCGAGATGGATCCGAAGTCACCTTTTGTGATTACATCGAGAGTCCTTCTGTGATATCCGAAATTTCAAAGATAATTTGAATTACCTATTTTTTGTGATTTCTGTGAAGTTTGCACTTGTATTTATAGTTGTTTCCCCACAGTAAATAAGCCGACATGTCCTTGTGAAGAGGTGTGTCTTTGTTTGAGCCGACTTAAGTAAGTTAACTTCAAGATAATTTGGGGCCGACTTGAGGAGGCTGTGTTGATGTCTTTAATGAAGAGGTTGAGTTGATGAAGAGGATGACTTGATGGAGTCTAATAAATAGACTTTGACTCCATCCTGATTACATGATTCAAAAGCTCGGAACAAATTAATTTAAATTTGAAATGACTAACCTAGAAGTCCACAATTGGGACCTTAATCTAAATATGACCCAAGCATGAAACCCATGCTTTAAAAATTCATTTAATAATAATAAATTATTTTTGACAAATATATTAATAACGAATACTGAACCTAGTTACATTCTTCAACAGCTCGTAGTCAATACATACCACAAATCAACGAAACAACAACACTTCGAGTTGCACCCCAACGTCTTTTATTATGGTAGAAAAAATAGTTCACAGCGAGACAATAGTTTACAAAATGCTTCAGCAACAATTTTAGCTAGAGTTCAATATTTTTCAGATTTATGATCCCTAAAGCCTCAAATGACTCTCTAATTTATAGATAAATCCTCCAAATGGAAAAACAACAGCTAGTTTCTTATCCCTTGCCAAAATAATCTTTGTTGTTGATAAATTCTTCAAGATCTTTTAATCTTGGTCTTTTATTTCTTAATTTTGAGGAAATTCCGAAATTATCATTTAACTCAAAATTAATTAGCTCAAAATTAATTATTTTGAGCTAATTTCCTCAAAATTTTGACTTTGACTTAACCACCAAGGCCCAAGGATCCAATCTTTTTTGAAATATACAATATGCTCTTGGTGGAGGACCTTTAAAAATTGATTCTTTTAGGACCCACGAATTTTTCCACTTTGAGAATTAATTTTCCTAAGACAAATTAACTTGACTCTAATTAATTAATTTTCTGCTTAGAATTTTATTTTATTTTTCCAGAAAAATTAATTAATTTAGACGAGGGGATTTAATTATTTTTCCAACCTTGATTTACATAAGTTTTTACATTTTTTTTACTCAAAGAGGGAATACACATTAGGCTTAGACCCTCAAGACATACAACCCATCTGTGATACGTTATGATCTAGTAGACCAAGTGATTTGTAATAAAATAATTAAGCCAACTAGCTTAAATTATTCCCAAACCACCTTTACATTAGACTCTACTAAAACACTAGGACTCATCTAAGACATTGGCAATAAATATCACTATAGCTTTGGCAATTTAAGCTGGAGGGGAGAAACTCCTCTGATTAAATGTATTTAGAAGCTCGGGTAATCGAAAAAGTTAAAAAACCTCCTCGGATGAAATTTGTCACCAAAATCATAGACTTATCTAGGTTGTTACATAGACTCAAGGTCATACTAGGATCATTTACATCATATAACCTATAGAATGGGAGACCATGCCACATATATTGCTGATAGGTGATCTGATCATTGTTGAAAAAATATTGGTACTTCCGCTTCCCTGGGACTTTGACAATTTTAGTGCATCAGGTCCAATGACCATTGACCAAAGTAAAACCTCTCAAGGGGGGAAACCTAAATTATTCTTCTTCTATTAGAGTTTTTTTATTTTTCAACACCGTACATAGAGAGAGAGAGAGAGAGAGAGAGAGAGAGAATGAATAAAGCCACCAATGTCTGACCAACTTGTAGCTAAAGTGCTCTTGCTATTTGCTTGAATATTCCTTCCTCTTGATTAGATCATGTCCTTCACACTTGTTCCATATCTTCTCTTGCTCTTGCTCTCACATTTCTCTTGCACACACTCGACACTTGTTCTCCTTCTTCATAATGAACATGCTACTCTCAACTCTCACTTGCTCTTGCTTAAATAGATCAGAAATGAGGAGTTACAAAATGAATTCATGCCTTGAGCCAACAATAGGAGAATCTAATTCCATGGGGGAAAAGTTACTTGAGGAGAAGTGTAACTTGTTAGAGTCGGTCCTTATAGCCCTCCGTCAGAGATCATTTCGCTTTTTGCATATCATTCTTAGATGTCTCGCTCGTTCCACTTCGTTGCATTTCGCTAGGGGCATGCCATTGACTGACGAGGGGGTATGGTTGTTTTGTGTTTCCTCATGCTTGTACCTGCAGGGCTAATCAAAATTCCTTAAAAATCACTGAAGTTCATGGTCATTGCATTCATGGTCATAAATGATTAGTTTCGTTAAAAAAAGTCTTTAGTCCTAGAGTCTAGGGTTTTCAGTCCTTTGCATACATGTAATAAAAGCCCGCAGGCCATGAGGTTGGTTTCAAAAGATTCTCGTTTCATATTTTTATTCTCAGAAAGCATTTGAAGACATTTCTAGTCCAAAACTCTGTTTTGGAACTAGAAATTGTCAATTTTCATTGTTGTAATAATTTTGAATTTGTTTCATTGTAAGAAAGTTCCAGAGCAAGCCTCTGATCTTTGCCAAAGCCAAATGCCGGATCCCTGCAAAAACAACCAAGTATTATCAGTCCAAAACTCAGAAAAGCAAGAAAAAGCCAAAGAACATCATTGTAATAAGTGATCTATTGTCAAAGTGCCAATAATATAAAAGTGGGTCATGGAGTAAATTTAAAATCAAATCTGATTTTATGAGATATTTTTCTTCACATATAAACCATGGTAAACAATTCATTTGCACGAATCCTCAAGGCAGAAATCGAGCTGGTGAAGTTGAAGGCCGAAATCGTGTTTGGCAAAGTTGTGGACAGGCATTGGAGGTGCGCGCTACTCACACAGGAGGCGCTCTACCCATATAAGGGGCGCTACGCATATAGCCTCCCCAGCCTTTGCAAAAGAACACGGGCGCTACGCATATGGTGCGCGCTACGCATTGGGTAGGCGCGCTACGCACACAGTCACAGAGCCAAATTTTTTGCTCATGCGTCCGGTTTGATGTCACATCGACTCAAATAGCTTGCAAGTAGGTTTTTAATGGCTACTCAGTAAATTTTGAACATGATTTTAGTGTGTTTAAAGTGGGGAAATTAGTGTGTTTGATGTGGAGAGGTGAAACCCTATGTTCATAGCAGATTCATTTCTTAGGGTTTTGAATACATGTTGATGGTCTTGTGAAGGATTTCCCAGCCTGTATTGTTGATATATATACCTATGCATCTATTGTCAAAGTGTCACGGCCCTCACGCTCTCAGTTTGCCATCTCACCACTGCTGTCACTATGATTGTCATCCTCATTTTAGAAATGCTCCTTATTCATGTTTTCACATAGTCTCATGATTCACTTGTCCATATCCCCATTGACATTATCGGAACACTGTTATCATTTCTATGGTTTCACTATGGTCATTGTCACTGTTTCCTATTCTCCATTGATAAAACACAGTCCCATACTCATTTTCCCCTTTGACAAATTTTAGCCAGCATTACAAAGGCTGCACACTACATTACACTTTTTGCTCATTTGTCAAATTCCCTTATGATCAAAGCAGTGACTGTTTTTATGCCAATCCACTTAAACAGAGCTATTACCACTATGGCTTGTTTTCCTATGATGCTTTGGTACATATGTAACATGTTTGGGTTTTGAGCATACATTGAAACTTTTGACTTCACTACACCTATATCAACATATATATTGCAGACATCTTGTTTTCAAAGCCATGTCAGAGACGGATTCAGTTTATGAGCAGGAGTATGACAGTGATTCCACAGCAGAGGGTAATGTGCCACGGAGGTCTCACAAAGGTGGCAAAGGTGGTAAGCATCTCAGGGAGGAGCCTACTTCTTTGGCTCAATTCAGGCTTGCCCGCTTGCAATGGATTGTTTTCAGCATCAGTCATGTTTCCAATACTGTGAGATGATTTCACAAACCCAGCATCATCGTGAACTAGCTCGTCTATTTGTTCTACATTTACATGATGGCCGTGTAAACCTCGCCGGAGTAGATTTCATTATGTCACCAGAGACTATTGCTCAGGCCACCGGGATACCAAATATAGGAGAAGAATGGAACAAACGTCAGCAGTTAGAGAAATTCCACTATGAGCCATACATCAAACCTGGGTATATGAGGCACCTGAGCAGGGTTTTTCCTTTCAGATTCCTGAAGGATGAGTTTGCACCATTGATGAAACTCATCATTCGGTATTTCAGTTGCGAGGGCAGATTCTCGCGTCTCTATGCGTACCATGTCTGTTTGTTGATGCATTTCACGAGGGTACGTATGATGAACATTCCATACTTCATGTATCGCAACATAGAGAGGATGATGATTTTTGTACAGAAGAAGACCCCAGCACAACAGCATAGAAGTATATATCATTACGCGCTGATCAAGATCGTAGTGGTACATCAGTTGACACAGCAGGGCATTACTTGGGAGGATTTCATCTCTCGTGACTTATTTACAGCGCCGCAGCCACCTCTCGAGGTAGTTCATGATGAGAGAGAGCCTTTACATCAGCCTGACATTCCTGAGATCAAGCATATCACTGCTCCATTGTATGTGACATACCAGCGAGGCCACATGGCCTTATTTGCAGCGACACGACGAGTACTATCTCCACCCAGGGTGGAAGGGGTCTCGTTGACCTCATCAGCAACGTGAGTATTATCTCCACCAAGGGTGGAAGGGGTCTCGCCTTCTTCTTCAGCACAGGTACAGTTTCAGAATAGGGGCAAGAGGCCCATGTATGATGAGGGCCCATCAGGAGGCCGGGACACTGATTTCACGATCATTGATGTTGATGCGAGCTCTCCTAGCTCGAAACTGAAAGAGATCATCCAGGAGAAAAAGGCCGAGAATGACACGCTGAAAGAGAAATTGCAGAGGGATCAGTGGGTAATAGACTACCTGAAGCAGCGCAACAAACAGCTAGAGGATGAGCACACACTGTTAGAGCTGCGGCAAATCCGTGAGGATCGACAATTGGCCCGGAAGAGACCTGGTGATATGACACCGGCTGATCGAGATTCTTGCCTCACGCATGTTAACATTCATCTGGAGAAATTGTTGGCAAAGGCCAATAGAGACAAATACATGCTTCGTCACATGAAAGGTCATTATTGGGCCCGCATGCACGTCTGCAAAGCAAAAATGAAGATTCTGAAGAGGAGGTTGAGCGAAGCACTAAAACGGCGGAAGAGGCCTAATCCACTCCGGATTTTGGCCGAGGCTTCGTTGGCTGGGCATAATACATGATGGAGGGTCTTCGCTCCGAATTTGAGCAAATTCGGAGAAATTTTTGTCATTTTGAAATTTTTTGGTCTCAAAACAGATTTTTCAGCTATACGAGTAGCGCGTCGACGCGCTCGCTTTTGATTGAGACACTTTCTGGGGGAAAAATTTATATTTTTGGGTTTTTCATGGTAATTTAGGCATGCTCAAGTATTTCCGAAGCATTTCATCAAGTTCTGGATGATCAAAGGGCCCAAAAACACCATGAAAACCACCTCGCTGCCACCTTTTGCACCAGCAGGAAGTACTTCTGGGAGAATGAAGTTTTGGAGGGGCAAATGAGCTCCAAATTGGGACATTCCACTTGGGTTGGATAGCCAACATCTAGGGCTTTCCAAAGAGCTATCATGAGCTCAATTTGGATTCCGGGAAGTGCCCCAAAATCAGGATGAAAGACGCTCTACGCACATGGCTCAGACGCACTACGCATATAGATTTTTGGTCAATTTTTCACTTTCCAGCTCAGGATTTCGGCCAGTTGGACCAGTTTTGCTTGGGGATGAAATTTTTGAGTTATCATGATGTAAATTTATGTTTGGCATGTAACTTGGACTCACTTTTACCTATTCTAGATGATTCACTCCTAAGAAAGTAAAAATCAAATGTAAGAATCAGTTTCCTCCCTTTTAGAGGCAAGTTGTTTGGATGCCTATATTCTAGCTCCTTGTTTAGAATTAGTTGGAACTGCTCCTAGAAGGAGGAATTCGACACCCTAGAGGTGTGGGAAGGGGTTAGGATAGTCTATATGATGTAATTTTTGAGACATTCTACAGGTTGGACTCTTGGGAAGATTTTGGCACACTATTGTACATATTTTTCATATTTTGGCTAAGGAAAGATCAGAGGTTTTGTAGCACCTGTTGGGATTCTTGTGGCTTTCAGTTCTTGATGGTGTTTTCTCTCAGTTTATTGTAATTTATTTCATGTTTAATGTATGCCATCCCTTCTTATGCTTCTGAAACTAAATGAATGAGTAGATGAGGTTGAATCCATTGTTCACAGTGCTCTGCCTTTGAATTCGTTTAGTTTTACATGTTTTCGCCTGTTTGGAGAGGATCCATGTTCCCTCTTGCCCTCTTCAGCTCCTTGTCGTTCTGATCCATCCATATACTCAATCAAAAGCATCAAGACTATTGCCTACCTCGCCCCAACTCGAATTCTGCTAAAATCTAGCCTTATCCCCGGACCCAAAATTGTTTTTCCCATCTTTTCAACAAAAACCCAAAAAATCAAAATCAAACTTTCCTATTTCTTTACTAGCCTAAAATCAGTGTTCATTGTTCATTATAAGTCATCTCAGCCCCTTTGAAGACCTTTTTCCGAGATAGACCCGGAGAGAGCCCTCTCCTGTCCTCGTAGGGCTAGCTACGAGGTTGAGCGTGGTTTGATGTAGCCTTGAGTTTTACCTTATTTCAGCCTAAGGTAGATTTGAGCGCTAACATAGTGGCGACCATACTGGGGAAATAAAACCTCAATGGTTTTCTTGTTAATGTGTTTGTTTCACGAGTCTTAGACGGAGTCTGAAGTCACGCCAGGTAGCTTTCGAAACGCTTTTGCCATGCATAAGCGGAAGTAGATAAATGTTGCTTCAGTCGATCTCCAGTTAGCTTGTGAATGCAGCACTTGATTTGCAAATCACCCCAGTATACTTGTTTGTTCTAGACCTTTGGATGATTGAGTCTAGAAGTCGATAGGCTGAAGATAATTGATTGTGTCCCTTGAAATTTTTCCCGAGTAGATCAATACACTGGCTTCAAGAAGGCATACCAGATCAAATCCTGATCCAAATCTGCCTCCAGTATATGAAAACCCCAACCTAATCCCAAGAATTTTCCGTCGAGAAGCTCCTATTATTCCATTGGTCAAATCTCACTCATACCCCACTGTTTTTGAATACATTGATGATATTGAGTTTGACGATCAGTTTGAGTTATCATTGTTTGAAACCAAATCCGAAAGTGCCACTGGTTCTACCGTTATCAATCCTGAGTTCATCAAGTATTTAGAAGTTGAGCAAGCAAATATATCTATTGATAATTATATTCTGAATCTGCAAAATTCCATCGTGGCAACCAACATTCCCGAATTCATTGAATCTACTTCACAAACTCTTGGGCCATCTGAGATTGCATCTAGTTCACGGATTCCCACTGAATCTCCCTTTATTCCTACCATTCCTGTACAGCCTGGGATTTCTGATCAGAAATCAGCAGTAGTTTCTCCGAGACAGCAGATTATAAATCCGCCGAGAGCCATGGCTGCGAGGTTTGCACCTCTTGCTTTACCTGCAAATTTGGATCCCATGCCTGCTGATTATCAGAGCAAGATTCCCATATTCGATGGCACACCACAGAGTATATCAGCTCAGCATTATATTGTTCGAATGACAAACTTTTTGGACCTACATGAAGTTGATGCAGAAAATGTGTCCATGAGGTTGTTTGCCCAGAATTTTGGAGGTGAGGTTCGTAAATGGTTCAGAGCTCTACAGGCCAGAAGTATCAATACATTACAAGAGCTTCAGACACAATTTTTAGATCGATGGGGGATGAAAAAAGATCCGCTGCAGATCACTTCAGAGTATACCAGCATCAAGCATAATCATGGTGAGTCCGTTCAGGATTATATTATCAGATTCAATACAGTGTATAATGCAATTCCAGATGACTTAAGACCGTCTAAAAATTCAGCTCTTCTTAAATTCCCGGATGGTTTTGATCCGGAGATGGCTTATTTGCTACATGACAGAGATCCGCCTACCTTAGAAGATATGCAGAAGATTGTTGTTAGTGTTGAGGCGAATCTGAATGATAAGAGAGCCCGGTTGAAAGCAGAGAAAAGAGTGACTATAAAGGAAGAGACTATAAAGGAAGAGACTTCCACATCTACATCAGAACCGCCCTGGCTTCGTGAGATGGAAAAAATGTTCAAAAGAATGAACCTTGATAAACCAGAAACGCAGATTCGTAATCCAAACTACCGTGGCCAGCAGCAGCCACAGTTCAAATTTAAGCAGCGTGAACAGAGAGCACAAGAGCCGGAAGCCTAGCAGCAGATTAAAACACCTCTTTTGCAGAATTTTGTGAGTCAAGATTCAGACGATGATGATGATGTAGCAGGTGAGAAAAATCATTTCTTCACTCCCGACGATCTGCCTATTTACATTACTGAGGATGAAGAATATGGAGAAAGTTCAGCTGCCCAGAAAGATGAGGATTTCATTTTAGCAAATGATGCAGATTTAGAGGAAGAATCGGATGATTACCAAAGAGGATATCTGAATGCTTTGTCCGCTCAACAGAAGCAATACTCATTGAGAAACCGAGATGTGCCCATAAATCCAATTCAGAAAAGAAAAGAGGCTTCAACACCGAAGACGGATTCACCCATACCACAGAAGAAAGGAAAAGAGACAATTGATCCTGCAGCTAGTAAAGTATCATCAGCAGAAAAGGTAAATCAGTCAACTATAATGAAGGATAAGGCTGAAAAGAAGGAAGTTCCGGTCAAAGAAGTCGAAAGAGTTTCAGCATTTAGTTGGGAAAATGAAATTTCCAAATTAAAAATATCTATTCCTTTGACAGAAATCATGAAGAACAGCAGCTACCGCGGTCAAGTCTCCAAAATTCTGAATTTTGATCCAATGTTTGACACGGTAAATGTTGAAGATGATCAGCCAGAATTGATTTTCGAGCCTGCATTAGATGGTGAGTCCCCTGACAGTGATGTTCCTCCCTTTTATATCAGTTTGAGGTTGCATGAATATGTATTGCACAATGCCATGTTCGATTCAGGTGCTTCGCACAATCTGATGCCAAAGGCGATCATGGAAAAGTTGGGACTAGACATTACAAGAAAATACCATGATTTGTATTCATTTGATTCCAGCCGTGTGAGGTGTATAGGACTCATCAAAGATTTGGTTGTAAGCTTAGATCAAATTCCAGCGAAGAATGTCTTGATGGATGTGGTTGTGGCGGATATTCCTCCGCGATTTGGGATGCTCCTTTCAAGATCTTGGGGGGAAAAGTTGAAAGGTACACTAAAGTTAGATTTTTCCTATGCTACAATTCTAGTCTTCGGTCAAATGAGAAAGTTATATCGAGATCAGAAGATGAAATACATGATAACCAGCAAGGAGAAGCCAATCAATCATCCTGTAAATTATGTACATACCAACTTAGAGTCGTTTGTGTTGCTTGCTGATAGTTTTAATGATATAGATAGTCAATTAGTTCAGGCGGAATATATACCAGAAATCACTGAGAATTTTAGAGAAGTTCTGCAAAAAGAAAGAAGAGAAAATCAAGCTACTGTGGAGCAATCAGCTAAAGACAATGGGCAGCAAACAGGAAAAACAGAGCTGGCGCAATTCCAGCATTTAGAGGACGATGAAGATGGTCTTTGGACCATGGATTTTGATGGCGCAGTGGGTAGCGACGGTGCTGGAATTGGTGTTTGGATTTGTAGTCCATTTTCCGCTCCGGATAAGGTTCCAAGCAATGTGAGAGTATGTTCCTACAAACTAGCATTTGACTGTTCTAACAATGAAGCGGAATATGAGGCTCTAATTGCTAGCCTTAAGATTCTTAGAAAGCTGAAAGAGAAAAGGATTGCAGTCTATGGTGATTCAGAGTTGGTGATAAAGCAGGTTAAGGGTGAGTTTCAGGCCAAGCATCCTCGCATGAGGGCTTACCGTAATGCAGTTTTAGATATTTTGAAGCTATTTTCTGATCATACCTTGACATGTGTGCCTCGCATACAAAATGGTGTTGCTGATGGACTTGCTAAGGCAGTAAGCAATCTTAAAATTCCAATGAATTCCAGCAACAAGTTTGAGATTCATGTGAAACACCGCCCCACCATTCCAGACAATCAGCGATGTTGGCAAGTCTTTCAGGATGACGAGGAGATTAGTGATTTTCTGCAGAATAAGGGTAAGTTTAAAGACACCTCCATAGATACAAAACATGATGATGGTAATGATGATATACAAATAAATCAAATGGAAGTGCTGCAACTTAAAGATAACATCATTCCTAAGGGATTGATTCCTTTGGAGGAACTCTTTGACCAAGATGATGTAGCCCGCAAACCGACATTGAGGCCGACTGAAAAAGGTGTTGAAGAGGTAAATATTGGGACAACTGAGAATCCCAAGATGGTAAAGTTATCAAAGTCATTGTCACCAAAGGTAAAGGCAGAGTATGTGAAATTGTTGTCTTCATTTTCTGATGCTTTTGCGTGGGATTACTCAGATCTAAAAACATATGACACTAATATCATTCAGCATACCATCCCCATTAAACCAAATCAGAAGCCTTTCCGTCAAAAGTTGAGGAGAATCAATCCAAAGCTGCTACCATCGATTGAAAAAGAGGTAAACAGGTTGTATAAGTCAGGAATCATTGTGCCTATCAGATTTTCCGATTGGATATCAAATTTGGTGCCCGTGAGAAAGAAGAAAGGTGAGATCCGTTTATGTATCGACTTCAGAAATTTGAATAAGGTATCATTAAAAGACAATTATCCGCCGCCAAAAATGGACCATATATTGCAGCGAGTAGTTGGAGCATCAAGGATGTCACTACTCGACGGCTATTCAGGATACAATCAAATTTTAGTGCATGAAGATGATCGTGACAAGACTGCGTTCACCACTCCATGGGGAACGTTTCATTATGCAAAAATGCCGTTTGGTTTGAAGAATGCAGGTGCTACTTTTCAGCGTGCAATGGACATGGCTTTCGCCAACGAGAAAGATGTATTTTTGGTTGTTTACCTTGATGATTTAACTGTGTTTTCAAATTCTGATGAGGAAAATTTATATCATTTGAAAGTTGTTTTCCAGAAGTGCAAAAAATATGGCATTTCGCTGAATCCGAAAAAGAGCCTATTTTCCATGGATGAAGGCAAGCTCCTTGGCCACATCATATCGAAAGACGGTATTCGAGTTGACCCTGCACGTGTTGAAGCCATCCAGCAGATTGAATAGCCCCAGAACAAGAAAGAAATACAGTCATTTAATGGTAAAATGAATTTTCTGCGTCGTTTCATTCCAAATCTTGCTGAGCATCTTAGAGAAATCACGAACATGCTGAAAAAGGACAGTCAGGTAAAGTGGACAGAAGAGGCGGTGAAATCATTTAATTTGGTAAAGGTAGCTCTTTCTTTAGCCCCTATTTTAATCAGCCCGGACTACACACAGGACTTCATTTTGTTTTCGTTTGCTTCTGAGCACACTTTGGCAGTTGTTTTAATGCAGAAAAGGGATGGAGTTGAGAAGCCCATTGCTTTTTTCAGTCGAATTATAAGGGACGGAGCATTGAAATACAACATTATTGAGAAACAAGCACTTGTGCTTGTAAAGGCCTTGAAAGATTTCCGTGTGTATATACTGCATTCCCACATTATAGCATATGTTCCTAACGCAGCAGTTAAAGATGTTTTGGTACAGGCAGATCCAGAAGGAAGACGGGGTAAGTGGATCGCTGCATTGTTAGAATACGATGTGGAGATTAAACCAACCAAGCTGATCAAAGGACAAGGACTCGCTAAGCTCATGGCCGAAACAAATCTGCATGCTCTAGATATAAATTTGATCGCTGCCATGTCCGATGAAGATGAGGAGAGTACGTCAGTTCGGGTATCTGATATTTTTGTTTCTTCCCCTTGGTATGCTGACATTTTATACGTGCTTCAGAATTTGTCTCCACCTCCCGGGATGCCTAGAAATAAGAGTAGAACATTGAAGTTGAGAGCTGCAAAGTTTTGCATACTGAATTCTGCATTGTATTGGAAAGACCCTGGTGGAATGTTGTTGAATTGTTTGGTAGAGGAGGAAGCCAAAAGAGTTTTGGAGGACTTTCACAGAGGAGATTGCGGCGGCCATCTGTTTTGGAAAACCACATCGAATAAGATTCTAAGGGCAGGTTACTATTGGCCTTTGTTTTCAGATGTATACAAGGCTGTTAAGAATTGTCATGAGTGTCAAATTTTCGAAGGGAAGCAGAAACTACAGCCTTTGCCTCTCAAACCAATTGAAGTTAGTGCACCATTCCAGCAGTGGGGATTGGATTTCATCGGGGAAATCCATCCGGCATCGTCAAGACAGCATAGATGGATATTGACAGCTACGGATTACTTCACAAAGTGGATTGAGGCGATTCCCACTCGGCAGGCCATGGATGCGGTAATTATCTCTTTTCTTGAAAATAATATTCTATCACGTTTTGGGTGTCCTAGTAAGATAATCACAGATAATGCAGTGGCCTTCAAGTCTAAGAGGATGGTTGAATTTTGCTATAAGTACAATATCAGCTTGGGACATTCCACTACCTACCATCCGCAAGGAAATGGCTTGGCAGAATCTTCAAATAAGTCCTTGGTAAATATCATTAAGAAATTGCTGGAAATCAATAAAAAGGGCTGGCACAAGAAATTAGTGAATGCACTGTGGGCTGATAGGGTAAGTCAGAAAAAGTCTATTGGCATGTCTCCTTTCGAGTTGGTGTACGGGATAGACACGATTTTTCCTACTTCGCTTGCTGCCCCGGTAGTCAAATTGCTTCAGGAAGCTGGTAGTGAGGAAGATCCCATGCAGCGGAGGATTAATCAGATGATTCATTTACAGCAGACACGGGAGGAGGTATTTCAAAATACTTTCAAGTTGCAGGAGCGCATCAAGAAGATTTATGACAGGAAGGCAAAGGCAGATAAGTTTGAGCTGGATGAGGTAGTTTTGAAGTGGGATGCTCGGAATGAAGATAAGGGAAAGCACGGCAAATTTGAAAACCTATGGAAGGGTCCTTTCAAGATAGCAGCGTATCGCGGTCAAAACGCCTTTCTTCTCAAGGAAATGAATGGAGATGATTGTCCTGGAGGGCCGATAAATGGTCGGCTGCTAAAGCGATATTACTTCTGAGTATTTTCTGCTGATTTCATCATCATTGTATATATCATTTTACTTCTGTTCTATTGCAAGTGTGTACTGATCTCTCATCTTCAGTTTGGGGCCCGGAGTGAAGGCTATAATTCTGGAGATGGAGGTTAGTTGGTTTGAAGTTTGTCAAGTCAGTTTATCAGTCTTTTCAGTTTAAAAAATCGAGTCAGTTTTGGTCAAAATTTCAGTCGGTTTTCATTCAAGTTTGCAGTTAATAAAGGTATCAAAAGTTTTCTGTTATTTGTTGAAATAATGACTCCATCGCCCAATGGATGAAGGCATTGTCTGACTCCCCCAGAGATCTGCCATTCTTGGCATCTCCTTGGAGCCACCATCCCCATTGGAGCCAATGTTAGAGTCGGTCCTTACAGCCCTCCGTCAGAGATCATTTCGCTTTTTGCATATCATTCTTAGGTGTCTCGCTCGTTCCAGTTCGTTGCATTTTGCTAGGGGCATGCCATTGACTGATGAGGGGGTCTGGTTGTTTTGTGTTTCCTCATGCTTGTACCTGCAGGGCTAATTAAAATTCCATAAAAATCACTGAAGTTCATGGTCATTGCATTCATGGTCATAAATGATTACTTTCGTTAAAAAAAGTCTTTAGTCCTAGAGTCTAGGGTTTTTAGTCCTTTGCATACATGTAATAAAAGCCCGCAGGCCATGAGGTTGGTTTCAAAAGATTCTCGTTTCATATTTTTATTCTCAGAAAGCATTTGAAGACATTTCTAGTCCAAAACTTTGTTTTGGAACTAGAAATTGTCAATTTTCATTGTTGTAATAATTTTGTATTTGTTTCATTGTAAGAAAGTTCCAGAGCAAGCCTCTGATCTTTGCCAAAGCCAAATGCCGGATCCCTGCAAAAACAACCAAGTATTATCAGTCCAAAACTCAGAAAAGCAAGAAAAAGCCAAAGAACATCATTGTATTAAGTGATCTATTGTCAAAGTGCCAAACATTATAAAAGTGGGTCATGGAGTAAATTTAAAATCAAATCTGATTTTATGAGATATTTTTCTTCACATATAAACCATGGTAAACAATTCATTTGCACGAATCCTCAAGGCAGAAATCGAGCTGGTGAAGTTGAAGGCCGAAATCGTGTTTGGAAAAGTTGTGGACAGGCATTGGAGGTGCGCGCTACTCACACAGGAGGCGCTCTACCCATATAAGGGGCGCTACGCATATAGCCTCCCCAGCCTTTGCAAAAGAACACGAGCGCTACGCATATGGTGCGCGCTACGCGTTGGGTAGGCGCGCTACGCACACAGTCACAGAGCCAAATTTTTTGCTCATGCGTCCGGTTTGATGTCACATCGACTCAAATAGCTTGCAAGTAGGTTTTTAATGGCTGCTCAGTAAATTTTGAACATGATTGTAGTGTGTTTAAAGTGGGGAAATTAGTGTGTTTGATGTGGAGAGGCGAAACCCTATGTTCATAGAAGATTCATTTCTTAGGGTTTTGAATACATGTTGATGGTCTTGTGAAGGATTTCCCAGCCTGTATTGTTGATATATATACCTATGCATCTATTGTCAAAGTGTCACGGCCCTCACGCTCTCAGTTTTCCATCTCACCACTGCTGTCACTATGATTGTCATCCTCATTTTAGCAATGCTCCTTATTCATGTTTTCACATAGTCTCATGATTCACTTGTCCATATCCCCATTGACATTATCAAAACACTGTTATCATTGCTATGGTTTCACTATGGTCATTGTCACTGTTTCCTATTCTCCATTTACAAAACACAGTCTCATACTCATTTTCCCCTTTGACAAATTTTAGCTAGCATTACAAAGGCTGCACACCACATTACACTTTTTTACTCATTTGTCAAATTCCCTTGTGATCAAAGCTGTGACTGTTTTTATGCCAATCCACTTAACAGAGCTATTACCACTGTGGCTTGTTTTCCTATGATGCTTTGATACATATGTAACATGTTTGGGTTTTGAGCATACATTGAAACTTTTGACTTCACTACACCTATATCAACATACATATTGCAGACATCTTGTTTTCAAAGCCATGTCAGAGACGGATTCAGTTTATGAGCAGGAGTATGACAGTGATTCCACAACAGAGGGTAATGTGCCACGGAGGTCTCACAAAGGTGGCAAAGGTGGTAGGCATCTCAGGGAGGAGCCTACTTCTTTGGCTCAATTGCAGGCTTGCCCGCTTGCAATGGATTGTTTTCAGCGTCAGGCATGTTTCCAATACTGTGAGATGATTTCACAAACCCAACATCATCGTGAACTAGCTCATCTATTTGTTCTACATTCACATGATGGCCGTGTAAACCTCGCCAGAGTAGATTTCATTCTGTCACCAGAGGCTATTGCTCAGGCCACCGGGATACCAAATATAGGAGAAGAATGAAACAAACGTCAGCAGTTAGAGAAATTCCACTATGAGCCATACATCAAACTTGGGTATATGAGGCACCTGAGCAGGGTTTTTCCTTTCAGATTCCTGAAGGATGAGTTTGCACCACTGATGAAACTCATCATTCGGTATTTCAGTTGCGAGGGCAGATTCTCGCGTCTCTATGCGTACCATGTCCGTTTGTTGATGCACTTCACGAGGGTACGTATGATGAAAATTCCGTACTTCATGTATCGCAACATAGAGAGGATGGTTATTTTTGTACTGAAGAAGACCCCAGCAGAGCAGCATAGAAGTATATATCATTACGCGCTGATCAAGATCGTAGTGGTACATCAGTTGACACAGCAGGGCATCACTTGGGAGTATTTCATCTCTCGTGACTTATTTACAGCGCCGCAGCCGCCTCTTGAGGTAGTTCATGATGAGAGAGAGCCTTTACATCAGACTGACATTCCTGAGATCGAGCATATCACTGCTCCATTGTATGTGACATACCAGCGAGGCCACAGGGCCTTATTTGCAGTGACACGACGAGTACTATCTCCACCCAGGGTGGAAGGGGTCTCGTTGACTACATCAGCAGAGCGAGTATTATCTCCACCAAGGGTGGAAGGGGTCTCGCCTTCTTCTTTAGCACAGATACAGTTTCAGCACAGGGGCAAGAGGCCCATGCATGATGAGGGCCCATCAGGAGGCCGGGACACCGATTTCACGATCATTGATGTTGATGAGAGCTCTCCTAGCTCGAAACTGAAAGAGATCATCTAGGAGAAAAGGGTCGAGAATGACATGCTGAAAGAGAAATTGCAGAGGGCTCAGTGGGTGATAAACTACCTGGAGCAGCGTAACAAACAGCTAGAGGAGGAGCACGAACTTTATGAGCTGCGACGAATCCGTGAAGATCGACAATTGGCCCGGAAGAGACCCGGCGACATGACACCAATCGATCGAGATTCTTGCCTCACACGTGTTAACATTCATTTGGAGAAGTTGATTGAAAAATCCAACAGAGACAAAGACATGCTTCGTCACATGAAAGGTCATTATTGGGCCCGCATGCACGTCTGCAAGGCAAAAATGAAGATTCTGAAGAGGAGGTTGAGCGAAGCACTAAAACGGCGGAAGAGGCCTGATCCACTCCGGATTTTGGCCGAGGCTTCGTTGGCTGGGCATAATACATGATGGAGGGTCTTCACTCCGAATTTGAGCAAATTCGGAGAAATTTTTGTCATTTTGAAATTTTTTGGTCTCAAAACAGTTTTTTCAGCTATACGAGTAGCGTGTCGACGCGCTCGCTTTTGATTGAGACACTTTCTGGGGGAAAAATTTATATTTTTGGGTTTTTCATGGTAAGTTAGGCATGCTCAAGTATTGCCGAAGCATTTCATCAAGTTCTGGATGATCAAAGGGCCCAAAAACACCATGAAAACCACCTCGCTGCCACCTTTTGCACCAGCAGGAAGTACTTCTGGGAGAATGAAGTTGTGGAGGGGCAAATGAGCTCCAAATTGGGAAATTCCACTTGGGTTGGATAGCCAACATCCAGGGCTTTCCAACGAGCTATCATGAGCTCAATTTGGATGTCGGAAAGTGCCCCAAAATCAGGCTGAAATACGCGCTACGCACATGGCTCAGGTGCGCTACGCATATAGATTTTTGGTCCATTTTTCACTTTCCAGCTCAGGATTTCGGCCAGTTGGACCAGTTTTGCTTGGGGATGAAATTTTTGAGTTATCATGATGTAAATTTATGTTTGGCATGTAACTTTGACTCACTTTTACCTATTCTAGATGATTCACTCCTAAAAAAGTAAAAATCAGATGTAAGAATCAGTTTCCTCCCTTTTAGAGGCAAGTTGTTTAGATGCCTATATTCTATTTCTTTGTTTAGAATTAGTTGGAACTACTCCTAGAAGGAGGAATTCGACCCCTAGAGGTGTGGGAAGGGGTTAGGAGGTCTATATGATGTAATTTTTGAGACATTCTACAGGTTGGACTCTTGGGGAAGATTTTGGCACACTATTGTACATATTTTTCATATTTTGGCTAAGGAAAGATCAGAGGTTTTGCAGCACCTGTTGGGATTCTTGTGGCTTTCAGTTTTTGATGGTGTTTTCTCTCAGTTTATTGTAAGTTATTTCATGTTTAATGTATTCCATCCCTTCTTATGCTTCTGAAACTAAATGAATGAGTAGATGAGGTTGAATCCATTGTTTACAGTGCTCTGCCTTTGAATTCGTTTAGTTTTACATGTTTTCGCTTGTTTGAAAAGGATCCATGTTCATCCTTGCCCTTTTCAGCTCCTTGTCGTTCTGATCCATCCATATACTCAATCAAAAGCATCAAGACTATTGCCTACCTCGCCCCAACTCGAATTCTGCAAAGATCTGGCCTTATCCCCGAACCCAAAAATTGTTTTTCCCATTTCTCCAACAAAAACCCAAAAAATCAAAATCAAACTTTCCTATCTCTCTACTAGCCTAAAATCAGTATTCATTGTTCATTATAAGTCATCTCAGCCCTTTTGAAGACCTTTTGCCGAGATAGACTCGGAGAGAGCCCTCTCCTGTCCTCGTAGGGCTAGCTACGAGGCTGAGCGTGGTTTGATGTAGCCTTGAGTTTTACCTTATTTCAGCCTAAGGTAGATTTGAGCGCTAACATAACTCATCCCAACAATAGAGAGAGTTACACTTAGACATGCGAGAATATTTAATGAGAGTTACAAATCGAATTGAGTGAGACAGTTACCAGTGCATTTAATGAGCTACACTTTTGCCATACATCGAATTAGTGAGTGAGAGTTACATTCTCTTAAGTGTGGAGTTACTATTTCATTCCATGAAAGAGGTTCCATTTGCCAAGTAAGAGTTCTCAATTTAATTGAGTTATTCCATGAGACTATTGAAAATTCATTTTTATTAATCCATTAAAGGTGAATGACTTTAGACTATTTTATAAATAATAGTATCCTAATCATAATAATACTAGTAATGATAAAATATTAATTCTTGACTTCTATAATCATGATTGATTTGATTTTTAAGTGGATTTCATATGTCTAGATCATCCTTGATCATTGAGACATGACTTTCTATTTTGGAAAGTCACTTCCAAATTGAGATGTGACATATTATTATTGGAAATTCATATTAGAATTGTCAGGAATGAAATTTTATTATAGGTGGTTCAAAATAACTGAAATATATGATTTCCACTAGGAGAAATTCATCCCTATGCTGCCAAATTTTAACAATGAATACCTCCCTAGTTAAGAGGGGATATTGAAATTGTACCTAGGCTCGTTCTTCATAATGAATATTTATTATTATGATTTTGTAAAAGTGTCAAAAATAAATTATTTGAGTCAAACGAAAATTATTTAATCATGTCCTAGTTGGACATTTAAAAGAAAAGAGAAAATTTATTTTTTAAAGCATATTTTAGTGTCTCCAAGTTTACCAAGTTGGCCTACCCAAGGGTCGTGATCTTTTGCATGGACAAACAACTATATATTGGTATTATCACTACACCATTTTGGCAACCAACTCGCAGCTTCTGTGGAAGAGAAAAACAGATGTCTAAGGCACACTTATTTTGTGGCATACAAGCTTACTAAGGAACTAAGTTTCTAAGAAAAGGAAAACTACAACAGGACCATTATCTCTAAAGAATGTGAGCTGCAGGAGGGAAGTTATCTCTGTCAAATGTGAGTTGCTGGAAGGGTCATTATCTTTGTGAAATGTGAGTTGCATGAAGGGTC
Organism: Pinus albicaulis; assembly: GCA_034641835.2. Lineage (NCBI taxonomy): Eukaryota > Viridiplantae > Streptophyta > Pinopsida > Pinales > Pinaceae > Pinus > Pinus albicaulis. The sequence continues at coordinate 925,974,551 of CM076572.1, read as the reverse complement.
ATTATATTTTTGGAATACGAGCTACATAAGACACTCTATCTATGTGGGGCGTGGCATCTAAGGACATGCATGTGGTAGACTTATTGAAGACAAAATTTGAGCTATGGATGGAGGGTTGAATTGGCACTTGGGTTACTGGTAATTTATCTATGAATTAGATTTCCCTTGTTGACTAAAGATTCTATAAGGAAGGGATTGTTGGGTTTTCCCCTTGTGGGTTTTGTCCTGGCATTTGGCCTAATTTCTAGTGTCCCTTGTTGTTTTGTGCATTGTATTTGTATAAATGCTTGATGGCCTAAGTAATAAAGTAAATGCTAAATGAAAAACATTTATAAACAATCACAAGTAATTATCATGTTAAGAAATTTTCTCTTGCATTTGAATTTCAACAATCAGCGGCTTCAAAACTCACACAGACATACTCTAAAGGCAATAATACAAACCCTCACTTGGCAATACAACACAATCATCAACTATTGTGTAATACAAGGCACGTTCATGATACATGGCATCTACAATGATGTACTAAGCCTATGCAACATTAACCTCAGATCTAATCATTGTTGTAGATATATTAACAACTTCATTATACAAAGCATCCAAATTAATATCCAATAATGGCATACTATATTTATGCTTTGTCCTCATCAAATTATTGCATTCAATTTCTCTTAATAACCATATCAAATAGGACTTGATCAACATTTCACCATTCACACCAAATACCATGGGAAAACTCCATGGGAAATCCAATAGTTTTTCCTTTCCCAACCTACAAGTAGTGTCGTAGGCACATAACAACAAGACATAGACAAGTGTTGCAGGAAGGATAAAGCAAGATTGTGCAAGTAAGCTAGTGTCTTGGGCATGAAGAGGCAAGCCAGCAAAGGTTGTTGTTAATCATCAAAATTGTCTTCTTGCTCCTCGATTTACAACCATTGCATCAACACTTTTGCAAGCAGCTTGTCAAAGACCTGTAGCACCATTTTAACCTCCTACAACCATGATTCACTAGTAATCAAGCCAAAAACATCTTCCATACAAGTTACTTGTCAACAGAGGCACATTAGTCCTTCAACGCCTGTAATAAGTAACTCAAACCATAACATCTAAAGGTTGACATCAATGTCAACCAAACAATATTGTGGCCAACAAACATGTGTATTCTTCTCCAATGCACGAGAAAAAGGTCAATCCAAGGTCACAATGCTTCTCTACACACACACAACCCTACATGCAAGCAAGCTAGATTGGGAGGCTTATTAATATCAATTTTGATACGATTGTTCTTAGAAAAAATTCTCACGTCAACTTATCACTTACCTCACCAACAAAACAATGTAAGGTACTTATCTTCATCATAAAAGGTTGACATAAACTTCTCTCCATCCAATTATATTTGCAATTCATTTTAATAATCCAAAATCATCATGTGAATATCTATGCACTATTCTACCTGCATACAAGTTAGATTTAGTAGCCTATTAATTTCATTATAAAGATTGTTGTCCCTAGACCAAATCTCAAATTAGTATATCACTTACGAAACTGGACACATCCATATTGCCACATGTTCCTATATCCCACATGTTGGACAAGTGATACAAGTGACAAACTCCCTAAAAGAATCAAGCACCAATTTAACACATTGGATACAAGTTTGACATGTCATGTTTCAGGGCACGTGTCAAACTTCTCTCTATCCCCACACGTGAAGAGGGATTATCAGCATTTTTCCCTTTTTTTGTTCACTTTTAGAGACAAATAAATACTATAACAATGGGTAAGTGAAGGAGAAAAAACAAATTTGAAAGCATTTTAACTTCCTATATTTGTCATCTCTCCAACAGCATAATTCTTTTTCAAATTATGGCTCAATCATCAAAGGTTGTTGGTAAAGGTAAATAAAAAGGGTGAAAAATGCTAGTGTTGTTACTGTCCTTCCTCCTAGCCAATATGTATTTGTCACCACTACATCTATTGCATGTGGAGTAAACAATTTTACAAATCACCTTTTTATAGCAACACAATGAGGCCAAGCATTAAAAAATAAGCCCATTGTGGAAATATGTAAAACAAACCAAGAATCAACCCAACACTCACTAGGAGGAAAAGTATCAATATAATATATTATGATTTTAACAACATGAAACAACTGAATGAGAAAATGGCAAGTTATGATTCTAACTTCTAAATCTCTATCGTATGTGTAGCAAATATTCTACTTTCTTGTGTGTTTGATGTACTAAACATTGTAAGTTCTTGTGTGTTTGATATAGTAACTTGTGGTATCAATATTCTAAAAATTTGGATCTTTGCCTATATTTCGTTTCTTGTATTTTAACTTTTTAGTCCCTGCCCAAAGGGTCGGCAGGGATTTGTAATCGTTTTGCATTGAAATATGAACCAATGAAAAAATAAAATAACGCTTAACCCAAAGTATTGTTGTATATAATTTAATTAGTTTTTTTCCTCGCCCTATCAAACACAATAAAAGTTTTATGTGAACCAATCAAAAACTCAAAGGTCTTATTTGGCCTCTTACCAAGGTTGAGAGGAATCTAACTTAGTGTTAAAATGCATATTATCCAGAATTTTTGGCAGAGTTGAGTAATGCTATAGCATTACTTGATTAAAATTAAATGTGTGATTGTGTAGGTCGTTGTTGGTGCATGTGGCTCTCGCTAAGTGGCTCTCGCTCTGTGATTACACATTATTATAGGAATATGTTGTGGTGTCTAGAAGCACTGGTGCCACCTGCTACATAGTCCTCCTATGATGTTGTGTCTAGAAAAGGTGGAACCGGTGACCAGTGACATCTGGCTATGCTTCAGGAGGCATAAAGGAAGGAAGAAGAAACCTGTTGCACCACATATCTGGTGGAGAAAAAATTGGTTGTCCCGGCCTCTGGTTAACTCCTGCAATGCAAAAACACTCTCCCGAAATGCACAAACACTCTGTATGTTTCTCATTTATTTCGTTTTTAGTAACTCCTAAGGTTCTAAATGATAGCCCTTACCATATGACAAAGAATAAAAATAATGTTGCTAGAATTGCATACCTGTAATTTGTTAAATGTGGTTTCCTCGATTTTGTTTGTTAATGTGGTTTCCTCAATTTTGTCCTTGTGTGTAGGTTGCAAGAAGTATACGCTTTAAGCTTTTGTCCATGCAAGTTTTGTCTGTAAAGGTTGCAAGAAGTATAGTTTAGCTAGCGTAAGCTTGTATGCACTCCTCGTAGCTCCATTTTTTATCATGTATGTTTAAAACACTATTATTTTTCCGAAAGTATAGCTCTGTCCAATCCATATCTCTTTTGTGTATTTGTTTTTTACGGGATATTTTTCATGCTCTATTTTTTTCGTTGTTTTCTTGCTTCCAATTGTTTTCCTATTTTTGTCCCAAAGATAGACATGTTTAGCCAAGAACATGGTACAAACACGTTATTAGAAATAGCAGTGAATGCATATGCTTGACATAGTTTCTTCTTCCAATTCCCAAATGCTTGACCAAGTTTCTTCTTCCAATTCCTCTGAGGCAAGCCCTCTGGAGTCGGTTTTATCATCAAGCAGCATCACACCGCAGTCCATCCCTTCTTTTTCCAATGGTCAATTTCGAGGCCGAAAGCTTCCTTACAACTGGTAAGTTCTCAAAATTTAAGTCTTTAAAACAATTGAGTTTTCTGGAGGCACCAGCACAACCCGTGGCGAAGTCCCTAGTTCCTGATCCTGTTGACCGGCGCTCATGACCTGCTAATGATTCATATTTCAATGCCAAGATGGTTTTCCAGCTTTTCTATATCCGCCCAACCCCATCGGCTACACCCATTCTTCTCCTTGGGACCACTTCCTACCCAAAACTTGGCCTGAAAATGTACCAAGCTTTCACAGGGGAAAGCTACAATCTAAAACGTTCGCTTGAATATATGGTAAGGGAAGAAGTAGCATTTTCTTTTTCAGTATGGAGTTGTAGCCTGCATGGAATATGTTGTAAATTATACATTTACTCAACATAAACTTAAAAGCTACGTGTGTTAAGTAAATAAGACATGGATGGTTAATAATAAAATAAACTCTAACATGGCATTGTTGTAATATGCAATAATGCTTCTACTCTAGACGAGCATTGGAGGATTCTCTATATACATAATGGGAAACGTGGTAAGTAACATTGCCCTAAGCCTTAGTGGGCAAGCCAATTCAGCGTTCATGCAGAACTACATAGTGTGATAACTGCCATGTTGTCTTTCAAAAATACTTGTGGGTCGTTCAAATATGCAGTTTGTTAGCGATGCAGTGGCAAGATAACCATCGGTAACCTGGGTAACTATATTTCCAAGGTGTTCCGATAGGGATGAAAGCCCCAGTTGTTGTGTTGTGATTACATTATGTATGGCTTAGGTCAAAAATCAATAAAAAAATAAAAATAAATTATGTATGGCTCAGGCCAAAAATCAATAAAAATCAATCTTAAATTAGTGATAACACTGAATCTTAAATCAATAAAAATCAATCTTAAAAATCAATCAAACAAATTGATTACATTATGTATGGCTCAAGCCAAAAGTCAATAAAAATCTAAAAAAAAATATAAAAATCAATTATGTATGGCTCAAGCCAAAAATCAATAAAAATCAATCTTAAATTAGTGATAATACTAAAAATCTTGAATCAATAAAAATCAATCTTAAATTAGTGATAATACTATAAAATCTTTTAAATTTCTGGAAATTGATTAAATTAAATGTATAAATTTTTTTCAAAGAGGAAAAACACCTTATATTAATGAAGATATAGTCGAAATTTACACTGGATTAACACAACTACATATTCTGAAAATATAGTCGAAATTTATACTGGATTAACACAACTAAATATTCTGAAAATATAGTCATAAAAATCAATCTTAAATTAGTGATAATACTAAAAATCTTTTAAATTTCTGAAAGTCGATTAAATTAAATGTATACCTTTTTCTCAGAGAGGAAAAACACCTTATATTAATGAAGATATAGTCGAAATTTACATTGGATTAACACAACTACATATTCTGAAAATATAGTCGAAATTTACAATTGAAATATATACTGGATTAACATAACTACATATTCTGAAAATATAGTCGAAAAATAAATTTACATTGGATTAACACAACTACATATTCTGAAAATATAGTCGAAATTTACAATTGAAATATATACTGGATTAACATAACTACATATTCTGAAAATATAGTCGAAAAATATAACTACATATTCTGAAAATATAATCAAAATTTACACTAGAAACCATCCATCATCAATTTCAAACATTAACTTATCAAAACTAATATGAGACTGTCTGTCTATGACAAAGTTAAACCAGATGCTGACTACGTGCAACATTAAACTTGACAAAAACTCAAAACTGATATGAGACTGTCTGTTTGTGTGACAAAGTAAAACCAGATACTGACTGCGTGCAACATTAAACTTGACAAAAACTCATATGAGACTTTAAGTATACCCTTTTGAACATGGAATTGTAGTATTCAAAGCAATGCGCAAATGAATGTATTATTTATGAGATTAATTTAACTTCATTCAATTTGCAAACTATAGTAGATTTTACCCAGTTAAATTACACACCTTTTAAGCAGTTAAATTGCACACTTTTTTAATACCGTATTTGTAGGAATTGCACACCTTTTTAATACCGTTAAGCAGTTAAATTGCACACCCACTTAAATTGCACACATTTTTAGTACCGTACACCTTTTACGTAGTTAAATTGCACACCCACTTAAATTGCACACCTTTTTAATACCGTATTTGTAGGAATTGCACACCTTTTTAATACCATATTTGTAGGAAAATAGGTGATACAAACCATTGTGACTTATTTTAAAATAGGTAATACAAACTGTTGTGACTTATATTATTTATTAATTCACTAGTGTTGGGTGATGAAACTACTTGTTTCCTGTTGTAACTTATATTTATTAATTCACAATAATAATCTCTACTATCATTCTAATTAAAATGGAACAAATACAAAAATTAGTAATGACCATTAAAAAAAAATATTTTCCGACCAAAATATACATAATAATAACCTCTACTATCTTTTTAATTAGAATTGGACAAATACAAAAATTAGTAATAGCCATTAAAAAGAAAAAATTTCGAACACAGAAATTGGCAGGGACTTGCTGCCTCTGCAGCCCTTGTTTAATATATATAATGTATCCCTGTGTCAGGGGTCAACATGTCCCGTCTCTAATACTCATAACCACCTATCTTGCATGTCCCGTGTCCCACAATGATGTGACTTAATTTATAGCTTACGTCATATCCAGATAGCAGTGTGAGGTTCTTACCTTCATTATAAAGATTGGAATAAACTCCCTTTGAGATAAGTTCATTTGTAAATTATTTTAATTTGTAATACTAGGAAAACATTCATCAATACCCTATCAGAATTTTACCAGTCTAATCAAAAGATTTCAAACTATTAGTTTATACATTTCCCTTAAAATATAATACTTTTCCCATATGCAGTAATAATAAATGACCCAGATACCTTAATATAGATAAATATAAGCATTTCATTAATACATCAACCAAAACATTTTAGCACAGAGAAAGTTACATTTCATTAATACATTATAAAGGAATCTAATGCCAGTATACTATATTTCAACCATACACGATTTTGAAAAAATAAAAACAATGCAACATTTCGAGACAAAAAAAAATACTGTTTGCTCACAAAGGCAGGGAACGGGCACTTTGGGGTTCTCCATCTCATAACTTGTTATTTGGCTAAAGTTTGCTGGCATTAGTCATGGTAGAATGACCAAAGATCAATCAGATGGGTTTAGAATTAAACATTGTAAAAAACCAGTAGCATCGCTGCATTAAATATCAGATTGGTTTTGGACTACACACAACTCCAGATGAGCAAAAGGCTCCTTGCAAACTCATATGCAATTGGAACCCTGGTTACAGATTATGCATTGTGATCTGGGCAAAGTCGTAGAACATGATAACAAATGCCAATTTTGAATGTCTGATAGCCTCTTTATTGCAGAAGAAAAGAAACATAACAATGTTACTTAAACAATCAGCCACAATTACAACAAAAATCAACTTTGTTAGTTCTGGCTTTGAACTACAGCAATCTTTTGGAACTCTCGTTCATGTCAGTTGGTCACCTGAACTAATGCAACAAAACGACTTTGGTGAGGTGGCAGCAGTTACGTCCTACCTAACTTTCTGAAGTATTATAAAGCTTTCATTCCAACAATCTCCCGCACTTTCTCATAGACAATAAAGGTAATAGCAGTTTGGGGGCCCAATCTTGCAAACAATGCAGTACTCCTGTTTCCATTCATCCCAGAAACAACAGATTCTTCATATCAGGATAGTTGCATGCATCATAACAAAACGAATACTTACAGGTAAAATTATTATACTTGTGAACTATAGTAAAATTAACATGGTCTGTCACTAGACATTATTGAAATATCACTTTCAGGAACACTTGCAACTTCTCCCTTACATAACTTCTGCTTTTCAGAAGATTTAAATAGAAATAATTTGTTGATTTGTAAGAGTGCATATGCAGAAGACTGACACATGCACATGTTGAGAAACTGAATTTGAAATTCTATTTATGATCACAAATCAGCAATATAGGTCAAAGTGAATCAAAGTACAACATTGATAGCCAAAGGGCAGTGCATGAGATATCTCCCAACGTTGAAAGAAATTAAATCTAATAAAAAGCAACACTAAGTATTAAAATATAACCAGCAAAGAGAGTAGACCAAGGTAGGTAAACCACACAAAGTATCAAAAATCATTTATAAAATAAGCTATGAGTACATGATCCTGCTAAATTATTGTAATGATCAGCTGTTATATAAGGGGACTAGTCAATTTCGTCATCCAAGCCCATAATAGTAATGTCAATGCGAAGGTCATGTTGAATTACATCCTCCAATGAATGACCTAGGCTAAAGGGTCTGTTACCCATCCATATGCATGGGTAACCCTACGAAAAAATATTTCTCCTTTGGTGGAGCTTGCCAGCCAGCAACCCCTACCACGATCCACAAATAGCCAGCCTCAGATGCATCACCCATTCTCTAGTCAATACATTCATTGATCTTGCCTACTCATCCCATGAAGGTAGGTCATCTATTATGAGGTACATCAACCATTTTTGCATTTAAGAGATTTAATTTAATGTTTAAGGCATTCTAGTATGGATCAGGATTAAAATTAAATTATAGATTGTTGTTGGTTGTGTACTTGTTCCCTTAATTCAGCTTGGTGATTATCATTTGCCCCTAGTCCAATGTGACTTTCATTGGGGTCTTCTTTCACTGTCCAGGAGGGGCACAAATAGGAGGCTCTGATGATGGTACAATTCCATGTTATTCATACTTAACACTTGTCATCATTCCCCGCATTTCATTATCCCATTTTTTCATTGGTTCTTGCCAGACGTTCATACCGATTCCCTATTGGTCTTGTCCTATAAGAAGGGGTTGGAAATACTCAAAGTTGATGCAGCTGTAAGAAAAGAAAAAGTGTACAACAAATATCAAAATGCAAAAGAATGGCAACAGATGGAAAACAATTAAAAGCCAATTATAGCTTGAGTTCTACCCACTCAACCCCGATGAAGCAATTAACTGCCCATCATTAAAGGGGGATTATATCATCATTATTACCTGATAAACCAATGAATCTTGTTAAACAAGTCATATCAAATGAAAAAAAGATAATATGAGCACTTGGAAAAACAAAGGTGAGGAAAGGTAATTCATGCAGCTATGCACTCCCTCTACAAGGCAGTCACGGACAATGGTTTTACATAACCTAGTATACAACTATGACAACTTACATGAAGTAAACCCCATGCCATAACACTTATCACTTGCACCTATCATTTGAGAGGGTTTTCCTAGGAATTGTTCCTCCCCTTAGGGTTGTAAGTGCCTAACAGGGTCATGTGATAACCCTCCCATACTTGAGTGTCATAAGTTCTGCACAATCATAAGCTAGTAATACATTTGAAGATGATAATTGTCTGAAATACTTTGATGGCTTTGACATTGAATATGATCCACCTTGATGCTCTTATGGTCCTTGTACCCATGATGTTGATTTCACTTGATTTTTTGAGTGTGTGTTAGATGATTTTTCCAGGTGCAACTAAGATCCCTTGAGGGATGAGATGATTTCTCCAACAATTCAGAGATGATATCCAGCCAATTTGATGATGACACAAAGCATCTTGATAGAGGGTGTTGGACACCTTTTGAGGGACAATGAGGGTGAGTTGGCACATTTGATGAGACCCTCCCTCAGCCTTAGGATCTTGGACGTTGGCGATCCAAGCTAGGATGTTGCTTGGAGATGAGGTAGGCTCAAGAGATGACAAGATGCCCCCATGATGGAAATACACCTTCTTGAGGGATGTTCCTCTTCCCTTGGTGATGATTGAGCAGGATGATGAATTGGTATCCATCCGGAGGGGATTTTACACCTTCTACCCCAGTGATGCCATGCCTTGTCATGATGACATCACCCTTATGATGCATTTGAGGATGACATTGGTCTTCAAGGATTTTCTTTGGTGATAAGGCACCATTTGGTCAAGAGACAGAAATTTGGGATGAGAAAACTCCTTGTCATCCCTTGCACCTTTTCATCGACAAACATGCATTTTGGTAGATAACGTCACCCTTGGAGGCATTTATACTCACATGTGTGGGTTAATTGAGGCTTGCTTTCATGTTATTTCATTATTTTGGCTATCTTCAAGGGTCGGCTTGATAACCCATCCACCTTGTTTCATGGATTTAGTAGTTCTTATGGCATTAGGCTAATTTAAAGGAAAATTGACTTGGTTACCCTCATATAAATAATGGAATTGATTTCTGTTGAGATTTTGGGTAGCATCAGATGTGCTCTAGCTCCGAAACTTTGTGGAGGGGCTAGGACACATGAGATCTCCAAGACCCAGAAATCGTTTGGAGAAATTCCACCCAGTGTAAAATTTATTCAAATAATTTAAAAAAAAAATTAATGGTGACCCTAAGTCTAACGTAGGGAAATTAAAAAATTAAAGTGAATTAATTTACACATGTGGGTGAGAATGTTCGAAGTGACGTGGATCTAGCTTTTTCTAATTTGAGTTGTCGATTAGAGATTAGAGCACAGTCGTTGTTTCTCAACGAGAAAATTATTCAAGGAAGGCTTAGGGTCAGTTGGAGAACACACACAGAGCGATAGCACTTGAGCTAAGTCGAAATTCTGGGGCGCAGTTTGCTGAGAATTATCGAGTGAGCTTGCAGTGCTAGTGAGGGGCAGATCGGCAAGGGATATTCTGATCCAAGGCCAAGGGTACATCAACAGAGAGGCAGAACCATACCAGGCAGTGCAAAGGCTAGCAGGAGGGACGCAGCCCAGCCAGGTTGACGCAAAGATAGCGCAAGGGCTGATGCAGGCTCTTCAGGGTGACACAGAGGCAGCGTTGAGCCCTTCAAGGTGACACAGGGGCAGCGTGAGGCTTCAGGGGCTGATGCAGAGGCTGGAGTGACGGCGTTGGGGTTCCAGTGGGCCAGAAAGGGCTTGTATTCAGTAATTCCCTTGAGGGTTTGAATAAGCCATATTTTTTGTCTCTGAGTGATAAGGTACAACTGCCGTAAAATTCTTAGTCGGTCAAACCACTACTGATTCCCATGATGTATTCAGATTCTACTTAATAATAAAACCGTCTAAGAGTTGTTCCACTGGTTTTCCCGCATTGGGTTTTTTCGGGGACATTTGTCTAAAAAATCATGTCTCATTTGTCATATGTGTGCTATGTTTCAGTGAATGATCTGTATGTATGTGTAGGTTGTGGTTGTGTTTACTTTGATATTTTCTGAATATTTTAGTTAAACAACTTGTTAAATAAATAAAACAAGTAGGAGAAGTAAATCAATATAATGTAGCAGGGTTTCTGTATTCAGAAATTTTCAAATGGTATCAGAGCTATTGCAGATCAAGTTGAAGGCATCAGCATAGGGCGGAAGACATTTTTGTTGCAGGAGGGCAGCTGAAGCTGCACAGAATCAGCAAGAGGCAGCACAGCACCAGAGGGGTAGCGCAGGCCCTACAGGGGTGACGCAGAGCCAGTCTGCTGACGCAAAGGCTGACGCAGGCCCAGAGGGGTGACGCAAAGCCTATCAAACTCACATTAGGTTGACGCATGTTGATTTTATAGCATCGGGAAGTGTTCCATGTCTCAAATTTTGAGGAGAGGCTTGGACAACAATATTCCATAGAACCCAAAAATCGTTTGCGGAAATTCCACTCGGATTTTTCTTTATTAAAATAATTAATTATTTTAATGTGATCCCTAAGTCTAAACTTAGGGAAATTAAATAATTAAAGGGTATTAATAAAGTAGAGAGTGAATGTTCTAAAAAACGAAGATCAAGTCATCTTTTAATCTGAGCCATTGATTAAGGATATAATTTGGGTCGTTGATTCATCAATGAGAAGACTATAAGAGAAGGCTTGAGGGTCATTTGGAAAGCAAGTTGAGCACATTCTCAGTACCCGCAGGAAATCAATTCTGAAGTAAGAGAATTCGAATACAGAGGGTGAGTTTGTAGAGGCGGGGTTGCAGAGACACAAGGAGGAGAGAGAAGTCAACAGAAATAGAGAAGAAGGAAGACAAAAGACGAAGGGAAGGCAACACTGAGAAGTAGCACTAGCCCTCCATGCAGACTTACGCATTTTAGGCAGTGACTACTTAGAGGGGCTACGCAGATTGACGCAGAGGGTGTAGTAGGACATCCCATGTGTTGGGAATTCATCCGGATTGTCTAGAAAATTCATATCAAGTGTATGCTATTGCACCTGCTCGGCATGAATTCTGTAAATAATCTTTTCGCTGCTGAAGATTAGTACAAACCCTCATCTATCGCACCAGTTTTCCCACATTGGGTTTTTCCGGGAACAATTGTCCAAATATAACTGTGTTCATGTGGTTGTTTCTATTGTGCTATATTTGTTCTTCTGCTTTTTTATTAGAGTGAATACTGCAGCTATGTTTATTTCAAAATTTACTGAAGCATCTGTAAATAACTTATCATAACAAGTAGGAGAAATAAATCAATTACTGCAGTAACAATTTTCAGAGCGAAAATTTCACATGGTATTAGAGCTAAAGGCAAAAGGGAAGTTCTGTAATGGGACAAAGATCCGATGTTAACACAGTTCGAAAGGGCTCACGCAGTCCTGCAGAGCACATGGAGAAACAGAGGGAGCATGACATATCTGTTTTGGCATCCAGACTAGAAGAGGATTTCGCCTGTGTGTCAAGCATGGCCTCTCTAGGAGTTTGGTATATTGACAGTGGAGCATCTGCTTATATGACGGGAGTTCAAGAAAGTTTTCGAGCTACCAAGAAGAGCAGATGAATATCCAAATCACAATGGGAAACAAGGCCAAGTTTACCCCCGTTAGAATGTGAAAATTTATGAATATTACTTTATGCAAAAACCCTATTGTTAATTCTGGTTCTACTTCTCCTACTTAAACAAGTTATTAATGTTGAAATCTTCAGATTAACATCGAAGTAAACACATAACAAACTTTCACTGATTTAGATCTAAAATAGAAATTCATGCACATAGACAAAGTGACACACAAGATTTTCTGGACAACTGTCCCCAGAAAAACCCAATGCGGGAAAACTGGTCTTCTGGCTGTTGGAGGGTTTATATTATTAAGTAGTTTCTGAATACAACAAATCTGGGCACCTTACTAGTTAACCCGACAGAGAAAAATAGATCTGCAGCTAACCTATTGTTCTGGAGACTAAAAACTTGACTGATCCACACCCTCAAATGGGATTTACAAGACTTAGCCCTTTCCGGCCTCTAGAAACCCCAGCGCTGCCCCTGAAGCCCCTGCGTTAGCCTCTGCGTGCCTTTGCGTTGTCCTGGAGAGGGCTTCGTAACCCCAAACTGGGTGACGCAATCCCTACGCTGCCCTAGATGGACCAACATAACCGTGGAGGGCCTCCTGCTGCTCAGCACTGCCCTTTCGAGGCCTCCGTAGCGGCTGAAGCCCTCTGCGCTACGTAGCTGCTACTGTTGCCCTTGCTCCTCTACCATGCTCTTGGTTGTTGCCTCTCTCCCACTTGCTGATTCTTGGCACTGGGATCAGATCATCCCCTTAGCCAATACTACCCCTCTCCACAACTGAAACACTTCTGGAAATTCTTAGCAAACCCGCCCTAGAATTCCAGCTTAGTCTCAGTGCTCTACCTCTGTGTATGTTCTCCAAATGACCCCAAGCCTTTCCTTTATAATTTTCTTGTCGGGAAACCAACGGCCATGATCAAATCTTGAATTGATGGTTAGGACTAAAAGAAAGCTTGATCCATGTGACTTAAGACAATTTCATCACATGTTTTAATTAATTACCTTTAATCATTTAATTTTCCTAAGTTAGACTTAGGGTCCTTAATTAAAATTATTAATTAATTAATTATCTCCCAAACTGGATGAAATTTCCCAAATCCCTTTCTAGGTCTTGGAGATCTCATGTACTCTAGTCCCTCCACAAATTTTGGGAGCTAGAGCACATCCGATGCTACCCCAACACTCAAGAAAACTGAACATGGAAGACTTACCATAATATTTCAGACAGATGCTGGCAATAAGCTTCCGGCCACAAACGTTCTGCATGTACCGGGTTTGGGATGAACTTACTCTCGGTGTCTTGGCTCCAGAACGAGGGTTATGACGTATACTTTATTGGAAATAAAGTTTATGTCAAACACCCTAGCTGGAAAAGGAAGGCACAAATTGGAGTAAGGAGCCATAAATTATACAAGCTCTAGCTTGAGTTCCCAATGGCACTAATCGACAATACGAATGAAAGGGAACTGAATGAATTATGGCACAAAAAGATGGGGCATTTACACCATGGAGCCTTGAAGATTCTCAAGAAGACTGTCATGGGAGCTCCAGAACTCAGCACAAGGAACGATGAGGTCTGCAGGGGGTGCGTACTAGGGACGTATGCCAAGGCAGCATTTCCAAGAAGTAGTAGTAGGGCCAAGAGTGCATTGGAGTTGATACACTCAGACATCTGCAGTCCAATGTCCATGACTGCTCTCAGTGGTGCAAAGTATTTTGCTACCTCTATTGATGACCATTCCAGGAAAACTTGGATCTACTTTCTTAAAACCAAAGATGAAGTCTTTAAGCGTTTCAAAGAATTCAAGGCCTTGGTAGAAAATTTAACCGGAAAGAAGATCAAGAAGCTGAGATCAGATAATGGTGGAGAGTATGTTGATAAAGACTTCACCAGTTTCTGCACAAAGGAAAGCATCAAGAGAGAATGGACAGCTCCATACAATCTAGAGCAGAATGGAGTGTCTGCCACTTGTTCTCCTATTGGAGTGTACTGCAACTGAACAACTCCAAATTGTACACAATCTTTGATGAAGTGACACCTAATATCAATATGCTTCGATCGATCATGAAACACAAGATTTTTAGAGAGCTTGATGCAACTCTAATTATCGCATAAGATATTGGTCGCTTCCATCTTCTCCTTGAGTAGGTTCACTAACAGTTTTCGAAGCCATATGGCCTCACACGACGCTGTGTTGGCTGCTATATACTCTTCTTCTGCTGAGCTCAGTGCTACGGACTTCTGTTTCCTGCTGCACCAAGAGGTCATTTCTAATCCTAGACTGAAACAATACCCACTGGTACTCTTCCGATCTACTGAACTCTCAGCCCAATCTACGTCGGATAAACCACTCAACCTTACATCATTGCTACGAGTGTACTTCAATCCAAGCTCGATTGTTCCTTGAAGGTACCTGAGAACATGCTTGGCTACTACCCAATGAGCCCTCTTAGTTTCTACCATGAACTGACTGAGGGTGTTTACAACATAACAGATGGTTGGCCTTGTGTTTACCAGATACATCAACGACCCTATGAGCTGCCTATATAACGTAGGATCAGCCTCATCGTCTTCAAACGTGTCAATTTTCTTCCCGATGATCCTGTCAAGAATAGATCATCTACATACAAAACCAGTATCAAAGGCTCACTCCCTACTCTCAGATAGTAGAGATTGGGATTTGCGTCACTCTTGACGAATCCCATCTTCTGCAGGTAGCTATCAATTCGACCATACCAGGCTCTAGGAGCTTGCTTTAGTCCATACAATGCTTTCTTCAATCTGCACACGAGTCTTTTGATCACGTGTCTCGAAGCCCTCCGGTTGTTCTATATACACCTCTTCCTCTATCACCTTGTTCAGGAATGTCGTCTTGACATCCATCTGGTGAATCTCTCATCCCATCTGCGCAGCAAGGGATATCACGGATCTGATAGAGGTGTATCTAGCTACTGGGGAGAAGGCTTCTTCATAATCAATCCCTTCCTTTTGAGCATACCCCTTAGCCACAAACCTGGCTTTAAATTTCTCGATGCTGCCATCTGCAGCATACTTGACCTTGTAGATCCATCTTGATCCTACAACTGATCTCTCCTGAGGTCTAGGGAACACTTCCTAGACATCATTCGTCATGATGGAACTGTACGCTTCCACCATTGCATCAACCCACACCTGGTGCTGAGCTGCTTCCCTTAAACTAGAAGGTTCTCCGACTTGAGCAACCAAGGCTTGATACCTCTCAGGCTGCTTACAATGTCTCTTCTCATTTCAGGGGACTCCAACAAATTCCTCTGCAACTTTCAGAACCTGTCGTAGTTCCCTGCTCGTTCTTCCACTGGAGGTGGGTGGATTTACCAACTCTCCCTCTTACAAATCCTCGGGAGACACGTCCCTAGGATCCCCATCCCTTGGAGAGGCAACTGAATTTTCTGTCGCTGGTTGTTGCGGCTGAACCAGAGGCTCCTCCTCAGACTGCGTAGCAGAAGGCAACTCACGGGACCTTCTGAAGGCCTTCTCCTCCATGAAATTCACATCCCTCCGCACCACGACTTTCCTGCTCTTAGGAATGTAGATGCAATATGCCTTTGCATTCTCGCTGTATCCTACCAGATACCCTTTTTTGCAGTCATTTCCAACTTCTTCATCTTCTCACTGGGCACATGACAATAAGATGTATTGTCGAAGATCCTAAAGTGACTCACTTCAGGCTTACTACTAGTGAAGACACTTTCCGGCGTGATCTTTCCCAATGCAGTGTGAGGAGTCATGTTCTAAATGTAGATAGCTAAATTACAAGTTGTTGAGATTTTGTGTATTGGGGTAGCATCAGATGTGCTCTAGCTCCCAAAATTTGTGGAGGGACTAGAGTACACCGGATCTAGAAGACCCAGAAAGGGATTTTGGAAATTTCATCTGCCTTGGGAGATATTTAATTAACTAATTATTTTAATGTATTTCCTAAGTCTAAACTTAGGAAAATTAAATAATTAAAGTTAATTAAATTAAACATGTGATGAAATTCTCTTAAGTCACACGCATCAAGCCTTCTTTTAATCTTAGCCATTGATTCAAGATCTGATCATGGTCGTTGGTTTCCCAACGAGAAAAGTATAAAGGAAAGGCTCGGAGTCATTTGTAAAGACACACAAAGGCAGAGCACTGAAGTTAAGCTGAGATTCTAGGGCAGGGTTTGCTAAGAATTCTCATAAGTGTTTCAGCTGCAGAGAGGGGAGTTTAGACAAAGGGGATGATCTGATCCCAGTGACTAGAATCAACAAGAGGCAGAGAGCAGCTTCTAGAGGCAGCGCAGAGAAGCAGGAGTAGCAGCCGCAGAGAGGGTAGCAGTTGCGCAGTGCAGGGGCAGCTATAGTTACGCAGATGTTACGTAGTCTCTCCCGGGGCAGCGTTGGGGAACAAGAGACCCTCTGGAGTTACGCAGAGTCCCTCAAGGGTAGCGTAGGGTCTGCGTCACCCATTCTAGGGTTACGCAACCCTCTCCAGTCTAGCACAGAGGGACGTAGAGGTTACAGAGGCTGACGCAGGTGCTTCAGGGGCAGCACTGGTGTTTCTAGGGCCAAGATCTGGTTGTCCTATAAATCTCATTTGAGGGTGTAGATCAGTCAATATTTTGGCTTCAGAACAGCAGGTTAGTTGCAAATCTATTTTCTCTGTCGGGTTTTCCAGATCTGGAACCCAGATTTGTTGTATTCAGAAAACTCTTAATAATAAAACCCTCCAACAGCCAGAACACCGGTTTTCCCACATTGGGTTTTTCCGGAGACTATTGTCTAGAAAATCTTTTGTTACTTTGTCTATGTGTGCATGTACTTTTCTATTTTACATCTGAATCGATGTTTGTTATGTGTCTGCTTTGATGATAATTTGAAGTTTCAGTATAAATAACTTAATTAAGTAGGAGAAGCATAACCAGATCTAACAGTAGATTTTTGCATAAGTAACATTCAGAAATTTTCACATGGTATCAGAGCAATTGCAGATCTAGCAGGGTCACCAGCAGAAGACTGAAGGATCTTGCTGCAGAGAGCAGCAGGAAGAGAAGCAGCAACAACTGAAGGCCAGATCTGAAGGGACAACACAATTTCAGAGGGAGCATAATCACGCAAAGGGCAGGGTGAAGCAGTCTTACGTTGTCTCCACGCAAGCCCACGAAGCACTGGGATTGTTTGAAGCCAGCCAGAGTGATGCAGATCTGAAGCTGTCTGATCCAGAAGAGCCTGAAGCAGAGCTGCAAAACTTCAAAAGGTTCTGGTGGGGTTAAATTTCTGAAGTTTTCAGAATTTTAGCCTAAGCACTAGTGACAAAGAGCGGGAGGAGATCAGCTTCTCAGAGGGTTTCTAGCCAAAGAAACTTGCAGATCGATCAGAGGATCGAAGAGAGCTGAATCATTGTTTGATTTGGCAGATTTCCAAGAAGGGAAATCAGTTGTCAGAGGAAGCAGAAGGTATTTGTTTCGCTAAGGACCTTAGAACCAAATCTCTAGCATAGAGAAGAGGAGCTCCGACAAATTTCTAAGCAGATAGCATCTCACGGACTACGTGATCAGGATAGATTGGATGGCATATCCAACTTTGCAGTTTGGAAGGCTAGAATCCTAATAGTCCTAGAGGCATATCATCTAAGAGACCATGCAGAACAAGTCCTGGCCACGCTAATCGATATAGATCTCCTTAGGAAGCATAATGAAGCTGCGGGACATGCCAAGCGGTTGATAATGGATGGAGTTAAAGACCATGTTGTCCCACACATAGCTGAGAAGAAAACAACTAATGAGATGTTGAAGGCCTTACATCCCTATATGAGGGATAGTTTGTCTAGCAGAAGATGATTTTGGAGACTCAGATGCGGTCATTCATGATGACCAAGGGGGAAGACATGGAACATTTTCTCTTTAGATTATAGTCGATCAGAGACCAGTTGACTGCCACAAGTGCCAAGGTGGAGGATGATGTGATGGTCAGGAATGTTGTCAATGCGGTCACAGATGAGTGGGAAACCTTTATCCAAAGTATCTTGGGCAGAGCGGACCTTCTCGACTGGGACAACTTGTGGGCAATCATGCGTCAAGAAGAACTCCATAGATTCACCAAGAAATAGTACAACACGGGATCGAGTAAGGTGAAGAAGGAAGATGAAGAAGATGTTGCCTTGGCATCAAAGAGGCAGCAGGGAAAGAAGAAGAGAGATCTATCAAAGATCAAGTGCTTCCAGTGTGGCGAACTAGGACATTTCGCCAGCAATTGTCCTCAGAAGAAAAAGGACAAGGAAGTTTCTTCTTCCAAGGTCGCTGGTGGATGATGGGTCGAAGCAAGAAACCAGATTCGTAGGGTGGGGCCCACGAGTCCCGAATCCGTCGTATCGGATATGATAAGTACAGATTTGTACCCATTTCATAGGATTCTATCGTGTCTGTACAGGACATGTCGAATCCCAATGGTGTCCTATACGGACATGATCGAATCCCGTACAGCCGAATTCGACCAATGAAAAAGTGCGAGGTTTAAGTTATAAAAGTGGGGTTTCAACCATTCTTTCTCACAGTTGTTTGTTTGTGAAGTGAGCAAGGAGCAAGGGTTAGCAAGGAGAAAGGGAGTTTTTTCAAAGAGATTCGAGCATTCGGTAAGTGCACTGTCCCTCTATGTTTTTTATTTAGTTTGCTGTTAGTGTTTGCATGTGCATATGTTTTATATATTTGGTCATTTTTGTTTATTTTTTACAGTATTCATGGCTCAATCAAGAGCAACAAGACAGGGGCAAAGAAAGGGGAAGAATGTCCCCATTGGAGATGCCTCTCCTGTCCCTATTTCATCAGGGTCTACAAGTATTCCATCTATTGGAAGTGGGGCTGCAACAACAACTTCAAATGTTCATGGAAAACAAACTCCTGACCCCAAATACCCATTGTGGAAATATGTGACAAGAGAGGCAGGGCCAGACAACAAAGGCAAAGGGAGGAGGCATTGTTTCATGGAAACACAATTTTTGCAACTCCCATTTCACTAGCACATATTTCCGTGTGAAAGCTCATTTGTTGGCTTTGCCAGGTTGTGGCATTACGGCTTGTATAACAGTTGAATCGCCACAGAGGAAGGAATTGGAGAAAGAGCAATTTGTTGGTGCAGTAACTATGGCATCAAAATCAAAACAAAACAAGAATGATGACCCCCTTCCATTCTTAAGGAAAAGCAACAACAAGTTCCCTTTTGAGAGTTTTAGTAGGGGATAATCAACAAAGAGAAAGGCAACTGCAGTTGGTACAATGGATAAGATTTTTCAAAAAGAGAAGAGGGAAGAGCTTGATCTCACCATTGCATTTTTTTTTCTATCAGAACTTCATATCCTTTAATGTTGCACAGTCACCTCTATTTATTGAGATGTGTCGAGCTTTTAGTCATGGGGCTCTATCAGGGTATGTACCTCCTGGGTTAGAGAAGCTCAGAACCACATTGTTGACAAAGGAAAAGAAAGAGGTGGACAAAATGCTTGAGCCTATTAAATCAACATGGCCAACATCTGGGGTTAGCTTTGTTTTTGATGGATGGACAAATCCAGCACGCCATCCACTTATCAACTTCATGGTGTCATCCTTGTATGGTCTAGTTTTATTGAAATCAGTGGATGCACTTGGACAATACAAGGATGCACAATATATGGGTGAGTTATTTATTAAAATTATTGAATATGTAGGTGTCGATTCTTGTGTGCAAATCATTATAGATAATGCACCTGTTTGCAAGGCTGCTGGCATGATTGTGGAAGCAAAATATCCACAAATATTTTGGACACCTTGCATTGCCCATTCATTGAACTCGGCACTGAAATCTATTGCCTCTGATGTGCTTTGAATTGGAGCCATTATTGAGGATGCACGACATATCCGCGACTTTGTACAAAACCATACGAATGCCCTCACTATCTACAAGGAGTACACCAATCTATCATTGTTGAAGATTGCGGATACATGGTTTGCCTCTTCATTCATCATGTTGAAGAGGTTGAGGGAGGTCAACACCGCTCTTGGGGCCATGGTTATTTCAGAGTTTTGGTCTTTTTGGAGAAAGACAGATCAAGCAGCCTCAAAGAAAGTGAAGGACACAGTGTTGGATGATATATGGTGGGAGAAGGTAGATCTAGTTATTCAGAGCATGGAGCCTATCATTTCCTTGCTTCGATTTGCAAATACAGACCAACCCATCCTAGGAGAGGTTTATGAGGGATGTGATTCCATGATTGAGTCTGTGAGGACCATTGTTTTATAGAGTCAGTGCCCAGAGTATGAGACATCACCAGAGGCCTTCTTCACCAGCATACAGGATATTCTTGTCGGTAGATGGGACAAGAATTGCACACCTTTACATTGTTTGGCCCACTCCTTGAACCCAAAATACTACAACCATGAGTGGTTGAATGGTGGACCTTCCCGCAGATTCCCTCCTCACATGGATGTTGAAATCTCAAAGGGGACGAAAGATGCATTGAGGAGGATTTTTCAGGAGAGGGCATCCCTTGATGAGGTGGAGGATGGCTTTGTAGAGTTTTCCACTTGCACTGGGCGATTTGCAGGCTATGATGTGATTCGAGATAGGGGGGCCAGTCTCATCTTTAGTGGGCAACTCATGGGCAATAATGTAATATTCCTAATTAGCGAAAGCTAATTGGAATATTCGATTTTGTATAGTTTTGCCGTCTAAAGTTTGTAAATAAATAAAAAGTGAGTAAAGAGGGTTTAACTCACTTAAGTGAAATAAAACATCCTCCTAGTAGCGCAACGTTATGACTTGAGGGGAACCAAGGGGGGCCAAACACCACAGAGGAGGGGACCCACGTACACTCTAGAAGCTTCTGCGCAGATGAGGATGAGCACGTGGAGGAGAGAGAGGCTACGTTGGGGTTTTAGGGGGAAACCAACGTTATAAAAGATGGAGAAGCCTCCTCATTTGATTCATTCTGGAGTTGATGATTTTGAGCTTGACGTTTGTCTTCTTGAGCACGCTGGCTGTTTAGCCTGTCTGCAACACTGTTTAGTGCATTGAGTGTCTCCGATCGGAGATCTCACCCTTAGCCCCGGGGGACTTCGAGTGCCTGTTCGGGCAAGGTTAATTCTTCAGTATTTTGTGAGTAGTTTTGTTGTTTGGGTTTGTTGCGGTGCTGGAGCTTATAGAGACTACGCAGTCACTGGGAGAGAGGATGTAGTCCTTTTTTGGAGGTGCTCTGGATCGGGGTTTCTGCAGGAGATTCAGTCGAGATTTTGAGCAGAGGGTTAGCCTTTGCCCACAGGAAGATTTTGGCAGAGTTGGAGGCGGTGTTTCAGCTATTTCCATTTGGCCTCTGCGCAGAGCCTTGGAGGCCAACGTAATTCCTTGAGGAGGCATTTTCTGGTGATTTTCGGGGCTTGGCCATTTTTGATATGGTTTCTGGGCTTTGTCCGAGTTGGTGAGTAGAGGAGGTTTGCAAATTTTCAGCTCATTCCGGCAAGGGGATCAGCCCCTAGTCTTCAGTCCATTCTAGCAGTAGCAGCTACACGGCAGTTTTCCAGCAGCTGGGACGTAGTTCATAGAGCAGCCATTTCCTGTATTTTCTGAGAGTGTTTCATCACTTGCCTTGAGCAAGATTAGGTGCCATCACTCTGATCACCTATTGTACTTCATTATATTTCTCAGATTAATAAAATGGCTCAGCCTTTCCTCTCAATGTTTTCTGGATGAGTTGCCGTAATTTCTTTCTCTGTTATTATATGTCTGCTGCACTATTATTTATTTATATTTCTGAGCATTCTAGTTCTATACCACTTGGTGTGTTTATCTTTCACTCTTAGACAGAGTCTGGAAAGGGCCAGGTAGCATCCGGATCTCGTCCTCTCTCAGAGGTGGAATATCCGGTAAATGCCCTCCCAGTCCATCTCTGGTTGGAGTTTGTCGTGTTTTAGAGATATCCCCGAAACAGGATATTACAGTGGTATCAGAGCATAGTTCTGGCTCAGCCTGTGGAGCTAGTGGTCTATGACACCGGAAAAAAGACCATATATTTGTTATAGAGGCAAGAAGTACAGAGACCGTGAGTGTAGGTTGGAAAACACCTACGGAGAGGGACACTGTGTTCGAGTGGTGAACACAGAATAGGAGGAGCCTGTGACAGACGCAGAACAGGAGAAGCCTGTGTTAGGTTCAGAGTTGGGGATTCAGATGGCAGACGAGGACGGGAAGAGATTTGCGGACCAGCTCCTCAAATCAGTGCAGGAGTTAGCCAGACAGGTTGAGGTGATAGGACAGAGGTTTACTGCGGTAGAGGCTAGACAGCGTGAGGCCCCGCGGGTTTACCAGGTCGGAGAGGGATCAAGTACATCCCACCATTTGCCGAAGCAGGGTGCTGCTCAGCGTGATACTCCCCAGCCGATGGCTTCCCGTGCACCTACCCGCTCTACCATGCCCACTTTCTTGGGAGCAGATACAGGGGCAGGAGCCCAGCAAGAGGAAGAGCCTGGACACTTAGACGAGTATTTTGCAGAGTATCAGGCCTACGAGCAAGAATTCAGGGATGCTCTCACGTTCAGAGATTTTGTGCAGCTCCAGCGGGATAGTAGACCCCGCGACCATCATAGAGGGCACCGGCATTATCATGATGGAGATTCCCACCGTGCCTCTAGCAGATTTCATTTGCCTACGTTTGATGGATCATCAAACAGTTCGGCAAAGTCTTGGGTGGAGAAGCTGGACATCTATTTCCAGCTTAACCAGATGTCAGAGACGGAGGCCATCAAGGTGACGACGTTACATTTGGATGGTGAGGCCCAGGATTGGTGGTTCCATGGGATGGTTACACTCGGACACTCGACAGTGACAACATATGCTGAGTTTACCAGGAGGTTGATGGAGCGTTTTGACCGGAGGGATCCGGAACAGCATTTTGTTGAGCTGACGAAGCTCAAGCAGACAGGGAGCCCAGAGACATACATCGCAGATTTCTTGAGGGTTTCGGTGATGGTGCCAGATCTATCCGCGACACGAATGATCTATATGTTTGTGGAGGGATTGGCAGAGCCACTTCGTGGTCTAGTCAGATCTACTAGACCAGCTACACTCCAGGATGCCATTAGCAGGACCAGGGACTTACAGGATGTGTTGCCTAGGACGTGGACACCTTACCCCCAGAGACAGGGCTTCCAGCCCAAGGGAAAGGATGTGAGGGTTCCTCCTCCAAAGGGGAATCCAGGACGGGCACAGATAGATGATGATGCCAGGAGGGAGTTGAGGAAGAAGCGGCTGTGCTTCACTTGTCAGGAGCCGTGGGCACCAGGGCATAGGTGTGCTGCTGGCAAAGCACACTTCATTGAGGTCTTCTCCGATGATAGCGAGGAAGAGGATGAGGAGGATGATGAGGAGGCAGGAGATAGTCAGACGGCCCAGGATCAGTTGTTGCCTCCACCTCCAGGGACAGGAGGTGCAGCTTTTGCACCCACAGGAGGGGCCCTTGCAGCTTTGCGAGGAGTTCCTAAGTATTTGACGCTGCGCGTATGAGGGACAGTACGTGGCCAGCGAGTGTCAGTCTTGGTTGACAGTGGGGCGACCCACAACTTCATTGATGCACAGATGGTCGAGCGGAGGGGTATACCGACCGAGAGCTTTGACGGGTTTTCAGTCTTGGTCCCAGGAGCCCAGACGATGTAGTGTGCCTGGTTTGTTCCAGAGTTGGCAGTGATGATGGGTACCTACACCGTGACCGATCACTTTTTCGTGGTCAACATACCAGATACCAATGTGATGCTAGGTGTTTAGTGGTTGATTACTCTGGGGAAGGTCACCACGGATTGGGAGGCCTTAGAGATGGAGTGGGATGACAAGAAGACCGGGAAGCATGAGAAGATCCGCGGGATGCATACTTACCCACCTCAAACAGTTTCGGCACACCGGATGGAGGCAGACTTCCGGAAGGGAGACATAATGTGGGCGGTTGAGCTGCGGGCATTAGAGGCAAAGACCACCAGTCAGGCAGTTCATCCAGATATACAGGCCATCCTTGACAGGCATGAGGTGGTGTTTGGGGATATACCACCAGGTCGGCCACCAGATCGAGAGTTTAAGCATGCCATTGAGCTTGAGCAAGGTATTCAGGCAGTGATCACTACCCCCTATAGGCATCCCAAAGCCTATCGGGATGAGATTGAGCGGGCCATCCAGGAGTTGTTGGCTCTTGGACACATCAGACCGAGCACGAGTCCGTTTGCTTCTTCTGTAGTGTAGGTGAAGAAGAAGGACGACACCTTGAGGATGTGCATTGACTACAAGGCCTTGAACAAGAAGACTCTGAAGAACAGGTACCCTATACCCAGGATCGATGAGTTCTTCTCGAAGATTGATTTGAGATCAGGTTAGCACCAGATTCGCGTGAGGAAACAGGACATTCCCAAGACCGCCTTCAGGTGTCATTATGGGCACTTTGAGTTTTTGGTTATGCCTTTTGGGTTGACCAATGCACCAGTCACCTTTCAGTTTTGCATGAACCATATCTTCCGCAGTCGTCTGAGGAAGTTTGTATTGGTTTTCTTCGATGACATACTCATATATAGCAGGACTTGGGAGGAGCATCTCCAGCATATAGAGGCAGTACTACGCATCTTGGAAGAGCAATAGTTCTATGCTAAGCTCTCCAAGTGTGAGTTTGGGATGACGGAGATGTTATATTTGGGTCACATTATTGGAGTGGATGGAGTAAAGGTCCACGAAGAGAAGATTAGAGCCATCAGAGATTGGCCAGAGCCGAAGAACGTGACGGAACTTCGAGGGTTCATTGGGATATGTACCTATTACAGGAAGTTCGTCAGAGGATTCTCACAGCTTGCTGCACCCCTTACAGATTTGACAAAGAAGGGGGCATTCAGTTGGTCAGATACAGCGCAGCGAGCCTTTGATAGGCTCCAGGAGGTGATGAGTAGCTGCCCCGTGCTTGCATTGCCGGATTTTACGCAGCCATTTGTCTTGGAGTGTGATGCGTCGGGAGAGGGGATCGGCGCAGTATTGATGCAGGGGGGACACCCTATAGCTTTTGAGAGCCGGAAGCTCCTTTCGCATGAGAGGTTGTATTCTATATACGACAAGGAGATGTTGGCCATCATGCATGCCTTGGCCAAATTCCGACAGTATTTGGTAGGGAACAGGTTCAGGGTGAGGACTGATCACAATAGCCTCAAGTTCTTTTTGGAGCAGAAGCAGCTACAAGAGAGGCAACAGAAGTGGATCAGTAAGATCCAAGCATATGACTTTGACATTGAGTATGTCAAGGGTAAGAATAACGTGGTAGCAGATGCCCTTTCACGTAGACCAGCCACGTTATCTCTTATAAGCTTGGATACAGATTGGAGGGCTCGACTTTTAGTGGAGTACTCCAAGGACAGATTTGCATGTGAGGTGCTAGATGGACAGGTGGCGGATGACAGGTACAGGGTGGTTGATGAGATCATCTATTACAGGGACAGGATCTTCTTGAATGAGGGATCTCAGCGTAAGAAGAAGATACTCCAGGCATCACATGATTCTCCATTGGTAGGCCATCAGGGGTTCACCAAAACCTATAGGGCCATTAGAGAGAGGTTCTCATGGAAGGGCCTCAAGGAGGACATACTTCAGCACATCAGGGAGTGCGATGTTTGTCAGAGGAATAAGGGGGAGATGAGCCATCCCGCCGGATTGTTGCAACCTCTTCCCATTCCGGAAGGGAAATGGGAGAGCATAACGATGGATTTCATCACAGGGTTGCCCATGGTGCAGGGCAAGGATTGTATCTTTGTCGTCGTTGATCGACTGGCAAAGTATGCGCACTTTTTCGCCATATTCGTGCATTACACAGCAGCACAGGTGGCCGAGCTATTCTTCAGAGAGGTTTTCAAGCTGCATGGTCTTCCTAAGACCATCATTAGTGACAGGGATAGCCATTTCATGGGCGGAATTTGACAGGAGCTTTTCCGACTAGTGGGGACGGAGTTGACAGCGAGTACCTGTTACCACCCACAAACGGATGGACAGACGGAGATAGTTAACAAGTGGCTGGAGGGCTACTTGCGTAACTATGTCAGTGGGCAGCAGCGAGCATGGTTGAGATGGTTGCATTTGGGGGAGTACTGCTACAACACGACACATGACATGTCTATTGGTATGTCACCATTTTATGCTTTGTATGGGTACCATCCTTTATCTTTTGCTGATGTGATGTTCGGTGCTAGCAAGGCTCCTAGAGCCAAGATTTGGATCCAAGAGAATCAGGGCATCCTCCGAGCTCTCAAGGACAATATGGCTACAACACAGAACCAGCAGAAGCTATATGCCGATAGAGGTCGGGTGGAGAGATAGTTTGAGGTAGGGGACTTGGTCTACCTACGGTTACAGCCACACTGACAGTCATCGCTGAAGCAGAAGGGAGCTGAGAAGCTCAAGCCTCGCTTTTACGGGCCATACAGGGTGATACGCAGGATTGGGTAGGTTGCATATGAGTTGGAGCTGCCCCAAGGCAGCAAGATCCACAACATTTTCCATGTATCATGCCTGAAGAAGGCGCTGGGGCAGCAGGTGACAGTGACAGAGGAGCTACCACATACAGATGATGAGGGGCACTTGGTGTTGCAGCCAGAGGCCATTATTGATACCAGGGAGAGGCAGTTATAGAGCAGGACAGTCCGGGAATTCCTGGTGAGGTGGAAGAATTTGTTGGATGAGGATGCCACTTGGGAGAGCGAGAAGATTTTGCAGCATCCATCACTTCAGTTGCTTGAGGACAAGCAACATTTTGCCAAGGGAGACTGTAATATTCCTAATTAGCGACAGCTAATTGGAATATTCAATTTTGTTAGTTTTGCCGTCTAAAGTTTGTAAATAAATAAAAAGTGAGTAGAGAGGGTCTAACTCACTTAAGTGAAATAAAACATCCTCCTAGTAGCACAACGTTATGACTTAAGGGGAGCCAAGGGGGGCCAAACACCACGTAGAGGAGGGGACCCACGTACACTCTAGAAGCTTTTGCACAGATGAGGATGAGCACGTGGAGGAGAGAGAGGCTACGTTAGGGTTTTGGAGGGAAACCAACGTTATAAAAGATGGAGAAGCCTCCTCATATGATTCATTCTGGTGTTGATGATTTTGAGCTAGACGTTTGTCTTCTTGAGCACGCTGGCTGTTTAGCCTGTCTGCAGCACTATTTAGTGCATTGAGTGTCTCCGGTCGGAGATCTCACCCTTAGCCTCGGGGGACTTCGAGTGTCTGCTCGGGCAAAGTTAGTTCTTCAGTATTTTGTGAGTAGTTTTGTTGTTTGGGTTTGTTGCGGAGTTGGAGCTTATAGAGACTACGCAGTCACTGGGAGAGAGGACGCAGTCCTTTTTTGGAGGTGCTCCGGATCGAGGTTTCTGTAGGAGATTCAGCCGAGATTTTGAGCAGAGGGTAAGCCTTTGCCCACAGGAGGATTTTGGCGGAGTTGGAGGCAGTGTTTCAGCTATTTCCATTTGGCCTCTGCGCAGAGCCTTGGAGGCCAACGTAATTCCCTGAGGAGGCATTTTCTGGTGATTTTCGGGGTTTGGCCATTTTTGATATGGTTTCTGGGCTTTGTCCGGGTTCATGAGTAGAGGAGGTTTGCAGATTTTCAGCTCATTCCAGCAAGGGGATCAACCCCTAGTCTTCAGTCCATTCCAGCAGTAGCAGCTACACGGCAGTTTTCCAGCAGCTGGGACGCAGTTCATAGAGCAGCCATTTCCTGTATTTTCTGAGAGTGTTTCTTCACTTGCCTTGAACAAGATTAGGTGCCATCACTCTGATCACCTATTGTACTTCATTATATTTCTCAGATTGATAAAATGGCTCAGGCTTTCCTCTCAATGTTTTCTGGATGAGTTGTTGTAATTTCTTTCTCTGTTATTATATGTCTGCCGCACTGTTATTTATTTATATTTCTGAGCATTCTAGTTCTATACCACTTGGTGTGTTTATCTTTCACTCTTAGACAGAGTCTGGAAAGGGCCAGGCAGCCTCCGGATCTCATCCTCTCTCAGAGGCGGAATATCCGGTAAATGCCCTCTCAGTCCATCTCTGGTTGGAGTTTGTCGTGTTTTAGAGATATCCCCGAAACAAGATATTACAAACAAGGCCTCCTCTCTCAGGTGACTTCATCCTCTTGTTGCGAGAGGAATTGGAGCACATATGCGAATTTGTATAGTGTGAAGAAGAGCAGGCTTGAGCAGTCCAGGGCAGAGACAATGGTGTATGTGCACACCAACCTTCGTCTCATCTACAGGCAGAGGGAGGATTGGTTGAAGGGAAAGACAAAGATGTGGGATGTCTTTCCTGATGATATGGGTTTGGATAGCAATGTTGAGTTGGCATTGGCCAACTTGGATCTCAATGCACCAGTGCTAGAGCCTGTCACATTTGATGATGCCGATACAGTAGAGGCATCATCCTCCACACCAGTAGATGCAGAGATGACAGAGGAGGAGGATGCAACAGAGGAGAGCAGTGGTGAGCATGATGATCAGGATGAGGACAGTGATGCTAATTATGATGATGAGGATTGATGACTCATTGACTTTGACTCATTGAGTCTTCAGGCTTATAGTCTTGTAAACTTGTAGACTGTAGTTGTTTTGTATTTTCTATTTCTATTTGCCATTGGCAGTGTACTTATGTAACACATTTTGATTCTGATGACTTAATGAGAAAACTACAGTATCTTACTATCTTGTCTTCCTGAGTAAATTTGTAAATTGTAATATGTATGATTGACAATAGTATGATGTATCTACTATCAATGTATCAATGTATCATGTATGAGTACGTAAGATCTTAAATCTATGTTTGAATCAATGAATTTGTATGAATGTGTAAAAAATATCTAATTTTTAATATATATATATATATATATATTTTAATAAGATAATATATAACATATCCGAACGTGTCCTGTTCCGGGTGTCACCGTGTCCCGAATTAGATTCTCGAATCCCCTTATCCATCAAATCTCGAATCCTCGTGTCAGGTGACTTAGGTCAGAAGACAATGCAGTCATGAGCACTCATGAACCACGGAAGTGGGGTGACATGAATCTGTAGAGCAGCTATAGAATGGGGGCGGGATCCTTGAGTAGCTAATCTCTTGGATCACATCCGAGCTACGGGAGCCTTAAGACAGTAGCGGGACAAGAGTAGTGAGTGCAAAGATCACAGGATGAAGCAGAGGCAAATCTGAAGGCTGGAAGGAGCAGCGCAGTGCAGATGCAGCAACAACGTAGGGGCTGATGTGACTTCAGCAGCACAGAGCAGAGTTGCAGCGGCATAGGGGCTTCAGGAGGACAACGTAGTGCAGCAACAACATGAGAGATTTTAGCACAAGGGGCTGATGTGACTTTAGCAGTGTAGAGCGAGTCTGGTTACGTAGTGCAGAGTTGTAGTTGTGCATCATTCTCTAGATGACAACACAGATCAGCAGCCGATGGAGCTTCAGTGATGAGGTTGCAGCCCAACTGACTTGTCTGTCAAAGATTGGGCAGGAGATTCAATTCTTTCTCTTAGCAACTGAATATGCAGTGCAGCAGACGGTAGCACGGATGCAGCGGATTGAGAGGGAGTTGTAGTACAGATGTTGCAGTGGCGGTGTTAGCGTCATGGGCAGCAGTACATAATAGCAGCAGCGGTGCAATGATGAAGGGCAACAGGCCAAGCATCAACAACACAAAAACCAGTGCCCAAAATCTTGTGATACATGGTGTGATGTATTGATAGAGCACACTCCATGCTAAGAGGGAGTGTTGAGATTTCTGTATTGGGGTAGCATCGGATGTGCTCTAGCTCCCAAAATTTGTGGAGGGACTAGAGTACACATGATCTACAAGACCAAGAAAGGAATTTGGGAAATTTCATCTGGTTTGGGAGATATTTAATTAATTAATTATTTTAATGTATTTCCTAAACCTAAACTTAAGAAAATTAAATAATTAAAGTTAATTAAATTAAACATGTGATGAAATTGTCTTAAGTCACACGAATCAAGCCTTCTTTTAATCCTAGCCATTGATTCAAGATCTGATCATGGTCGTTGGTTTCCCAACGAGAAAAGTATAAAGGAAAGGCTTGGGGTCATTTGTAAAGACACACAGAGGCAGAGCACTGAAGCTAAGCTGATCTGATCCCAGTGCCTAGAATCAGCAAGAGGAAGAGAGTAGTGATTGGTCAATTCCAGAGAGGGGGCAGATACAGTAACTGGTCAGGACGACTAGGAGTACATTTCAGAGAGAGAGGCAACAATCACGCAGAAGAGGTAGCGCAGTCTTCTGGAGGGGTGACGCAATTTCTGAAGGGAATCATGCAGAAGTGATGCAGTACCTTCTTGGTTCAGTCCGATGATAGCTGGAAGCTGGGGTTTCTGAGCCAGGACGGCCAAAACTCAGTTTCAAATCAGCTTGATTGTTTGCAGAGGAGAGGTGATGCAATTCTTCAGCTTGCCAACACAAGCTTACGCAATAGCAGCATAGGCATCATGCAGAGGCAGAAAGGGGCTTCACCAGTGATGTTCAGATCAGTCGGGGATTTGCAGAGTGAGGTATATCTCACATTTCTTCTGTTGCCGAGATTTTCTCTGAAGGGTGATTCAGATATTGGCACCCTAGTTGTACTCAAGATTTTGTTGCTTAATAATACAAAACCCTCAGATTTGCTGCACCGGTTTTCCCAAGTTGGGTTTTTCCGAGGACTTAGTCCAAAAATAACTATGTCAAATGTGGATGTTTTTCATTGTATTTGGTTTAGTTTGTTTAAGCACTTAGATTTATTTTGTAGCATTATTTGTGTAGATTGCTTCAGTAATTACTTCTATATTTCACTGTAATGAAATAATTATGAAAAATAATAGCAGAATTAATTTAGATTTGTTACAGTAGGAATCCAAATTTAGGATTTTTCACATGGTATCAGAGCTTATTCAAGCTAAAGTGCAGGAGAAACAAGAGTGAACCCACAGATCAGCGCTGAAGAAATTGGGTGTTGCGTAAGTAATAGTAGACTATCCTAGTAGTTACGTAGTCTAGGCCATGAGGGCAATCCAGCGCAGCGAAAGCTCCCTCTAAGAGAGTTGGCAAAGGGGTAAGCTTTTTCGAATGCAGAAGAGGCAGTGTAGCAAACGAGCGTAGCTGAAGGACGCAGTTGCTGCACAGCAATGAGTGTTGATGCATAAGCGTCAGAAAAATTCTGAAAAAACACAGATTAGGGATTTCTTGACCTCAGAGAGCTTTCTTACTCAAAGAAACTCAGTTTTTCTCGTGCAGCAGCAAAAGCATTGACTTACTCCATAAGGAGCGCGTAAGTCTAGCTGAGCAGAGGGATAGAGGGAGAAGTCGACAGTTGAGGAGATTGCCAGCAATGGATTGCGTGACCAAGATAGATTGGAGGGTGCCTCCAAATATGTTATTTGGAAGTCAAGGATTCAGTTTCTCCATGATGAGCATGATCTAAAGGTCCTCATTGACAGCGCAGTTGCAGAACCACTAGATGCAACACATCTGAGAGCCTTCAAGAAGAACATGGCAAGAGCCAAACGATTGATCCTAGATGGTGTGAAGGATCACATCATACCTCACATAGCAGCAAAGAAAACTGCTAGAGAAATGTGGGTAGGACTGGAAAAGCTATACCAAGGATCTTTCGAGCAGTGGAAGATGTATCTGGAGGAGAAGATACGTAATACCAGGATGAATAAAGGAGAGAGTTTTGACTCCTTCTTGTCTAGAATTCAGGATAACCGAGACCAGTTGTCAGTAGTGGGATCAACACCTAAAGACTCAAAGCTGGTAAGGCTCACTCTGAACTATGTTTCAGAAGACTATCAGGTCTTTGTCTAGAGCATTCTAGGCAGAGAAAAGCTTCCAGGATGAGAAGCGATGTAGGCAGCCTTGCAGCAAGAAGAGTTGAGGAGAGATCTCCTCAAAATCCATATTGGGGATGGCAACAGCGGTTTGAAAGTCAAGAAGGAGGAGGAAGATAACACAACCCTTGCATCAAAGGGGCAACAAAGGCAGAAGAAGAAAGATCTGTCCAAGATCAAGTGCTTCAAGTGTGGGGAAATGGGACATTATGCCACACAATGTCCTCTTAAGAAAAAGGATAAGGAGGAGAAGCAAGATCCTCAAGCCGGAGCTGCCAAGATTGAGGCAGATGCTGATTGTGCTATGTTAGCTCATATTCTGAAAGGAGAGAAATGGGCTGACTTGGAGTTGTAGATCCAGAATCTGCAGTGGCATGATCCTTGAATATTTCCGAACTCTTGGATCACATGCGAGCTACGGGAACCTTAAGACAGTAGCAGGATGGACAGTTGCAGCGGAAGATGAAGAGACAATGCAATGGCTAGCAGTACTAGAGCCTGATCAGCGCAGAGAGGGAGTAACAGCAGCAGCAGCGCAGTGCACAGTGGTGCAGTCTAGTACTCACACAGTGTAGAGCAGCATATTCAGAGAACTAGTGCAAAAGTTAGCAGCAATCAGTCTTATTATTCCAATGCAGTTTTACTTATCCGATTTCGAATGTTTTTCTGTTGCAATTAGCAACACTGCAACAGTGTAGCAGCAGTAGTAGTTGAGCAGCAGCATCAGCAGATGAGCAGCAGCAGCGCAGTGCATAGTGGTGCAGCGAAGTGCAGAGCAGTGCTCACGCAGTACAGAGCAGTGCTCATGCAGTACAGCAACATGGTTGCAGAATTCAAAGCGAGTTGCAGTACAATGGCAGTTGGCAGCAGCATGTAGAGTCAGAAGCAGTACAAATGCAACATTTTTTTGTGCAGTATTCGTGAGCAGCATCAACAACACAACAGCAAATGTTACAGATTTCAGAGCGGCACATTGAGTTGTCTTGCTAGAGCACTTTCCTCACTAAGAGGGAGTGTTGATTTATGGTAGCATCAGATGTGCTCTAGCCTTGTAATTTTGTATATAGGCTAAGACACATGTATTCCATAATACCCAGAAAGGATTTTGGAAAATTCCACTTAGAGATGGTTTAATTACATTAATTAATAGTTTTTTAATGTTTTCCTAAGTCTAAACTTAATGAAACTGATTAATTAAAGGATATTAATTAAACTAAGTGTGAATCTTCTAGATAAATCATGGATCACCTCCAAGTTAATCCTAGCCCTTGATTATGTTTTAATCCTAGTCGTTGAAGGGTCAACGAAATATTATAATAAGGAGGGTGAGGGGCCTATAGAAAACACATTGAGCATTTGGCATTTTCGAGCTTGTGAGAGAGACACAGCTTTTTGATCAAGATCGAATCACTAGGGTTGGGTTTGCTAAGTGATTTGAATCAGTGATCAGTTCTAGAGAGGGGCAGATGCAGTAACAAGTCAGGAGGACCAGGAGTACATTTCAGAGAGAGAAGCAGTAGTCACGCAGAAGAGGCAGCGCAGTCATCTGGAGGGGTGACGCAGTTCCTGAAGGGAATCACGCAAAAGTGACGCAGTGCCTTCTTCATTTAGTCTAGAGATAGTTGGAAGTTGGGGTTTCTGAGCCAGGAGGACCAAAACTCAATTTCAAATCAGCTTGATCATTTGCAGAGAGGTGACGCAATTCTTCAGCTTGCCCACGCAGGCTTATGCAGTAGCAGCGTAGGCATCACGCAGAGGCAGAGAGGGGCTTCAACAGTGCTATTCAGATCAGCCGGGCACTTGCAAAGTGAGGTATATCTCAAATTTCTTTTGTTGTCGAGATTTTCTCTGAAGGATGAGTTGGATATTGGCACCCTAGTTGTACTCAAGATTCTACTGCTTAATAATACAAAACCCTCAAATCTACTGCACCGATTTTCCCGAGTTGGGATTTTTCGGGGACTTAGTCCAAAAATAACTGTGTCAAATGTGGATGTTTTTCATTGTATTTTGTTCAGTTTGTTTCAACACTTAGATTTATTTCGTAGCATTATTTGTGTAGACTGCTTCAGTAATTACTTTGATATTTCACTCTAATGAAATAATTATGAAAAATAATTGGAGAAGTAATTCAGATTTGTTGCAGTAGGAATTCAGATTTAGGATTTTTCACATTGTCCAAAAAATCCTTGTGTCATTTTTTCTATGTTTGCATGTACTTTTCTGTTTTAGATCTGAATCGGTGAAAGTATGTTATGTGTTTGCTTCGATGTTAATCTGAAGTTTTAGTATTAATAACTTAATTAAGTAGGAGAAGCATAACTAGATCTAACAGTAGATTTCTGCATAAGTAACATTCAAAAATTTCGGCATGTCTTGGTCATACAGCATTGCACTTGCTGCTTTGACAATAGTCCTATTTTTCCTTTCTGCCACACCATTTTGTTTCGGATTGTATGGGGTTGTCCACTCTCTTTTGATACCTTCCCTTGCACGAAATCTAGTGAATTCCTTATCTATGTATTCACCACCATTGTCTGATCGCAACACCTTGATCTGCTTTCCTGTCAAATTTTCAACCAGAGCTTTAAACTCTTTAAACCGACTGAAGACTTCATTCTTGGTCTTCAAAAAGTAGATCCAAGTTTTCCTGGAATGGTCATCAATGAAGGAGACGAAGTACTCGGTGCCACTAAGAGCTCTAGCGGACATTGGTCCACAGATATCCGAGTGTATCAAGTCCAATACACCCTTGGCCCTATTGTTGCTTATCTGATATGCTGCCTTGGCATATTTTCCCAATACGTACCCCTTGCAGACATCATCTCGTTTAGTGCTCAGCTCTAGAACTCTTGTGACAGAGTTCTAGAGAATTTTTAACGCCCCATGATGCAAATGTCCCATTCTTATGTGCAATAGCTCATGCAGGTCCGTTTCATCTGCGCTGTCGACCAATGCCATTGGAGACTTGAGCTGCAACTTGTAAAGTTTGTTGCTTCTTACCCCGATCTGTGCCTTCTTCTTCCAACTGGGGTGTTTGATGTAGACCCTAGTTCCAATAAAGTGGACGACATAGCCTCGGTTTTGAAGCTGAAACACTCAAAGCAAGTTCATCCCCAACCCAGGCACATGCAGTACATTAGTGGCCCGGATCTTATTTCCAGCCTCGGTCTGAAAAACTATTGTACCTCTCCCAATAGGAGTGCATTTTGCTTTATTACCTATGGTTATTTTAAAATTCATCTTCTCTTCTCAATAGTCGGAAAAACATTCCCATACTCAAGTCATGTGAGCAAAGGCTCCACTGTCAATATACCAGACATCAAAAGAAGCAGTGCAGGATACGCAAGCAAATTCTTCTTCAAGTCTGGATGCCAGAACAGAGATTATTGGTTTTTGTAGCATCCGGAAGTGTTCCAGGCCTCAAACTTTGCAAGGAGGCTTGGACAGCAGCATTCCATATAACCCAGAAACAGTTTGTGGAAATTCCACTTGGTTCATGACTTTTTAAACTAATTAATTATTTTAATGAACACCCTAAGTCTAAAACTTAGAGAAATGAAATAATTAAAGGGTCTTAATAAGTCAGAGTGTGAATATTCTAGAAAACATGGATCAAGTCAAGTTTTAATCTTAACCATTGATTAATCTTCTAATCTGGGCCGTTGGTTCTCCAACGAGAAGATTATAAAAGAAGACTTGAGGGTCTTTGGAAAACAAGCCAAGCATACACTCAGTACACGAAGGAGATCGATTCTGAAGTAATAGAATTTGATTTCAGTGGGGGAGTTACAGGGCGAAGGGTTTGCAGAAGCAAAAGGAGGAGGGAGTCAATAGTGATTGAGATCAAAGACAGAGGGTAGCAATGGGCCACTAGAGGCAACTTGAGGCTGCAGCGTAGAGAACCCACGTAGTCCCTACGCGGACTTACGCAGTCCAGTGCTAGGACTGCGCAAAGAAACACGCAGACAGGCACAAGAGTCAACATAGACTGATCAGGGTGTCAGAGAATTGTCCGAGGGAGCCAGAAATTTAGTCTCAAGTGTTTCAGAATTTATCTGCCAGTATATTTCCTTGTAAAGATATCATTTGCTGAAGAATTAATAAAACCCTCATCTGCTGCACCGATTTTCCCGCTTTGGGTTTTTCCGGGGACAATTGTCCAAAATAACTGTGTACATGTGATTGATTCTTATGCTTATGTCCTTTATTGTTTATATCTCTGGATATGTATTTGTGAATGTTGCAGTGGTATTTATTTCGATATTTGTCAGAAGATTTTTGAAAATAACTTATTGAAATAATAAGTAGGAGGAATAAATCTATCACTGCAACTGTATAGTTTTCAGATTGAAAATTTCACATGGTATTAGAGCCAGAGATAAGTAACAGGAAGGGAGAATCAACTAGTGAACGGAAGTCGACTCTTGCAGTAGTAGCGTAGAAGGGTTCACACAGTTCTCCAGGAAGGGAAAGAAGCATGACAGAACAGATGGAACATAATGTCTTTGTTTTGGCATCCAGACTTGAGGAAGAATTTGCTTGCGTATCAAGCACTGCTTCTTCTGATGTCTTGTATATTGACAGTGTAGCCTCTGCTCACATGACTGGAGTACGGGATTGTTTTTTCCAACTACTTAGAAGAGCAGAAGAATTTCAAAATAACCATGGGTAATAAAGCAAAATGCACTCCTGTTGGGAGAGGTACCGTAGTTTTTCAGATCGAGGTTGGAAATAGAATCCGGGCCACTAATGTACTGCATGTGCTGGGTTTGGGGATGAACTTGATCTCAGTATCTCAGCTTCAAAACCGAGGTTATGACATCTAATTTATTGGCAATAGAGTCTACGTCAAACACCCCAAATGGAAGAAGAAGGCATAGATCAGGGTAAGAAGCAACAAACTTTACAAGTTGTAGCTTGAGTCTCCAATGGCACTGGTCGGCAGCGCAGATGAAACGGACTTGAATGAGCTATGGCACAGAAGAATGGGGCATTTGCATCATGGGGCACTGAGAACTCTCCAGAAGATTGTCACAAGTGCTCCATAGTTGAGCACTAAACGAGATGATGTCTGCAAGGGGTGCGTATTGGGAAAATATGCGAAGGCAGCGTATCAGAGAAGCAACAATAGGGCCAAGGGTGTATTGGACTTGATACACTTAGACATTTGTGTACAGATGTCCACTAGAGCTCTTAGTGGTGTGGAGTACTTCGTCACCTTCATTGATGACCATTTCAGGAAAACCTGGATCTACTTTTTAAAGACCAAGGATGAAGTCTTCAGTCGGTTCAAAGAGTTTAAGGCTTTGGTTGAAAATCTGACAGGGAAGCGGAGCAAGGTATTGAGATCAGATAATGGTGGTCAATACATAGATAAAAAGTTCATTGGATTCTGCGCAAGGGAAGGCATCAAAAGAATGTGAACTCCATACAATCCGGAGCAAAATGGTGTGGCAGAAAGGAAAAACAAGAATATTTTTGAAGCAACAAGGGCGATGTTGTATGACCAAGATATGCCCAAATTCCTATGGGCTGAAGCATGTAATACAGTTGTATACATTCAAAACAAGACTCCTCACGCTGCACTGGGAAAGATCATGCCAAAAAGTGTCTTCACTAGCTGTAAGCCTGAAGTGTGTCACTTTAGGATCTTCGGCAGTACAACTTACTGTCATGTGCCCAGTGAGAAGAGGAAGAAGTTGGAGATGACTGCAGAAAAGGGGTATCTGGTAGGATACAGCAAGAATGCAAAGGCATATCGCATCTACATTCCTGAGAACAGGAAAATCGTGGTGTGAAGGGATGTGAAGTTCATGGAGAAGAAGGCCTTCAGAAGATCCCGTGAGTTGCCTTCTGCTACACAATCTGAGGAGGAGCCTCTGGTTCAGCCCCAACAACTAGCAGCAGAAAATTCAGTTGCCTCTCCAAGGCATAGGGATCCAAGGGACGTGTCTCCCGAGGATGTGCAAGAGGGAGAGCCGGTAAATACACCCACCACCAGTGGAAGAACGAGAAGGGAACTTCGAAAAATTCTGAAGGATGCAGAAGACTTTGTTGGAAACCCCCGAAATGAGATGAGGCAGTGTAAGCAGCCTGAGAGGTATCAAGCCTTGGTGGCTCAAGTCAGAGAACCTTCTAGTTTTCGGGAAGCAACTCAGCACCAGGTGTGGGTGATGAAATGGTGGAAGAGTACAGTTCCATCATGACGAATGACGTCTGGGAAGTGGTCTCCAGACCTCAAGAGAGATCAATTGTGGGATCCAGGTGGATCTACAAGATCAAGTATGTTGCAGATGGCAACATCGAGAAGTTTAAAGCCAGGTTTTTGGCTAAGGGGTATGCTCAAAAGGAGGGGATTGACTATGAAGAAACCTTCACCCCAGTAGCCAAGCACACCTCTATCAGATCCATGATATCCCTTGCTGCACAGATGGGATGGGAAATTCACCAGATGGACGTCAAGACGACATTTTTGAATGGGGTGATAGAGGAAGAGGTGTATATAGAACAACAGGAGGGCTTCGAGACACATGATCAGAAGACTCGTGTGCAGATTGAAGAAAGCATTATATGAGCTGAAGCAAGCTCCTAGAGCCTGGTATGGTTGAATTGATAGCTACCGGCGGAAGATGGGATTCGTCAAGAGTGACGCAGATCCCAACCTCTACTATCTGAGAGTAGGGAGCGAGCCGTTAATACTGGTTTTGTATATAGATGATCTATTCTTAACAAGATCATCAAGGCTCATCACAGATTGCAAGAAGAATTTGGCTGAAGAATTTGACATGAAGGAAGAATTTGGCTCAAGAATTTGACATGAAAGAAGAATTTGGTTGAAGAATTTTCTGGGGTTGGAAGTTTGGCAGCAAAATGAAGAGATCTTTCTTGGTCAGAGATACACTATAGAGATTCTAAAGAGATTTCAGATGGAGGATTGTAGACCCATGACAACTCCAATGATCACCAACTGGAATAAAATCGACACGTCCGAAGATGACGACGTTGATCCTACGTTATATAGGCAGCTCATAGGATCATTGATGTATCTGGTAAATACAAGGCCAAACATATGTTATGCTGTAAATACTCTCAGTCAGTGCATGGTGGAACCGAAGAGGGCTCATTGGGCAGTAGCCAAGCATGTTCTCATATACCTTCAAGGAACAGTCGAGCTTGGATTGAAGTACACCTGTAGGAACGATGTCAGGTTGAGTGGTTTCACCGACGCAGATTGGGCTGGAAGTTCAGTAGATCGAAAGAGTGCCAATGGTATTGTTTCAGTCTAGGATTAGGAATGACTTCCTGGTGCAGCAGGAAACAGAAGTCTGTAGCACTGAGATCAGCAGAAGCATAGTATATGGCAGCCAGAACAACTTTGTGCGAGGCAATATGGCTTCGAAAACTGTTAGTGAACCTACTCAAGGAGAAAATGGAAGCGACCAACATCTTATGCGATAATCAAAGTTGCATCAAACTCTCTGAAAATCCTGTGTTTCATGATAGGTCGAAACATATTGACATCAAGTGTCACTTCATCAAGGACTATGTACAACGTGGAGTTGTTTAGTTGCAGTACACTCCAACAAGAGAACATGTAGCAGACATCCTCATAAAAGCTCTAGGGAAGACTAAGTTTGTCTACTTCAGAGAGACGATGGGGATGATGAAGAATCCTTTCCAGTAGCAGGAATGTATAGAATCAGCATTCAGAGGGAGTTGTGGTACAGATGCAGCGGTGATAGTGGCAGTGTCAAAGGCAACAGTACAGAGGATAGCAGCGCAGCAAATGAAGGGCAGCATCCAGAGATCAGCAGTGCAGAGGGTGCTTCAAAAGCAGAGCAGCATGCAGCAGACATATTGTTGGAACACCTTCCTCGCTAAGAGGGAGTGTTGATTTTTGTAGCATCCGGAACTGTTCCAAGTCTCAAACTTTGCAGGGAGGCTTGGACAACAGCACTCCATAGAACCTAGAAATCGTTTGTGGAAATTCCACACAGTTCATGACTTATTAAAATAATTAATAATTTTAATGAAGACTCTAAGTCTAAAACTTAGGGAAATGAAATAATTAAAGGGTATTAATAAGTCAGAGTGTAAATCTTTTAGAAAACATGGATCAAGTCGAGTTTTAATCTTAGCCATTGATTAATCTTCTAATCTGGGCCATTGGTTCTCCAACGAGAAGATTATAAAAGAAGGCTTGAGGGTCTTTTGGAAAACAAGTCGGGCGTACACTCAGTACCCGAAGGAGATTGATTCTGAAGTAATAGAATTCAATTTCAATGGGAGAGTTGCAGGGCGAAGGGTTTGCAGAAGCAGAAGGAGGAGGGAGTAAGTAGTGATCGAGATCAGGGACAGAGGGCAGCAATGGACCACTGGAGGCAGCTTGAGGCTGCAGCATAGAGAACCCATGCAGTCCCTACACAGACTTATGCAGTCCAGCGATGGGACTGTGCAGAGAAACACACAGATAGGCACAGGAGTCAGCATAGGTTGATCAGGCTGTCATAGAATTGTCCGAGGGAGATGAGAATTCAGTCTCAAGTGTTTTTGATTTTATCAGCCAGTATATTTCCTTGTAATGATATCATTTGCTGAAGAATTAATAAAACCCTCATCTGTTGCACCGGTTTTCTCGCATTGGGTTTTTCCGGGGACAATTGTCCAAAATAATTGCGTACATGTCATTGATTCTTGTGCTTATGTCCTTTACTATTTATTTCTATGCATATGTATTTGTGAATGTTGCAGTAGTATTTATTTCGATATTTGTCAGAAGATTTCTGAAAATAACTTATTGAAATAATAAGTAGGAGGAATAAATCTATCACTGCAAATATAATCTGAAACACTTGAGACGGAATTCTCGTCTTCTTCCGACAAATCTCTGACACCCTGATCAGCCTCTGCTATCTCATGTGCCTGTCTGCATGTTTCTCTGCGCAGTCCCAGTGCTGGATTGCATAAGTCTGTGTAGGGTCCGCGTGGGTTCTCTGTGCTGTAGCCCAGAGCTGCCTCTAGTGGCCCACTTCTTCCCTCTATCCCTGACCTCGAGCACTTGCTGACTCCCTCCTTCCTTCTGCTTCTGCAAAATCTTCGCCCTGCAACTCTCCCACTGAAATCGAATTCTCTTCAAAATCGATCTCCTTCGGGTATTGAGTGTATGCACGGCTTATTTTCCAAATGACCCTCAAGCTTTCTTTTATAATCTTCTCGTTGGAGAAAAAATGGCCCAGAATAGAAGTTTAATCAGTGGCTAAGATTAAAACTTGACTTGATATTTGTTTTCTAGAAGATTCACACCCTGACTTATTAATACCCTTTAATTATTTCATTTCCCTAAGTTTAGACTTAGGGTCTTCATTAAAATAATTAATTATTTTAATAAGTCATGAACCGAGTGGAATTTCCACAAACGATTTCTAGGTTCTTTGGAATGTTGTTGTCCAAGCCTCCTTGCAAAGTTTGAGACTTGGAACACTTCCAGATGCTACAAAAATCAACAGATATCTATGGCATTGCCTTGAGATCTATGTGCTTATATTCAACCATATCTACCTACATTGGTATCCGTGACCATTGTCTTGGGATCTATCACTGCATTGGGATCCATGAAAACACATTAGGCAATGATAGGGATGCCACATCATCACAAAGGTGTCCACATCATCATTTTGTACATTTGTCAATATATGGAACACGTGTAAGCCACTTAGAGGAATATTCTCACACATGTGGGTAGATAAGGGTGCTTATGAGGTGATTTTAGCACATTTTTTTGAGGCAGCCAGCTTCAAGAGAAATTATCTTTTGATAAATTGCCTACAATTCTGCAAAATCGACACTGTAATAGAAAATAAGGAAAAAACTGACCTAGTGATGATGGTACTGAAAGTATACATCAAGAAGATGACAAGAAAACTAGTTCGCCTTGGTATCGCATCTCTAACTCAAGCATGTGATTTACAAAAGTGGTCAGCTACAAGTATGATCAAATGACCATCTCCTCCCTCTATTTATATGAAAGGTGAGGCAAGCTAGAAATAACAAATGGACCTAGTCCACTACAAGAAACCTAACTAAACAATAAATAATCCCACATGTGAAGCACTCCAACTCTAAGTGACACATACCAAGCTCCAAGGCATGCACATGTAACAAGCAAGGGAGGGTGTGATCTTCAAAACTAAATAGATATAAGTATGATCAAATGACTCTCCCCTCCCTCAATTTATAGGAAAGGTGAGGGAGGCCAAAAAAAACAAATGGACCTAGTCCACTACAAGCAATCGAAGTAAATAATAGACAAGTTCACATGTGAAGCACTCCAACTCTCAATGACACGTGTCAAGCTCCAAGGCATGCACTTCCAAC
Organism: Pinus albicaulis; assembly: GCA_034641835.2. NCBI lineage: Eukaryota > Viridiplantae > Streptophyta > Pinopsida > Pinales > Pinaceae > Pinus > Pinus albicaulis. Next base: position 925,931,796 of record CM076572.1, on the reverse strand, counting down.
AAGCAAGGGTCCAAGGCTAACCAATCCTCAAGGAAGGTCCAATGCTTCTCCTCTAAAGGCCTCCAATGTTCCAACTTTCCCTCGTAAGCCATGCGTACCTCCAAGTCCACCCCACCTATGTAATCACTCCTCAACCCTGAGCATCTTCAAGTCAAGTATAAGACTCCATACAAGCAACCAAGTGTCCCCATGCCATCTAGGGCTTAGCACCCTCCTACAAGATGCCCAACACTCCTCCTCCAAGGTAAGTCGTCCTCCAATCAAGCAACCAACATCTCTATGTGCACATCATGAAGAATGTCATCACGCTATCTAGGTCAATGTGCCACATAAGCATGAACATATAGTTTACCAATCCATGAATAAGCTATTTCCAATGTGTATGTCCATCACAATACAACCAAGGGTAATCAGCACACCTTGCACCCCACATCACATGAAGCATCTCCAAGCATGGTGTAAGCACCTTTTGAAGTAACCCCAAAAGTTGAAAAAGGCAAGAATTAGGATTAGGGTTTCTTCTCTAACCTAGGTACACCACAAGGATGGTCCGCAATCATTAGAAACCCTAGCCTATTCTCTTCTATAAAAGAGACGCAAGCTCAAACACTAAGCTGATAAGATTATTGAGTTTTAAGTTACTTACATTGTAGTTCATTATTTTCAAAGTGTTAGAGAGTGATGTGCTTGAATGCTGCAGGTTTTTTGTTTGCCACTCATTTTTCAGTTTGTGTTTGCAGATGTAGCATTCCTTATCTGCTGTTATGATAGATTAATTAGTGATCAGATGCCTAGATTAGTCTATAGTTTATAGGAGTGAAGACCTATTTACCATATACTGAAATTACAATTATCACACTCTAAATGCTTAGTTGAAATAGAAGGGAAACATACTAATAGCAAACTTTGAGAAATCAAGAGCTCACCCTTTATAAAGTGCTTGTGGACCCTCACTCAGCATTACCTGCAACCAGTAATTTATTGTTGTCAATAAATTGGAGATCTACAATTCCATGTAACTGAAACATGTGCAAAGCATCTATTCTCATTCAAACTCCGATTTAATTTCATTTCATGCTAGTCATTCCACTAGTTTCTGCTAATGCTTCCATCCCTAGTAAAAGGTGTTTTACAAAAACAATCTGATCAGTAAACCTTTAGGGAAGGAAAATCCTAAACCAAACAATCTTCAGAAAGCTTTAATACAAATATTTTGTGTTATAGCCTCACCTTTGATAGAGAAATTCTATTTATAAAAAATCCAAAAAGCATGCATATATATATTTGAGTAATGCGTGTGCAAAACTTATACAGGAGTTACACACTTTTGGCAGATGAAAGTGATGGTAGATAAGTCAAGAAGCTGGATTATAATCAATAAAAGATTAGGGCTTCTTTATAGGAGTGTAGATATAATTCTACAAAAGCTTTTATTATCTAGGACTCATACAGTTTTAACTGATAAAATCAATTGTAGATATAAGATAAGATAACATTATTTTATCAATATTCAAAAAATCGAAACAAAAATAGATTAATGGAACCATTGAGTAAAAGAATGCCAATCCATAACAAGAGTGCACAAAATATCTCCTAAATAAATCATGATAAAGAAAGCAAAAATAGAGTAAACTGTTGCTCTAAGATAAGACCTAAAAGCTGAGCACTAATAGTTGAAAAGCAGGAAAGAAGTGCATAACAAAAGGAAGTGCTTTTTGTAAGAAGAGCATATATATAATCGCCATAGTCACAAGACCCATCTGTGTATAGATACACTCGTAGGGTAGATATTACCTATCCTTGAAACATATAAATTCAGATTAGACCCAACCAAATGAATATAGGCATGCTCTAACTCGAAAGAACCAAGTTTGACATTATAAACCCTGGTTGGGTCTAACGAAGCTTGCCTAGACTAGTTGAGTCTTATTCATGCTCGATTAAATTTGACAAGTCAACCCTAGTCAGAGGACACAAGTTATAGAAGGCAAAAAAGACCACGTTCCCCTCACTTTTTCTCTCTTCTCTCAGCATTTTTTAGGTTAGGACTATGGACTAGGGTTTTGTGCATTGTCTAACGAGACCTAGGGTATCTTGGAGAAAGCTAAGGCACAACATCCTCAACCTACCTTTGATAGACTGCAACATTTACTATTTTTACATCTCATTTTAGCCCTGAGCAGAGTGTAATATCGCCAAGTGGAAATTAAAAATAAATAACAAAACAATGAACAAGGAACAACAAGATAAATTAAAAACAATGTGCACAAATCAGAACGACAAGAAATCTAGCAGAATAACTGAGCCATTTTATTAATGACAAGAATTTGTGTACGTATATGAGTAGGAATGATAGAACATCGGCTTGCTATGCAAGCTATGCAAAACCCAGGTGGAATATCTCAGACCTAGATGTGGAAATCGCCCCAAACTAGTAATGCGCATTACCCAAAAGTTTTTGCTACTAGCTACCAACAGGAACTAAAGATTTGCTCTAAATATCGTTTGGAAAGCCCTGAAACTTTGGCCCCGGACGCCTCTCCTAAAATCCACAAAAACTCGAAAATAGTTTGGGTTGATTTCGGGAGCTGAGAAAGCGCTCCAAGTTGTGCAAGTGGCTCTCTGCCTAGTTCTACACATTGTTAGGAAACATTGCTACTGAAATGCCCTAATCCTCCACTAAAGAGATCTCAAATGCTGCACTGAGGAATTACCTTCGTAAATCCAAGCCCCTTTAGCACTTAGCCCTTTAAATTTTCTCCTCTCCTACACCTGTGCAAACTCTGCTCAGAAACCCCACGCACTGCCAGAAAAGAATAAGTTCAGCCCACAAGAATGACCCAACACCAAATCCGACAAAATAGCACCAAAACTCTAGCTTCAAGATAAAAAATCCCCTTTAGTTTCCCAACTCATCGAAGTCATTGTAGTTGGCCCAATCTTTGCTACTCGAATTGCTTTTGCACCCTGGTAGTACGCACTACAGGAAAACTGCTAGAATTATAGCTCTTTGAAAGCCAGGAATGGACTCCGCAAATCCCAACTAGGGAGACACTCGAAGTTCTCCAAAGATGGTGTGGAAATTCGCCTAAAATTCCTTGTGGTCAACAACGCTCCAACCCTTGCGCTCAACAACTCCAAGAGAGGTCGAATCTTGTAATGTGATAGTCAAAAGATACTCCAAAAAGCTTCCTTGTCGCCATCTATAGTCACGGGCTCCTCTCTCCTTGGTGGCCCCACAATTCACAAATTCGTCCCCCTTCATCAGGATCCTAAACTCTTGACTATCTGTCCGTTGTCCTCCTGCCTGAACCTGAACCTGTAGACGCTGAAGTACCGTGTGAACTGTCCATCAGTGGACTCCCTAGTGAACTGCTTTGCGGACTGCTCTGCATGCTGCCCGAAGCACCACCCCTCTGACTCTGTGAGCCACTGCTCATTGACGGACCTGACACCGTAATCAATGTACCTTCGGATCCTCCTGATCCCTGCCCACTGGATCCCTACGACTGACTCAGCTGCTCTTGAGGGTCTGGCTGATCCAGATACTTTAACTCCCGTGACCTCCTGAAAGCCCTATCCTCCTTGAACTTCACATCCTGCCTGACAACAACTCTCCTTTGTGCGGGAATATAAATCCGAAAGGCTTTCGAGGTTTCACTGTAGCCCACAAAGACACCCTTCTCTGTGGTGGGCTCTAGTTTGGTCCACTTTTCCTTGGGTACATAGTAGTATGCAATACACCCAAAGATACAAAGATGACCAACATCAAGCTTCTTCCCAGAAAAAGCCTCCTTCGGAGTCACATGCCCCAAGGCACGATACAGACTCCTGTTCTACAAATATACAGCAGTGTTGCAGGCCTCTGCCCACAAAAACAATGGTAACCCCTGATCATGTAACATGGCTTTGGCAGCCCCTCCGATGGATCTGTTCTTCCTCTCCACAACCTCGTTCTTCTGGGGGTTGTAAGGAACTGTGAACTCCCTCCTAATGCCTACCTCCGCACAATAGTCAACAAACTCTCCAAGGGTGTACTCTCCTCCATTGTCCGACCTCAGGGACTTGATCTTCCGACCTGTCTGGGTCTCCAAAAGAGCTTTGAACTCCTGAAACCGCTTGAAGACCTCACTCTTGGTCTTCAAGAAATAAATCCAAGTCCTCCTAGAGTGATCATCAATGAATAATACATAATACACATATCCACTCGAGGAAACATGAGACATCCGACCACTCACATCGGAATGAATCAAATCCAGTATCCCAGTCGATCTGTTGTCACTGCTGGGAAAAGGGGATTTGGCAAACTTGCCCATCGCACATCCTCTGCATGTATCAAAGTGATCAGTACTGAAATCTGGCACACTTGTAGTGATCTCCCGCAATGTCCTCAAGGCTCCATGATACATGTGCCCCATCCTGCGGTGCCAAATCTCACACAGCTCTGAACTGCTAGCTCTGCTGCCGATACTACTACTCAATGCCAAAAGGGGCTGAAATGCAAACTTGTACACCTTTGCATGGCGTACACCAATCACTCTAGCTGAATCAGCTGGAGCGCCCCTGGGATATATCAACACCTGTCCTCTCCTGAACAATATCTCATATCCTCTATCCTCCAATAGTGAGATGGATATGAGGTTCTTCCTCATCCCTGGCACATATGGAACATCTGACACTTTCAAGGGAGGTTTGGGTTCCCTGTTAAATGTAAAAGTCCCCACACCGACTGATCTAACAACGCTGTCATCTCCGAGTACTACCTCTATATCAGTGCCACTCTCTGAAAGCTCTGAGAAGTGCTCACGGACTCCTGTCATATGACGTGAAGCCCCACTATCAACATACCAGATACCTGAAGATGCTCCGGTAGTGGAGGGAAATGCGCACTCCCTCTCAACCTCCGTGGTAGGTGATCCTGCACTAGTGAATCACAAGCAATGAACCCAAACTCTCGGTCAAAGCTATTCGTAAAGTTCTCTATCTCTACTGATGCTGCCATGCTCTGGTTCTTCCCCTTCTTCTTCTTCTTCTCTGGACACACAACTGCATAGTGTCCCATCTTCTGACACTTCCAACACTTCACCTTGGAATAGTCCTTCTGCGTGTTCCCCTATTTACCTTTACCTTTGCCTTTGCCCCCACCACTACTTGTGGAAGCTTGCTTCTTTCCCTTGCCTTTCTTGCCTCCTGCCAGTAGTGCTACATCCTCATCCTGCTCAACTGGTTTGGCTGCCCCAAGCTGACTCTTTCTGATTTCTGTCTATATGCAATCATCCCAGAACCTCTCCCAAGAGGGAAGGGTCTCATGTGCACACACCCCATCAGCAACGTTCAGCCATGAAGTGGGAAGGCCATTCACTACACTTCGCACCAACTCAGAGGGTGGAATGACCTCTCCAACTGCTGCCAATGCATCTCTCACATTAGTAATCTTTGTGAGATATCCAGCTGCACTATTGTAGGAATTTACAGGGTAAGTTCCATAGATCGAGAACCAAAGATCACCGCTCACAAACATATCACAAATCAGTACACCAGTATAATCACGTGGTTAAAACCCTCAAAGAGGGAAACAGTCCATGGCCTGAGCCAACGCGGCCACTTCAGGCAATTTATTAATATAAAAGGAAAAGTTACATATGTTTCTCTCATAAACGGTTACCAGACAAATGACCCTCCATGCTCTTTAAATAGATATCATGGACCAATTGGGTGTTAAGCCACATATCAAGTGTCGTTAATACCGAGGTGAGAGATAACCGTCAGATCACTACAAATCATGACCATCGGATTATAAGATACAAATGTACATGGTAAAAAAACACACTTTACCTAACTCTACACTAGACTAAGTTATTCTTAACTATTTCCTATGTGTCGGAATATCCTAACATCCCCCCTTAAGAACAACTTGGGATAGGATTGAAGGATTTACAAAGGTTACACAAAAGGAGCCTATTTTCTATGTGTCGAAATATCCTAACATCCCCCCTTAAAAACAAATTGGGATAGGATCGAAGGATTTATAAAAGTGACACAATAGGAGAAGGAAGGAGGCATTAGAGCCTATCCCCCCTTAATGACAACTTTCTTGAACTCCAAGCATGGATCAAAGTTTGGTAAACTTCGCTTCTGTGAGAGCCTTTGTAAAGATATCGGCGACTTGATCATTGGTTGGACAATACTACACTTCAAGAACATGATAATGAATTAGCTTTCTGATGAAGTGTTTGTGGAGTTCAATGTGTTTCATACGCTGATGCTGAACTGGATCTTTACATAGCTAAATGGCACTCTGATTATCACACCAAAGTGTAGTTGGATGTTGCTAATGAAGACCAAATTCAGACAGAATCTGACAAAGCCACATGGCTTCCTTGCTGGCTTCAACTGCACCACGATACTCTGCTTTTGCTGAAGAAAGAGAGATGGCACTTTGTTTCTTACAAGACGAAGCAATAGGTCATGAACCAAGAGTGAATACATATCCTGCAATAGACTTTCGATCATCAGGGTCACTAGCCCAATCAGAATCAGTGAAACCAATCAACAATGGAGATGCTCCTACATTGTAATGAATCCCGAACTGAACTATACCTCGAATATATCAAAGTATTCTTTTAGCTGCTTTACAGTGACTTTCATGAGGTTGGTGCATAAATCGAGTGACAAGATCGATGGCAAAGGAAAGGTCAGGACGGGTATGGGTTAGATACAGAAGTTTACCAACAAGTTGACGATATAAGGTAGCATCAACTTCAGGGGTAGTACAAGTGACTGAAAGCTTGACTCCAGACTGAAAGGGAGAAGGGGTTGGCTTACAGTCTTCCATGTGAAAGTGGTGTAGAAGATCACAGGCATACTTGGACTAAGAGAGGGTAATGCCTTCCTTGGATTGCAAGACTTGAAGACCAAGGAAATAATGCAAGTGTCCTAAGTTTGACATTTCAAACTTTTTTTTGAGGCTAGACTTCACATGGTTTATATGGTTTGGATCACTACTAGTAAGGATAAGATCATCAACATAAAGAACAAGGATGGTGAAGGAATTACCCACTTTCTTGGTGTAGACAGAGTTGTCAGAATGACACCTAGAAAAGCCATTATCTAAGAGAAATCTATCGATTTTGGCATACCGAGCCCGAGGAGCTTGTTTGAGACCATAGAGAGACTTCCTAAGGCGACAAACAAGGCTGGAGTCTTTTTGGATAAAGCCAGGGGGTTGTTCCATGTAGATTTCTTCATGCAAATCTCCATGTAAGAAGGCGGATTTAACATCCATCTGATCGACTTCCCATTTAAAGGAGGCAGCAAGGGAAAGAACAAGGCGAATAGAATTCATTTTGGCAACAGGGGAGAAGGTTTCAGTATAGTAAATGCCTTCAACTTGTGAAAATCCTTTAGCAACAAGACGAGCTTTATGTCTATCCACTTTCCCATCTGGTCCAAACTTGGTTTTGTAAACCCATCTGCATCTGACAAGTTTTCTTCCTTTTGGAAGAGGAACAAGATCCCAAGTATCATTTGCCAATAAGGAACGATACTCTTCATTCATAGCTTCATCCCAATCTGGATGAACGGAGGCTTCTTCAAAGGTTTATGGATCAAGTTTTTCTGGAACTTCAGCCAATAAGGAAGAAGCTCTTTCGAATTGAGAACGTGTACGTCGTCAATCGGCAGGGTCACTTGCAAGAGAACCTGTTGCATCCCAAGTAGAGCGGACCCATCTTGGAAGCGGTGGAGCGTAAGGAACAATTTCAAGAGGGGAGGAGGATTGTCATCCTCGTTGAAATCATCTGAACTAGAAGGAATGCTATTAAAAATAGAAGAGAGAGAGAGGTGGCACATATGCCGAATCAGGCTCGCAGGCCAAAGGTGGCACACTTGCCGAACTAGGCTTGCAGGCCAATATATTTTCATCAAATTTTACATCTCTTCTAATGATAATATTTTTGGATTTTGGTTGAAGAAGTCTATATCCTTTGACATCTTCAAAATATCCAACAAAAATGCATTTTTCACTCTTAGGTTCTAAGGCTTTATGTTTCGCATCTAGAATATGGGCCCAAGCATCACTTCCAAAAACACGAAAGTGACTTACATCTGGTTTGATTGAGCTCCAAGCTTCTTCTGGAGTTATATTTTTTAAAACCTTAGTAGGAGTGCGATTTACTATGTAATTTGCACAGTTAATGGCTTCTGCCCAAAAATTGAGACCAAGTCCTTTAGATTGAAGCATACAATTAGCCATTTCTTTTAAGGTGCGATTCTTCCTTTCAGCTACACCATTTTGTTGTGGAGTATATGGAACAATATGTTGCAATTGAATGCCATGCTTAGTGCAGACGTTGATAAATTTGTTGTTAACATATTCTCTGCCATTGTCTAATCTTAACTTAAAAATTTGATGTCCAAATTGTTTCTCAACAAAGGCCTTAAAGGCCAAGGACAGGTTAAAAACCTCACTCTTGAGTTTTAAGAGGTATACCCAAGAGCGTCTAGAAAAATCATCAATGAAAGTTAAGAAGTACTTGCAACCAGAGAAAGAAACAACAGGAAGTGGAACACATATATCACTGTGCACAAGCTGAAAAGGGGCTGAAGCGTGCCAAGAGGCACGTTTGTCAAAACTATCTCGATGATGTTTTCTGAGTACACATCCAAAGCAAACACCATCTCGGCAAGATACCATAGGAAGGCCTGTCACCATATTTTCCTTACATAGAGTTTGAAAAGATCGATAGTTTAAGTGACCAAATCGCTCATGCCAAAAGTTTGCTCACATCATCATTATGAGCAACAAAAACAGAGGGAAGACATGATGACCCAAAGTTGTCAAACTTATACAACATTGTGGAATCATTAGCAATGCCAGTAGCTAAAATATGTTTAGGATCTTTGAAGTCCTTGATTACAACATCATGAGGTGAGAATTCTACTATTTTCCCTTCACCTGAATGAGTTATCTGATAAACAGATAGAAGGTTGCATGACAAGGTAGGAACACATAGTACATCATTAGACTGACCATTATCTAGATGAATGGTTCCAGATCCTACAACACTAAGAGATCTATCATCACCAACATAAATATGTTTGGTATTACAATCATTTAAAGAAGAAAACATGGATTTATTTTTAGCCATGTGGTAAGAAGGTCCAGAATCAATGAGCCACTCATGAGAAGGAGAAGAAGAAGATACATTTAATGCATAACCAAATCTTGATGCTTGACAACCACAAGCAGAAAGTGCCATGCCTAAAGATGAAGGTGAAGAGTGCTCCAAATTGATGTTGTGCTTCTTCATTGCTGCTTCTAAGGCTTCCATCTTCTTAAAACATTTGGACTCTATATGGCCATCCCGATTGCAAAAGTTGCAATGTCTATCTGTCTTCTTCCCTTCGTTTTGATTTGCCTTATTATTTTGGTGATTTGATATTTCAGTTTGCGGCTAAAATTGCTTAGGGCCCTAGTTTGGTTTAGGACCATATTTTTTTGGATACTGCCTCTTGGGATTCTTTTGACATGGTTGTTGTTGGGCTGCTAAGGCTTTATTAGAAGCATTTCCAGCAGTGATAAGACCAAGGTGTAAAAGTTTTTCTTGTTCTCTTATCAAAGAATCGCAAAAGGAATCAAAAGAGAGATTTTTGTAGGTGGTTCCTAAAGAAATGATGGCTTCTCTAGCGGAATGGAAGGCGGAAACAAATACAGAGTATGCAAGGCCAAGCTTAGCAAGAATGCAATAGATGAGGCTATCATCGTCCTTTTTGATCTTACAACCTTCTAAAAGAATTATGAGGGTCTTGAATTTGGACAAAAAATCTTCAATGGAGGAGAAGTTATTGGGGTCCAAAGTAAGCAACTCATTTTCAAGCTGGTGGGACTTAATTTGATTTTGAATGCCAAAAACAGTTTTTAGCTTTTCCAGGGCTTCATCAGGGGTGTCAATGTCAAGGATATGAAATCGAAGATCTTGAGCAATGGACATTCCTATCAACCCTCGTGCTTGATCTTGTTTATTTTCCCATTTAGCAGCTTTATCATCATCAGAAGGTTTAGTTTCTTATCCTGTGGCTATTCTAAGTATATCTACCATGTGAGGTAGCCATTGGAAATAATTAGTGTTGTTAAGAATAACTGGGCATGCACTTTCCATTTTTTTTTTTTAAATGAAGCTAAGAAAAGTTAAAACTAACTACTCCAATCGAAAGATTTCGAAAAATTAGGTTGTTTAAAAAAAAACGGCTCGAAAAACGGCCTTCGGATGAAGAAGTTATGCCGTTTGAAAAATCTAAGTTGTAGATGCCGAATAATTACGGGAACGGGATGAAGTGCGGCTTTTAAAAAAAAAAGTTTCGCCCCTTTGAACAATTTTTTTTTACGAAAGAAACTTGAGAAGGAGACTTGAACCCAAGACCTCTATTCTCATAAACTAACCCCTCACCAAGTGAGATAATAAAAGGATCATGTTATTGTATGAAAGGAGGAAGGTTTTTTTCTTTTACTCTTCGGTGTGCGTGCCTTTTCCTGCACAAAAAAACACAAAACCGAGCAAAAAGAAACGAAATGCAAAGCCTTACGGCAGAATGTTAGATTTTCGGTTAGCCTTACCAGCAACTATCACATTTTTCACTATTTCTGATTATCCGAGATCGCACAAAGACGCGGGGAAAGAGCATATGTAGCAAAAAAAAAAAAAAAATCTTTTTCCTATTTCTGATTTGCCGAGATCGCACGCAGTGCACAGCAAAGAGCATACACAGAGAAGGGGGTATAGATCCGGCAAATAAATAAAATCTTAATACCAAAAATAAACAGAAAAAAACCGAAATAAGCAGAACTATTAACAAATATAACTGCAAAATAGATGCTTTATACCTCCATATCTAAACTATCATAACTTGGGCAGCCGAAAACCTTTTCGCATGAAACAAAAGGCGTTCCTCACTGTAACAGATGCTCCGGACACAACCAAGCAGTTCTCCAAGCTCAAAAATGTTTAGAAATAGTAGATCTACAAAATGGCATTCGCATGCAGTCAAACCGGCTTCGGATTTTGATCAACAATGGACGCAGCCCTCAAAATAACTCTGATACCATGTAGGAATTTACAGGGTAAGTTCCATAGATCGAGAACCAAAGGTCACCGCTCACAAACAGATCACAAATCAATACACCAGTATAATCACGTGGTTAAAACCCTCAAAGAGGGAAACAGTCCACGGCCTGAGCAACGCGGCCACTTCACACAATTTATTAATATAAAAAGAAAAGTTACATATGTTTCTCTCATAAACGATTACTAGACAAATGACCCTCCATGCTCTTTAAATAGAGATCATGGACCAATTGGGTGTTAAGCCACGGATCAAGTGTCGTTAATACCGAAGTGAGAGATAACCGTTGGATCAGTACAAATCATGACCGTCGGATTATAAGTTACAAATGTACATGGTAAAGAAACACACTTTACCTAACTCTACACTAGACTAAGATACTCTTAACTATTTCCGATGTGTCGGAATATCCTAACAACTATCAGTCTTACCCATCTTAATGGTCTTCAGCTTCTCCCTTAGGACCATTTTCCTGTTCTCATTGGTACTCTGGTAGAGATTGGTCAATGCTGTCCACATCTCATGAGCATATCTCTTTCCTCTTACATGAGGAATGCAATGGTCTTTGATTCCATCTAAAATCAATCTCTTACCCTTGTTATTCTTTTTATTAAAGGCTGCCAACTGAATAGCATCAGTAGGCACATTCACAGGGTTCTGTGCAGTATGCACCATGATATCCCAGACTTCTGCCATATCAAAGATGCTATGCATTCTCTCCTTCCATACACTGTAGTTACTATGCCCATCCAAGCTATCCTCCACCCTCAAGCCCAAAGATATGCTTGCTACCCTAAATAAGCTGAAAATAACACTGTTGTAGTAAAGGTAAAATTTTCCGTGTGAAAAACCAGCTTGCTGTAATTTCTAAGTGAAAAATCATCTTGCTGTAATTTTTCCTTCTTGCTGTCCCAAACTGCCTTTTCAGCAAAATAGCTCCAATACCATGTAAAAGTTTCTGTTCCGCACCCCGGTTTTCAGTTTCTCCTTATTTCTCCATATAGTTAAATGCCTATTCCCATAGCCATACATTCAACAAGCTGAAAAAATAAATATTTTTCTAAAAACACTAATTCTAGAAATTTTCAAACGCTGGAAATTGCAGAAATAAAACTCAGCAAAATAAATCAGCGACACACAGAAAATAAACACGTTGATTTTTTGTCAATGTGACCCTGGAAAAACCCCCTACAACTCTTGGGGAAAACCAGTTCGAAAGCTCTTCTTATTTCTGGAAAATGCTTTTACAATGAGAGAGAAATACTTAGAAAAATTTCAGCAAGTAATAAATACAACTTATCTCGTTTTTCATGCTTAACCACCACCTCAAAAAACGTGTACACAGCAAAAACAAAAATAGCAATAAATGTTGTACGACCTCCTCGAATTCTACGCCCATATTTTATAGCATTAAATGTTGTACGGACTGCCTCGAAAATTGTGCAAACAATAATAAATGTTGCTGGACAGATTTCTCGATTTCCGTGCAAAAAAACAGTGAAGCTACTATACGATTTTCTGCCTCGATTTTCATGCACAAATTTGCCTTGAAAAACGTGCCAAAAAATCAGCAACCTGCTCCTCGAAATCTATGCCAAACCTTGCTATACAGCCTCCTTGGAATACGTGCCAAATCTGTTGTACGGTCTGCCTTGAAACTTGTGCCTAAATCTACCTCGAAATTTGTGCCTCTCCTTGCTGTACGAACTTGCTAAAGTGCTACCTCGGTTTCTGTGCCAAGTTTTGTCCTCCTCCTCACTGCCCAGAAATCTCCTTTGCTCTCCTCTCCTTCTCTCAATCTGCTCATGAAAGAATAAATGACCTTTTCCCTCCTTTTTCTCCTTTAACCTAACCCTAACGGACTTTTGGGGAATCCCTAAATCCAATGGCTGAGATAGCTTTAAATCTAGGGCTGAGATTAAATGCTCATTTAAATCTCACTTTCTATTTTTTAATTCACCCCACTTTAATAAAGACCTACTTAGTCATTTATTTCCAAAGTCACTTTTCACTTTCTAATTTCACATTGACTTTATTAAAGTCACTTTAAAATTAGACTTAGTAACTTTATCACTTAAAGTCACTTTTAAATTAGATTTAACTTTATAACTTTATAAAGTCACTTTAGGAGAAAAATTAAATTCTTTTGGACACTTTTCCCTAGGCCAAAGATCAAAGCCTTAGGGAACCACCTGTCCTCCGGTAACCAAATTTCAACAAATTTGTGTACGTACATGAGTAGGAATGATAGAACATGGGCTTGTTATGTAAGCTATGCAAAACCCAGGTGGAATATCTCGGACCTAGATGTGGAAATGCCCCCAAACTAGTAATGCGCACTACCCAAAAGTTTTTACTACTAGCTACCAACTGGAACTAAAGATTTTGCTCTAGATATCGTTTGGAAAGCCCTGAAACTTTGGCCCCAGACGCCTCTCCTAAAATCCATAAAAACTCGGAAATAGTTTGGGTTGATTTCGGGAGATGAGAAAGCGCTCCAAGTTGTGCAAGTGGCTCTCTGCCTAGTTCTACACATTGTTAGGAAACATTGCTCCCGAAATGCCCCAATCCTCCACTAAAGAGATCTCAAATGCTGCACTGAGGAATTACCTTCGTAAATCCAAGTCCCTTTAGCGCTTGGCCCTTTAAATTTTCTCCTCTCCTACACCTACGCACACTCTGCCTAGAAACCCCACGCACTGCCAGAAAAGAATAAGTTCAACCCACAAGAATGGCCCAACACCAATCTAACAAAATAGCACCAAAATTCTAGCTTCAAGATAAAAAAATCCCCTTTAATTTCCCAACTCACCAAAGTCACTGTAGTTGGCCCAATCTTTGCTACTCGAACTACTTTTGCACCCTGGTAGTACGCACTACAGGAAAACTGCTAGAATTATAGCTCTTTGAAAGCCAGGAATGGACTTCGCAAATCCCAACTAGGGAGACACTCGAAGTTCTCCAAAGATGGTGTGGAATTTTCCCTAAAATTCCTTGTGGTCAACAGTGCTCCAACCCTTGCGCTCAACAACTCCAAGAGAGGTCGAAACTTGTAATGTGATAGTCAAAAGATAGTCCAAAAATCTTCCTTGTCACCTTCTATAGTCACGAGCTCCTTCTCTCTCCTTGGTGGCCCCACAATTCACAAATTCATCCCCCTTCCTTGAGGTTTGAATTGCTCCTGTGGTGGCCCCCACACTCCACTAAGAATTTGATTTTTCCCTCTACCCACTTTTCCTAAGTCCAAAATGCCCAAAATTGTCTTCAACTCCGAATCACAAAATTGTGCTACACTTTAGCAAATTATGAAATTGGGGATATCACAGTTTTCCCCACCAAAATTTGCTTATCCTCAAGCAACTGTTATGTTGGGTGTTGCAACACCTGTTCTCCCTCCCATGTAGCATCCTCCTCAGGTAAGTCCGTCCATCTAACAAGGAACTCACTGATGTCCCTGTTCCTAAGCTTCCTTTCTCACATCTCCAAGATAGCTTCAAGAACCAAAACCAAGTGCCCCTCATCATCCACTGGCGGCAACTTTGCAGTAGTTGTCACTTGTTGTCCCATTGCCTTTTTCAGGCATGACACATGCAACACGTTATGGACCTTGGTTCCTGGTGGAAGCTCCAACTTATACGCCACCTCTCCCACACACCTAATCACCCTGTATGGTCCATAAAAGTGAGGCTTGAGCTTCTCAACCCCCTTTTGCTTTAGAGTTGACTCCCTGTACAGTTGTAGGCGTAAATAAACCGAGTTTCCAACCCTAAACTACCTCTCAACCCGATAGTGGTTTGCATAGGTTTTTTGTTGATTTTGTGCAACTAGTAATGTGTCCTTGAGAGCCTCGAGTATCTCTTGGCTCTCTTGGATCCAATCTCTAGCTCTTAGGGGCCTGATGTCTCCAAACACCATGTCAACAAAAGATAAAGCATCATACCCATAAAGAGCTCTTAAAGGGGAGATGCCGATGGACATATGATATGAGGTGTTGTAGCAGTACTCCCCAAGGTGTAGCCACGTCACCAACGCTCATTGTTGCCCTGTCAAATAGTTTCTCAAGTAGCCTTCCAGCCACTTGTTCACTGCCTCCATCTTCCTATCATTCTGGAGGTGGTAGTTGGTGCTAGGTGTCAGCTTAGTACCCATCAATCTAAAGAGCTTCTACCAAAATCCCCCCGTGAACCTGGTGTCCCTTTCACTGATAATCGTCTTTGGAATACTACACAACCTGAACACCTCCCTGAAGAAGGGATCGACTACCTGTGAAGCTAAGTACCTAGCTGGAATAGTGAAAAAGTGGGCGCACTTGGTCAATCTATCTACCACCACATAAATGCAGTCTCACCCTTAAACAGCTGGGAGCCTTGTGCTGAAATCCATGTAGATGATCTCCCATTTCTGCTCCGGACTAGGTAGAGGCTGAAGTAGTCATGTTGGGTGTGTGTGCTCTACCTTATTCCTCTGGCATGTGTTGCAATCCTGCACATATCTCAAGACATCCCCCTTAAGACCCCTCCATGTGAAGAGCTCCCTAACAGCCTCGTAGGTCTTCAAGAAACCTGGATGCCCTGCAAGAGGTGAATCATGTGTTGCCTTCAGGATCTTCTCCCGATGTTGAGACCTTGGAACCAAATAAATCTGGTTCTTGTAGTATATCACCTCATTCATGATGTTGTATCTGACATCCACAAAAGTCCCATCCAAGATCTCATGTGCCTACCAATTCTCAGAGTACTTTACCAGAAGTTGCGCCCTCTAATCCTACGTGATATCCATGAGGGAAAGTGTCGGGGTCTCCTAGAAAGCACATCAGCTACCACATTGTGCTTCCCCTTGACGTACACTATCTCAAAATCATAAGCTTGGATTGTGTTGACCCACTTATGTTGTTTTTCATCAAGCTCCTTCTGCTCCAAGAAGAACTGTAGACTATTGTGATAAGTTTTCACCCTGAACCAGTTCCCCACCAAGTACTGCTTGAGCTTGGCCAATGCGTGTATGATGGCCAACATCTCCTTGTCATATATGGAGTACATCCCAAGGTTACTTGGGAGAGGGAGCAGAAACGGGAAGCGGGAGCGACATTTTCAAAAGCTCTCCAGTCGAAATCGAATCAAGAGCGAATTTTTATATAATATATATTTTTATATATTTTGATGCATATATGTGAACAAAAGCATGTAGAATGATGAATTAGATATAAAGAGCATAGAAACATGGATTAAACCATATAACATCAATCATCTAGAAGTTATAATCTTCATCAACCACATCCACAAGTTACAAGTTCTCATTTATATATGATGTAACAGTGCACATAACCAAAATAGCATTGAGTGCAATCCATCTCTAAACCGAAAATACATCAACAAATAGGCTCTACACTCTAGCCTCCAAAAAAATCATGCTACAACAAATAGCTACATATCATCAAAATCATTACCTATCTTAGGATCTTCGTCACTAATATTACCCTCTAAGCAATCAACATAAGATAGAAAAAATGTAGCATGTCAAGTCAAGATTTTGTTTGAGAGATGTGTACATTTTTAGTAGGGTTATGATAGAGGAGTTCGACAACCAATGTCACTAACATCAAGGTACATAGAGGGCTTGGTGCTCTTGATTAAATACAAGTCCCATACCCTAGTACATGACAAAATCCAATGGAAACATTTCAATCCCCCCAATCCTGAAATCCTGAAAAGCAGATAAGTCTACCAGATTTTGAGTGAGATCTAAAACTTTACTTTCTCCATATGAAATCCAGTGAGGTCAGAACCACTCTCAAACATCCTGAGTCACTTCATCATAATGTTAAAAATTTAAGTAAATGGATGAAAATGAATCTAGCATTACCATGAATTGCATATCAATACTAGGGACATAAGCTTGAATATTAGGCTTCCCTACTCAAAAACTCTTATTTCTTTGAAAAACATTTGCATTTGGAACATCTTTGTGACAAAAAATTTGTTAAAAAACCAGTGAGATTTTTTTTTTGCAGGAGCGCACTCTGAGAATTCACTCCCTATGAGAGGGAATTTCAGGAGTGCGATCCAAAAGCAATTCAAAGGGGGTGGGCGTTGCTCCCTCGCAACCCTGGTATAGCCTCTCATAGTGAAAATTTTTCAGCTCTAATATGCAATAGGGTGACCACCCTGCATCAATATTGCCCCAATGCCCTGACCTAATGCATCACTCTCCAATATGAAGGGCTATGAAAAATCTGGTAGTGCCAAGATTGGGCAAGAACTCATCACTACCTTGAGGTGCTCAAATGCCTCCTGGGCTACATCTATCCACCCAAACGCCCCCTTCTTTGTGAGATCTGTGAGGGGTGCTAACAACTGTGAAAACCCCTTCACAAACCGCCTGTAATAGGTGCATATACCTAGGAATCCCCTCAACTCCATCACTCTTGGGAGTAGGCCAATCCAAAATGGTTTGGATCTTCTCCTAGTGAACTCACGCTCCATCCTCTTCGATCATGTGGCCCAAATACAACATCTTAGTCAAGTCAAACTCACACTTAGCCATCTTGGCGTACAACTGTTGCTCCTCCAAAATGTGCAGCACCTCCTCCAAGTGTTGCAGATGCACCTCCAAAATCCAGCTATAAATCAATATGTCATCGAAAAAAACACCAACACGTATTTGCGCAGTTGCTTGCAAAACAGATTGCTCATGCAAAACTGGAAGTAGTCGGAGAGTTAGTTAGCCCAAAGAGCATAACCAGGAACTCAAAATGCCCATAGTGGCATCTAAACATTGTCTTCGGGATATCCTTCCCTCTCAACTGAATCTAATGGTACCCTAAATGGAAGTCTAACTTAGAGAAGTACTTGTCTCCTCCCAACTCATCCATCTTCTCATCTATGCGCGAGATGGGGTACTTGTTTTTTAGTGTCTTCTTATTAAGGGCTTTGTAGTCAATACACATATGTAGATGCCCATCCTTCTTCTTCACTAGCACCACGGAAGAAGCAAAAGGGCTAGAACTCAGCCTGATATGGCCCCAAGGTCAGCAACTCCTAAATGGCCCTCTCAGTTTCACCCTGGTACGCCTTGAGATGTCTATAGGGAGTGGTGATGACCGCCTACACCCCCTCCAACTCAATAGTATGCTCAAACCCTTTGTTTGGGCGGTGGCCTAGAGAAAGCTCCCCAAAAATTGTCCGATGTCTCTCTAAGACTACTAGAATGTCTGGATGGTGTTGTTGTGTATGAGCCCCCGCTCCTGTCTCTAAGATCTGTAACTCCACAGCCCATGCTATGCCTCCCTTGTGCAGATCTACCTCCATCCTGTCAGTTGTCACAAATTGAGGTGGGTAGGAATGCATGCCCCTCAACATTCCCTTCTTCCCATCCGTTCCCATAAACTCCATCCCGAAGGCCTTATAGTTTGTGGTAGCACGCCCAAGAGAATACAACCATTGAATTCCCAACACCACATTGGTGTCTAGTACATTCACCACAAAGAAATCATCAATGGTCGAATAGTTCCCCATCGTCAACATCATCTTGGGGATCATCTTGGTGCAATCCATGGTCCTATCCCCCAGTACCAATATAGAGAAGCCCTCGAAAGGTTGTGTGTCTAACCCCCTCCATTCTACTATCTACGCATCTATGAAATTGTAGGTGGCCCCTCTGTCCACTAAAACAGTCACTCGCTGCCCCTAAATGGTGCCTCTGACCCGTAGTGTCAGGTACCTCGGAATTCGTGTAAGTGAAACGATGGTGCCTCCCTTGGCACCCTAACCATGCAGCTCCTCCCCTACGTCATTGTGCTCCTCCTCTCCTCCTATCTTCTCCCGCTCATCCTCCCCCTCTGGCTCATTGTCAAAAACCACCACAATGTAATGGGAATGATTAGTGCATCTAGGGACTAGGGCCCATGGCTCCTGACAAGTGAAGCAAAGCTTCCTCCTTCAGAGATCCCTCCTGGTCTCATCATCCAATTGCCCACGTCCAGTCCACTCCTTTTGAGGATGCCTGGTGTCCTTACCCTTCTATGGAAAGGTAGGTCTGGGACGTGCTCTAGTCATAGGAACTGCATCTAGCATGTCCCTAGTCCGCGTAATAGCACCTTGCAAAGTCACAGGAATATAAGCCCTCACCCATCCATGCAATGGGTTTGTCAACCCCTCAATGAAGAGCATAATCAATCTCGCCTCTGAGATATCTGCTACCATCACTGCCAACCTATGGAACTCAGCCATGTAAGCCTTTGTGTTGCTTGTCTGCCTCAGTTGCGCCAACTCTCGGAAATGCAACTTTAGGTCTTTCCAATCAAACAGCTCTATAAGCCTCCGAGTAAATTTTGTGGAGGAAGTAATGGCCCCATGACCCAATGTAATCAACCCATGATACCACCACTCCTGTGCATCACCATCCAGGTGCAAGGTGTTAGTTTTTGATGGATATGGTAGTGTCGAACAGGTGTTCTAGTCTCAGATGATGTTAAGAGGCTAAGGAACATGAGATCTCCAAAACCCAGAAAGGTTTCGTGAGATATGCTCGGGAAACACCTTAATTAAATTAATTTGCCATAATTAAATATTTCCTAAGTTTAAACTTAGGAAAAGTGGTAAATTAAAGTTGATTAATTAAGGATATTCGAGATTGATCTAAAGGCTTCTATTGATGAAGTCAAATTGATCTTAGACGTCGATGGAGATTAAATTGTGGTCGTTGAGACTTCAACAAGAGATTATAAGAGCAGGTCGAAGGGCTTGGGAATAGCATCAATGTGATCAGTTGTGAGCAAGGTAGTTCAACTCACCTAGCTCGCATTATTCAGTGAGGGCGCAGTTCGAGCCAAGGGAAGATCATCAAAGAGAGGTAGCAGCAAATATTTGGGAGTAGCAGGATTCGGGAGATATTCCCGATGATTTTCCATTGTTGGGGGAGGGCAGAAGGGAGGTCGAATTATTTGCAAAGAGGGTTGCTACAGCTAGTGGGAATAGCCAGAAACCCTAGTGTGAGTTGCTAGAAGAGGTTCAATTCAGTTGTTGGAGATTGGATCCGTATCCAGGAGGCAGAGAAAGTCATTTCTAGTGGCAGAGGGAGGCAATAAGACTCATCTAGAGTCAATTTTGGGGATGTACGATTTTCTTCAACCAAGTTGTGTGCATTTACAGTCTAGTGGTGCAAATTGCTGGGAAGTGGGAGTGGCTAGAGAGGGGTCGAGTTGATTGCAGAGGGAGATAATTTATGTCCAGATATTTTACCAATTAATTTGCGGAGGTTTTCCAGTTGGCAACCAGTTGTAACAATTCTCAAATTGATGCATAATATTTAATAAACCCTCATCTACTGCATCGGTTTTCCCTTCGGGATTTTTTGAGGATGTTTAGTCCAAAATAATAGTGTCATTTTAATGTGTGTGTGTGTGTGTGTGCATCTATTTCTCAGTGCCATATTTTTATTTCCGCAACATATTTTATTTGGTGAAGAATTGCAGTGCAGTTTATACATTCTTAGTCATTAATAATTTAACAGAAGACAAATAAATTCTTAAGTTAGGAGAATAATACTCAATTGATGCAATTCAAGGAATTTACACATGGTATCAAAGCATCGAAGATCAGATCAGAGGATTAGAAGCGAAGGAAGCAAGATTGTGAAATTTAAGAAGGAAATCTGAGCACAATAACTCCAGATCTTCCCAAGCAAAGCCAAGGGTGCGAATTGCAGGGAGGCAAGAAAGTCGATTTCCAGATCCAGCTCAGAGGAGAAGTGTGAACTGCCTCAAAGCAGTTGCAGCAAGTAGTGTGGTTCGCCAGAAAGAAGTTCAGGTGATCAAATCAGTGAATTTGCATAGTAGAGTTAGGTGTAGAGATTTCCAGTAGGGGTTTACAGTTGCAGATCTGTGCAGGGCAGGAAGAGAAAATCATACAAAAAGGGAATTGCCATATTTTTCTCAAAGGGTTTCAAGTTTTCCAGTTTCAGGAAAGGAGGCCGCAATTTCTAACAGTAGAAGGTCGTAGGAGTCTTACTCTTCCAACCAGTACGAATTTCAGGGTCAACAGCGCGTGTGCCAGATTCCAAAGAAGGACTTCTGGAAGGTAGAGCGAGTTGCCTAGAGGACAATAGAAGGCACTACGAAATCCAGGAAGGACATCGGAGGCAATTACAGAAGTTGTTTTGTGCATTCCAAAAGGAGTGCAAGTAGTAGAAAGGAAGGTCGAGTTTGTCGAAAAGAGAAGGATATTTTGAGCGTATAGTTCTCTAGTTCTTCGAGTTTCGCAGAGATGGCCACAACAGGACTCAGAGATCAGTACAGACTTGACGGAGCCTCAAACTTTGGTTTCTAGAGGGCTAGGATGCAATTCCTATTGGATGAGCACGATCTAAAGGAGTTCATAACAACAGTGATTGTGGAATCGATAGATCATATCAAGTTTCATGAGTACAAGAAGGGCATGGCTAAAGAAAAGAGGATGGTCCTAAACAACGTTCGGAATCATATAGTCCTGCATATTGCAAAGAAGAATACAACAAAGGACATGAGGGATGATGTTGTGAAGATGTACCCATCTAAGAATTAGAAAATGATTCTCAAGGAGAAGCTAAGAACAACCAAGATGTAGAAGGGGAGAGCGTTATGTCCTACCTCACCAGAATTCAGGGAGTCAAAGATGAACTTGCAGTTATAGGAGAGAAACCATCAGATAATGAATTTGTGCATATGGCTCTAAACGAGTTTACCAAGGAATGGCGAAATTTCTTTCAGGGAATCACTGGACGAGATAAGCTACCAGATTGGGAACACCTGTGGAGTGACTTCACTCAGAAGAAGTTAAGGCTCAGTCTCGCAAATTGTGCTACCAGCAACAATAGTAAGGGACCTAAAGTGGAGAAGAAAGAAGAAAGCGTAGCCCTTGAGGGTAAAGGAAAAGTGAAGAAAGGTCCCAGTCAGGGACAGGACTCAAAGGGAGAAAAGAACAAGGATAAGATCAATGAGTCACTACGCCAGCCAGTGTCCGAACAGAAAGAAGGAAAAGAAGGGGGAGCAAACGGCAACATCGGCAAAGATCAATGAGTTGACCTCCAGATTGGAGGAATTTGCATTGATAGTGGCAGTACCTACAGATGGAGGAGGAGCATGATACTCCAATTTTCTAGGATCAAGAAGGATTTGTGGGAGGAGCAACAGGAGGTCTAGATCTGGCCTTAGGAGGCTTGATCAATAGATAATATCAATTCGTTGTACATTCTTCACATGGATCAATACCTTCGCTACAAGAGACCAAAATATTAGAGTAGCAGGAGGATTGAAGTGTCAACAAGGCGCACTTAGATCTTGAGGGACAGTGCAAAGCTAGTTGAAGTCAGATATTTGAGAGGTAGTTGCAGAGCCAGTTGGGCACAGTTAGGTGCTCAGTAGATAGTGCAGAGCTAGTTGTAGTCAAAGACTCAAGGGACAGTTGCAAAACCAGTTGTAGGGGCAAAATAGATCAAAGATTGATTCAGCTACTAGAGGCAAGTGAATCAAAGGATGCGCAGGCATGGTGGGCAATGTTTTGCCAAAGTACTTTTCTTCATGGTGATTTCCAGTGACAAGGAGACAGATCAGTTGAGATGTGAAGAAAGGAGGTATAATCGATGTCAAACATTGGCAATGTGAGATAATTTAGCTACAGGTTGTTCATCGGGAGAGTATAGTGGAGAATGCCTTCCTCGCTAAGAGGGAGTGTTATTTTTTGATGGAGTTAAATTGATCTTAGTCGTCGATGGAAATTAAATCGTGGTCATTAAGACCACAACGAGAGATTATAAGAGCAGGTCGAAGGGCTTGGGAATAGCATCAGTGTGATTAGTTGTGAGCAAGGCAGTTCGACGCACCCAGCTCACAGTATTTAGTGAGGGCGCAATTCGAGCCAAGGGAACAACATAAGAGAGAGGGAGCAGCAGAGATTTGCGACTAACAGAATTCTAGAGAGATTCCCAGTGATTGTACATTATTTAAGAGACAAGAGAAGGGAGGTCGAATTATTTGCAAAGAGGGTCGCTATAGGGAGTGCAAATAGCTAGAAAGCTATGTTTCCAGGAAACGTGGGTTTCGGGACGGGGAGGGGTATGTCATTGTTTGAAAGAGGGTGCGTGGGTTCGTCAAGGGTATATATATATATATATATATATATATATATATATATATATATATTTTAAATTATAAATTTATAAATTGTAATTTATAATATATATGAATTTGTATATTTTTCAACTTTAAACAAGAAAACTAAAATATTATGATTTAAAGTTTTAATTTCTCTCTGTAACAGTAATACAAGTACTACTCTGTAGTTATAAAAAAGTTTGATGTTGTTTATGATTCTCATAGTTGCGCTTGGGTCAAGTTTTATGGATCCTATAAAAGGGTAAATTTCTGAATTTGCTGAAAGAATTGAAGCAAGCCTTTGTTAGTTCTTTGTTCATAGGATTTTATGATTTATCATGTTTCTTTTAAATTTTCTCAAGGTAATAATAAGTAGGCTTCAAATGGAGTGGAATTCTACTTTAATTTAAATGTCCAATTCAGATTCTCCATGTCCATTTTGGAGATATCTCACACTTCCTCATTCACGGTAGTAAACATCATATTTTCACATTTTTTAAACTATAAACGTCTATCATCTAAGTGTGCAGTTTATATGTTGATGTCATTTTTTAAGCAAAGATGTTTTATGTTGACTATAAGTTATAACAGTTCACAGAAGGCGTGAATACCTCCCTCTGTTGCCTCTGTCTGCTCCCTCCCGTCCTCTATGTGTATACCTCCCTCCCATCTTCTATCACCTCCCTCTACTTGTATTGTGTGAATGAATGCCTCTGTCCTTGTATATTGCGTCCTCTGTCCCTGCGTGAATGAATGTCTTTGCCACTGTAATACCTCCGCCTCTTGTCCCTACTTGAATCCCTACGCCTCTCCGTCGAATGGATACCTCGGCCTCTTGTCCCTGCATGAATATCGGTCGAACGAATACCTCGATGAACTCTTCCCTAGGTCGAACAAATGAACTCAATGAATGGCCTCTCATCCCTGCGTCGAACGAATGGACTCAATGAAATGAAGTGAAGTGAGAACTTAGTTTGGGTTTAGACTTAGTATTTACGATTTACATTTTGATTCCAATAATTTAAAATTTTATTTTTTTTAATTCAAAGTTTTAATTTGTAATTTTGTTAAAACTTAATATTTAATAAAATTTAATTTTAATTTTTAAATTTCAATAAAAAAATTTATAAAAAAATTTAGTCAAAATCGGTCATCGAGAACCCAAAGAACCTGATTTTCGGGTTCTAAGTACCCATCCCCAGGGTTCTCTGTACCCATTAAGGCAGAAGAACCCAATATTTTTTTGGAGAACCCAGTTCTTCATAGGGTTCTTCACAGAAGAACCCAAATGTTTTTTTTGGAAAACCCGGTTCTTCACAAAAGAACCCAGTTCTTCTCAGAAGAACCCGGTTCTTCTCAGAAGCACTCGTACCCGAATCCGGGACTTGGGTTCGAGAACCCGAGATGAAATCCATGGTCTTTGACGAAATCTGTCTCTTGTTGATGTTGTTGATTGTCTCCTATTGTCATTGCATTATTGTTCTATCTTCAATTACTATTGATTGATGAGAAGAATTAAATGTTATTGAAAGATTGCTAATTGAAAAATTGAATTGGGCTAAAGTAATTGAATCAACATAGAGAAGCGTAAAATTAGCATGTTATCAGAGTTGAGCTGAAGGACAAGCCCAAAGGAGACAAGAGTTGAAGCAATCATCTTTGGAAGAGTTGAAGAAACCTATCCAATCAAGTCAAGATGTCAACCTCTTACTTCAAGGAAAAATGAGAAGTTGGGTGACTCATCTAACTTTGTTTCTTGGAAAAGCAGGTTGGAAATCATAGTTGGTGACAATGATGTTCGGGAATACATACAAGGAAAAGTACATGAGCCTCCGGAGAATGCTTTCGCTTTTGCCAAGAACAAGTATAAGAAGGGTGAGTTAAAAGCAAATAAAATTATAGCAGATGGTTTACAAGATCATTTACTTCATATGTTGGAAATTTGAAAAAGTTTAAGGATATGTATGATAAGCTAGCTGGCATGTATGAAGTCAACAATTTCAATGAAATCATCTCCTTGAAAGATCGACTCAAAGATATGAAGATGAATAAAGGAGAGTTTGTGCAATCCTCCATTATGAGAATATCATGTCATAGAGATCAATTGCAGAGTTGGGAAACTGTGTCTGACAGAGAATTGGTGATTGTAACCCTTAGAGGTCTCCCTCCTATTTAGGAAACCTTCATTACTACTACAAGTAACAACAACAGTTTCCCGTCATTTGATGAGATTGTTGGAAAGCTCACTCAAGAAAAATCGAGGATGGTTTCTAGAGGTAGGATACAAAAGCATGAAGAAGGAGAGCCCACTGCATTTGTCACTCATAACAAGAAAAAGAAATAAAAAGGAGGGCCATCAAATTCAAGGAAGCCTCCTCCTTGAAATTCAAAGAGAAGTAATGAAAGAGAAACATCGCACACTGAATGTTACAATTGTCACAAGAAAGGTCACTATGCTCAAGATTTCCCTGAGACAAACAATGGTTCACACTACAACACTAGGAGCAACAATAACATTTTTAATAATGAAAGAAGAAGAGATGATCGAAGGAATGATCTTAATGGAAGAGAAGAAAGAAGAAGAAGAGATGCTCCAAGTGATCATGAAGAAGACCACTGTCCTCAAAGTCGAGAAACACCAAGTATGGAAGTCACGCTACAAATCAATCTGAATATATTCTTATTTTTGCACTTTCTAGTTACTCCCCTCCGGATACTTGGGATAGTTGGTTGGTTGATAGTGGGGTCTCTCATCATTTCTCTGAATATAAGGAAGTTCTCCCTAATTTGGTGGAGAGGGAGTCAAGTTTGAAAATTATTCTTGGAGACAACTCCATTCATCCCATTAAGGGCTTTGGTTCTGTCAAGTTTCACTTAGATTTTGGGGAATCTGTTTTGCTTCATGATGTGATGTATGTGTCAGGGTTGAAGAAGAATTTGGTATCTATATCTTCTTTGGAAGACAAAAGGATGAGGGTTGCCTTCATCAAGGGAAAAGTACTTACTTGGTCGGTGGGATCCCCTATGAGAGATGCATTCACCTTGGGATCTAGATTTGAAGGACTCTGTAAAATAACTAGAAGACCTATTCTAGCATTGGTCCATGATACTAATCATCAAAGCGAGCTATGGCATAGAAGACATGAGAGGAAGTTTTAGCCTAAAAATGGCCTCCTAAGGAAAAATCAAGAAATTAATAAAATGCCATGTCGACAATTTTTTAATATTACTTTACTTTTATCTATGTTCCACAATATTTATTAGCAATAGATTTAATAAAATATTTAATATATTACTTCTAATTTTTTACTTTTATCGAAATCCTCAATGTATGGCACTCTTATTAAAATAATTGTCTATATATATATTTTATATTTAAATTTAATTGTTTATATTTATATTTTATATTTTATATTTACTTGTCTATATATATATATATATATCTATTTTTTTGGTATTTTTTTAATGGCTACTAATGCCACAATTTTGGCCAAAATATTTTTTTGGCCAGAACCCAGTAGTTTGTCCTTTACAAAATAATTTTTTATAATTATTTAACTATTTTTTAACTAATTAAATATTTTATATTTAACTATATATTTTATATTTTTAGCTGGACTCATTAATTTTTCCTTTCTAGTTTACGTTTTTTAACTATTTAACTATTTTATATTTTATATTTAACTATTTTTTTTTGTGCTTTTTGGGGCATGGTTATTAATGTCAAATGGGCCCACATTTTCAATTTATATTTTTTATTAATATCAATTTTTACGTTGCATTAATATTTTTTTTGATATTCTAATTCACATGGGTATGGTACGTAAATAATATTAATAACATATTTCATGAATACCCAAACTAATTTCAAAATATTTACTGATACCCAAATTAATAATAAAATATTTCACTGATACCCAAATTAAGCAATTTAGAATGATTTAAGACACCTACCTCTTTTTAAATATAAAGGATTTTGATTGGTTTACATATTATGAAAAGGAAATTACGTGAAAATTTCATGGACATTTTTAAGCTGAAATTTCCTCTAATGTTGGCCCATCTATACTATGCAGCCCTTCCGGAATTGAAGAAATTGGTCTTTAGAATTCCTGTAATATGTCTTGGATGTGCCAGTGGAAAGAAGACAAGGGGGCATTCCCCTCCAGCAAGAACAAGACAAATGACATCCTCCAACTTATTCATTCCGACATATGTGGTCTGATGCCCGTACATTCTCTTAGTGGCCAACTCTACTACATTACCTTCATTGATGATTTCACAAGGAAGTCATGGATATATTACTTGAAGCATAAGGATGAGGCCTTCAATTTGTTCAAGAATTTCAAGGCTTTGATTGTGTTGTCACTCAAATTGTACACCCAAAGCGACAACGCTCAGAGTAGGGGTTGTCACTGTGATCCCTAGCCACTCCGTTCTAACTCTCTCCTAGGTAAGCTAAGGGGGGTAGTCCCTATAGGTGGATGGATGATGGGAGACCTGTTGGAACAACAAGGTTTAGGAGATCTAGGACAAGGCAATTTATTATTAATGCAACTTGGTTATTAATTAAGGCAAGCATTAAGAGAGATTTAATTCGATTAGGCGAACCACAAGATAAAAATTATAGACCAGTGCCTTTAGCCAAAAATACTCAATGATAAATCAAAGTACTTGCTCGGAAATTATGTCAAGCTACACAATAACAGTGCTGCAAAGAGATGTCAGTAGAAGAAAATAAAGATGAATTATTGAAGAGTAATGCCACTTAAAGAGATTACAGTGATGACAAAGATATAGCCAAGTGATCAATATAAACAATAACAATTGCAAGTTGCCAATGCATCAAATGAGATGAGGGAGAGATGGCTGCAAGGGTTATTCTTGACAAAATTTAAACCAAGAAACAAACACCAATCCTCTACCGATTTTGCTGTCCAAATGCTAATGATTGGCTTTGCCAAATATGCATCAAACTTTAGAATTCAATTCAGATTTGCCTCATTTATATGAACAGTCCCAAAGAAGATCCTATGGCACAATCAATGAATCAGATCACTGTCAATGAAAATAGAACACAACAGCCTCTGGCCAAGTATATGTCAGTCAGAAAGATCAGTACTCAAATCATTCGCGAGACCCAAATGCAACATTAAAGGAAGGAAAACAACTGCCAATGGTACTTGCTTGAAACTACGAGAGATCTCCTGAGATAAAATGCGGTGTTCCACGGAGTCGCGACTCCCAGGGTCGGGTGCGCGCACCCCTCGCACCCCACGCACCCCGGACGGGGAGTCTCAAGGGGAAACGTTTCCCCACGCACCCTTTTTGGGGAGTCTTGGGGAGTCGCAGGGGGGTGCGTTTCCCCAGTGTGGGAGTCGCGACTCCCCAAAAAATGAGCTTCTGGGCGTCCCCCCCTAAAAAATGAGCCTCTGGGCGTCGGATACGCCCGCGGGTTCAAAAAAGCGTTGTTTTTTTATTATAAAGGGGGGCTTTTGCTCATTGTTTTTCACCAATTGAGGAGGATTTTTCAAGAGAGGGCATCAAGCCTATGGCCCTAGTATTTATATATGATTCATGGTAATGTTAAATTCTTAAAGTAAAAGGATGAAAAGGATGAAAATGAAGATTAAGGAGAATGTCACTTTTACTTAAATTTTTAACATTACCATGAAATGACTCAGGATGTTTGAGAGTGGTTCCGACCTCATTGGATTTCATATGGAGAAAGTAGAATTTTAGATCTCATTCAAAATCCAGCAGACTTATCAGTTTTTCAGGATTTCAGGATTGGGCTATTGCAATGTTTCCATCGAATTTTGTCATGTATTAGGTTATGGAACTCGTATTTAATCAAGAGCACCAATCCACTTGGCAGTGTTCTTATGTAACACATTTTGATTCTGATGACTTAATGAAAAAACTACAGTATCTTACTATCTTCAATCTTGTCTTTCTGAGTAAATTTAACGATTGTATCATGTATGGTGTATCAATGTATCATTGTAATTTGTATTATAGTATCAATGATGATGTATGACTCATGAGTATCTAATATCTATGTTTGAATCAATGAATTTTGTATGAATTTGTGCAAAAAATATCTAATTTTTAATATATATATATATATATATATATTTAATAAAATAATATATAACGTAACGTATCCCAGAAGTATCCTGTTCCGGGGTCACCGTACCCATATCCGATACTTCGAATCCTGGTATCCCCGTATCCCCGTATCAGGTGACTTAGATTTTTACTTTTCAGTTGTTGACCTCACACTGATTCCTAACTCTTGACTCTTAACTATTTTTGAGTTTGAAACTTTGAGTTATATAAATTTACTATTTACTATTTACTATTTAGTGTTCAAAGTTCAAACTTAGTATCTACTATCTACTTCTAGTATGTTTTGCTTTCAATTTCGATTCTAGAATGATGAATGATGAAATTAATTTTTAAATCAATGTACATTGATGATTGTAGAATGATGAATGATGAATGATATGGAATCATGGATCAATGTATTTGAAGATTTCATTATTGAATTTATTTATTGAATGATCAATGATTATGGATGAATATTAGAATAATGAGTATGTCATATGAATGATGTATGTATCAAAATGAAAGATGAGGATGGATCAATGTATGTCATTATTCAATTCAATTATGAATTTAAATTTTATCATGTGTAGATCAAATTTCAATTTTCAATGTATTTACTATTGGTATTATTATATATATATATATATAACAATGAATATGAACTTGAATTTTATATATATATATATATATATATATATATATATATATATATATATATATATATATATACCCCACGGCCGACTCCCCGCACCCAGAAATTTCCCTAAAATTTCAGGGTACTCCCTACGTCCCCACGTGCGTCTCCCCGCACCCGCGTCTCCCGCTTTTGAGTCTTGGTGGAACATTGATAAAATGCAAATATGGCTTTAATTCCAATTATTCAATCAAGGCAAAATATTCTTAAATGAAGAACACCTAGGGTCAATAAGAGATTACCATTCATAAATCGACAATGATATTTGTCAAAGTTCTTATGCCAATTTTGAAGAAGGCAAGAGAATACTTAAGAAATTGACTCTTCTTATAATAACTTCAATGAACACATAGCTTGTCAAGAAGTTACTAATGCTTTAGAGAATGAGGTTGTTAACGCAAAACAATTAGACTTTAAAGAAGTCACGAGGGACAAAAAGGTTAGCACTTTTCTTAAGATATTTCACCAATTCTCAAAGCAACTCAATTGTAAACAATATATGTAAGTCCTTTATATTCCAATTACTTCCAATGAGCAGTGATCAAACCTTTGGGGGAGCAACAAACCTCTTATGTTCTAAAGTACCTAGGGTATCCAGACAAGAACTTTTTCCAACACCAAAATTTTAACAAGTTTACTCCCCTAGGCTTATTCAATGAGACTTCTTACGTTACCTGTGCTTCAGAACTTATCAAATGACCTTTAGTGAGTAATCAGAACAGCAGTTATTAATCTCATGAGAATAGAAAGTTAACATTTAAAATATGCATGAGACAGTTTTGAAATTTCATCTTCGAAAGAAAATAAAAATAAAAGAACAACTTGAAATCCAGCATGTAAACTATGAAAAGATAGTCACGC
This sequence comes from Pinus albicaulis, assembly GCA_034641835.2. Taxonomy (NCBI): domain Eukaryota; kingdom Viridiplantae; phylum Streptophyta; class Pinopsida; order Pinales; family Pinaceae; genus Pinus; species Pinus albicaulis. Next base: position 925,900,882 of record CM076572.1, on the reverse strand, counting down.
TACTGAGATGCCACTGCTGTATTGGATCAGACCTCTGCAAGTTTAAGATCAGTCAACAGTATTAATAAGATCAGTCCTCCAACAACCCAGATTTGTAACCCAGATAGCAAGGAAAGAAAGCCAAATACTTGTGACTATTATATGCTGATTCCTTAGTGTTTTCGGGATTATTAATGAGATGAATATGCTTCAGAACTGATTTGTTTATGACAGTCCGTGGTAGAGGATCAAGATTCAAGAGTCAAGACTCTAATGCCTTGTGGCCACCAATCAGTGACTGATAGTCCAAATGCAGCGTCCAAATAACTATGTTTGGCTCCAAACCAGTAATGAAACCCTTCCAATGTTGTAACGCTGACCTGCAGCTACAAATTATCAACCCCAGATTATATTTCAGAGTGGTAAAGACTTTAAAATGCCTATGGCTAGGGAAAGATAGTTCTCAGCTAGGCCTAAAGAAGATTTTCCATGGACCAGATCTGCAGATTTGTGCCACAAATTTCCCAGAAAGGAGAGCTCGAATTTCTGCTATTTCACCGCAAAACCAAAAGTCAATACATATATAAGAAATTGTGTCCCAGTGAAATAGTGGCAAATAGACCCACGGCCTTTAATAGAAATCGATCAAAAATTTATGAATCACAAATCAAATGCCAAAACCCTCCTCAGAAATTTTGATTTAAAGCTTCAGGAGCTTGTGGCCTTCAGAAGAAATATAATAAGGGACGGCCATGAAAATGGTGAATTCGAGTTGCCTCAAATGGATAGATCTCAATCCTTGGAAATTACTTCGACCAAACTGCAAATGAAACAAGTCAAACTGATGTCTAAAGAAATTATTTATAACCACAGAAATTTTATTTGCAGATTTTTTAATGATAACCATTAATAAAAATCGAATTTCTGGTGAGATTTGGGCTACAAACACCAGAGATCAGATGGTAAAGACTTCCAAACCCTCCAATGTTGAAGAACACCGGCAATGGATCACAGTGATGGCCCCTACTCTGAATGTTATCGCTTTGGGTGTACAATTTGAGTGACAACAGGGAAGAAAATTAAGATCTTCAAGTCTGATAACGGTGGGGAGTACATTTCAAATGAATTCATAGATTTTTGCAAGAAGGAAGGCATCAAGAAAGAGACGATTGTGCCCTACAATCCCAAACAAAATGGAGTGGCCGAATGAAAGAACAGGTCCATTGTAGAAGCTACCTGAGACATGCTCCATGATCAAAAGTTGTCGAAGTTCCTTTGGGGAGAAGCAACAAATACAGCAGTATATGTTCAAAACAGGTTACCTCACAAGCATTGGAAAACAAAACTCCTGAAGAAGTATTCACAGGTGTCAAGCCCGATGTTAGTCACCTCCATATATTTGGCTGCCCCGTATATTTTCATGTGCTGAAGGACAAAAGGAACAATAGCGCAGGGGCTGATGTGACTTCAGCAGCGTAGTGCAGGCTGGCTTATGCAAAGCAGAGCTGCAGCAGCGCAGTGGCTTCAAGAGGACAGCGCAGAGCAGCAGCCTATGGAACTTCAGTGATGAGGATGCAACCCAACTGACTTGTCTGCCAAATATTGGGCAAGATTTTTCAGTTGTTTCTCTCATCAACTGAGTTGCAATGCAGCAGTTGGCAGCACGATGCAGCAGATTGAGAGGGAGTTTTAGTATAGATGTAGCAATGGCGGTGGTAGCATCATGCGCAGCAGTACGGAAGAATAGTAGCAGCGCAGTGATTGTTGATTTTTCTTCAGTGACTAAGTAGCATCGGATGTGCTCTAGCTCCCAAAATTTGTGGAGGCACTAGAGTACATGAGATCTCCAATACCCAGAAAGGAATTTGGGAAATTTCATCCGGTTTGGGAGATAATTAATTATTTAATAATTTTAATAAAGGACCCTAAGTCTAACTTAGGAAAATTAAATTATTAAAGGTAATTAATTAAAACATGTGATGAAATTGTCTTAAGTCACATGGATCAAGCTTTCTTTTAATCTTAGCCATTGATTCAAGATCTAATCATGGTTGTTGGTTTCCGAACGAGAAAGTATACAAGAAAGGCTTCGGGTCATTTGGAGAACACACACACGGAGGCAGAGCACTGAGACTAAGCTGAAATTCTAGAGCAAGGTCGCTTCCATTTTCTCCTTGAGTAGATTCACAAACAGTTTTCGAAGCCATATGGCCTCACACGAAGTTGTGTTGGCTGCCATATACTTTTCTTCTGCTGAGCTCAGTGCTACGGACTTTTGTTTCCTGCTGCACCAGGAAGTCATTCCTGATCCTAGACTAAAACAGTACCCACTGATACTCTTTCGGTTTACTGAACTTCCAACCCAATCTCCGTCGGTGAACCGACTCAACCTGAAATCATTGCTACAAGTGTACTTCAATCCAAGCTTGATTGTTCCTTGAAGGTACCTAAGAACATGCTTGGCTACTACCCAATGAGCCCTCTTAGGTTCTACCATGAACTGACTGAGGGTATTTACAGCATAACAGATGTCTAGCCTTATATTTACCAGATACATCAAAGATCCGATGAGTTGCCATTATAACGTAGGATCAGCCTCATCATCCTCGAACGTGTCGATTTTCTTCCAGTTGGTGATCATTGGAGTTGTCATGGGTCTACAATCCTCCATCTGAAATCTCTTCAAAACCTCTGTAGTGTATCTCCCTTGACCAAGAAAGATCTCCCCATTCTGTTGCTAAACCTCCAACCCCATAAAATAGTGCATTCGTCCTAGATCCTTCATGTCAAATTCCTCAGCCAAATTCTTCTTGCAAATTGTGATGAGCCTTGATGATCCTGTCAAAAATAGATCATCTACATACAAAACCAGTATCAACGGCTCACTCCCTACTCACAGATAGTAGATGGTGGGATCTATGTCACTCTTGATGAATCCCATCTTCTGCACGTAACTGTCAGTTCGACCATACCAACGTAATATTCCCAAATGGGATATTTTCCTAAATTTGCATAAATTAATCTAAACCCCGAATAATGCCGTAAGATCAACATGCATTTTTAACAGAAGATTGCCATGTAAAATTAAACATACAATTTCATGCAAATCCATAACTCCATAATGCAGAAAATAACTCATCTTTATTATAATATACTGGGGTTACATGCTGAAATGAAAGATAGCTGAGATAACTGAAATACAACTAACCTCAAGAAAATCTGCTCCACTGCAACACTGCGATGGCCTCGAAAACTGAACTGCTGCACTCTCCCTCCGGCAACAACTACCACTGAATCCCCTAAAGCACCTATTGAAGATCTGAATGATCCTCACTCTAATATCTCTGAAGCTCTGTAAAACTTCTGAATGAAGTCTCCTCAAAGAGAGTTGGGTTTCTATCTAACTCTCACAAATCACCCAAGGGTTTCCGTCCTGGGGCTACGACTGAAGTAGAGAACCACGTCTCAAACCTCTCACACAAGAAAATGATATGGTCCAAAGATATCCCTCAATGGCCTCCTTCCTTTCTTTTATATATCTCTTGGAGCCTTCTAGAGCCTTATTTTATTATTATTTTATTTATGGAGCACTTTTCCCTCTTATTAAAATATTCCTTTTTAATGCAGAAAAGAGTAAATTGGCTATCACGTCTCCTTTGGTCACTGAAACTCATGTCCAACCATCCCATCATGGAGGTATCCTCGTCCCGGTTCCAATGAGGTATTACACTAAGGTGTTTTATCATGTATTCCTCCCGGAATGCCACCTTGAGCATAACCAGCTGAGTTAAACCCACAAATAACTCAAATTTCCAAAAGTTGTCGGAATGCACCGAAATGAAAGCCAAACTGCTCGGATGATGGAATATATCAAGCGAATGCCACTCGACGACATAGAAACTCCTCAAAACTCCTCCAAAAAGCCCCTGGGCACGCTAACGGCACCAACTTGTACCTGTGACCAGTCTGCTCCTAACTCTGGAAGTCTATCCTAGCCCTGCCATAGGTGACACCAAAAAAAGGGAATATTACAGACCTTCCGCCCCAAGATTGCTTGCCCTCAAGCAATCCAAATATGTGGGCCACCCTATTGGCCCCATGCAACTGAAACCCAATGCCCGGATCCCATACAAACTCCTAGGTGTTGCGATGCACATGTGTCAAGCCACTCTGAATAGAACCCTCAATGCAAGGATCCCAAATTGATCTCTCATTCTACCTGTCAACAAACAATCCTCCCAGACCCCAACGCCACCATGGCCAATCATCGCCCAAGTCCCACGGCTCGAATTGCGCATTGCCTCTGGCTATAGTTGATGCCCCATGAAGTGAAGTTTGCCAACAAGCATCAATGCTCCCTGGCTCCTGCTGTATTCTACCTCTAACTATATAAGCTACCCCACCAACTGCGTACCAACTCATCACCTCTCTCAAATCCAAGTCCTGACTCAATCCCATGTTGATCCTACTCTCCTAAAATCGGGATGGAGTGCTGAAGAAATGACGACCTTGTAGGAATGTACAAGGTAAGTTCCGTAGATCAAGAACCAAAGGTCACCACTCACAACCATATCACAAATCAGTACACCAATATAATCACATGGTTAAAACCCTCAAAGAGGGAAATAGTCCACGGCCTAAGCCAACGCGGCCACTTCAGGCAATTTATTAATATAAAAGAAAAGTTACATATGTTTCTCTCATAAACAGTTACCGGACAAATGACCTTCCATGCTCTTTAAATAGAGATCATGGACCAATCAGGTGCTAAGCCATGAATCAAGTGTCGTTAATATAGTGGAGAGAGATAACCATCAAATCACTACAAATTGTGACCGTCGAATTATAAGTTACAAATGTACATGGTAAAGAAACACACTTTACCTAACTCTACACTAGACTAAGTCATTCTTAACTATTTCCTATGTGTCGGAATATCCTAACATCCCCCCTTAAGAACAATTTGAGATAGGATTGAAAGATTTACAAAGATGACACAAAAGGAGCCTATTTCCTATGTGTCGAAATATCCTAACATCCCCCCTTAAGAACAAATTGGGATAGGATTGAAGGATTTACAAAAGTGACACAATAGGAGAAGGAAGGAGGCATTAGAGCCTATCCCTGCTTAATGACAACTTTTCTGAAATCCAAGCATGAATCGAAGTTTGGTAAACTTTGCTTCTGTGGGACCCTTTGTAAAGATATCGACTACTTGATCATTGGTTGGACAGTACTGCACTTCAAGAACACAATCATGAATGAGCTTTATGATGAAGTGTATGTGGAGTTCAATGTGTTTCATACACTGATGTTAAACTGGATCTTTACATAGTTGAATGGCACTTTGATTATCACACCAAAGTGTAGTTGGATACCGCTGATGGAGACCAAATTCAGACAGGATCTGACAAAGCCACATGGCTTCCTTGCTGGCTTCAACTGCACCACGATGCTCTGCTTCTGCTGAATAAAGAGAGATGGCACTTTGTTTCTTACATGACCATGTATAGGTCCTGAACCAAGAGTGAACACATATCCTACAGTAGACTTTCGATCATCAGGGTCACCAGCTTAATCAGAATCAGTGAAACCAATCACCAATGGAGATGCTCCTACACTGTAATGAATCCCGAACTAAACTGTACCTCAAATATATTGAAGTATTCTTTTAGCTGCTTTCCAATGACTTTCATGAGGTTGGTGCATAAACCGAGCGACAAGACCAATGGCAAAGGAAAGGTTAGGACACATATGGGTTAGATACAGAAGTTTACCAACAAGTTGACGATATAAGGTAGCATCAACTTCAAGGGTAGTACAAGTGACTGAAAGCTTGACTCCAGACTGAAAGGGAGAAGGGGCTGGCTTACAGTCTTCCATGTGAAAGTGGTGTAGAAGATCACAAGCATACTTGGACTGAGAGAGGGTAATGCCTTCCTTGGATTGCAAGACTTGAAGACCAAGGAAATAATGAAAGTGTCCTAAGTCTGTCATTTCAAACTTCTTTTTGAGGCTAGACTTCACATGGTTTATATGGTTTGGATCACTACCAGTAAGGATAAGATCATCAACATAAAGAACAAGGATGGTGAAGGACTTACCCACTTTCTTGGTGTAGATAGTGTTGTCAGAATGACACCTAGAAAAACCATTATCTAATAGAAATCTATCCATTTTGGCATACCAAACCCGAGGATCTTGTTTGAGACCATAGAGAGACTTCCTAAGGCGACAAACAAGGCTAGAGTCGTTTTGGATAAAGCCAGGGGGTTGTTCCATGTAGATTTCTTCATGTAAATCTCCATGTAAGAAGGCAGATTTAACATCCATCTGATGGACTTCCCATTTAAAGGAGGCGGCAAGGGAAAGAACAAGGCGGATAGAATTCATTTTGGCAACAGGGGAGAAGGTTTCAGTATAGTCAATGCCTTCAACTTGTGAAAATCCTTTAGCAACAAGACGAGCTTTATGTCTATCCACTTTTCCATATGGTCCAAACTTTGTTTTGTAAACCCATCTGCATCTAACAAGTTTTCTTCCTTTTGGAAGAGGAACAAGATCCCGTGCATCGCTTATTAACAAGGAACGATACTCTTCATTCATAAGCTTCCATCCCTAATCGATTGCTCAAGGCTGCCCTTCATGTTTGGACTTAAGTTTTTCCGGAATCCTGAGCCAATAAAGGTAAGGTGCTTCCTTCATCTGAGAATGTATTGCTGTTTCACTCCCAGGGATTGTCCATAAGAGAACTTTCGCATCCCGGCAGAGCGATCCAGTCTGAAGTGGTGGAGTAAAAGGGAAACACCTTCTGTAAGAGGTGAGTGGCAGATTGCCATCTCGCCCGCTATCATCCGAACCAAGGAATAAGCATAAGCCAAAATAGAAGAGAGAGAGAGGCAAGAGACACCAATCAAAGCCTAGCTGGTAAAGGTGGCACGAATTTCGTCGAACTAGCCTCGCAGCCATAGCTTTCACCGTACTTTACATCTCTTCTATACGGTGATTTTTGATTTTGCTTAGTTATCATATCCCTACATCTTCTGCATCCAAGTTGAAACATTTTTCACCTTTAGGTTCTGGCTCATGAGGTCATCCTGGAATATAACAGCATCACTTCCAAAACACAGCTGACTACCTGCTTGATTATGCTCCAAGCTTCTTTTGGAGTTATATTTCAAAATCCAGAGATAAAAGATTACTGGTGTAATTTGCATGTTGTGCTTCACTAAAAAAATTAAACCAAGTCCTTTAGATTGGTTAGAATTAATATTTTAAGGGTGCGTATTCTTCCTTTCAAATACACCATTCTTAGAGTATATGGAATAAGATAAAATTAGAATATTTAATTTTTAATGATAGCAAATCGACAGCAATATTTCTTCCATTGTTATATCTTAACTTTGAATTGATGTCCAGATTGTTTTCACAAGGCCTTTAAAGGCTGGTGAATTATTGTTAAAAACTTTACCTGAGTTTTACATGGTACCTCACAGCATTCTGAAAAATTTACTGTTGAAAGTTAAGAAACACTAAAACTGAAATAAAGAATAAGTGATCAGATAAAGATAATCATCACAGCTAAATAAAATATTTATTATTTATATTATAATCTACATCATCAAACTCAAATTGCCACCCTATCCTCGCTTTTTGCTTCGCCTCTTGACAAAGTTAAGGAGGTAAGATCTATTTTGAATTAAGATAAATCTGTAGAGACAACTAGAATAACAACACAAAGATAAGATTAATGATTTTAACAGATCTAGATTAGATTTCACGTTTATGATCGTTATTTTAAGGAGTCACACAAAATCCCAATAATAACTATGATAAATCGCAGAATGATGACTAACTGCTGCTTATAATAAAACTTGGATTGATGACGTATGATATTTAATTAAAAGCACCACAAACTAAGGAAGTAATAAGATGAAATGTCGTATTTAAGATGTTTCCAATTAGCCTCAATCCAAAAGTCAAAGACTATATATAGTCAATCTCAAGATAAAATTGAAAATGATGATCATAGAAAATTTGAAAATTTATTTTTTAGAATTTTGATATTTGATTGGTTTTAAGATTTTTAAATTTTTTATTTAAAACAAATAAAATTCAAACAGAAAAAATTATGACCTAAAGCAACCTTAACAAAACTAAAGTTAAAGATAAACTAAATTTAAACTGTTAATGAAATTACAATTTACAAAATTCAAATTTAAACTAAAGTTAAGTTCAAGCTAGATCTAAATAAAGAAAATTTCAAAAGATTAAAAATCTACAACCAAAACAAATGTTAGACTAAAATTAAAATTAGTTTAATAAAAATAATAGAATTTACATTAAGTCCGAACGAAATAATTCAATTAAAATTGATCAGTAAAACTTGCGCCTAAGAACTATAATACAAACAAAAAATGATTTACTATTCCATCTAAAGCAAAAATTATTGAAAAAAATTTAAATTAAATCGTTTATGAATAGCTTGTTTGATTAGATTTATGTTACTTTGCTCGGTTTGCTTGTCGTTGAGCAAGCTCCAGAAAGAATATCAGAGATTAAGACGTTGACGGCAACACAGGGTCAAGCAAAATTGATGTTATATTTGAATGGCAATGCTGTTTGAGTTTGTGACGCATATAATTTCTGGACACGGATTGTAGCTTCTAAGAACAATGAAAGGCTAAGTTTAAGTAAACAGGAGTGCTAATGGTTGCAAAAGATATGTGAGAAACCTCACCAGGACGGGCAGATGATAAGTTCACGCTATTATTTACAGAAAGCACCTGGAAATGGGACGCAAGATGCTGTGATAGGAGTGAGGTTCAGCAAGGCAGGACAAGAGTGACACTGTAGATGGCACATGCAGGGACGGGAAAGCATGGCTGACGTGAGAAAAAGAATTTTAAGCCAACACCAATCTCAAAAACTCTTCTGATTTATGCCCAAATTTATGCTTTAATCAACATCCAGATCACCACAAAGGATGGGGCCTGAGCCAGATTCATTGGATTTTTGAAAAAATTCATCGAATCCAGAATCAATATTACCAATGCTAATCCCAAAAATATACACACCCAGAATCATAGGACCTTCTTATCCAAAAGACAATTATAACTTACACCACTTACACCTGAACTCACAATAAATTGAAAACTGCTTTACAATAATTCTTGTAGATTTAAAACTTTCGTGGGAGAGCGTGCTCTTAGAAAACTTGTGAAACCACATATCATCAAAGATAGACTCGGATTCAACAAATAAAGAGCTTTATCAAATTCGTACAGTCAGAGCTGCTCAACCAAGATTTCGTATTTTCCAATCTTTTGCAAACTTCTGTGACATTCATAGACTGATTTCTTAATTAATAGATTTACAGCAATGAGAGGATTCAATGAAAATCAATGTTATTTTGAGAAATTGCAAACTCCACAAGATACCCATATGCATTAATCCATGTAGGCTATCAACCACAAAAATGCAAGAAACCAAACTATGAAGCCCAAGACCACATGTCCGAGAAGTAACATCATTATCAAATTCGTGCCTTATACTATCATCAATAGTGTAATCAAGAGCTTCCAAGATACATGCAATGATTCATACCTTTGCTAACTCAATACCCACCTTGTGTTTAGGTAAAGAGGATCTCAACTAATATTTGGAGCGATTTAATAAAGAATTTCACTCCGCCCCAAAGATTTAATTATCTTAATCCAGATGCTAAACAAAATTTCAGAAAAAATTAATTATTTACTTAGATCTACTCACTCAACTCAAAACATCATTTTTGGAGTTAATACTTCTGGCTTTGATTTCACTTCTAATCACACCAAGGTCATGGTCCAATATTTCATGTTCTCAACATACCTTTGGTTTGGGCTCAAACCATTTTCAAGGACCCATGTCTTATTCTCTAAAGATTAACTTGTCTTAGATTTTAAATTCATCAAATTTCTGGAGCCAGTATCAATAATTAATTTAACTGCAAATGAATTAATTGACCAAGAGGATCATAACTCATTTTCCAACCTCTTACATGATATCATTGCACACAAGGGGAACCATTTGTAGTAGACCTCAAATAAGTAACGCACCCACTCAAAATATGATCTAGGCACCAGCAGCTCAAGCCACTTTTTACAAGATTCTAAGAAACAATAGAATTAATTGTATATGTCATTATAATTCACCTTCAGGCTTGGGTAGGTGAGGTCGGGAGGGAAAAACTCATCATCACTTAATCACAGATACAAAACTTCCAGAATGGAAGTCATCATACATTTAGGCTTACCTAGGTTGTTACATACATGGATCACTTACTTAGATCATTTACACTACAAAATGCGTATATCGGTTATATCATTTGGTAATGTCAACATTATTACAAGTGAAATCTGATATGATAATAGCCTTGAACATGAGATAAGGTCCTGTTTGAAAAATGTAAGGTATCGCTATGGGGCTTGATTAAGTGTGTGGCTTTAACATCCTGGCTTCTGGTTCAGACATTACTTTTCATCAAAGGAATGTGAGAATCCAGAATCTGCATCCAAACAACACACAAAACTATATAAGTAGTGTCCATCCAAACATCATCATATAACATTAAGTACATGAAAAGTAGAAGCTCTTCTTTTATTCATTATTCTACTTAACATGAAAAATAAATCTACTCTAACTGCAAAAATGAAATGCTGAAATAACAAGGGATAGGGTTAGAAATACAATACAGAGGATGCCCAAATGGCATCAGATGTCATCTTTGAAGAGAAACTTGAGCAATTGGCCATTCGCAGGTAGCTGTAGTGGTTCACCTTCCAATGTGCTCAAGTGAAATGAGTTTGGTCCAGCAATGCCTCTGATAATATAAGGTCCCAGCCACAAACTGTCGAATTTCTTGTGTTTTCCAGGCTTCTCATTTTTTCTGTCCCAAAGCAATACCATGTCTCCAACCTGCAAAGATCTAGATCTAGATGATTTATCAAAACTTTTCTTAATGTTAGATTGATTCTTATACATATTATCCAAAGCCCTCCTACGAGTTTCATCCAACTCCACAATCTGATCAATTCTATTTTGAACAGCATCTTTATCAGTGGAAAAATGTTGAAGGAGTTGGTAAGCTGGCAATTTAAGGTGAACAGACAAAGTTACATCCAAGCCATAAACTAATTCAAAAGGACTTTTACCAGTAGCTTTCTTTTTAGTAATCCTATCTGCCCACAAAGCATACTTGATTTTGCTGTCCCAAGATCGCTTATTATCTCCTACTATCTTCTTGATAATGGTTATAAGATTTTTATTACTTGATTCAGCTAAGCCATTACCCTGAGGATAGTAATTAGATGAATGAGATAAAGTAATGCCATACTTTAAACCAAAAGATGAGAATTCAAGAGAACTAAAAGCCTTGGCATTATCAGTAGTGATCTTGGAAGGGACACCAAATCTAGTAATGATTTGATTTTCAATAAATTCCATAATGACCTTTTCATTGGCATTCTTAGCAGAAATGGCTTCAACCCATTTAGTAAAATAATCAGTCGCAGTTAAGATCCAGGAGTAGCCATTGCTAGAATTTTCATGGAATTTCCCGATGAAATCCAGACCCCAATGTTGAAAAGGTGCCTCAACAACCACAGGTTATAGGGGCAGGGCAGCTAGCTTCTCCTTCCCAGTGAAAAGTTGACAGGCTTGGCAACTTCTAACAAACTTATGAACATCTGAAAAAATCGAAGGCCAAAAATAACCAGCTCTCAGAATTTTGTGGGCGGTAGTTCTAGCAGCATAATGACCACCACAAAATCCTGAATGAAACTCAGAAATCAACTTTTTAGACTCAACTTCATCAACACACCTAAGTATTATTCCTTCAGGATTCCTCCATCCAAGGCCATCCTTCATGAGGCAATACTTAGTAGCTTTTAATCTAAGAGCCCTTCTTCTATGAGCAACTAAATGATCAAGACATGTAAGACTTAACAAATAATGAATAATGTCCCTATACCATTCATGCTCTCCTAACCTTTGCAACTCAGGTGAAGATGCATCATTAAGACAGATCAAACCAAGTGCCTTTTCATTACCCTCGGTCAACATCTCAGCCAAGCCTTGACCTTTGACTAACTTAGTGGGTCTAATCTCTAGATCATATTCTTGAATTTTAGTAACCCACCTAGCACGAGTCCCTAAGCAATCAGTTTGAGTTAAAATATCTTTAATAGCAGAATGCGGAACAAAAGCAATAATCTTAGAATAACCCACATAAGTCCTAAAATGCTTAAGAGACTTAACCAAAGCATAGGCTTGCTTTTCCATAGTAGTATACTTTAATTCAGAATTTTGAAGCGCTCTACTCATGAAAGCAATAGGTTGTCCGTGACCTTCCTTATTCTTTTGTAACAAGACACCAGCAATAGTATCTTCAGAAGCGAAAGAGAAAATCATAAAATCTTTTGAGTAATCAGGACTCACCAAAACCGGAGCTTGAGCAATAGCACCCTTAATCCCTTGGAAAGCCTTTTTACCATCTTCTTTCCATAAAAATTTTACATCTTTTTTAAGAAGATTTTGAATAGGCTTAGCTATTTTTGCGTAATTTGGAATAAATCTTCTAAGAAAATTAGTTTTTCCTAGAAAAGATTGAAGGGATTTAAGATTGTGAGGTAGAGGAATCTTTTGGATTGCCTCAACTCTTTCAGGATCAATCTTGATCCCATCCTTGGAGATGATGTGACCAAGTAATTTCCCTTCAGTTACCCCAAAAACAGATTTAGTCGGATTTAAGGAAATCCCAAACTCTCTACATCTATCAAAAACCTGCCTAAGATGACCTATATGAGTAATACCATCTTTAGAAAAAACAGTAAGATCATCCTGGTAAATTTCAATAATTTTTCCAATTAAGCCCTTAAAAGCATAATCCATAGCCCTTTGAAAGGTAGCCCCAGCGTTAGTCAAACCAAAAGGCATTCTAATGTATTCAAAAGTACCCCATGGTGTGGTGAATGTCGTTTTGTGACGATCTTCTTTTTTAACCCAAACTTGATTGTATCCAGAAAAACCATCTAGCAATGACATCATTCCCGAACCTATTACCCTTTGCAACATAGTCTCCATGTTGGGCAAAGGGTAATTATCTTTTTTACATGCTAGATTAAGGTTTCTAAAATCAACACAAAGTCTAATTGTACCATTCTTCTTCCTAACAATCACTAGGTTGGAACACCATGTTGAATGTCTAGTTTGAGCAATGATTCCAGCTGCAAGCATTTTCGAAAGCTCTTTCTGAACCAAAGAAGCTAACTTAGGATTTATTTGCCTAAGTTTTTGACGAAAAGGTTTAGCATTCTCATCTTTTAAAGGGATAGTGTGTTGCATGACATCCTCCCTATATCCTTTTAATTCATCATATGAAAATGCTAAAACGTCCCTGTACTCATGAAGTAAATTAATCAATTGTTTCCTCTCTTCTTCACTAGTACCTTTACCGATTTTAACAATTTTAGGATCCTTAGAAGTACCAAGATTTACTTCGATAAACTCACCTGGATCCTTTCTATTCTCTTCCTTTAACTTTGTAGCATCATGCTGATCAAAGTGTTGTTCTAAAGCAACAATATTCCAAGGAGTAGGATTTATAATATCATCATGACCCTCAGATCCATCCTCCTTAGAACTTATCCGAAAATCTTCAAACTCATCCAAATGATTAAGAAAGCGGATAGCTTGCTTTTCATCATCAAAAACTTGCCAATGTTCTGAATTATCTGGGACGGACGGTCTGAAAATAATTTCCATTTTTATCTCTTCCTTAATTAATTCATCAGATAATTGTAAGGTAGAAGCGGCAACAGCAAGCTCATCTGCTAAAGCATTCTTTTCTCTTGGGACAGCTTCAAGGTTAATAGCATCAAAGTGTTCCATAACATCCCATACAGCATTTCGATAATTTCTCAACCTCTGATTTTTACATATGAATTTATTCTTAACTTGCATGATAACCAGATTAGAATCTCCCTTGATACTAAGCAACTTAATTCCTAAAGCCTTTGCCAATTCAAAACCCAACAACAAAGCCTCATACTCAGCAACATTATTAGTTGCATCAAACTCAAGTCTATAAGCAAACTTTAAAACATTACCAAGGGGAGATTTTAAAACAATTCCAACACCCTTACCATACCTAGATGTTGCACCATCAAAATGCATGTACCAAACCTGATTATTTAAGTCCTCAGATTTCTCATCAACCTTGTCATCTAAGGGAATCGTAAAATTAGACAAAATAGCATAATTCCCCATGTTAGGTTGTTCCTTAATTATTTCATTATGAGGTCTTTTAGGATCTTCTACATGTAATCTTCTTTCAGGTTCTCTATTAAGCCTCACAAACCCTTCACCTCTAGGAGAAGGAATCATAGCATAAGACCAGTGCATCTGAATACTTCCTCCTAGATCAGAAGCCCACTTTCTCGATAACAACATACCCCAAGCATCCGGAACATCAACTACAACTATGTCCATAACAATCATGATATTAGGGTAAACCGCTAAATGAACCTGTAAATCCTTGATCAACCCATGAATTTCAATTTTCTTAGAATCCATGGCACATATGTTGTAATATGGTCTAGAAACTCTTAAATTAAGTTGTTCCATGACCCTCTTAGTCATAACACAAGCTAAAGCACCAGAATCTAGCATACAATTATTCAATTTATAATCATTAACCATCAAACTAACAAAAAATGGCTGATGATCTTTGTTATCCGATTCCATTTTCTGTAAGTATATAGGGGCATCTTGATACGACACTTCAGGAGTTTCATTCTGAGTAACATTAACATGTGAAACTCCAAGAACATCAAAAAATTTAGCTCTCTGATTAGGAAGCTTTATAGCCTCAGTAAAAGGTACCAAGATCTTAGCATTTCTCAACCATGCACCCAAATCAATATCCAAACTAGGACTAGGATTAAAAATTCGAGGAGGGTTTTGATTATGACTTTGCTCTTTATCCCTTCTTTGATAAGTTAATCCTTTGTCTTTAGCGATTTCTAAAACTCGATCAGGAGAAGGCTTTTCACCAAACATTTCAACAATCAAATCATTCTCATAATCAAAATTATTGATGCTATGCGAAGATGTGAAAGGCCTAACATCTTGACTATGTTCCTTAACTTCCATCCAATCTTCCATAGATAAAGAGAACTCCTTACCAACAACATTTATCTGATTACTTGCCCCAAACATTCTATTATTTATGATTCTTTCGACAATGGGACAAGTAGCTTCTTCGTGAAGAGCATCACAAACTCTACAATAAGGAGGAGCTTCATCAACCAGATTGGTAGATTCCAGCGGATTCGGAGGTCTCTGCTCACTCGTCTGACCCTTTCTCTACCAAGTATTATTATTTCGATTAATATTATTATGATTCCTAGGTTGGGAATTATGTGTTTGAACCTTTTCCATTTGAACCAACCTAGATTGTAAAGTGCTTATTTCCTTAGCATGACTAAGCTCTATGCTTTCAAGCTTTTTAGTATGATTAAGCTCCATGCTTTCAAGTTTTTGCATTAACTTTTTCACAAGGTTATCATCATCTTCTAGAGGTTCTTTACTTTTAGATGTTTTTAACTTAGTTGCAGCCCTATCAAAACCAGGAATTTTAGACTTCCCAGAAGCCCTTCTATCTTTTTCAAGCTCTTCAGCTAAAGATTGACAAGCCTTATAATTTGCAGTTTTAGCCCGCCTTAACTCATATGAAGTTTCAGAATTAAAAGCATCAATGTAAAAATTCAAAAGAGATCCATCAGGAGGTTTATGAGTTTGAGATATTTCTCTAAGAATACCATTAAATCTCCTATTGAATTCTTCAATTGTTTCGTTTTCTTTCTTTTTTATGGTACTGATTTCTATTACCAAATGCCTATCTTCCCTTTTATCACCATACTTTTCCTTAAAGGCAGCTACAATTGATTCAAAAGTATCAAATGAATTATCAGGTTTTTCCATGAACCATTCAGCAACATCCTCACCAAAAGTAAGAACAAAAGTTTTCATCTTTACATCATCAAAATTATTATTTGTAACTGCAAATCTATTCCACCAGCTAGTGAAAGCAAACAAATGAGATTTAACACTAACTGCATCATTTCCTTGAAAGATAGGTAATTTATCCATTCCAGTTTGAGGGGTATCATGGGGATAACCTTGAATATTAGCAAAATTACACGGGGCAAAAATATCCATGATATCAGGTTGAGGCAGATAAAAAAAAAGCGAATGGATATCAGAGAGAGCTTCCTGGCCGAGATTATTAAGGAGTGTACGAGAAGCGAGCTTGTGTAATCGGACTCTAAAAACCCTTTCAGGATCTGGAGTAGGATTAACCAAGCTACTAGGATGCCTTCTCGTATAGGTCCTTATAGAAGATGAAGCCAATGGAGTCGCCACTAGGACAGAAAGCTAACTCAGATATATGATATGAAAAAGAATAAAGAGACGAATGTCGATGAAAGATCGGAAGATTATGAAATGTCGTCAAGACCAAGGACAAAAAAACTCTATCCCCGGCAACGGCGCCAAAAAATGTTGTCGCACAGATTGTCAAGGCACCGCGACAACGACTCAAACTGGGGGCTGTCACCCTTATCCCCAGTCTCTCTCTTTAAGCTGTCTCCTTACAGGCTAAGGGAGGTAGACCCTATTTGAAATGAAGGATAAATCCAGGAGACACAACTAGAACACCAAATACAGGATAAGATTAACAGGATTTCACAGATCTAGATTAGATTTCACGTTTTATGATCAGTGCCTTAAGGAGTCACACAAAATCCCATTATGCAATTATAAACCAGTAAATGATGACTAACTGCTGCTTATAATAAAAACACGATTGATGACGATGATATTTAATTGAAAAAAGCACCACAACCATGAAGCAATAAGATGAAAATGCCAGAGATTTAAGATGTTTCAATTAATTTCAATCCAGGCAAGTCAAAGATTTTATATAGTCAATCTCAAGATAAAATTTTAAAAGCTCAATTGACCATAGAAAAAATTGAAAAAAAAAATTTATATTTTTTAAGAATTTTTTATATTTTGGATTTTCTAATTTTTTAAAGATTTTTGGAATTTTTTATTTCTAAAACAAATTAAAATTCTAAACAAAAAGTTCTAATCTAAAAGTTAAAAATAAACTAAATTTGAAACTAAGTTAAAACTAAATTAAAATTTAAAATCTAAATTTAAAACTAAAGTTAAGTCTAAGCTAGATCTAAACAAAGAAAATTTTAAAAGATTAAAAAATCTACAATTAAAACAAATGTTAGACTAAAATTAAAATTAAACTAGAATAAAAATAAGTTAGAACTACACTAAGTCCTAACCAAAAAATAATCGAATTCAAAATCTAATTAAAATCTATGCCTAAAAGAACTATACGATAAACAAAAAAAAAGACGACTATTCAGATCTAAAGCTAAAAACCGACTCAGAAAAAATTCGAAATTTAAAACGCGTATGAATAGTTTCGTTTGATTAGATTTGCGTTTGCCTTTTGTTTTATTTGCTTGTCGTTTGTTGCTTCTGCAGGTTAGGTTGTATCGACGGCGTGAAAGATTGAAGACGGGACGGCAGCGAGGGTCGAAGCAAAGTCTGACGGCGATATTGAAACGGTTCTCGTTTGTTTGAGTTTGCAGGGACGGCAGACAGAAACTTCGACGGCGGATTGGTAGCTGAGAAATGAACGAGGGTGAAGTTTGGAAGGTGCGAAAAAAAACGGTTTTAAAGATCAGATGAAACCCTGCACTTGAAGGAAGACGGAGACGAGGCACGACGCTTATTGTTTTGTATGTTCTGCGAGATTGGACAAACGCGGACGAAGTGAGAAGGTTCGATGGCGAGCTGAAAGATAAGAGATTTACGCGAGATGCGGCTATGGCGAGGACCGGTGGTGCAGATGGAGAATATTACGATTACGAGAGAAAGAATTACGAGACGATAATTAACCCCAAAACTCCTTCGATTTATGCTCAAATTTATGCTCTTCTAATTCAATGATCCGAGATCTTGCCCACGGTGACGATTCGAGGCCGGATACGCTAAACGGATACGCACTTAGATCTTTTAAAAAAAATTTCGATTTGAACCTGTAACCTGCAACAATACGTCAGATCCGAAAATACACACCTAGAAACTGTTAGACCCTTACAATCCTAAAAGAAAATTTATAAATTTACACTAATTTACACCTTAAAACCCTCATGGTCAAATTTGAAACCCATTTTAGCACAATTTTCAGAGATTTAAAACTTTTGGGAGAGGCACAAGCCTTAGAAAACCCTGCAAAACCCAAATATCATAAGATAGACCTGGGATTCAACAAATAAAGAGCTTATCAAATCTATGCTTATTGGGAGTCGGCTGATCCAACCGAAGACTTCCCCAGACGCCCAATCTTTTAAAAATTTCCTGCACACTTAGACCTGTACTTTAGACTAATAGAGATTTAAGAAAACAACATGAGATCCATTGAAAAATCAGAATGTTATTTTATAAACCCAGAAAACTGCACAAGATACCTATATGCAGATTAATCCATGTAGGCCATCAACCATAAAATGCAAGAAACCAAGTAGCAGAGTTTAGAGACAATTCACCACATAGATCTGAGGAGGAACATCCAGATTTGTAACCCCAAATTCTTTAGCTTTATTCCTCAAAAAAAAGTTTACAAGAGCTTCTAAGAGCAAGTGCACGATCCTGAGATCGGATGACTCAATACTGACAAAGACCTCTAAATTTATAGGACAAGATCTCTAACGGCTAGTTTGGATGATCCTTGTCAAAATAATCTCAACCGTCCAAAAGATTTAATTATCTTTTAATCCGGAGCGTTGAAATTAAAATTTTGGGGAAAAACGAATTTATCATTTAATTCAATTTTAATTAACTCAAAAATACTATTTTTGAGTTAATTACCCCACAATTTTGACTTTGACTTAACCACCAAGGCCCAAGGGTCCAATGTTTCTTAAAATTCTCAATATTCCCTTGGTTTGGGGCTTTCAAAATCATTTTCCAAGGACCCACAAATTTTGCCTTTAAAGATTTAATCCTAATTTAGGACCCTAAATTAATTAAATTTCTGGTTTAAGATTTTATTAATTAATTGACCAGAAAATTTAATTAATTGACTAAGAAGGGATTATAATTATTTTTCCAACCCTCTTTTACATGAGATAATACATTTACATACATGAAGGGGGAAAACCCATTTGTATAGACCCTCAAATAAATACCCAGTTCTGCGACTCAAAATATGATCTAGTAGACCAAGTAGCTCAAGCTACTTTTACAAGGACTCGATAGAACACTAGGACTCACTTAGTATGTTGATGATAAAATCCACCCTAGCTTTGGGGTGAGGCTGGAGGGAAAAACTCTGCCGATCACTTTCGTGAATCAGTGAGACAAAAAACCTCCTAGAATGGAAGTCATCAACAACATACTAGGCTTACCTAGGTTGTTACATACATGGACGGTCTTACTTAGATCATTTACATCATAAAATGCAGAATGGGTTTACATCATTTATAACAATGTCAGCTATCGATTGGCGATGAAATCTGGATGACACGAGCCTTGAACATGATAAGTCCCATTTGAAAAAATGGGGGTGTACTGCTATGGCGTCGTTGACGAAGTGTGGTCAACAGGGCTGAAGCGTGCCAAGAGGCACGTTTGTCAAAACTATCCCGATGATGTTTTCCGAGTACACATTCGGAGCAAACACCATCTCGACAAGATACCATAGGAAGGCCCGTCACCATATTTTCCTTACATAGATTTTGAAGAGAGCAATAGTTTAAGTGACCAAATCGCTCATGCCAAAGTTTGCTCACATCATCATTATGAGCAACAAAAATAGAGGGAAGACATAATGACCCAAAGTTGTCAAACTTATACAACCTTGTGAAATCATCAGCAATGCCAGTAGCTAAAATATGTTTAGGATCTTTGAGGTCCTTGATTACAACATCATGAGGTGAGAATTCTACTATTTTCCCTTCACCTGAATGAGTTATCTAATAAATAGAGAGAAGGTTGCATGACAAGGTAGGAACACATAGTACATCATTAAACTGACCATTATCGAGATGAATGGTTCAAGATCCTACAACACTAAGAGATCTATCATCACCAACATAAATATGTTTGGTGTTACAATCATAAAGAAGAAAACATGACTTTTTTTTGGCCATGTGGTAAGAAGCTCCAGAATCAATGAGCCACTCATGAGAAGGAGAAGAGGAAAATACATTTAATGCATAACCAGATCTTGATGCTTGACAACCACAAGCAGAAAGTGCCATTCCTGAAGACGAAGGTGAAGAGTGCTCCAAATTGATGTTGTGCTTCTTCATTGTTGCTTCTAAGGCTTCCATCTTCTTAAAACATTTGGACTCTATATGGCCATCACAATTACAAAAATTGCAATGTCTATCAGTCTTCTTCCCTTTGTTTTTATTTGCTTTATCATTTTGGTGATTTGATTTTTCAGTTTGCGGCTGAAATTGCTTAGGACCCTTGTTTGGTTTAGGACCATACTTTTTAGGATACTGCTTCTTAGGATTCTTTTGATATGATAGTTGTTGGGCTGTTAAGGCTTTCTTAGAAGCATTTCCAGAAGTGATAAGACCAAGGTGTAAGAGTTTTTCTTGTTCTCTTAACAAAGAATCACAAAAGGAATCAAAAGAGGGATTCTTGTAGGTGGTTCCTGAAGAGATGATGGCTTCTCTAGTGGAATGGAAGGCGGAAACAAATACAGAGTATGCAGGGCCAAGCTTAGCAAGAATGCAATAGATGAGGCTACCATCTTCCTTTTTGACCTTACACCCATCTAAAAGAAGTCTAAGGGTCTTGAATTTGGACAAAAAATCTTCAATAGAGGAGAAATTATTGGGGTCCAAAGTAAGAAACTCATTTTCAAGCTGGTGGACCCTGATTTGATTTTGAATGCCAAAAACAATATTTAGTTTTTCCAGGGCTTTATCAGGGGTGTCAATGTCAAGGATGTGAAATCGAAGATCTTGAGCAGTGGACATTCCTATCAACCCTCGTGCTTGATCTTGTTTATTTTCCCATTTAGAAACTTTATCTTCATCGAAAGGTTTAGTTTCTTGACCTGTGGCTATTCTATAAAGCCCTTTACTTCTAAGTATATCTACCATGTGAGGTAGCCATTGGAAATAATTGGTGTTGTTAAGAATAATCGGGCATGCTAAATGAAGCTGAGAAAAAACTGAAACAAACTGCTCCAATGGAAAGATCTCGAAAAATTAGGCCGTTTCAAAAAAACGACTCGAGAAACGGCTTTCGGATGAAGAAGTTATGCCTTTTGAAAAAAAACTGAGATGTAGATGCCAAATAGTTACAGGAACGGTTTGAAATTTGGTGATGAAGTTCAACTTTTTTTAAAAACCCCGCCCCTTTAACAAAAAAAATTTACAAAAAGAAGCTTGAGAAGGAGATTTGAACCCAAGACCTCTATTCTCATAAACTAACTCCTCACCAAGTGAGATAGTAAAAGGATTCTATTATTATTTGAAAGGAGGAAGGGGCTTTTTTTTTTCTTACTCTTCGGTGTGCGTGCCCTTTCCTATACAAAAAAAACACAAAAACCGAGCAAAAAAAAAGAAATGCAAGCCTTACAGCAGAATGTTAGATTTTTGGTTAGCCTTACTGGCAACTATCAATTTTTTCACTATTTTTTATTTCCCTAGATCGCACAAAGACGCGGGGAAATAGCATACATAGCAAAAAAATCCCTTTTCCTATTTTTGATTTGCCGAGATCGCACGCAGCGCACAACAAAGAGCATACACAGAGAAGAGGGTATAGATCCGGCAAATAAATTAAACCTAAAAAACCAAAATAAACAGAGGGAACTGAAATAAGTAGAACTGTTACCAAATACAACTGCAAAACAGATGCTCTATACCTCCAAATCTAAATTGTCATAACTTGGGCAGCCAGAAACCTTTTCGCACGAAATGAAAGGCGTTCCTCATTGTAAAGACACTCTGGACACAACAAAGCAGTTCTCCAAGCCCAAAAATGTTCAGAAATAGTAGATCTACAAAACGGCATTCGCATGCAGTCAAACCGCCTTCGGATTTTGATCAACAACGGATGCATCCCTCAAAATAGCTCTGATACCATGTAGGAATGTACAGGGTAAGTTCCGTAGATCAAGAACCAAAGGTCACCGCTCACAACCAAATCACAAGTCAGTACACCAGTATAATCATGTGGTTAAAACCCTCAAAGAGGAAAACAGTCCACGGCCTAAGCCAACGCAGCCACTTCAGGCAATTTATTAATATAAAAAAAAAGTTACATATGTTTCTCTCATAAACAGTTACTGGACAAATGACCCTCCATGCTCTTTAAATAGAGATGATGGACCAATCAGGTGTTAAGCCACGGATCAAGTGTTGTTAATACCGAGGAGAGAGATAACCGTCAGATCACTACAAAACGTGACCGTCGAATTATAAGTTACAAATGTACATGGTAAAGAAACACACTTTACCTAACTCAACACTACACTAAGTTATTCTTAACTATTTCCTATGTGTCGAACTATCCTAACAAACCTGTGCCCCACTGCCAGTTGGAATCTATAACATCTGCTATGTCTAAGGGCCCTTGCTCTACTGTGCTTCCTACAAAGAAAATTGTACCATCAAGGGGGTACCAGATCATGATCTCCCGTCAATCTATCTTGGAAGAAGAATCCAATGTAGTGTCAACAGCGTAAGGAACATGCCTAGAGAGTTTTCGCCAGCTCATAATCAACTCACGTTGCTCTGTCTCGTCTGCCGACGAAATCTACCTGTAGAAGAAGGCCCCTCCCTCTATACTAAGCCAAAGTGGGCAAGATATGCTGCAAGCCCCATCGATGTACTCTTGGAGAGTGCTACTCCCTGAAAGTATTGCAGCTCTGCTGACTACATGTGCATCTATCTATACCTCATCAGTGTGTCGGCCCACCGATGGATGCTCCACCATCTCCAACAGCTCATCCCTCCCCTGATCGGGAATGTAATGCTCCTGCTTTCCACTAGCCCCTTGCAAAACTATCCCATCAACCTCCAACATCTCCAGAGGATATGGATCTGCAACTACTGTCACCGTAGTTGGTGTCTCTGCATCTGACTACTCCTCAATGGTTGACTCCAAGGTTAGCCGTATATCCATAATAGACTCAATGTGAGCCTCCATCTGGCTCTCCCCCAAAGGACTATCATGCATGATGTGCATAGTATCCTCCTCTCTTGACTCCTGCTCCATCATATGCTGCTCCGGCTGAATCGTCACAAGTGACTCATCACCCTGAGTATCTCTCGTAGAGTCCCCTGACTGCTCACCCTGCACACTGGAATACAGCTCTGGCCTACTTTCATCATCTTTGCATGACTGCTCTCGCTCCCTAGAAGCATCCGCATCTGATCCCATGGACTCACCTGAAGAAGAGTCCTCATCCTGGCATACAGAAGGAATTCCCTTCTGTTCTGCCTTCGCCGCATCATCTGCATCACTCAAGCATGAGTGATCAGGCCCCCAAGGTTCCTTGCAGATGAAGCAAAGCCTCTTCCTCCTCAGCTCATTTCTGCTGCCAAATCCACCAAATTGGAGCATCTCCTCCCTGGTCAACTGTCTCCTGAATAGCCCAATATTCTGCTCAACCAGCCCTTGGCTAGCTCATAAGCAGCAGGTGAGACCAACTACTCTCTCTTCCAAATGCTCAACAACCTGATCTGCAACTCTCAGCAAATGGTCTCATGGTCTCTCATGCATGACAACAGGATGGACTGCATGTGTGCTATGACGGTGTCAGGATGATGTCTCCTAACGCTGAAGAAGCATTGGAACATCTGCAAAATCAAGTCATCACACTCAAGGTCAAACATGATGACATACGTCTCGAATGTGGCCATACTCCATAGAATCTCAAGCTTCTTCCCAAAGGTAGAGCCTGCACTATTGTCCAAATCCTGAAAAGTCTCTACTATCAATCTCGTAATCCTCCTCATAACATCATCATTGTATGGAGCTATAGATGCGGTCAACTTCATGATGTTACTGAGGCATGATTCAACTGGAAGTTTGACCCCCTCACACGGTTGCTCCAAGAATTTGGGTTGTATAAGAGCAAGCATAGAAGGTTTCAAAGCCCAAATCAGTTTCTTCCCTTCTTCTTGGCTTATTTTGGACAGAAGTTCATTAAGCTCATCAAGTTTGGACAGAAATCTCCATGTCATCTTCATGTGTTTCAAATATGTTCCAAGCCCAAGAATTTTGTGACCAATCTCTTGCCCCTTCTGCACATCCTCTGACTGTCCTTTCTGAAGAACACCATAGATCCCTCTTGAAAGAGGTCTGCTATTCTGTTTGGGTTTTTGGTTCAAATTGCAGTCCACTAATGCACTGTTGTGTTGATTTAAGAGGTGCCTTAAGTACTCCATTATTCAGAAGCGGTGAGTCATCAACATACAAGATTACCATAGAGGTGTATAATGCTAATACAGTAATATGACCAGTTTCTTAAAACATGCCTCGCCACCATACTCCAACACCCATTAACATTGACTACTCATGATAGGATGCACGCTATTCTACACTCAACTCAATCATTCCCTTGCCTCCATACAAGCACAGGAGGGTTTGACATAACATGTATATATTGACTCAACAGAATGACGCACTCACATGACTAGACTCCAGAAGCATATTCACTATGTTGAATTTTACTGACAATTTCTCTAAAGACCATGGGTAGTTACATTGTTGTAGGTGGAGTTTTCTCCAAAATAAATACAATCAGATTTTAATGATTGTTACAGTCCTTTAAACCCTCGCTTTATACAATTTAGAGCCCAGAAATATATATGAATTAGATTTCACATTTTACAGTCCTCAGACAGGAATATGATGCATATGGGGAGTAAGATGGAACCTGCTTACAACAGTCGTTTGTTCTCCCTTTTACTTCCAGCAATAATTCTCGTCCCTTTTCCTTGGATCTTTGCTCAGAATAAATATCTTCCAAAGCTTGGCTGGGTAGATGGATACGGCTAAATTTATAAGGAAACCCTTATGAATCTTTGGGAAAAAAAAAATCACCGTTCCAATACTATACTATTCAAACTCTGCAATAACATCTGAATTTTTCCTTCAGGACTGTGAAGGAAAATGGTACTCGGCCTTTTATAACTCCACGTTTCGAGTCTGGATCTAGACCCATCATCAAGACAACTTGCTAAGAAGAGAGAAGATCAAGGTATGAGAGATCTGCTTCTCTTCTTTGAATTTTGATCCTAGTTTTTTCGAGATTACGAATCTCAGTCCATGTATCCCTTCCGTACAGGGTAGCAATGGTAGATTGGAGGTTTCTGTAGTGTAATTTTTCAGGTGTAAGACTCGGAATAACCACAGTTGTCATTTTTAGTCTATGTTTCGAGTCTGGATCTAGACCCATCATCAGGACAACTTGCTAAGAAGAGAGAAATCAAGGTATGAGAGATCTGCTTCTCTTCTTAGACCTAAAAAACTACACCACAGAAACCTCCAATCTACCATTGTTACCCTGTACGAAAGGGATACATGGACTGAGATTCCGTAATCTCAAAAAAACTAGGATCAAAATTCAAAGAAGAGAAGCAGATCTCTCATACCTTGATCTTCTCTCTTCTTAACAAGTTGTCCTAATGATGGGTCTAGATCCAGACTCGAAACGTAGACTAGAAATGACAACTGTGGTTATTCCAAGTCTTACACCTGAAAAACTACACCACAAAAACCTCCAATCTACCTTTTATAACTCCGCTGCTCCCGCATGGAATCTTAGCAATTCTTCACTTGGGAAATAAATTTATGGCCCTTCTGTATTAGTCATATTAGTCGGAAACCATCACACAGGTGACTTCTTCACTTATCACTGCATACGGCTTCGCACCATAGGAACACGCTTGCTGACCCTTAGTGACTTGTGCCTCTTTGCAAGTGACAACGATTTCTGGAATTTAATTGCGTTCAGCATGGTGCGGTTTTAATTGATTCAGCATGGTTCAAATTCCCTGCAATTGTAGTTCTTCGGAAATCACTTTCCACGTCTGCAGAGAAAATTATATCTCGCCCCTCCAATAAATAGATAAATTCGATCTACTCAGAGAGACAAATCTCGTATGCAGAAATTAAATGCATGACATCACGTCGTATGGCCCGAGCTCCTTCACTTCGACAGTTCCCAGCAACCGCATGCCTCTATTAGCCGAGGGATCTCGGCCTTTTTTTTATGCTGCTCTCAACAGGAATATTGGTCTTCGAATTAACCAATTTTGTGTGCCCGGGCATTCCACACACAACCATTCTGCTAGTGATCACCTGCACACAACATTATCAGTGAGCTACGGGAGTGGCGGCTCCAGCTTGGACCTCCCAAACTCACGTTTGGTCAATGCAGTCTATGCACTCCAAACAGTGCCAACTTCCTTTTTTGCAGCGGCCTTTACACTTAGATTCAAAGTGCACCTCCTTCCTTCAGATCCTGTCACTCTTGCTCCATAACACAAGATTGACGTATCTGGTGGCAATATCACCCAGATCTGTTGTCTTACACCACAAGACCTTCTCTCTACAATGCACAGTCAACCGGTGGCTTCCCAAAGATAGTGGCTCTACGGAAATGTGGAAAAAGAACACAATCTCCAACAAATCTTGTCAAGTCGGGTGATTTCTTTCTTCTTTGGTGGCTTCTTAATACGCCATGCCAAGAATTACCCCTTAAAATAATGTGCCAGAGTTTATTAAAGATGATATCCGACACTACCACTTTAATATTCCCAAACGGGATATTTTCCTAACTTTGCATAAATTAATCTAAACCCCGAATTATGCCGTAAAATCAACATGCATTTTTAACAAAAGATTGCCATGTAAAATTAAACATACAATTTCATGCAAATCCATAGCTCCATAATGCAGAAAATAACTCAACTTTATTATAATATACAGGGGTTACATGCTGAAATGAAAGATACCTGAGATCACTGAAATACAACTAGCCTCAAGAAAATATGCTCCATTGCTACATTGCGATCACCTCCAAAACTGAACTGTTGCACTCTCCCTCCAGCAACAACTACCACTGAATCCCCTGAAGCACCTGTTGAAGATCTGAATGATCCTCACTCCAATATCTCTGAAGCTCTGCGAAACTTCTGAATGAAGTCTCCTCAAAGAGAGTTGGGTTTCTGTCCACTCTCACAAATCACCCGAGGGTTTTCGTCTTGGGGCTATGGCTAAAGTAGAGAACCACGTCTCAAACCTCTCACACAAGAAAATAATATGATCCAAAGATATCCCTCAATGGCCTCCCCCCTTTCTTTTATATATCTCTTGGAGCCTTCTAGAGCCTTATTTTATTATTATTTTATTTATGGAGCACTTTTCCCTCTTATTAAAATATTCATTTTTAACGCAGAAAAGAGTAAATTGGCTACCACGTCTCCTTTGGTCACTGAAACTCATGTCCAACCATCCCATCATGGAGGTATCCTCGTCCTGGTTCCAATGAGCTATTACACTAAGGTGTTCTATCATGTATTCTTCTAGGAATGCCACCTTGAGCATAATCAATGGAGTTAAGCCCACACATAACTCAAATTTCCGAAACTTGTCAAAATGCACCAAAACAAAAGCCAAACTGCTCGGATGATGGAATATATCGAGCGAATGCCACCCAACTGCATAGAAACTCCTCAAAACTCCTCCAAAAATCCCCTGGGCCCACTGATGACACCAACCTATACCTGTGACTAGTCTGCTCCTAACTCTGGAAGTCCATCCTAACCCTGTCATAGGTGACACCAAAAAAGGGGAATATTAAAACCAGGCTCTAGGAGCTTGCTTCACTCTGTATGACGCTTTCTTCAATCTGCACACATGAGTCTTCTGATCATGTGTCTCGAAACCCTCTAGTTGTTCTATATACACCTCTTCCTCTATCACCCATGTTACACAACAATTTGTCACCGTCCCTGCAATCCCCGTCTCGCACACTGGAGAGCTCATTTTATGACCTGTGAGCAGTGACATAACTTGGAAATACTTTCATGGCATTCCCCTGAACATGTACTTTCATCCCCCTGAAGACATCTCCTGCTAGAAAACCCTAAAAACACCTCTTTTGGCATTGGCGCCAGCAGCCAGTTCAGTACCCGCGCCAATGGGGGAAATCCTTCAAAGAGGGCGCGCCAATTGGCGCTCTGTCCCAGAGTCGCACTCGCGCCAGCCAATTTAAGCAGTGTTTTTAAAAATAAATGGCGGAAGTTTCGTCCTAACAAATTCCTGGACTGCTATCTATCTTGAGTTGGGAGGTTTGGCTACGGATTTCCATAGAGAGGAAGTGGTTTGCCACCTCTCATGGAAGCTTCCTTGATGATAGGGCCAATCCCATGATTCTAGGGATCCCAACTCCCCTTCCTCCATCTATAAAAGCTTTCTCATATCCTTTGCAAGCTAGTCTTCAAGTTCCCAAATTCCCAAGAGCCTTATGCTGCAAGAGCCTCCATAACTCCCTTAAGGCCAAATCCAAGCAAGGAGACTATTGTCAAGATCCAAAGAGAGAGGTTTGTCCCATCCTTGACAGGCTTTTCGAGACGTGTTCTGTTGGCGACCCTCCGAAGGAGAATTCAGCGTCAGGACTACGGTTGTATTCTTCCTTTGATTGATTAATAATAAACGACTATTGGTTATGGTTCCACTCTTGTTGTTGTTTATGATGATGAGTTATGTCCTTTCTGACTGACATATAGTTGCATCTACTGGATTTTACGCTTGTGTTTGTTTTGTTTCTCGCATGTGCAGGTGTCCATCACGGAGATCGTGGGGATCGTGATCTGCCAAGGCTGAGGAACGGGAGCGCTACCTCTTCTACAGGCAACAGCGTTGGATTCCAGGTAAGCCTTCATCGCTGGTTGGTTTATTCGCAATTAGGAACCTGCACTGTAGCGTGAATGATTGTTGCTAGACCCGGTCTGGGCTAGTAGGGATCGCCTCTGTCCGCAGAGGGGATTTACCTCCACAACAAATTGGCGACTCCGCTGGGGATCGTTAGCTTGTTGTCGTTCGTTTTATGAGCTATAGACGGAGCCTGAAGTGGGCTAGATAGCCTTTGAAACGCTTTTGCTCTGCAATTGCAAAGTAGATCAACGCTGCTTCAGTCAATCTCCGGTTTAGTTTGTAAACTGAACACTTGGAGCACTGTCTTGTCTCTTCGGTTGATTCTTGATTCTGCTTGCTTGATCAGCTCTTTTGGGCTGGTTCTTTCTGTGAATTTGGGTTTTTGAAACTCCAAACATCACTGGTCTGATCTTGGATTTCTTATTTTTTTTATTTTAGCATAGCAAACTAGACTGGCGCGTTTTTTAGCGTGACAGTCGCACCAATTGGCGCTAGTTGTCCGTGTATTACCCGCGCCAATTCTGATATGGCACTAGTTTCAGCCTGACAGTCGCGCCAGTGCTGGGGACTGCTAGGGTTTGCTTGATTTTGAGCTTTCTGAGCCTGATCTCTGATTTTGGTTTCATTTTTTCGACTGCTTGAGTGTTTTGGAGCCTTGATTGACTGACTCTTACCTTCGTCCTTTGGTTGTTTGCCCATTTCCATCGATTTTGCATTCTAGCCCTAGGTCATTTAGGTGCTATGGTGTGTCGAGCCTTTCTTGGGAGTTTTTGGTTTCTATCGGTTCAGTCAACCTTGTGACTGCTTCCCTGCATTCGTTTGACAGTTGTTTATCGTTTTAGTGCGCTATTCGAGTGATTGACTCCTCCTTCATTCGAATTCTGCTTTGTCTCGTTTTTGGGCCTAGATTACACGGCTCATTTGTGTCTTTGGGATTTTCTTGGTTTTTGAGGGACTTTTTGTCGATTTGAGGTCTGATTGTGATTACTATTGAGTGAAATTTGTTTGTTTTGCTCTCTTATCATCATTTCTCGAATCACTTTTGCACTAGTTTTCATTTTTAGCGCACTTTGCTCTGAATATTTAAAATATTTAGAAAAATCTCTTTTGCTTTTCATTAGTTAATGTAAATTAGATCTTTTCGGTGTTATTAGTGATTGGTAACCTTGAACAAAAAGCTTTTTAGTTTTCATTAGCTGCATTAGAGGCGTCATTGGTTGTTTTATGTTCATTTCGTTATTGTGTGAAAAGCTCTCAACTTTCTCATAAATAGCTTTCATCGAATGAAATGATATATTGTGGCATGTAGAGTGCATTCAGGAGATCTTGAAACATTACATTCGCTAGGGCCTGAAAACTGAAACGTAATTGAAGATAAACTTTAAAATTTACTCAATTTACACTAAGGCAGCATTGAAATCTAACGAAACACATTTAGAGGTCTAGGCTAGAGACGTGTTCCGACGTCTTAAAACCTAGTAGCTGTCGTTCGCCTCTTGGCTTTAGATAGCGCTAGTACGGACTTGTGCTCCCCGTACCGTCGCATATATAAAGGGAGACCCCACTAGGTTTCAATCCTTTATCCATAGGAAGCCGAGTCTGTCGCCCTATACCCGTGATACATCGGACACAGCATTCGGGGATATTGCCTGCACGTACGTTAAGTCCTTGGTTGATTTCTTTTTCATTTTGAAACCAAGGTGTATATTGCAGTTCACGGTTATTTGGTACACCCTCTACCTAGTATTCCTGAGTAGTCATTTGATCTTTTCTGACTCTTTAAATTTGAAAGGATCACCAAGCGCTTGTCCTTTCACGCTTGCTTCAAAAACTGAAAGAGATAGAGTCACCTTTTTATCCGTTTCTCGACTCTTAAAACATGAAACGGTGAAGTTTCCTATTTTTCAATGTGGTAAAAAATTAATCACCCGCGATCACACGCCCTGTTAGATTTTGCTTGTTGGCCGTTTGATTGTGTGTCTTGACTCTTTTTCAACCCGTGTGTGTGTTTGATCTTTTTCTCTTATCGTTACTACCACAGTGGCGGAACCCTCGGTTTCGTCTACTGGTAGTCCTTATACGGACGATTCATCAGAGGCTTCACAATCCTCTGTTGAGCCTCAGCAACCCATTGTTTCCGAGTTTCTTGACAGGGGACCGATTCTTGCTGAGCAGCCCTTTGGGGGACCAGTTGAGTTCAATTGGCCCTTTTCCGACCCTTGGTCTGAATTAAGAGTAGGGGCAGAGTTCCTTTCTCTTACATCGGGTTCGCCTTTTATAGCTGTTGTTTTTCCTCCTAGTCCTCACCGTCTATTACGAGATCTAGCGGCAGGCTCCATCATGAGTGAATCCAGCGAGGAAATCCCCACATCTGGTGAGGATTACCAGTTATTTCCTCGGAGATTATTTCCAGGAGACAACCCTGAACCAACTATTATGTCATCACCCGGTCCCTCATTACCAGCGGGGTATAGATCCTTGGGTCAGATTATCGTCGCCGCAGCCTCTATGGGGGTATCAGCTCCTTCTACGAGGCCGGTGGTTCCTTCATTAGGGATGTCTCCTCAAACTCTCGTCACCTCTGTACCCGTTCGACCCACTGTCTATGTGGCTGCGTCTGCATCAGCTGTTACGGCACCCTCCGCGAGGGTTGTGCCACCTCCCGAAGACGTCTACATAGCGACTGCGATGCCGGAGAACATCTCTCCGGAGGAGTATCGGTTGTCCCTACAACAGCCGAACCCCGAGGGTGGACAAACCTCTCAAGACCCCAACTGCTCTTATTTTTCGCATTATGCACAGGATGGTACACCCGTGTATGCTTTTCCAGATCAATACGATGAGCACGGGGACATGTTACGTTTACCTGCTCCAGAGGCTCACCTTCATGCTCAAGGTTTACCGTATGGCCAGGCTGGGCAGTATTACAACCCGCAAGGGCAACCTTTCCAAGGCCAACATTCAGGCCAGCCTGGCTATCCTTATAACCCGCAGGGCCAGCCCATTCAAGGCTATCCTGCAGGCCAACAAGGGCTATCATACGGTCCGCAAGGACAGTATTACAACCCTTCTGGTCAACCTGTGCAGCCTCCATCGGGGTACCAACCGGGGCCGGCATACGGTCCTGGGGGGCAAGTCCAACCTTCCCAACCCATGCAACCTCAGTATCCTGTTAATCCAAACGTTGCACACCAGCCAGGACCATCTTATGGTCCTGTTGCAGGTCAAACCGGTTACCAGTCACCACCTGGCTCTTTTCCTCCACCAGGCCAACCGGTCTATCCCGCACAACCTGGTGTTCCATCTCCAGGCCAACCAGTTCATCCGGTCCAACCTGGCGTCTCTCAACAGCCAGGTCAGCCTGCGCAACCGGCACAACCTGTTCACCCGGGTCAACCTGTTAACCCAGGGCAACCCGCTCAGCCAGGTCAGCCTGCTCAACCAGGCCAGCCTGCACATCCTATCAACCCTGCCCAGCAGCCGACTTATTCGATGCCGCAGCCAAATCAACCGCTGCACCCAAATTATCAGACTCTGCAGGGTTCCACCTATCAGCACCCCATTCAACCTCAAGGCGGCTACTATTCTCATGGTCAATATCGACCGAATTATAGCCAACCCCAAGGTCCTAACTATCGTCCTCAACAGCCCGGCTACACCTATACTCAGCAGCCAAATCCAAATGCTGCTTACACAGGGCCGACTCATAATCAGGGTCCATACTCTGGTTATCAACCCCCATGCGCTGGTTACCAGCAACCAAATCAGGCTGGTTATACCACCTACGCCCCCTACGGTCAGAATCCTGCTGGACAAAACCCATGGGGGCAAGGATATTCCCAACCAGCGTGGAGTACAGGTACTAGTCCTTATCCAAGGCCAGGTATGCCGTCCAATCCGCCATTGCCATTTCTGGCTACCTTGGAGTTACCAGATGTTTCGAAATTAACGAATGATCCAATTCTGCACAATCCTTATTGGCCTCCGATTCCTACCAAGGTGCCCGATGATTGCCCCAAGTTTGAGGGAAAAGCTGGAGAGGACCCCCAAGCTCATGTGATGACTTACCATCTTTGGTGTTCGTCCAACTCTTGGGTGGATGATTCAATCCGTCTGCGCCTCTTCCAGCGCACTTTGACTGGCGCTGCTGCTAAATGGTATAGCGAATTATCCCGTGGCATCTTTCAAGATTTCAATACGTTAGCCATGGCTTTTCTGACTCATTTTCAGTTACCGGTTCGCTACGAAGCCGGGACGCATCTCCTGACTTCTTTGAAGCAGGACAAAGCCACCCACATTTCCGATCACATTCATGAGTGGCGACGTCGTCGTAGGTTGATCAAGTTTCATATACCTGATCAAATACTAACTCATTGGTTCACCACCTCCTTTGTTAACAAAATCGCCCAAGATATTGCTATGGGAGCGTGTGTGACTGAAGAACAAGCCATAGCGCGTGCTCAATATCTGGATTTGGTATATTCACAATCCGGCACGCTGTATGATATCTTGCCTGATGCTCCACGGTCTGGAACCTCTAAAGCCCCACCTACCCCGGCGGTGGATGGTGTTATTGGTTCTGTGTCTCAGAATTCGAAGAAATCTTCGAATGGGAAGCAGAAGTCTAACTCATCTAATAATTCTGCTCCTCCCGCCCCTACCGATTCTGGCAAAACTGCGGAGGTTAATGCCGTTCAGGCCAATCCTACGGAGAAGGCCTCCAAAGGGAAGAAGAAGGGCAAAGGTAAATCCAAATCCGACGCCCCAAAGCCAGATTCCAAACCTCGGACCGAGGACGGTTCCCAACGCAAACCGAAGTACCCCTGCCTCATTTGTGAAGGAGATCATTATACTACGGATTGTCCACGACGATCTGAGGTTAGTCAACTTCTAAAAGGCTCCAAAGGGACTCCGGCAGTTCTTAAAGAACCGTTCCCGTCTCAGCAGACCCAGATGGTTGAACAGCCTTCACCATCTGCACTATTTGGGTCCCAAGTCTTTATGATGAATGGCGCTGCACCTATTTCTATCGCCACGCGTTCGAAGGATTACAATGAATCGCGTCAGGCACCGAGGAAGGCAGTTGCAGATGGTCCACCTCCCCCACCTGTCTCTGGTTCGTTGGAAATTGAGAAGCCTACTGCTGAACCCGTTGTGAGGCCACCTTCTAAAGGTGTTCTACGAAAGTCTTCCTACAATCCGAACGCCCGTGCCGCTCAGCACTACAGTATTGTTGAGGATCTGGCACAGGCGCCGTCTGCCATGTCTACTTTGGAAGTTCTTCAAAGTTGTCCTTCACAACGGAAAGCTTTATTATCTGCAATCGGTGGAATCGATCCCGCTGATTCTAGTCTTCTCACCTTTGACTTAGAAAATTTCACCCCCCGACTTCCACATCAGATCGCTCTTGTTATTCAAGTCGGGATCAATGGTCTTAATATCCATAGGGCCGTTGTGGATGAAGGTGCTTCTACTTGCGTCATGTCGTCCGCTTGCTGGAAGGCCATTGGCTCTCCGGCCCTTTCATGCTCTCCCAATGCCCTAGAGGCATTCGATGGTCGGGAATCCAAACCCCTGGGTGTTCTCGAGAGTCTAGCGATTACTTTACAGGGGAAGACTGTCAACGTAGAAGTAAAAGTGGTTGATGCTAAG
The DNA here is from genome assembly GCA_034641835.2 of Pinus albicaulis. Taxonomy (NCBI): domain Eukaryota; kingdom Viridiplantae; phylum Streptophyta; class Pinopsida; order Pinales; family Pinaceae; genus Pinus; species Pinus albicaulis. The sequence continues at coordinate 925,866,205 of CM076572.1, read as the reverse complement.
CTCAACTACAATATACTTCTTGGCCGTAGCTGGACTCACGCCATGCTATGCGTGCCATCCACCCTCTTTTGACTTATTAAGTTCCCTCACGAGGGCAAAATCGTTACGGTGGATCAGTTGTCCTTCTTCACCTCCACCTCCGAGAACAACGTTCCGTACGTGGATCAGATCCTGAATCCCCCTGACAGTGTGGGGCCTGGTCTGCTCAAAGACCCCGTCCTCATGGGTATTTTTCCCACACCACCACCGCACACCGCTCAAGTTAACATGATCTCTAGGTCTGACGACCCATGGCTCATCCCTACGCCTGAGCAGGTGACTGAGTTTGGAGAATCGATGCCCTTAACTCCAGTAGAGATTAGCTACTGTGAAATTGTCACCGCATCCGATCGTCCCCCTCCTCAGCATGCTCCTTTGAGCATGGCTTTAAACATCTATTCTCAATCCCCCTGGCTTGGTCAGGCCGATTCACCTGATCCTCTCAAAGAGATTTTTCCTTCTGATGAAGCCATTGTTGAAACAATGTCTCTTGAGGAGCTGCCTTGGAGCGATGGACATCATCGTTCCTCCTTTATGCCCTGCCTGGGGGCAATGTCAGATTGTCTAGAGCGTTTTTCATCTCAGGTTCCCACTCCACCTCTCCAAACGCCCATCTTGACGCACGAGGTTCTTTCGGAAGGAAACCTGAGTAATATCACTCAAACCATCCCTATCAACATCTCCGTTAAACCGGGGATCGTTGAGAACATACACGTGGGAGTGACTTGTTCTCCTGATGAGATTCAAGTCTATACTGATCTTTTTAAAGAATTCCGAGATGTGTTCGCCTGGTCCTACGAGGAAATGCCTGGGATTGATCCCAGTATCGTAGTGCATGAGATTCCAACCTACCCTGGTGCGAAGCCCGTGCGCCAACGCTTACGCCCGGTGCATCCTCGCAAAGCCGCCGCAATTAAGGCAAAAGTTGAAAAACTTCTGAACGCGGGCTTTATTTATCCCATCCCCCTCACAGAATGGGTTTCAAACATTGTCCCTGTCGATAAAAAGCAGGGTAGTATTAGGGTCTGTGTTGATTACCGCGATATTAATCGCGCTTGTCCGAAGGATAACCATCCCACTCCATTCATAGACCAAATCATCGACGAATGTGCCGAAAGTGAGATGTATTCCTTGATGGATGACTTTTCCGGGTACAATTAGATAAACATTCTACCTGCTGATCAGCACAAGACTGCATTCATCTGTCCATGGGGTACTTTCGCTTATAAAAAGCTCCCGTTCGGCTTGAAGAACGTTGGAGCCACTTTCCAGCGGGCGATGTCTTACGCTTTTCATGACATACGCCATATCGTTCAGCCTTACTTGGACGACTTGCCAGCTCACTCAGCTAGGCGAGAGGACCACCCTGAACACCTCTGCCAGATTTTCCTTCGCTGTAGGCGCTACAATATTAGGCTTAATCCTCATAAATGCGTCTTCTGCGTGGATTCTAGCCGTCTTTTGGGATTCATAGTCTCCAAAGACGGAATTCGCCTTGACCCTTTAAAGGTCGAGGCTATCATCAATCTCCCATCACCCTCCTCGTTATATCAGTTGCAGAGTCTGCAGGGAAAAGCTAACTTCCTTCGACGCTTTATCCCGAACTACGCAGAGGTGGCCAAAGGATTCACGCGTCTTCTAAAGCAGAATGTTCCCTTCCATTGGGACGACATTGCTCAAGAATCCTTTGAGAAGCTTAAGACATTACTGGTTAATGCTCCTTTGCTTCGTCCTCCTGATTATCACCGCGATTTCACTTTGTATCTCGCCGCCGCGTTTAGCACCATAGCTATGGTTCTGGTGCAGGATGACGATGATGGAAATGAACATGTCGTTTATTATCTGTCACGGAACCTTCTCGACACAGAAACACGTTATGCTCATGTCGAGAAGCTGGCGTTAGCCGCAGTACACGCCGTGCAGCGTTTTCGCCACTACATCCTGCTGCGTACGATAACAGTGGTTTCGGATTGCAACCCCATGACGTATATTCTTTCTCGACAATCACTGGGGGGCAAATACTCCAAATGGATTGTTATCCTACAGGAGTTTGACTTAGATTTCACTACTGCTAAGTCAACCAAATCACTAGTTTTCGCGGATCTTATATGCTCACTCCCAACAGACTCCACTCCTTCGCACTCCGAGGATCATATCCCAAACGAAACTCTTTTCCTTATCAGTACTCGCGACCCTTGGTACGGCGACATAATTGTGTATCTTCAGACCTCCACATTTCGGTCTGAGTTGACTAAAGATGCCCGACACCGGATTCGGCATCAGTCTCAACCCTACCGCATCGTAGGAGATACCTTATACCGCGTTGGAGTAGATTCAGTGCTCCGTCGGTGCCTAACCTAAGAAGAGGCTGAAAAGGTCCTAAATGACTGCCACAGTGGCGCCTGTGGCGGTCATATGTCCGGATATGCCACTGCCCAGAAAATTCTGCGTGCAGGATACTTCTAGCCGTCAATATTCAAAGACTGTATTGTCGCAGTCCGTAAATGTCACGCGTGCCAGGTCTTTCAGCGCAAGATGCGCGCGCCGCCTCTCCCTTTGTATCCTGTTATTACCGTCAGCCCTTTTGCGAAATGGGGCATAGATTTTATGACGTGTAACCCTCATTCGGCTAGGGGGCATGCGTATATAATTGTCGCCGTAGACTACTTTACGAAGTGGGCCGAAGCGATGCCTACACTAGCGGCCGACGGTAAGACAGCTGCCCAATTCATCTTCAACCACATCATTGCACGTTTCGAGGTCCCTCAGGCCATCGTTACCGACCATGGTACTCATTTCCGAGATTATATGATGGCCGAGCTGACTTCAAGATTGGGCTTACGCCACGATAGCTCAACGCCATATTACCCGCAGGCAAATGGCCAGGTTGAGGCTGTGAGCAAGGTTTTGGTCACTATGCTTCAACGAACAGTTGGTATTCATAAATCCAATTGGCACCTCCAACTGTTCACAGCTCTATGGGCCTACCGGACGTCTACAAAGAGTGCAACTGGATTCACACCATTTCAATTGATGTATGGTCTGGAAGCAACTCTTCCGGTTGAATGCGAGATTCCTTCTTTGAAATTAGCTGTGGAACTTCTACCCGACACTTCTGCTGAGGAAGAGCGTCTTTTGTATCTGGAACGGTTAGATGAAACCCGCCGTTTGGCTGCTTTAGTCATTGAAGCACAAAAGAAGCGGGTCAAAGCTCACTTTGATCGATCAGTTTCTCCACGTTCCTTTGTCGAAGGGGACCTCATCCTCTTATACGATCAAGCGCATGACAAGCTTGGGGCCGGCAAGTTCCAACCTATGTGGCATGGGCCCTACATAGTAAAACGCGTTTTGAAGAATGGGGCCTATGAGCTTATAGATTATGAAGGAGTTCCGCTGGCGCAGCCCAGAAATGGGCTGTACCTGAAAAAATACTACGCTTGAAGTGAATTTTGGTGTGGTGTGTGTACATAGGTGTGTTTTTTCATTTGTGTGCATGTGTGGTGTGGTGTGCGTTGTAAACATATTTCTGCTGATTGGGTCTTCCTGATTGTGCAGATGTCCATCAATCCGTTTGTTGGTTTCGCAGATGGTGCCTCCCGCAGTACCAGGAATCTGTCTTCGGCAGCTTGGGTAATCTATGATCCTGCTGGTGAGTTGGTCAACTTGCAAGGTGTGTGTCTAGGACGTACTACAAATAACATCGCGGAATATAGTGCTGTGTTAGAATTATTAACCGAGGTTGTAAACCTTGGTATCCGTGAATTACTTGTGTATCTAGACTCACAACTTGTAGTATTACAGCTCAATGGTCACTATTCAATCAGAAATCCATCCATTTTACGTCTGTATCTGCGTATTCGGCTGCTGGAAAGAAATTTTGACTATATTACATATCAACATATACCCAAACATATGAATACATTAACGGATGCAGTAGCTAATTTGGTTTTAGATAGACATTTGCGCAATTTATAAACATAACATCATCACATGTGAAGAGATCCATCCAGAAATAGGTATATATATATATATATATATCGAAATGTTTACATAATGTGTATATATATATATATATATCGAAATGTTTACATAATGTGCATTACATAAATCAAAAATATACATGTTCGTCTTAATACATCCGGAGACGACATGTCTCTCAAAAAATATGCATGAAATAAAGCCCTAGGTGTCTAATCTGCATGGTGCTCATGGTAACAAGCCACAGCACGCACTAAACGTCTTAGAAGACGGTGGAGGCGACTAGGCACTCCCACCGTATGTCTCTGGTATGCAAGTGGAACATCTGCCAGCCGGGCGTAGTCTGGAATCCCCCGGGCAATCCCCTCGAGGTTCTGGACTAACTCTCCTCCCTCGGCACCCTCCGCCTGAGGGTCAGCTGCGGGATGAGTTCTCCGTGAAATGGGGGACATACCGGCTGGTCTCTCTGGGCCGACATCTGCATATGCATATAACTGTTGTTAGAAACGGACATGTATCAACAAAAAATCATAAAACACAAAAATCAATAGATGATCTTACCCAACTCCTCGTCCCAGTCATCTCCCTCCGGGAGTGGAAGATCTGGATCACCAGTGAAATCGGTCCCTGCATATGGCCAGTCTTCGACTACGATCAACTGACGCCGTAGCCACCCAAAAAATTCTGGCCTCCAGGACATCTGTTGGCCCCCTCCTGCTCTGGGCATCAGTGCTGCCCAGCGAGCCATTCTCGGCTCTCGTGGTACCGGCTCAACTACTATGGCCCCTTGGCCCTGGAAGATTGGTAGTCATTCCAGAATGAATGATACCAGGATAGAACTGTAGCCAAACTGCTTCAGTTTGGCTTGCTTGCACTTCGTGAGCTGTCTCTTCATGTTGACTGTCACCGTTGTAGCCCAGTCAAACAGTGTAGGACTCATACACTCTGAGGCTAGTATGAGTTGGGCCTTGGTCGCCTTATGTGGAGCTTGCGATCCTGCAGCTCATGTAATGGTGTGTAGCACTACTCTGAGTGCTAGATCCTCAACGGTGTGAATGTCTACCTTTCCGCTTCCTGATCCGGTTCGTGCCCTTGGGCACACCCTCGCCATTACCTGCTCCATCTTTTCACCAGATGGTCTGCTCCCTGTCAATATGGGTACTGGACCTCTGCGCGATAGTCCGGTTATGAAGTATACGTCAGAAACCTCCAGTTCTAATACTTGATCCCGCAGCTTGAACACTTGTTCATTTTCATCCCAAATACTAATCAGGTATTGTAGAAGCTCAGGTTGAGCTTGTAAGCAAGGTGTCAGGAAGAACTTTTTAAGCCCACAATTCTTGAGAGCGTTCATACAAGTTTCGTTCTCCATGGCTAGTTCGTCCTCTTCCCCATGCTCTCTCTCTTTCCATTCGATCACCATTGTACTTGGTTGCCTGCATTAACATGGTCAAAAACTCTTGATTAGACCTCTGCTATGCTTGGAAATCCATTCAAATCACTAGCTATTTGGAATTTTTAAACGGAAAGCCGCGCTGCGCCATTGGCGTGGCTGTTTCCTTAACAGTCGCGCCAGTTAGCGCAGGTTGCCCGATACCCGCGCCAATGGACGGAGCCCTAAAATTACAAAAATATTCCACAAAAATCTAACGAGCAATGGAAAAGTATGAAAAATGGACTAAAATGGAGTACAGGGAAGCGCCTCTTACCTGGAACGAACAGGACTCTGAATGGTAGCCCGGATCTGTCGCAATCGCCGTCAGAAGGTTTGCACAAAATGAACCATTGCTGCTCTCCAAATGAGGTAAATAGTAAAAGTAATTTTGTTTTTACCATTTGAGACTATTTATAACTTTTTGAAATCTAAAATAGATTTTAAAAGGCATTTTCATTAATATTTTGATGTATTTTGTCAAAAATGGATTTTACACTTGCCTCTGTGTGCAGCGACAGGTTTTTACGCGACTTCAACAGTGAAACGAGTTGTATTTTATACTTTTTTGGACTCGGTAAAAACACGAAAGTCATTTTGGAGTCATCTTTCAGCTCTTTTCTGACTCTCTAAACATGAAAAGATTGTCGAGGCCCTTGTCGTTTCGATCTCGTTAAAGTGGCTGCGAAACGACATCTACCCAGTATACGTTTACCCCTTTTTCGGGCTGGGATAGATTATTTACGAAAAAGGAATACCCTAGCCTATCGCGACTAGGAGGTTTTCCCAGACATAGTTTTCTACCTTTTCGGATCTGAGGAACTATTTACGAAAAGGGACCGTTGGAGTTTACTTTTCAGCTGTCTTTTCAAACTCTCTAAACATGAAAAGACGCTGAGTTCTTCCTTTGTCAGACTCGTTAAAACCTAATGACATCGGATTCAGTCGTGATGACGCTCTTTGAGTCGCTCCTTCCTAGGGCTCATTAAATGTACTAGGATGGATTCATCCGAAGGACAGACTTATATTACAAGCATATGCTATCCCCTTCAACCTTGTTATAAAAAAATAATTGGGGTACTCGCCAGAAATGGTGGGGAAAAAATGGAACCAGCATCATTGTCGTGTCGGCAGTATGTCACCCTTGAACATGGCACTTGTCTGCATTCATGTCGGGTTGGGGACATCTCATCTCGTTTTCACTTGCCTCTGTGGGTTTGGGTAATCCCTTTTGACCTCTCATCTGCTCTTTGCCTCGTCACTATGACCTCTGATCTTTTGATGTCAAATACTGCCAAGTCCACTGTCGTGCCGTTCATATGTTCAAGGGAAGTTGACCTCTGCAAAGTACCAACCTTCCTCTGATTCTCATCTGATCGTGATTCACAAAAACACTATGTTCCTCTATCTCGCATCGATGATGTGGGAAACATTATGGCCCACCTTCAATCAAGGTCACTTCCTGTCGACTTCAGCTCATTATCCAGGACACTGATCTAGAGACTCCCTTCTGGTGCCTTGGAGCTTGCATGCCTCAATGGCAGGTTCTTCGCATTCGATGCGAGGTTTTCATCATTGGCCTTCGATCGAGTGATTCTACGGGTGTTCGACGCCAGCTCATTGATTCACATGTCGTAGATTGTACCTGTAATACCTTGAGGGCCATTGTCATTATTGGTGGTACCTCTCGCGTCTGTTAACAGCTGTCATCATTGGTTGGTAATCAGACGATGTTCTTGCATGTTCGACTTCAGCCCATTTATTCACATGCTTGAACTTGTACTGTGTCCGGGTCGAGATGGAGCGCAAGACCCTGGATTGTGTCTGTTGTAGTTCAAGCTGCGAGTTTGTGGATTATTATGATTATTTACATGACTCACTTACTGGATGGCTGCGACCATACCTAAGTCTATTTATCGATCCTCACTGGATGGCTGCGTCCATGCCTTGGATCTGGATTATTGTATACTCTGTTATGGATGGCTGCGCCCATACCACATATATATCATGTATTTGAGACATCAGCTGTACTTCTTCACGCAGGTTTTCCGACGGCAGAGTTCTCAGTTGGACACGTTCTCGTAAAGCATTTCACCCCTCTTTCTCTCTCGGGCCTCATGCTTTAGGGGGCATCTGTTACACAACAATTTGTCACCGTCCCTGCAATCCTCGTCTCGCACACTGGAGGGCTCATTTTGTGACCTGTGAGCAGTGACATAACTTGGAAATACTTTCATGGCATTCCCCTGAACATGTACTTTCATCCCCCTGAAGACATCTCCTACTGGAAAACCCTAAAAACACCTCTTTTTGCATTGGCGCGGGCAGCCAGTTCAGTACCGGCGCCAATGGGGGAAATCCTTCAAAGAGGGCGCGCCAATTGCCGCTCTATCCCAGAGTCGCACTCGCGCCAGCCAATTTAAGCAGTGTTTTTTAAAAATAAATGGCGGAAGTTTTGTCCTAACAAATTCCTGGACTGCTATCTATCTTGAGTTGGGAGGTTTGGCTATGGATTTCCATAGAGAGGAAGTGGTTTGCCACCTCTCATGGAAGCTTCCTTGATGATAGGGCCAATCCCATGATTACAGGGATCCCAACTCCTCTTCCTCCATCTATAAAAGCTTGCCCATCTCCATAGCAAGCTAGTCTTCAAGTTCCCAAATTTCCAAGAGCCTTATGTTGCAAGAGCCTCCATAATTCCCTTAAGGCCAATTTCAAGCAAGGAGACTATCGTCAAGATCCGAAGAGAGAGGTTTGTCCCATCCTTGACAGGCTTTTCGAGACGTGTTCTGCTGGCGACCCGCCGAAGGAGAATTCAGCGTCAGAACTATGGTTGTATTCTTCCTTTGATTGATTAATAATAAATGACTATTGGTTATGGTTCCACTCTTGTTGTTGTTTATGATGATGAGTTATGTCCTTTCTGACTGACATATAGTTGCATCTACTGGATTTTACGCTTGCATCTGTTTTGTTTCTCGCATGTGTAGGTGTCCATCACGGAGATTGTGGGGATTTTGATCTGCCAGAGCTAAGGAACGGGAGCACTACCTCTTCTACAAGCAACAGCGTTGGATTCCAGGTAAGCCTTCATCGCTAGTTGGTTTATTTTCAATTAGGAACCTACACTGTAGCGTGAATGATTGTTGCTAGACCCGGTCTGGGCTAGTAGGGATCGCCTCTGTCCGCAGAGGGGATTTACCTCCACAACAACCCCGTTCAAGAATGTTGTCTTGACGTCCATCTGGTGAATTTCCCATCCCATTTGTGCAGGAAGGGATATCACGGATCTAATAGAGGTGTATCTAGCTACTGGGGCGTAAGTTTCTTCTTAGTCAATCCCTTCCTTCTGAGCATACTCCTTAGCCACAAACCTGGCTTTAAATTTCTGGCTGCTGCCTTCTGCAACATACTTGATCTTGTAGATCCACCTGGATCCTACAACTGATCTCTCCTAAAGTCTAGGGACCACTTCCCAAACACCATTCGTCATGATGGAACTGTACTCTTCCACCATTGCATCAACCCACACCTGGTGCTGAGCTGCTTCCCGAAAACTAGAAGGTTCTCTGACTTGAGCAACCAAGGCTTAATACCTCTCAGGCTGCTTACACTGTCTCTTCTCATTTCAAAGGATTCCAACAAAGTCCTCTGCATCCTTCTTAATCTGTTGAAGTTCCTTGCTCGTTCTCCCACTGGTAGTGGGTGGTAGTGGTGCATTTACTGGCTCTCCCTCTTACAAATCCTCGGGAGACATGTCCCTTGGATCCCTATGCCTTGGAGAGGCAATTGATTTTTTTGCTGCTAGTTGTTGGGGCTGTACCAGAGGCTCTTCCTCAGACTGCGTAGAAGGCAAATCGCAGGATCTTCAGAAGGCCTTCTCCTCCATGAACTTGACATCCCTTCCAACCACGACTTTCCTACTCTCAGGAATGTAGATGCAATATGCCTTTGCATTCTCGTTGTATCCTACTAGATACCCTTTTTCTGCAGTCATCTCCAACTTCTTCCTCTTCTCACTGGGCACCATGACAGTAAGTTGTACATCCGAAGATCCTAAAGTGACTCACTTCATGCTTACTGCTAGTGGAGACACTTTCTAGCGTGATCTTTCCCAGTGCAGCGTGAGGAGTCTTGTTCTGAATGAAGACAGATGTCTTACATGGTTTAGCCTACAGGAATTTGGGCATGTCTTGGTCATACAACATAGCTCTTGTTGCTTCAACAATAGTCCTGTTTTTCCTTTCTGCCACACCATGATGCTCCAAATTGTATGGAGTTGTCCACTCTGTTTTGATGCCTTCCATTGCGCAGAATCCAGTGAACTCTTTATCAATGTATTCACCACCATTATCTGATCGCAATACCTTGATCCGCTTCCATGTCAGATTTTCAACCAGAGCCTTAAACTCTTTGAACCGACTGAAGAATTCATCCTTGGTCTTCAAAAAGTAGATCTAGGTTTTCCTAGAATGGTCATCAATGAAGGTGACGAAGTACTCGGCACCACTAAGAGCTCTAGTGGACATCGGTCCACAGAAGTCTGAGTGTATCAAGTCCAATACACTCTTGGCCCTATTGTTGCTTCTTTGATATGTTGCCTTAGCATATTTTCCTAATACGTACCCCTTGCAGACATCATCTCGTTTAGTGCTCAACTCTGGAACACCTGTGACATTCTTCTAGAGAGTTCTCAATGCCCCACGATGCAAATGCCCCATTCTTCTGTGCCATAGCTCATTCAAGTCCGCTTCATCTGCGCTACTAACAAAGCCATTAGAAACTCCAGCTGCAACTTGTAAAGTTTGTTGCTTCTTACCTCGATACATGCCTTCTTCTTCCAACTAGGGTGTTTGACATAGACTCTGTTGCCAATAAAGTAGACGTCATAACCTTGGTTTTGAAGCTGAGACACTGAGAGCAAGTTCATCCCCAAACCCGGCACATGTAGGACATTAGTGGCCCGAATCCTATTTCCAGCCTCGGTCTGAAAAACTATAGTACCTCTCCCAACAAGAGTGCATTTTGATTTATTACCCATGGTTTTTTTGAAATTCATCTGCTCTTCTTCGTAGTCGGAAAAACAGTCCCGTACTCCAGTCATGTGAACAGAGGCTCCACTGTCAATATACCAGACATCAGAAGAAGCAGTGCTTGATACGCAAGCAAATTCTTCCTCAGGTCTGGATGCCAAAACAAAGACATCATGATCCATCTGTTTTGTCATGCTTCTTTCCCTTCCTGGAGAACTGCGTAAAAACTTCTGCGCTGCTACTGCAACAGTAGACTTCCGTTCACTAGTCGATTCTCCCTTCCTGTTACTCATCTCAGGCTCTGATACCATCTGAAATTTTCAATCTGAAAACTATACAGTTGCATTGATAGATTTATTCCTCCTACTTATTATTTCAATAAGTTATTTTGAAGAAATCTTCTGGAAAATATCGAAATAAATACTACTGCAACATTCACAAATACATGTGGAGAGAAATAAACAGTAAAGGACATAAGCACAAGAATCAATCACATGTACACAGTTATTTCTGGACAATTGTCCCCGGAAAAACCCAATGCGAGAAAACCGGTGCAGCAGATGAGGGTTTTATTAATTCTTCAACAAATGACATCTTTACAAGGAAATATACTGGCTGATAAATCTAAAACACTTGAGACTAGATTTCCGGCTCCCTTGGACAATTCTCTGACACCCTGATCAGCCTATGTTGGCTCCTGTGCCTGTCTGCATGTTTCTCTGCACAGTCCCAGCGTTGGACTGCGTAAGTCTGCGTAGGGACTGCGTGGGTTCTCTGCGTTGCAGCCTCAAGCTGCCTCTAGTGGCCCAT